>JAUIMM010000116.1:10262500-11462500 GCA_031769625.1 Taudactylus pleione
CAGGTGACCTGTGTTCAGTGTATGAGCCTCACTACAGACTCCATTTATTAAGGAAAGAAATGCCCTATCTCTGAAGAAAGCATACATTCTTGCTTCTCCCTATCTATGAATGTAGATAATAGTGCTAACGCTGGCAGTAGACACTTTTGGAGACAAGATTTCCCAGGTCTTGCCAGAAATAGTTCCACGTGCATTGCATGGGAGACTATTACAAATTACACATTAGCATATTACATTAACATATTATCATGGTGGTACAAGTGCTGCCCAATCATTCTTCTGTTATTGCCATTTCAAGATGGAGATATAGGAATGTCAATTAAGCAAACCTAGCCTATTATTATTACATAGGGAATGACTCATTGTATGCTATTGCTATTGCAGCTGCAATTTCGCGAGCTGAGGATATGCGATTGCATGTTAAAATCGGAACCAGCCTTACCACAACGACTACCTGAGCCATCACAAAAGATCAACATTTGTGTACACATTCGCGGTTGACACTCAATATGTCCGCTATCGCCCGTTGAAGTAAGTCTATGGCCTTGCATCATGCAAGAACTGAGATGAAGGAACCACATTATATGCATACGGGATCACAGACACAGCCACCGACACAGCCCAAGAATGGGCATGACATGCCTGCTTTTTTCTCGCCACTGCACTACTACCTCCCACATATGGGGGTCTATTGATCATCACCTCATTTCTAGAAAAGCTGGTGAAAATTAATACTTTCACCTGCTTTTGTAGAAATAAAGTTTCCAGGCCATTCATCATAAATGTAATGCAGAAGATATCTCCTACTTACCTTTCTCTCCCGGAATAACCCACTGTTCATATAAACTAGTATTGGGACAGAATTCATCAAGCTCCAAAAATAAAATATTTTCAGGGCTTGTCTGCGGAAGCATTCACCATCTTCAGATGGCGTTTGCTTCTGCAACCTGCTCCTTCCATATGAAAAGGAATCTCGGGCTGTGAAGAGGGATCCTTTTGGATTCCTCCGCCCCTGTCCGGCTCCTTCAGCCGAAAGCCGGGGCTTTTATGCGCATGTGTGACCTGTAGGTCACGCAGGCACACTAGTTTCACCGCTCTGAAAGAAGCAGTAAAAAAGACAACTGATGTTCGGTTCAGCTGTCTCCACACCAGAACAATGATGAATTGCTGCAGCGCTTGGAATGTTAATTATTGGGGGCCGTTCAGACCATGATAATTAACATAATGAATAGAGCCCCTGGAGCCTTCCTGTTAATCACCCTGCGTGAAGGTAAGCTGTGCATATGGGATAACAAAGGGCGGTTTGTGCATGCGCATTGTTATGCATATACAGTTCACTGATAATCACTCAATTGTGAAATCATCGGCATAGAGTACAACTCTGAACCAGGCCCCAAGATCCTTATAAGTCAGTCTATGGGGAATGCAATTTTATACCTATCAACATCAGAAGTCTTGATGGTGGGACAGGGTATGTTGTCAAAATTAGGTCTTGCATTTAAAAAAAAAAGTTTTAATGCTGCACGCTGGGTAGATACCCACCTCTCCAGCATGGACCACTGTAACAGATCCCATCCCCTTGTGATTCCTCTAAATTCTGAACTGTCCTGCAAAAATTGGGACTGTCTTGTAATATTCGGGATAGTTGGAAAGCATGCAATTGAGTACAAGCACTTATGATTTGCTCATTAGGGGGCTGATGTAGAGTTGGTGACATTTTGTGGTAAATTTGCAGGTGTAAAAGGTGCCAGTGAAAAAAAAAAAACACATGTTGCATAGCTTGCCGAGCTGGACACATCTGAGGATGCACATGTTTTGCATCAGCCGAGAACAGTTGTATTATAGGGAGCTCCCAAAGGAAGGACCATAAGACCATAGCAATCTGAGGTTTTTACTTTGCTCAAAAGATCTGAAATCAGTATTTGTAGGCATGTCCACCAAATGTACAAGGATGGCAATAAGATGCTCAAATCTCTCCAACACAGGAGGAGGAACCCTATAGTTTATATAACTTGGTGGCTACTAGATAACACCTGTAGCATACCTTTTAAGAGTTATTATTGACTTGCATGGAGATTAAAGATCAAGACATTCTCTCCTATATGGCGGACCAGGAATCTTCTTCTAGTGAATACCTATTCCCATTGGAGCCCAACAATGTTTAAAGAATGAGAGGTCACTAAACACTGCATGGATGTAATAAAGTGTTGCATGTTGTGGTATGTAAAAGCACCTGACCCCAGGAATAAGAAAGTATCCTGTAAACAGGAGCATACATTAGCTACCATGGCTGCAAGGGGTACATTTGCTATGTTGTCCACACTGCCGACAGGGCTCAGCTCCCTTCATGCAGCAGAACACAGCTACAGGGAACTGCCTCTGGGCCCCTCCTCCCCCCGGTACCCAGCTCCCTTCATGCAGCAGAACACAGCTACAGGGAACTGCCTCTGGGTCTCTCCTCCCCCGGTACCCAGCTCCCTTTATGCAGCAGAATACAGCTACAGGGAAATGTCTCTGGGCCCTGGCTCCCCGGTACCCAGCTCCCTTCAAGCCGCAAGTCACAGCTACGGGGAACTGTCTGCATTATAACAGTATCATGTACTCCTCGTGATGCAAATGGTTGTTATGGGGATTGAACTACCTTCCATCTCCATAGTCATATAAGTGGTGAGGAATCACAGTTTCACACAAAATTAGATTCAAAAGAAGATATCTTCCTACAGAAGGAGAGATAATGTTGTAGTTTCCCTTGCAAATATTAATATCTGCTGCAAGAGACTTTTGCTGTGATCTCAAAAGAGCAGAGATATCCATGCAAGTCTGGCACATGGACCTGACCTTATACACCTATAAAATGTCTGGTTTAGATTAGGGGTTGGCGCTAATTGCCCATCCCTAATCTAAACCATACAGTAAATAACACAGTTCTGATAATTGTGTTGAACAGTTATTAAAGTGCAAAATATTAGGTGTTATGTGTTATTGCATTTTTGACGCTCTCCATGGTAGCACAAGTTACTGTGAAACTGAAGCACATGCACATTTCATATGAAATCCTACTAAACCTAAATCTGATCAACACAGTATTAGAGTGATTAGCATTGCTGCTTCACAATACTGCAGTTATGGGTTTGTTTCCAACCACAGCCCTTGTGTGTGGTGTGTATCTTCTCACAGGGGTTTCCTCTGGGAGCTGCTGATTTCTCACACATTCTATAGACTTAGGGGTATATTTACTAAAGTAACAGTTTTTAGAAGTAGAGATGTTGCCCATAGCAACCAATCAAATTCTACTTATCCTTTATCTAGCACCTTCTAGAAGATAATGGCACTTCTAAAAACTCTCACTTTATTAAATTTACCCCTTAGACTAAGAGTAGTTTGATTGGCTTCTGACAAAAAAATAACCTGTTTGTCTCTGTGATAGGGAATATAAGGGGAGATGTATCCTTCCTTGGAGTGAGATATAGTGGAGAGAAATAAAGTACCAGCCAATCAGCTTCTAATTGTCATTTTTCAAACACAGCCTGTTAAATTACAGTTAGAAGCTGATTGGTTGGTATCTCTCTCCATGTTTTCTCTCTCTGAACTTTGACACATCTCCCCCTTAGATTGTAAGCTACACTGGATCAGGGACTGATGTGAATGATTAAATATTGGCTGCAAAACCTTTCTCACATACCAAAGCAAGGAGTCAGTCAGTAGAATATTTTGGTGAATATGCCCCTAATTTGCCTATGACACAGAATCCATAAAGCAATGTGAAAATCTGTAGCAGCCTTATTAATTATAACTTTCTTTCTTTTTTTTTCCAGCTTTGTACATAAAGCCATTTTAAAAGGCTAAGCATTTTTTTTCCCACAAAAAAGTCAATATCTTGCATCATTCCTGAGACACTGGGCCAGAAACGTGCAGTGAACGCGATAATGTTATTTTAGGGGAAAAGACAGCAACTTTGGAGTGCCATCACTTTGCCACTGTGTAATATTTTTCTCCAAAACAATGAAAAACACATCTGTGACATGTTGGCTGTGTTCCCTCCAAATTACAGTCCAAAAGACAAAGCTGATTTCCAGCATGGTGCCAAAGAATTTGTGTCAATTTCACACCGCATTCAATGATTCTGTTACATATAACTTTCCCCAATAGGAAGGATGGGCACTTTTCCATGTCTTTGTAAAAATATATTTCTTCAAGTGTTTTACCCAAAATAAAGACATTTCTGATATCCTCTTGGACTGAGTGTATTTAAAATAGTTATATTCATAGAGTGTCTCAAAACCTGGGTAATGGTAAATTGCTTTTCGAATATCTTTTGTACCATTTAGAATTTTTATTTAATTTACAAAATCTTGAAATTGGGGCCTTTGTTGTAATATTTGTGAATATTTTTAACACTTACACCAATCGTGTGACACATAAACCACAGAGACAATTGAAACAAATTTGTAAAGATATATGGGAAGGTCAGCAATCCAGGGGAGCAACTAAAGGGGAGATGTATCAAGCCTTGCCTTGGAGAGATAAATTGGAGAAGTT
This sequence comes from Taudactylus pleione, assembly GCA_031769625.1. Lineage (NCBI taxonomy): Eukaryota > Metazoa > Chordata > Amphibia > Anura > Myobatrachidae > Taudactylus > Taudactylus pleione. The sequence continues at coordinate 10,267,040 of JAUIMM010000116.1, forward strand.
GCCCAAATCAACCAATTAGCTTATAACTATCATTTATATAGCACAGTCTTTGAAATGACAGTTAGAAGTTGATTGGTTGCTTCGGGTGACTACTCCACTTTACCCCACATTTATTGGATTTCCTTCCTTTGTAACAGTACAATTCAAATTTATGAACATTGAAAATAAAAGACCTCTGAATTTTTTCTTTTACTATGTACACATGGTGAACATTTGCATGATACTTCTCCGATCTATCCCTTAACATGCAACACTGATCTATTTAGTGACCAAAAATGGACACGTTGCTAACATAGTCTACCAGTCTACCGCTGAAATCAACCAACAGTTCAACACTGACATCCTGGAACAAATGAGGGAGAAGGGAAATTTGGCAAAACAGGAGCTGTAAATGCTCATGGACATCCCTCATCTAGTACATATCCGTTAGTATTGAGGAAGATGGTGAACCCCCAGTCTTGAAAACTAAAGATATATGTTGTAGTCCAGTTCATTCAAAATATTAAATACCTTTGTCTGACAGTCCATAGTGTGAGACATGTGTGGGTGGATTGCCTGAATGTATGGAAATGTATTTGGGTACAGCTCACCAAACACACTCTTTCAGCAATATTCCATATGTTAGCCGATGCACATGAATGAGAAGTCATTGATCCTTCAATACTGACAGAAACACTCAGAGTAGACATTTTCATTTGTTCCTGTCAAGCTCGCTAGTGGAGCATTGCCTTCTTCTAATGGTTTCACTGTAGTTGGCACCACCACCATGCAAAATCATAGCCTTTCCAGTGCAGACAGGGGCCTCTGCAGTTGCCAATAAGCCCATGCCTACTTTTCGCAGTCTTCCTGTGCACCCTTCTGCAGTGTTGCTGTTGGACAAAGTGTCCTCATGTCCACATTCTCCATCCAATAGCACTACCCAGATAGTAAGTAAACACCATTGAGTCCTTCACAAAATCTATGCTTGGCAGTGTAAAAGACAACCATACCAATAACAACCATGATCAATGGTTGAATTGGATGAACATTGTGAAGTAAGCAAAAATGGCAACCAGTGTATATATATATTTCTGTCAGTACTTGTGTAGAATTGATTATAATGTTCCAGTGATGCTGTCATATTAGAATTTGCAAAAGGAAGGAGTTCCTGCAATGTAGCAGAAAAAGGCTACCACTGCCATAGCTGTCTCTGCCAGGTACTATTGCATGGTCATATATGAATACCAATGCATACACTTCTTTCACAGACAATGCAACCTGATGTTAATAGGTTTATTGTCAGTAGCAGTGGGGAAGTCTCCAAAGATTGCCCAAGCTTCCTACTGAACCATTGTTCTCTACTTATTAACCAGAAAAGCAAACATTGCTTGTTAGAACCTGGGCCTGTTCACTGCTGTATGACTATTCATCTACAGAAGCCACAGACAAAGAAAGAGTGGATACTGCACTAGAATTGCTGCTGGGGGAATTTGAAGAAGGGGCTGAGTCTCCCAGCTGCTGGTCCTGCATCTCTGAGGTCAACACTACCATGAACGGAAGGAGCATAAAAACATATTTACTTAAAAACCTTGAACTACAGTAAGGCAACAAACATTTTAATAACTTGAAACTACTTATTAAAGAAAGACTAAGAAAAGGAAACTAAAGATAAGAAAAAGGAAACTAACAAATACTTTAATTACTAAACTTATATAACACCCTTGTTGTAGTACAGTAGGTGAATTAGTTTTCAGCCTCTTGGACAAGATTTAATTCCTAAACCCAGAGACAAAAACTATCTTGGGAAGAGAAAAATCACCATTCTACAGGCCCAGATTAAGTACCACATGGGTCTGAGGTTTAAAATGTTTGGAGGCCTATTGTGAGAAGCAGAGGAGGTGTGTCCAGGGCTGTGTGGCCAGTGCCATGTGGGTGTGTGCACACCTACACTATCAGCAATAATGTCTCTCTAAATATGTAAAAGTACACAAATTGGATAATTTTGTGAGGAAAACAGAAATACATTTTCCTTTCTGGATGATTGTGTGGCCAAGCTGGTGGCTGGCCATCATCATGCTGTCATAGCCTATTTTTATGTGGAGGCCTGGAGATGTAGCTGCATCTGCCCTGCCTTTCTATGCTTCAGGGCAACCCTGGAGACATGTATCACAATTCCTTATCCGCTATATCCATGGTGAAATATGGTGAATGTAGCCAATAATCTGTCAATTTTCCAAAAAGGAGATTCCAATACCCAGTAATTGCTAAAGGTGATAGGAATGCTGTAAAGAATTACAATAATTGTGAAGGGTTCTACGATAATTTGAAGAACAATTGATAAAAAGTTGTGAAGCACTAATTACATTGTTTCAAAATGCAACATACAGTAGCTACAAAAGCTGATTGCTCTCTAAATAATAGGGGCCATACATCAGACATCAATTGGGACAACCCTGGATTTCTCAGATGATTGTGTAAAAAAATACAGTATTGGGTTCAGCGATTGATTGGAATGTGTAAATCAGGTTGTCCAACTTGTTGGATTTTGCCAATGAAACAGAGCTGTAGATTGCTAGTGTATGGTACTGTTCAACCATTTTGAAGACAGTTACTAGGAAAATGATGAGGCTTTCACAATTGGCAGATCTGTTCTCTGGTGAAAATGATCTGCAAATCGCTGGTACTTATCACCAATGAATGCGTGCATATTGGTGGATTGGAGAATCTTTATAATGTATGGGCCCTATAACTTAATTAAAGACTCTTGGAGCAGATTTCTTCTGGTTGCAGGACCAATTTGCTGTGGGCTAATGCAGTTACTGCATAAATGGAGTGTAAAACACCATAATGACACTCTGTAGTTAAAGGAATGCATTATTTCAGAGTTTGCCAAGCAGCAGTGTACACATTTGTTTATAATTATGAACAACCAAATATATACTAAAAGTTATAAAGAAGCTAAACTTTAGTTGTGTACTCCATTTATTTGTTCATATTGCTCATCAGTGTTTGCAATGGCCTTATCATTTATACTAGGGATTTATAAGACCATATATCGTTCATTTTATTATATGGGTATTTATAACCAAATAGCAATCCATTTTTAAGGAAATGTATATTACAGATGGATCCTTTAAGTATAGCAATGCGCACACATTGTAGTTATATAGACTCAGACATCAGGAGGCACTTTATTCTATATTTAAAAAGTTGCAGAAATTTAATGGGAAATGTTGTGTCTACATATATACATGGCAATTGGCCATTAAGAAATTAGTAAAGGAAATGGCTAATTTTCTTCATTGGAGCCTTTTTTCATGTAAATATTATCAAATGAATGGTATTTGGGGTAGGCCAACTGCAGTGGAATCATCTTGAAAAGATTAAATAAGAAAAATGATCATTAGGTTTTCTTTGGAAACGTTTAACCCTTTTTGTTTAGGAGACTGGATAGATTGCTTTTAACAGAATTATAGACATACAATGTCGGCAGTGTTCTGAGAATTAGTGTTGGGTTTAGCTTACCACTTTCTATTGACTGGACCATTTGCCTATGCCTCAAATATGAAGACACAGGTCTTTGTACAGTAATAGCGCAATAAGATCCTTCAATGTTAGCAAGTTGGGATCACATATTGAGTTATAAGTAAGTCCCACTAAAAAGGCACTATTTTGCCTCGTATCATAACCATGTTGCACTACAGGCAGGGAGCAGATTTTAATATGGGAATAGAATCAGAAATGGGATTGAGATATGTCCCAGCTCAACTCTAAAATGCATTGCAAAAATAAAGGTGCAGAGTATTTGTGCTCTGCCTGCATAACCAGTCACTATACATTCTTGCACACATGCACAAATTACATTTGCCTCCTTGTATGGCAGTTTGGATTTCCAAGTTGTAAGATTGAACCCATAAGTTGGACTTTGTTCCCAATTCTAATTTATACCCTTAATGTTCTGCATTTGCCTAAGATAAAGCAAATTAAGTTATTAAAATGGTATTCCAGTTGTACAGTATCTAGTAAGATAATGACTGTTTAGAATGTGGCCAAAAAACCCCCACATTTATTTTTTGAAGAAAGCATTGAGACACAAAAGAGGTTCCAAGTGATCTGTGGCAAAATCTGAGAATTCCAACACAGTCCTATCCTCCCACACAAATGATTACATTTTGGGTAGGTCCATCCAATAAGTGATCGTCCATCCCATGCTCAAAATTAAGTATATATATCCTCAATATACCTGTAGAAGGGTGGTAAAACTCATGGTCAGGGTTCTCTCATGTTTTTGGCATGGCTGTACGGGTGTGGTACAAAATCAACATTCAGAATGTCAACACCAGTATGTCTTTATGTTCTGAATGTTGACATTCAGGCTGTAGATGTGGTCTGGGCTTCCAGATATTGCAGCTGGCTTGATATGGCTTCGGATCAGAACCTTGGATCAGAGTGTTGTCAGTTGTCAACACTCTCAGTGTCAACTCTGATATAATGTCGACATTGCCAGAATGTCAATATGGTAACTGTCAACAGTTGGCATGTCAACCATGTGGTTTTGCATTGACATATAAACATACCCTAAACGTAACACTAACTCTAACTCCAGCCTAACTCTAACCCTAAAATCATGAATAATAACATTCACAACATGTCATGCTTGTCAACACTGTGAATGTCGATATGTTGAATGTCAACATTCTGATAGTCAACCTTCAAATTTGTCGACATAATGGTTTCAATATTCTGAACATATACCATCATGTACAGGACCCCCACTAACATTATTTTGGGTTAGTTTCTATTATATTTCACTAAAGTATTATAGACATTAATATTACTTGTTAGAATAGTATGTCAATTGTGTTGAAAGAGGAGTGTGCTACTACATAGACTCCAGTATTTCTGTTTCTTCAGGGAGGTTTCATGCCCTGTCCCAAGATGGTCACCGTGATTAAAACTGAGTATGTGCAGGGGACATCTTGTTTTCACTGTGTAGAGTGACATGGTGGGAGACAGAAATCTATTTCTTAGCTTCTATGAGAAACCTGGGTAATTAAATGCTATAAAGTTGTTTCAGCATTCCTGCACCACTACTTGTTTGCACCATACACTCACTAGCTGGTGAGCGCTTTAGAACCCTGCTGTGCTCAAGCTCTGCTCCATTGGCAGTGTGCATGTAACTGTGAGTACACATGTACCTACTATAATTCAATAAACCAGCACCACTGGTTAAGTAACTGGCCTGTTAACAGTTTGAGTCATTCACTGGTGTGTGCCTATATAACTATATAAACAATTTGCTATGGTAAGAGCACTTCAATTTCTTTTATGGAATGTTCAAATACATTGGATTTTTTTTAAATAATTTGTGATATATATATATATATATATATATATATATATACTATACATTTGTATAAATATCCATGTTTTTGGAGTTTAATGGATAGGGATGGAGACTTTATTGACAAAATGTTGTGTTCATTTTTTTATTGTCTTGTATTAGCACATAGATAAAGCACCAAGAACACAGGAAAAAATCACATACTGAATGAAGTTGTCCAGCAACTACTGTTGGTGGTTACTGATGGTTGGATCTAGTCTGGAGTTCACATCCAGAACCGGTTGAAGTGTCGAATATGCTATCATCCCATTCTTCTGAGTTATATATAACAGGTAAGCATGTTATAGCTGTTTTTTATGTACTGAGCTGCAATTAATTTTTAATTAATTACATTGCATTTTATTCTATACTATGGTAAGCCTTTTTTAGTTTTTATGGTGCAAGGATTATTGCAATTATATCTACTGGGAGGTTTCTCACATCAAAGCTATTTCAAGTGAGGAGAGTTTTGTGTTTGAATATATTAGATAAGCATATACTGATTTATTAAAATAGCATATTATATCATCTTTATAATACCAATTGGGTCATTTTTCACTACCCTATAACTACCTTTTCCATAGTGCCCCCTGTTTTCGACATAGCCACACACAGCAGGGATGGACATGGGAAACCCATCAATGAATGGTTACCGGGCTTTCAAAATTCAAATCCAGCGATGCAATGGAAACAAGCCATCACATTGCAACCATTAAATAGTATAACTATAGCGATGGTTATACTCGCGGTGCAAAAATGGGACAGGGCTATGTGGAAGGAACGGGGCCTTGCGGCTCTCCCCATCCACGTCATTGTGGGGGCATGTCCAGCAATCTCTGAGATGCTGGACTGCCACCTGGGCTCCCCCATACACTGAGAATAGATGCAGTATGCATGCGCACAGATTCTATTGTTTTGCTGCTCACCCGCTGCTCTGCATAGAGAGTGTGCTCCCCCTACAGCCAGCCATCGGATGGGCATCAGAATGTTGCATCCGATGGCTTGCAACCATCGAATTCCCAGTCTTTGATGGAAAAAGTACTTCCATTGAATTGGAAACATCGATTGTTGCTAACCATCAGTTTCTGATGTCCATCCCTAATAAACAATGCCTTACCAAGCCCTCCAGCAGCTGCTGAGGGCAGCCCGCAGTCTCTCCCCTGTTTCTCTCTGCTCGATGACACCATCCGACAGGGTGATACCAAAATAGCTCCAGGTTAGGCCCACACCCCCCTAGTGATGCCATCTGTCTTATTGATATTAACTAGTGCACTGCGTCATGCTGTTTAGCAGCATTTGGCTTGTTCCTTGCTGACATTTGGCCACTGCTAGCTCTTGCTTTTGACCGTGACCCTCAATGCTTGCCCTGATGGTTCTGCATATGTTTTGATTCTACTGATATTGACTTGCCCGACAGAGGTTCTAGGTGATCATCCTAAGTAACAGAGTAATGTAGCATAAGGAATGCAGGTACACCATATTTTGTGAAACATTACCCCAAGGACAGTGTCCACAATCCATATAAAATTTGATGTCTAATGAGAACATATCTCAACAAATCAAAATTCTTATGGCTGGATGAATCACACATCACATTTTGAATGCAATGCATCCTGCCACTTACTGCATGCATAGCAGCATTAATTACGCCGGTATGCATGTACAATTGTGATTAAAAAGGTAAAGGATAGCTCTTCCGAAAAGAGCTGTCCTTTGTGAACAGACGACTTCCATGCGTGAGCCGCGGGGGACATGGGAGGGATCCTGTTGGATTCCCCTTCCATGGACATCTGCAGTGAGAAGTGCACAGGCTTCTATTAGACAATGCCAATGTATAGATGGCAATGCCTATCAGGTACAAGCTCCGGTAGGTTTCACTTTCCGGAGTTTTGTTCCAGTGTATTGCAGTAAGATAAATGACTGAGGAGACACTGGCTAGTATCAGAGCCAGATTTATACATACATACTGTATATGAACCTGAGGGTTATGTGGGCATTATACAAAGGTGCAGCAGTTTACACTGTAGTGCTGGAAATTTGGTGAGTTGTGATCAGGGATGTGTGGAAAAGTTAGACAGGGGAGGCAGTGCCTCACCTGCCATACCCTTTTTACTCCAGAGTTTTCACTATAAAAATGATTAGAATAATACAAATAAGATATTTATAATACTTTCGTTCATTTGTTCTTTTCATTTTTATAGTGAAAACTCTGGAGTATACTGAAGTATGACAGGAAAGGCTCTGCTCACCTGCCTCACCTGACAGCACATCACTGCTTTGTACATATGGGAAATGCGGTCAAACTATAGTTTTGACTGCATTTTAGCGTTAGTACATCCCACCCTTAATCTTAATTTTGGGTAAATCCTTTATTTGTAGATACAAAACCGTGAGTCTAACTGTAGACTGTCATAAATAAGATAATGGAAAATTCCAAAACCTTCTTCTTCTCGTGCCAAATAAGAACTCCTTACTTTACGTTTTTATTTATTTCAATCCACTTATTGTTACGTTTAGCTTTATGCATTCCTTCAGCTGATTGTATGAATACACTTTGAAGTTCTTATTGAACTGTAGCATGAAACTACACATATGCTTTGACATACCTGTAATTAGAATTATTATATATATTCATGTCTACAGTTCTGTGTTATTATTGAAATGAAAGAAACAAAGATGTATTTCATGTGAGCCTATTTCTTTCTGCCAAAAGCACTTATTAAGTATCAGTAGTAATGTTTCCTTGCAGTCATCATTGTTAAAGGGGCACAATGCATTCTGATGTGTTTTTTTCTTGTTTGTTATGTGTAAGTGACCTACTACTGATAGAAATGTACAGCACTAAGCTTTACTAGGATACCACTGTGCTAGCTGATTTCACACATATGCACTCATACATCTAGCCTCAATATGCCATGCAGTGCAACATGCCTGGCAAGAATGAGCCGCCAGGTCCAGTGCACCTCTGCTACCGTAGTGGGTCTTTTTTGCTGCACTGGCAGACTGTGCTGATTAATGTGATATGCGACACTTGTATATCTGTGTACACCTGAGTCTGTATGAAGCACAATGGAACTCGGAATGAAAAAAGCTGCATTACATTGTAGTAATTCGTATACATATTCAGAGACCCAGTCACACACAGATATACAAGTGTCACATATCAAATTAATCAGCACAGTCTGGTGCGTCCTAGTCACATCGCATTGCAACTAAGATGCACTTTCAGCAAAAAAAGACGCAAAAAAGACACTCGGCGCTAGCAGAGTCTCCTGGGGGCTTTTTAGCATCACTGCAGCAAAGATGTATAAGAACATTTTACACATCTCTCATTTTAAGGATAATCTTTGCCTAATCCTAAATCCTCATGAACCGGGCCCCCTTCACCCTATTCTTCCAATTTGCACTAGCGTTTAGTATTTGGGTCCCTTCTTACAACACTACAAAAATGTAAATAATATTCTACAATACTAAAAAAAAAAGAGGAATACATTTATAATGCTACTAACTCTCATCTTCCCCTATAATATTTCTGATTCTGAGTCGGATCATATATAGCACTTGTGAATGCGGTTCTAGACTACTTGTACATCCGACACTGGTCAGATGCATGACCAACTGTGGATGCATCCCGTGGATATCTGCAAATTGCACATGTGTTGTAGAAATCTTGTAGGCTGTGCATGTGCCGCTCCATGCAATGCAAACATACGTGGACAAAAACATCAAAGTGCAAACTGATTGATCGGTCCATTGACATACATTCTGCAAAATGGATGGTTTATGGGCGGCAACCATGCGATCAAACAGAACTGATCCGTTTCATAGGAGTGTCATGGGTGTGTCCTGAGTGTGTCATGGGTGTGTCCTGGGTGTGTCCTGAGTGTGTCATGGGTGTGTCCTGGGCGTGTCAAGGGCATCTTAGTCGATTTCCGTGCTCGTGTGTAGTGTGCAGATGGAGATGAGATGAAGGGACACTCTGCACAGAACACTTAAGGCCAAATTCAGCTTAAGAAACGAGTGATATTTTGTACCAAAATGAGCAATGAGGTGAATAAACTCCACACAATTTTTTAACATTTCCCTCAGTTGCACTTTACATATATTTTCAGTCATGCTGCTGTGACAATATTACAAAGTAAAGTCATATAGATCAAAACTTCTCATAACTGTTTAGGGCTACAGTATATTCTTGTTGTCCTGAAGTAAAACCTTTTTACAAGCGTGTCTAGTCACCCTATTTCTGTGCCCCATAAATAAAAGTATAATGAAACATAAGGAGTCTGCGGATTAATGATATATAACATGGTGATTGCACTGTTCTAGCCCAGTTTGATCTCCGGCACAAAGATAACTGATCTTTCATGGTTAACGGGTAAAGTCAGTGAAATTCTTTCTCCATCACTTTAGTGTCAACAATTTTAACCTCCCTTCCTGTAAGTGTGTCATTAACAGCTGCTCTTTGCCCCTAGGTGCCAAAGAAAAGAAATCTTGAAACCAGACACGTCAGTTTCATTAAGTGAGCACCTTTATGTTTAACAGTATCACAAAGGCTTTGGGAGAGGAAATAAAACATTTCCTCCTATACATATAATCTGTGGATGTAGGGGCAGCTGGGGGCAGTCACTGACAGATCTGTTGCTCTGAGCTAGAAAACTTGTGTTTGATGTGTCAGTGAGCTGGCTGTATAGGGAGACTACAGGTCCGTATCCTCTTGCCATTTATTTTTGTATTAGTAAAAAGTGCTCATGATGTAAGAACTTCTAGCAAGGGCTCAGCCAGTGTTAACATTAGTATAAAGAGCTTACAATGTCACAACTGATATCACAGGGCCTGTCTACATTGAACATACGCTGGTCTACACATGCTAAACGATAGACATTAAGTATAATTTATAGGTGAAAGTGCATGGACTGCAAAAAGGTTAACAGCAGATTGTAGAAAATAATCTGCAATGCTTCCCTAGCAGTAAAAGACTTACATTATGTATAAGTGTGGTACACCTGTCATTGGCATACTGATCGCTGCTAACCCGAATGTAAGTAGAGGGGTTAGGGGGAGGGTTAGCGTTAGGTTTAGGGGTTAGTGTTAGGCACTAGGTGGATGGTTAAGGTTAGCTAATTGCTCTTGCAAAATACCAACTTTGTGGACATCACTGACTCTCCTCATACCTCCATCAGCAGTTCCAGTGCCTCGTACCTCTTTCAGCCATTTCAGTGCCTGGATCGCATCAAAATGGGACACTAATTACAACAGATGCTGCTCTCTCCACTGAAAATGATCTATGCACATTCCTTGTGAACTAGTAACTATACCCATTACTGGACATGCCGATACTATATTACTATATATTGACATCTGCCAGGTACCTTGGCCAACGAAGGATTAATTTGAGCATTGAACAATATATGTGTAAACAGCTCTATCAAGCTGGATTTACTACCTCAATATAAGAACATATAAGGTCTATACACTAAGAAATTGCTATTAATTTATGGGCATTTTTATGTATTATTATAATTAAATGTTTTTATTGAAATCATGTTATTTGTTTTAATTTGATTAAATGTATGAATATGCACTTTACATTCTACTCAATAGTATCATTATGTTTAATGAATAATTGATTTGAATAGAATAGGATTGACACCGCATACAGGTGAGTATTATAGAACCACACTGAGGGCCTGATTCAGAGCCGCTCGTAAGCGGCCGCTCATTCGCTCCGAGCGATGTTCGCACATCTGCACATGCGTATGGGTCGTAATGCGCATGCGCCAACCAGTCATTGCGGTTGGAAATCGAGCGCTCGCTAAATAGCGAGTGCCTGCTAATTTGAGTGACAGGATGAGGCGTTTGTGGGTGGTAGGGGAAGGTGCTTGAAAACGGGGAGTGGAGATCCGAACGCAGGCGTGCCAAACCGTAAAAACGGGCGTTTTAAGGGTGTGCATAATTAACAAAGCAACGTCATCGACCACGTCACTTGGTTGTTTCTTAGCCTGAACTGTTCGCATGATTGCGGTAGGAAAATCCAACCACAAGCACTGCGAGCAGTTCAGATGCCTTTCGATGTACTCGATTAATCAAATAAATAGCGGAGATGACGTAGGATGCGAGCGGCCAGGGGGGTGTTTTTAAAAAAATAGCGAGCGTATATTTCGTTCACTCGCTCAGACATAGAGGCGTCAACAGACCGCAAAGAGCTCAATTTAAATAGTCGGCCCCTTTTTCTGAACGTCCGTTCGCAAATAGCGTCCGGCTCTGAATCAGGCCCTGAGTGCTGTTATTATCTGTTTTTTCCTTTGTATCTTGTGGAACTGACTCTCCCAGCCACTGTATTAGATAAGCAACGCTGAGCTGCGCCCGATTTTATATACTTGGTATATATATTTATCTAAAATACCTCAAGCTCATGAAATTATAGTGCAGCAAAGTGGTGCAATGATTAGGTTGCTGCCCCAGTGCACTGCAGTCTCGGGTTCAATTCCCACCAAAGCTCAATATGAGTAGAGTTTGTATGTTCTCCTTCTGTTTGCACTGTTGTAGCTATAGAGGGTGCAAGGGTGCGCTTGCAATTGGGCCCGGTGGCTTAGCGGGCCCGCTGGCCCAGCAACCAACCCACTGCACCATGCAGACTTTTTTATTTATTCATTTTTTTTTTCATTTTCTATGTAATCCTTTATTAAAACTTAACGACTTCCGGGCAGCAGCAGCGGACGGCGGGTGGGCATGGAGTGGGTATGAGGGGGGGAATCACCGGGACTGTGTGGTCACTTATTGATTCCTGTGCTTCCTCCAGCCGTGCTGCTTAAGAGATAGTGACTGATTTTGCAAGATGATAACAACATCATCTCGCGAGTCTCTCTTTTCACTGAGCTCCGGGTGGGGACTGGGAGGGATGTGCTGTAGTGCAGCAGCAGTCAGAGGCAAGGCTCAAGTCGTCGGAGTGGAGTTTGGGTGAAAACTCTATGAGTGACATTGTGTTGCAGCAAAAGTGAAAGTGATTTATAATTTCTTCATAAACATAATATGCACATCTTAAATTATATATATATATATATATATATATATATATATACACATTTATATGGATATATACTGTATACTGTATACATGTGTATATACATATCATTTTTTTAAAAACATTTTTTGTTCGCCTGGCTATATCGGCTGAACACTACCATGGGGGGGCTTTGTGCACCTTTGCTATGTGGCCCCCAAAGAGCTAGTTACGCCCCTGCATGTTTGCATGGGTTTCCAGAAGGGAAGGGATGTGCGCCGACCCCATGTTTTGGTTATGGATCTATATCTCCTTTGTGTTTTGGATCTTGATTGGTTTTGCCAAAACTGCCCTTGCATGTTTTGGTTTTGGTTTTGGATTTTACAGTATTATTAACCTCAATAACATTAATGTCCACTCATTTTCAGTCAAATTTGACCACCTCACAGCTCATAATATTGTTTTCATCTGGTTTAGGCCCAAAATTTGCACCAAGCTAGCTGGCTGACTAAACTAAGCGGCAGCAGTGGGCGGAACAAACACGTGGTAGTTCAACTTCAAACATGGCACATAAGGAAACATATGTTTTCATTAATCAAGAGGCCAAGAGGCCTGAGGAAGATGGAGTATGTATGTAGTTGAAGGACAGAAATGGTAGATTGGTAGTAAATTTAATTAGATTTTTTGATTCCAAAGCAAATTTATGAGGGAGGAGGGGAGAGCATGGGTGAACAGTATGTCCCATGTTTTGCCCACAAAATCAACTTGGTGGTTCAGAATATGTTTTAAAATAAAAGGGGCTTGCAGGAGATGCTGTCTGTAGCCATAAACATTTCTGGACATTTTTGGCATTCAGCAACTGCATGTCAAAGATTTCAGCAGCTGTGGCAGTTCAACTTCCAACATGGCACATCAGGAACCAAATGTTTTTATTATTCAAGAGGCCTGAGGGAGTTGGAGTATGTATGTAGTTGAAGGCATGGAAAGAAAGATTTGATTAGTAGTAAATTTAATGTCTTTTTTTTATTCCAAAGCAAATGTATGAGGGAGGAGGGGGGGCATTTACAAAAATATTTAAATCAATCATACCAGTCCTTGCCACAGAAGAATTCTTGAGCGCTATGCCTGTTGCCTCTGCTGGGAGTGAATTTTCATCCCAGAAGGAAACCAGGAAGTACTAGTAGTAATTTAAAAGATGAATGACAGCAATGGCTCGTTCTTCAGTTTCTCCAGCAAGTGCGGCTGCCAAGGAAAAACTAAACTTTCCCAACAGACCCACTGGTGATGCAAGTGAGTCAACACAACCAAGTTTTGACATCTGGTCAGGTCTAAAAGAATTACCTACAATTAATGAGACCTCTACCATGACTCCATCTGATATGGTCACCATTCAAAGAATGGTTGAGGACTATTTTACATTTTTTAATGATAGCATCCAAATAGATATGTCAGACAGTCCACTTGACTACTGGCAGGAAAAAAAGGCAATTTGAAGGCCCATGCACAAACTGGCTTTGCTTTAATTGAGCTGCCCACCCTCCAGTGTGTACTTAGAAAGAGTTTCCAGCACAGCCAGGAACGTTGTCAGTGATCAGCGTAGGAGGCTACTTTTGTGGAAAAGATGATGAATGAACTACAAATTATATGCCAATAACATCCAAAAATTACAGAGGCACCTGTAATGGTGGATTCCAACAGAGATTAATTAATATTGTGTGAAAATGATGTACACACTGATGAGGAGGAGGAATTGGATGATGATGGCGATAACATATTGCCTCTGTAAAGCCAGTTTGTGCATGTAGAGATCATTGCCAGCAATGTCAGCTGCCAATTGGTAGCTATTTTTGTGGGGGCCAAAACAAACCAATCACTTCATGATTGATATTGTTGTTGAAGGTGTTGGTGGTGAAGATGGCAGGTGCTTGGATCTAACAGAGAGAAGGGAGCTAGCTGATGCTGGACTGCTTTTTGGTACTTTTTTAGCCAAAGTTTCTGAATTTTGAAAAAATGTTTTGAATGGATGCACTGCAGATGATGTAACAGGGAGCAAATTCCTAGATGGTTAGTGTCCTACCTCTACTTACTCTGGCATTACAGAGGGTACAGATGGCTTGACTTTTGTTGTCTGGATTTGGGTAGAACTAATTCCTGCTCTCCTCTCAACTGATCGTTCTCCGTATCAACAAACATGAATGAAGTGGGGTATAGCACACACGTAAATTTGTACCAATGTTAAATATTACACTGCGGTATCAATGACCTACAGTGTCACACGATTTTTCATGAATAACAAAATAATAATACACTGCGCTACCATTTTTACAGTGTCACAAGATTTTTTCTGAAGAAGAATAACACACTGCCAATATTTCACAATATTTTTTATGAATAAGAAAATAATAACACACTGCGCTACCACTACAGTGTCAAAAGATTTTTTATGATAAGAAAATAATAACACACTGCGCTACCACTTAGTGTCACAAGATTTTTTATGATAAGAAAAGAATAACACTGTGCTACCACTTAAAGAGTAACAAGATTTTTTATGAATAAGAAAAGAATAAAACACTGCACTGCCACTTACATTGATGTCAATATTTTTTATATATAATGCATGTTATTAAGCACTTTGTTGTGGTCTTGTAGTTGGCATGTAAACTAATAATTTATTCATGATTGAGGAAAGAAGTGAAAAGTTCAATATTACACTGCACTACCACTTACAGTGTCAAAAGACTTTTTATGAGTAAAACACTGCATTAACACTTACAGTGTCACCAAACAAAAATAGAGCAGCTAAGTTGCTAACGCCCACACACACACAAAAAAAGCACTTTTGTTATTTTTCACACTGGGGAAGAGCATCCCTGATTGACAGAGCACTCCCCCTGGACAACACATCACCCCTTTATGGACTGCAAACCTAGCCCCTTGATGGACAGGACAACAACACAGCAGCAGCCACTTGATCAACAGGACAAGTGACACAGCAGCTGCAGCACCCACTGAAGCACTCCTTTATATGCTGCAGCCTCAGACCCTTTATGGACAACACAGCAGCGGCCTTAAGCCTCAGACCCTGACAGGACAAGTTGGACAACACACTGACACAGAAAGTGACAGGAACACGTCTGTTTAGTTCACCATCCACACACGAAGAGAAAATGGCACTGATCACCAGGACCTTTATAGAATCGAAAACCTGCAAGAATCTGACAGTGGGAGGATGACGTTTTGCCTCGTTTTGAGATCCAAGTCAGGCATGAAAATCCGAGGCGAGCTTGGTTGTCAGCTCGGATCTGGAAGCTTGGGTGGGTCCAGTTCTCTGAGATCCAGACCCGCTCATCTCTAGTTTCCACCCACAATCCAGAAAAACATACTGGCAGGTTAATTGGTTTCTGACACAATTAACTGTAGTGTACATGAGGTATAGAGTAAGCTCTTCTGGGGCAGAGACTGATGTGAATGACAAAAAAGTCTCTGTAAAATGCTGCAAGATATATGTGCACTTTATTAATAACTGATAATAATTAAAATATATTTGTTAATATTACTTTTTCATAGAAATTAGCTGTGGATATTCTGGTCCTTTTAGTAATGGTCTTTAATCTAAACTGGGTAAATTCACATAGAAATGCATAGTACTATTCTGTTCTTTCTATTCTGCGATGCCCCCTAAAGACAAACACCTTGTATCATGGCAGACTGGCCCATGCTGGGGACACACATTACACACAGGTGCAGTTTCTTTCCCACAGATGAATGTCAGTGATCTCAAATCTGTGTCAGTATGTTAAATTGTGGCAGATCCCTGCCAATTTAGCACATGCTGATCATAAACAGAACCACTACTATGGAGCCTGCATACCAATTCATTTTAGGACATCCTAAAACACCACACCTGTGCTGGCAGGGATTGACTAACTGCTATATCCCTTCTCTACCAGGTTGATGGAGCTGTAACTAAAGTCACAACTAACATATTCTACTGAATGTATGGATTTCCTATCCATCATTTATTTACATAATCCTAAATAAAATGTGTCCTTATTTTTATCTGATTATTTTATATCTTGTTCAAAATGTTCTCGAAACCTTTGTACATTTGTAAGATTATTTGGCAGTCAGAAAGACTCTGGTTTTTCTTATCGGTGTTCATTTCTGAAGAGAGGACATACCTGTACAGGTATTTACTTTTTTTTGCTCCATTTTTTATATTGTAAGTATAGTTATTTTCAGTAGTAGCTGGTCCCTGATCCTGCTATTGAGGTAGGACCAGCTTAAGTTCAGAGTCATGTATCTAATAGTTAAAAAGGCTATGGGGAGACATTCTCATAAGTATGATTAGTTTACATAAAGTGCTGCTTATCCCACAGCACTATATAAATAAATCTATACATACATACATTATATACATGAAATGACCTACAGAATGTGCAGCGATAGGAACTCTGTCTGGAAGATATTCTGGGAATCTTGCCATACAGCTGCAGTGTCTTGCTGTGTTACAAGTGTAGTCCCTTTCAGGCTTGTGGGATGACATTAGATTTGCTTTGTATAATTCTCCATCCCTGGTATAGAGAGTGACAGAAAGTTCAGACTAGAGATGTGCACCGATCCCTGTGTTTTGGTCTTGGTTCTAAGTCACAGGGCCGGCAACAGAAATCTTGGAGCCCATTACACGGATATCTCTATGGTCCCCCAACCCCCCCCCCCACACTCCCATTGCCCCCTCCTTGACCCCCTCCTACAAACACACATGCTGGGTACAGAAACACACACAACACCCACATGCACACACAATTATTACAGATATAGAAATGCACACACGTATACATATTATAAGGGCACAGTCGTGCCCTTATCTTAAGGCAGCATCTAAATAAATGGATTTCTCCATAGAGAATTCTGAAGGGGGGTAGGGTGTTCAAGGGGCTACACCTCAAAAGCTATAGGAGGTATGGATCTGAAATTTGGCATGGCTGGTTAGAACTGTCACTGTGTGCTGCATGCCAAATTTCAGGGCAAAAACATAAAAAATGAGGATTTGGGAGTAATCCAAAGCTCCAACTGTCGCATTTTTCTGACATTCTCAATTAGGAACCTTTTTCTGCTATAGTCTATGGGGGATGCTTGGGAAGGCATAACTCAGGGGAGGGGTAGAATTTAGACTTGGGGTTTGTTTTATTAGGTAGCTATTGTGCCAGGGTACGTGCTTTTGGAGTTCAGGTAAATTAGAAAGTTACAGTTTTTAAAATATTACCTCAAGAATGCGCCATTGTAAAGATAGGACTTTTCAACTTGTTGCGCAGCCTCAGTAGGAGCCTCCAGCAGGTGTAGTCATAGTGGCTTCACTTGGGTGCAGCAAGATGGCCGTGATTGGCTCATGGCGGCAATCTTTGAATTTCAAAAATGGTGCTGAGGCGCCATTTTTTAAATCGGCGCCGCTGCCGTACTCGACAGAATGGCTGGTGGGGACTGGATCCTCTCTGATCCAGGCCCGCCGTTGACACCCGAACAGGCGGCGGTCCCGCAGCTGCCGATGATTTTCAAAGATGGCCACCGCGAGCCAATCACGATTCGTGACGTCATTGGAGGCAGCGGCACCTGAAAAGGACCACAGAAGCCCTGGCGAGGTGGCAGCCACCCCCCAGGTGAAGACACCAGAAGCCCTGGCGGGTGGGCACCCGCCAGACAAAGACGCCAAAGCCTTGGCGGGTTGGCGCTCGCCAGGCGAAGACGTCATAAGTCCTAGTGGGCAGTAGCCAAGTAAAAGAGCTGGCACAGGCTGCTGCCCACTAGGTGAAGACACCAAAGCCTTGGCAAGTTGGTGGCCACCAGGCGAAGACGCCGAAGCCCTGGGTGGTTAGCGCCCGCCAGGTGAAGAGGCCTAAGCCCTGGGTTGGTGGCGGCCATGCAAAAGAGCTTAAAGGCCGCTGTCCCCAAGGTGACTACCTGTAAGATAAAATATTACAATATTTAAGTGTGTTGTGTTATTTTAATATTTTTTTTTACAGGTGGACTACAGGTGGCAGTGGGCCCTATTGCCCAGCATGCTGGTATTTGTGGTTTTCCAAGTACCAGCATGCAGGGAGGCATGCTGGGACCTATAGTTCACCTGCAAAACAAAATATTATTTAAAATGCACCACATCACATAATCAACCTGGCACCCACCGCCCAGGTGTGCTGGGGATAGCCCCTGACTATCAGCCTAGGCCTGGGGTGCCCTGAGGAGGGGGACCCCTTTATTAGGGGGGTCCCCAGCTCCTCAGGGATCCCCAGCCTGGACTGACTAGCGGTCACGGTTGATGCTGCGGCTGGGGGCCCAGTGAAAGGACTCCACTGGCTGTGGCATCAGCCCCCCTGTTAGAAATAGTCCGGTGCTGGTTCTGGAGAATACAGGGGGAACCTACTCATTTTTTTCTCCTGTATTTCCAGAACCAAGACCGTAACAGAGCCCAGTGCTGGTTGCACAACTTTTAGCCCAGTGTGCTGGGTTGATTATGTATAGTGTGGTGCATTTGAAAATATAAATATTGGCTTTTGCTGTGGAACTACAGTTACCAGCAAGCCTCCCCCGCATGCTGGTACTTGGAGAACCACAAGTATCAGCATGGTGATAACCGAGCGTGCCCTTTTCAAAAATGGCGCCTCAGTGCCTTTTCTAAAATCAAAGATGGCTGCCGCGAGCCAATCACGGCTCGCGACATCATCACCCCGCCCCCTCGGCCAGGGGCTGGCTGGCAACTTTTAGCCTGGGGGGCAAGTCCAAGGCACTGGCCCATAAGTAATGGCGCATCCTTAAATTGAGGTGTTTGGTATAATAAATCTTTATTAATAAAATAAATAGGTCTAGTGATTTTACACGTACACTTATGTATATTAGCAGTGCTATTTTACACGTACACTTATGTATATTAGCAGTGCTATTTTACACGTACACTTATATATATTAGCAGCGCTATTTTACACGAACACTTATGTATATTAGCAGCGCTATTTTACACGTACACTTATGTATATTAGCAGTGCTATTTTACACGTACACTTATATATATTAGCAGCGCTATTTTACACGAACACTTATGTATATTAGCAGCGCTATTTTACACGTACACTTATGTATATTAGCAGCGCTATTTTACACGTACACTTATATATATTAGCAGCGCTATTTTACACGTACACTTATGTATATTAGCAGCGCTATTTTACACGTACACTTATGTATATTAGCAGCACTATTTTACACGTACACTTATGTATATTAGCAGTGCTATTTTACACGTACACTTATATATATTAGCAGCGCTATTTTACACGTACACTTATGTATATTAGCAGCGCTATTTTACACGTACACTTATGTATATTAGCAGCGCTATTTTACACGTACACTTATGTATATTAGCAGCGCTATTTTACACGTACACTTATGTATATTAGCAGTAGGGGTGTGCACCGGCCACTTTTCGTGTTTTGTGTTTTGGTTTTGGATCTGGATCTTTCTTCGTGTTTTGGATCTGGATTGGTTTTGCCAAAACCACCCTTCCGTGTTTTGGGTTCTGGGTTTTGTGTTTTGGATCTGTATTTTTTTTTAAAAAAGCATAAAAACAGCTAAAATCACAGAATTTGTTGGTTTCTCTGCTCCTATGCTATTATTAACCTCAATAACCTTAATTTCCACTCATTTCCAGTCTATTCTGAACACCTCACACCTCACAATAGTGTTTTTATGTCCAAAAGGTTGCACCGAGGTAGCTGGATGACTATGCTAAGCGACACGAGTGGGCGGCACAAACACGTGACCCATCTAGGAGTGACACTGCAGTGGCAGACAGGATGGCAGTTAGAAAAACTAGGCCCCAAACTGTACATAATGCAAAGAAAAAAAAGAAGTGCAAGATGGAATTGTCCTTGGGCCCTCCCACCCACCCTTATGTTGTATAAACAGGACATGCACACTTTAACAAATCAATCATTTCAGCGCCAGGGTCTGCCACACAACTGTGGCTGAAATGATTGGTTCGTTTGGGCCCCCACAAAACAAGCTGGCAATTAATCTGTCCCTGCACAAACTGGCTCTACGGAGGCAAGATGTCATCCTCATCCTCCTCATCCACCGATTCCTCACCCTCTTCAGTGTGTACATCCTCATCCTCACAAAGTATTAACTCGTCCTCACTTGAATCCACCACCACAGGTCCCTCTGTACCTTCTGGAGGCTGGTCTCCCTGGAAGAGCTGATAATTCATTTTGATGAACATCATCTTCTCCACATTCTGTGGAAGCAACCTCCTATGCCTTTCGCTGACAAGGTTCCCGGCTGCACTAAACACTCTTTCGGAGTACACACTGGAGGGGGGGCAACTCAGGTAAAATAGAGCCAGCTTGTACAGGGGCCTCCAAATTGCCTCTTTTTCCTGCCAGTACAGGTATGGACTGTCTGACATGCCTACTTGGATGCTGTCACCGATGTAATCCTCCACCATTCTGTCAATGGTGACAGTATCATATGCAGTGACAGTAGACATGTCAGAAATTGTTGCCAGGTCCTTCAGTCCGGACCAGATGTCCAAACTTGGTCCTGCCTACCCTGCATCACCGCCAGCGGGTTGCTTAGGATACCTAAGTTTTTTCCTGGCAGCCCCAGTTGCGGGAGAAAATGAAGAAGGAGCCGTTGACGTGTCACGTTCTGCTTCAGCTGACAGTGTGTTCACCAGCAGGTCTTTGCACCTCTGCAGGCTTGTGTCGGCCGGAAAGAGAGACACCACATAGGCTTTAAACCTAGGATCAAGCACGGTGGCCAAAATGTAGTGGTCTGATTTCAACAGATTGACCACCCTGGAATCCTGGCAAAGCGAATGAAGGGCTTCATCCACAAGTCCCACATGCCGAGCGGAATCGCTCCGTCTTAGCTCCTCCTTCACTTTCTCCAGCTGCTTCTGCAAAAGCCTGATGAGGGGAATGACCTGACTCAAGCTGGCTGTGTCTGAACTGACTTCACGTGTGGCAAGTTCGAAGGGCTGGAGAACCTTGCACAACACGGAAATCATTCTCCACTGCGCTTGAGTCAGGTGCATACCCCCTCCTTTGCCTATGTCATAGGTGGATGTATAGGCTTGTATGGCCTTTTGCTGCTCCTCCATCCTCTGAAGCATATAGATGGTTGAGTTCCACTGCGTCACAACCTCTTGCTTCAGGTGATGGCGGGGCAGGTTCAAGAGTGTTTGCTGGAGCTCCAGTCTTCGGCACGCAGTCGCTGAATGGCGAAAGTGGCCAGAAATTTTTTGGGCCACCCAAAGCGTTTCCTGCACGCCCCTGTCGCTTTTCAGAAAATTCTGCACCACCAAGTTTATTGTGTGAGCAAAACATGGGACGTGCTGGAATTTGCCCAGATGTAATGCCCGCACAATATTGGTGGCGTTGTCAGATATCACAAATCCCCAGGAGAGTCTAAGTGGGGTAAGCCACTGGGCGATGATTTCCCTCAGTTTCTCTAAGAGCTTTTGTCGGCGGTGTGCCTCTTACTGAAACTGGTGATACACAGCGTAGCCTGCCTTGTAATGAGCTGGCGTTTCTGAGATGCTGCTACTGGTGACGCTGCTGCTGTTGCTGCGTAAGGTGATACATCTACCCAGTGGGCTGTCACAGTCATATAGTCCTTAGTCTGCCCTGTTCCACTTGTCCACATGTCCGTGGTTAAGTGGACATTGTGTACAACGGCATTTTTCAGGACACTGAGGACACTTTTTCTGACGTTTCTGTACAGTCTCGGTATCGCCTGCCTAGTGAAGTGGAATCTAGACGGGATTTGGAACCGGGGACACACTACCTCCATCAATTGTCTAAATCCCACTGCACTAATGGCGGATACCGGACGCACGTCTAACACCAACATAGCAGTCAAGGCCTCAGTTATACGTTTTGCTTCAGGATGACTGCTGTCGTACTTCATCCTCCTCGCTAAGGACTGTTGGAGGGTCAATTGTTTAGAAAAAGTAGTGGTGTTCCTACTTCCTCTCTGGGATGATGAACGACTCCCAGCAGCAGCAACAGCAGCAGCGGCAGCAGTAGGCGTAGCAATGCAGGATCCTCCAGAGGAATCCCGGATAGGAGAGTCAGTCATGCCAGTGACATGGCCTGCAGGACTACTTCCGATCCTGACTAAGGAGGAAATTGACGAGGAGGGAGTTGACGGTGTGGTTTGCAGGCGCTTGGATACAACAGGACAACGGGATTTAGGTGTCCCTGGACTGCTTACGGTCTTAGCCAAAGTTTCTGAACTTGACAGTAACTTTTTATGAACGCGCTGCAGGTGCCGTATAAGGGAGGATGTTCCTAGGTGGTTGACGTCCCTACCCCTACTTATTTCACCTTTACATATGGTACATATGGCAAGACAGTTGTTGTCCGGATTTGGATAGAAATATTGCCAGACCAAAGAGGTGGAATGTTTGGTCTTCTGCCCAGGCATGACCGTGATGGGCTTTTTCATCCCACGGACAACAACTGTCTCCCCCGGAGCCTGATTTAAACAAACCACATCACCATCAGAATCCTCCTCGCCAACTTCCTCCTCAGCGCCAGCTACACCAGTATCCTCATCCTGTTGTACTTCAACAGTGACATCTTCAATTTGCATATCAGCAAGTGGACTGTGGGTGCTCCTTTCAGCACTTGCAGGGGGCGTGCAAATGGTGGAAAGAGCCACCTCTTCCCGTCCAGTGCTGGGAAGGTCAGGCATCGCAACCACCACCACACTTGGACTCTCCTTGGGGATTTGTGATATCTTCTTAGAAAGCACAGTTCTTCGCTGTGCTTTTGCCAGCTTAACTCTTTTGATTTTTTTAGTGGGAGGAGGGCTTCCATCGTCATGTGAAGCTGAACCACTAGTCATGAACATACTAGGAATCGACCTTAGCCGTTCCTTTCCACTCCGTGTCGTAAATGGCATATTGGCAAGTTTACGTTTCTCTTCAGCTGATTTAAATGTCTTTTTCAAGGTCATTTTCCTGAACTTTGCCATTTGGGATTGTATGTGCCCTCTACTATGACATTGGGCATCGGCCTTGGCAGACGACGTTGATGGCATGTTATCGTCTATGTCATGACTAGTGGCAGCAGCTTCAGCACTAGGAGGAAGTGGTTCTTGATCTTTCTCTATTTTATTTTTATCGGAGAAAGTTTGGTCCTCCATTTATGTTATATCGATTTGATATATACGTGCGGCTAAACACAGAAAATAATTTTTTTTTTGGTTTGGACTGGAGTGTACTTTCGGGGGTTACAGCACCCTTAACGGTCAAGCCAGCCGGCCCTTTACTTATGACACAGGCGCACGCTTGGCACTACTTTGATGATGCACGTGCGGCTACTGCGCACACAATTCACAAACACAGAAAATAATTTTTTTTTTGGTTTGGACTGGAGTGTACTTTGGGGGTTACAGCACCCTTTAACGGTCAAGCCAGCCGGCCCTTTACTTATGACACAGGCGCACGCTTGGCACTACTTTGTTGATGCACGTGCGGCTACTGCGCACACAATTCACAAACACAGAAAATAATTTTTTTTTTGGTTTGGACTGGAGTGTACTTTCGGGGGTTACAGCACCCTTAACGGTCAAGCCAGCCGGCCCTTTACTTATGACACAGGCGCACGCTTGGCACTACTTTTTGATACACGTGCGGCTACTGCGCACACAATTCACAAACACAGAAAATAATTTTTTTTTTGGTTTGGACTGGAGTGTACTTTGGGGGTTACAGCACCCTTAACGGTCAAGCCAGCCGGCCCTTTACTTATGACACAGGCGCACGCTTGGCACTACTTTGTTGATGCACATGCGGCTACTGCGCACACAATTCACAAACACAGAAAATAATTTTTTTTTTGGTTTGGACTGGAGTGTACTTTCGGGGGTTACAGCACCCTTTAACGGTCAAGCCAGCCGGCCCTTTACTTATGACACAGGCGCACGCTTGGCACTACTTTGTTGATGGACGTGCGGCTACTGCGCACACAATTCACAAACACAGAAAATAATTTTTTTTTGGTTTGGACTGGAGTGTACTTTCGGGGGTTACAGCACCCTTAACGGTCAAGCCAGCCGGCCCTTTACTTATGACACAGGCGCACGCTTGGCACTACTTTGTTGATGCACGTGCGGCTACTGCGCACACAATTCACAAACACAGAAAATATTTTTTTTTTTGGTTTGGACTGGAGTGTACTTTCGGGGGTTACAGTACCCTTTAACGGTCAAGCCAGCCGGCCCTTTACTTATGACACAGGTGCACGCTTGGCACTACTTTGTTGATGCACGTGCGGCTACTGCGCACACAATTCACAAACACAGAAAATAATTTTTTTTTGGTTTGGACTGGAGTGTACTTTGGGGGTTACAGCACCCTTTAACGGTCAAGCCAGCCGGCCCTTTACTTATGACACAGGCGCACGCTTGGCACTACTTTGTTGATGGACGTGCGGCTACTGCGCACACAATTCACAAACACAGAAAATAATTTTTTTTTGGTTTGGACTGGAGTGTACTTTCGGGGGTTACAGCACCCTTAACGGTCAAGCCAGCCGGCCCTTTACTTATGACACAGGCGCACGCTTGGCACTACTTTGTTGATGCACGTGCGGCTACTGCGCACACAATTCACAAACACAGAAAATAATTTTTTTTTTGGTTTGGACTGGAGTGTACTTTCGGGGGTTACAGTACCCTTTAACGGTCAAGCCAGCCGGCCCTTTACTTATGACACAGGTGCACGCTTGGCACTACTTTGTTGATGCACGTGCGGCTACTGCGCACACAATTCACAAACACAGAAAATAATTTTTTTTTGGTTTGGACTGGAGTGTACTTTGGGGGTTACAGCACCCTTTAACGGTCAAGCCAGCCGGCCCTTTACTTATGACACAGGCGCACGCTTGGCACTACTTTGTTGATGCACGTTCGGCTACTGCGCACACAATTCACAAACACAGAAAATAATTTTTTTTTGGTTTGGACTTGAGTGTACTTTCGGGGGTTACAGCACCCTTTAACGGTCAAGCCAGCCGGCCCTTTACTTATGACACAGGCGCACGCTTGGCACTACTTTGTTGATGCACGTGCGGCTACTGCGCACACATTTCACAAACACAGAAAATATATTATTTTTTTAGCACTTGGGGGGAGCACCCCTGATGGACAGAGCACCCCCTGGACAACACTACAGCACCCCTTTAGGACTGGGACACTGCACAGGACTTTGGAGTGGACACAGCCCCTATGGAGAACTGACTGCACAACACAGTCCAGCCAGCCCCTATGGACTTTGAAGTAGTGGACACAGCCCCTATTAACAACAGCAGCACAGCACAACACAGCCAGCCCCTATGGACTTTGAAGTAGTGGACAACAGCAGCACTACACTACACTACACTACACAGCCCTAACTCCCACCCTCCCTCTTCAGTGTCCACAGCCGAGTGAGAAAATGGCGCCGACGCGGGTACCTTATATAGGATCCAAAACCCGCGAGATTCGGAAGGCGGGATGATGACGTTTTGCCTCGATTTCAGATCCGAGTCAGGCGGGAAAAGTCGAGCCTGACTCGGATCTGCCTCGGATCGGGGGGGCTCGGGGGGGTTCGGATTTCAGAAATCTGAACCCGCTCATCCCTAATTAGCAGCGCTATTTTACACATACACTTATGTATATTAGCAGTGCTATTTTACACGTACACTTATGTATATTAGCAGCGCTATTTTACACATACACTTATGTATATTAGCACTGCAGTGCTATTTTACACGTACACTTATGTATATTAGCAGCGCTATTTTACACGTACACTTATGTATATCAGCAGTGCTATTTTACACGTACACTTATGTATATTAGCAGCGCTATTTTACACGTACACTTATGTATATCAGCAGCGCTTTTTTACACGTACACTTATGTATGTCAGCAGTGCTATTTTACACGTACACTTATGTATATTAGCAGCACTATTTTACACGTACATTTATGTTTATGAGCAGTGCTATTTTACACGTACACTTATGTATATTAGCAGTGCTATTTTACACGTACACTTAAGTGTACGTGTAAAATAGCACAGCTAGTATACATAAGTGTACGTGTAAAATAGCACAGCTAGTATACATATGTATGTCAGCAGCGCTATTTTACATGTACACTTATATATATTAGCAGTGCTATTTTAAATAGCGCTGCTAACATACATAAGTATAAGTGTAAAATAGCGCTGGTTAAAGCGCATTTGTCACTAAGCAGCACCTTGTACATATTCCCCAAACGTCAGTGTAGAGAGAGAAATATTACATACAGGAACTCCCTCCCACCATATTTTTTTTTCAAAAGAAAAATAGGAGTATAAAATCCATACTAAACATACACTTACCTTCATTTCTTCTTTGTTTTTTTCTGCTTTTCTCTCTCCACTTTCTTTTCTTTTAACTGGGTTCTTCTCCTTCTTTCCTTCAGCTCCTCTTCCCCTTATTTTTCTCTCCACTTCCTTTCATACGCAGGGTGCAGCCAAGGGCGGACTTTCAATGGCCCTGCCTATTTGGTACCAGGGGTTGGCTATAATAAGCTGCCCTTTAGCTGCTGGTAAACTACACATCCCAGCATGCCTTGTCAGGAGTCTTGTATTCAAACTGTGGCAGGGCATGTTGGGATGTGTAGTCCCAAAGCTGAAGGGCTGCTTATTTATTTATTTTTAAATCACTAATGATGGGAGACTCTTATTAAAAATAAGGCTCCCATTTTTGCAACACAACACCTTTTTATTGCTGCACAAAATACATCTGTTGGTTCGGGGGGAGGGAACCTGGGTGACACGGCCAATAGCAGCAGGGTGGCCGTGTCACTCATATACTGTCCATTTAACCTGCACTGCTGCCCTGCGAACCCAACCCCACCCTTCCTCCCCCCTGCAACCGCCGCTCGATGTGTACGGCCGGCGGCCGCCTATGCGGGATACCGACGGGACGGCCGGGGTTGGTGCTTTGTTGTGTGTCATGTACCTACAGGGCTTCCGTAGCCCTGTAGTACACACACCAGAACAGCACGTGACCGCGGCTGCCTCCGACAGTCAAAGTCGGAACGCAGCCGAGGCGGAAGCAGCCGAGCTGGTGACTGGTCCACCTCCACGGCCCTATACAAGGAGGAGGTGGGCGGCCCACAATGCATTCTAATAGAGCGGCCCGGGGGGCACATGGCACCCTGCCCCCTGGCCCAGCCCGCCACTGGGGCTATGCCTTTTTTTTTACCAGATGCGTCGTAGATGGATCTCACTGCTGCATTTGTGCATCTGTGACTTATTGATGTGCATACACACTACCAATGAGCCCTCTGTTGCCCACTGATGCCCCCTTTGCACTGCACTGCTGCCACTGCTCTGCCCCACTGCTGCTGCTGCTACCCCACATGCCTACAACTGTCTCGCACTCTGCACCTCCCAAACCAACCTCCTGTGTGCTGTCCCCTCTGCCACCTGCGTTAGTGACCATTTTGTTGCCCTTCTCCCCTGCAGGTGGTCCGGTTTGCTCATCCAAACCCTAATAGTTAATAAATTTTAAGAAAGCTATGAAATTCCATAGACAAAAAATCTTACGGTTTCATATGTCCCATTAAGGCTTCTTAGACATGATCTGAAAATTCACAAAACCTATTGATTTTCTGCCACTCAAACATCAAAAAGCAATGAAATTACGATCATTAAGGCTGACGCCTTAATGGACGTGTTCCTTGCACAATTCAGATATGGTATGCTATCACACCCTGTGGTTAACTGCAGATTCAACACTCTCACAGAATGAGATTGCTGTCACTCACAAAATGGTGGAGCTACTAATTCACAGAATTGTGTGCTCATACACACATGCAGTCTATGCAACTGAGGTTTGAGCAGTTATGTGGCTCCCACATCCCACTCAGTGCCCACAAGCTTCCCATTTGATCACCAAAACAATCTCACTGGCTTCCAACATCCTTCTCACTGCATACATTTATCTCATTTAGAATACACATTCAGCTCCCTTATTTTTAAAAATATCATATTCTGTCTATGCATGTACACTTACTTCCCCTATATGCCTCCATGCTGCTATATATTCCCCAATCACTACTGCTGTGTGGTCTCCCAACTGTGATAGTCTGTGTTCCCTCATCCGCACCAATGCTTTTCCCCTGCTGCACCACCTTCTCCACAGCCACGTTGCTGTCTTTCTCTCATCTGTGGCACTCTTTCTTCCTTCATCTGCACTACTCTGGTCCCCCAACCGTGCAACTCCTCTGCGCTGGAGTAAGGTACATTCTCCCTATGTCATGGCTCATTGTGTAACTTTGGATGGCTTTTTGCTATTCTAGAATTTGCATTGTTTCTTTACTGTTAATATCTCTGAACGTGACAATATTTCTGGTATATGGATTCCATAATCTGTAATATTTGCTCTCATGGCAATAGCTAAGCATGATGTACTTTATTGACTTTGAATCCAACTTTTGTATTTTCTCTTTTGGTACAGTATGTGCACATAGGCCACACTACTAAAAGTTCTGAGATGTCTTACACTTTTTTCTCTTTAATCACATTTCAATAGGTATTATGTCATTTAGGGCAACTGTAGGAGAATGGTTCTTGAGATAAACTGCTGTGGATATGGCTTCTGCCCAAAAATGCATGTCTAGTTTTGCATCCTTTAGCATGTATCTTGTTCCCTCTACTAGTGTTTGGTTTGCTTGTTCAGTGACACAATTTTTTTCAGGAGTATAGGAAATGGTTAATTGATGCTCTATACCATATTTTCTTATTGATTGTTCTGCCTCTCTGTTGAGATATTCTCCACCATTGTCAGCTCTCAGGGTCTTCAGTCTGTAACCTGTTAGATTTTTTTCAATTCTTTTGTAATCTGCAATCTATTGGCACTTCAATTTTCTCTCTGATGAGATACACATATGTCATCCTTGTGAAGTCGTCTATAAACGATAAAGTATCTGTATCCACTCACTTTACTTCCAATGGACCATACACATCTAAATATACTATTTCAAGTGGTTTTGTAGCTCTGCTTGTTGATCTTGGAAACAGCTGAAAACTTTGTTTCCCTGCAATACAGCTCTCACATATGGGTTTCTCTGCGTTTGTCACCAACATTCATGTGACCATCCTGCTCTATAGCTACTGAACACTGTTGCATCCAAGGTGACCAAATCTTCTGTGCCAGAGTTCCAATGATTGTGACTCAGTTGTTATCATTGCATGCTGTGGATTAAGGACGTACAATTGCTGACATTTTGTGCTTGTCAATATGATGGCCCATTTTCTGTTTCTTACAATGCACTTTCCTTCAGTGACATGAACTCTGTGACATCTCTGTTCTAGGACACTGATGGTGATAAGTTTTGTTCCCATTTCTGGTACAGAAAGCACATCTTGGATCTCTGTGACTTATGTTATTGTCCTAATTTTTAAGTGAACTTTAGTTGTCCCTACTTTTATTAGCTGTAAGGAGTTGATTTCCAAATTCTTTGAGTGATATTGTCACATTTTGGTAACTTGCTGAACCATTCTTCATTACATCTAAAATGCTTTGTTGCACTTAAATCAACATACCAATAATCTTTTCTGTGGCTATCTGTAACATTGGGTCTTCTCCACCACAGACTCTTACCACTACAATCCATTCTGAATGCAGCTGCGAGGATGATCCTCCTCGCTAAACATTCATCGTTTGCTTCTCCGCTATGTCAATTGCTCCATTGGCTACCTGTATTCTACCGAATTCAATATAACATACTCTTACTTACACATGACTATTAACCAAACTATACAGACATACATATCTTCACTTATATCTTCTTACCTGACCTCTCTGCTCTGCACAAGATCTGCATCTCACATCCACACTCATCACCTGCTCCCATTCATGACTATAGAGCTTTTTACAGGTTGCACCCACTCTGTGGAATGTCCTCCCACAGATAAAAGGACTTTCTCAGTCTTCATACCTTTAAGCATTCCCTGATATCTCACCTCTTCAGAAGAGCTTATCAAATTGCAGAACCACCCACTTAATCTCTATAAGTTACTTTCTCTATATACAGTCCACACCATAACTTTACATATTTTCTCTTTCTTCACTTTCACATCCTCATGACCCCAGGCCAACATTCCTATGTGACTGGATAATCCAGCCCACCAAGAACCTCTGCAATCTGGCAGGACCAATATGCAATAGGTTGCACCTATCCTTGTGTATCAATGCCTATTTCTCCATAGAATACAAGCTTATTAGCAGGGCCTTCTTAACTCCATGTATGTCTGTTATTACACAGTCTTGTTTTACTACTGTTTGTTCACAATTGTAAAGCACAACAGAATATGGTAGCGTTATATAAATAAACGATAATAAATAAACACTCAGGGCTAACTCATTTCTGCTATTGCATTTCTTGCTTTGCATTGGATTCAGACTCTTCTGTGTTTACTTATATGCTTTGTGACCTATATTTTGTCAATTATAACTCTTACATTTATATTTTCCTCTTTTTGTATGTAATGCAGTTTTCTAAGCATTCCAATCACAGTGCACACATTTCTTAAAACTGTAATAACTGTACTCTGACTGTGTCTGTTGTTAACGTTGCTGTGTTTGCCTGAAATGCCACAACCAAAAAGTCAAATTGAGGCATCAAGTTCTGCAACATTTCTGTAGCAATATCTTCCCCATCCATTTGCACTCTCTTGGAGTTATATTGGAGCTATCCTGGACTTTTCACTCTCCTTCAAACCACACATTCAGCACATCTAACAGTCCTGCCATTTCCATCTCAAATCTATTTCCAGGTTTAGACCTTTTCTCACCCAGGATGCTACTAAAACTCTTATCCACTCACTGGTCATGTACAGATTGGACTACTGTAACCTCTTCCTATCTGGCCTGCCTGACTCCCACCTCTCTCTAATCTAATCTGTCCTCTATGCAATACTCAGCTCATCTTCCTCTCCAAAAGTTCTACCATCACTGGCTCTCTTTTCCTTTCAGAGCTCACACTCATTTACAAAGCCCTCACCCATTCCTCTTCCATTTACATCTCTGACTTCATCTTCCATCAAACTCCCATCCACCTTCTTTGCTTAACAAATGCACATCGCCTCTCCTGGCAACTGATTGCTTGCTCCCACTCCCACCACCAAGAATTTAATTGTGCTGCTCCCTACTGCTGGAACTCTGTTCCTCTTCCCATCAGACTCTCCACCTCTCTACAAATCTTCAAACGGCCTCTCAAGACCCACTACTTCATCAAAGCCTTCCAGCTCTCATCCTAACCCACTGCTACTTGATCCTTCATCCCTGTCTATCCATCTGAGTCACACTTATTTGTCTGCAATGCCCCTTTAGAATGTAAGCTCTCACAAGCATGGCCCCCTAGCATATTGTGCTTCTCCATGTTTATACTGTCATCTAGTCCTCACTCGGGTGCCTAACACCTGGTTGCTTATGCCCTGTTGCTTACTTAGTGTTATGATCACTAATGCAGCAATGTATATAAACCTTGTCTTTGTCCTGCATTGTATTGTACTGTAAGTTACTTGATGCTTGTTCACTTATTTGTCTATGTACTTTGTAAGGTGCTGTGGAACACTTATGGCATCATATAAATAAAGGATAAAATAATAATAATAATAATAATAATAATAATAATAATTACAGATGTTAGAATCTGAGAGACAGACTCAAACTGATGCATTCATTCAATTTGGTGTTATACAATACACATCTTATATTTATCATCCTCATCTCCATCTTGATACACTGCCTGCAGTACTGTCCACATGTCTTTTGCTGACTCTTTCCCATATATTATAGAGCACATGTGTTGCTGTACATTTAAACCTTTTTCCCATTGGCTCTTTCTATGTCATCTGGGCTTGAATCTGCATCTGGTTCTACGGTGACCTTCGACAACCTTTTACTCTTTAATTGCATTTCCATAGCAAACTTTCAGGCTGTATAATTTTCTGCACCATTTAGCTTGATAAACCCCGTTATGTGTATAGCTCCTATATTTATGCTTCTTTACAGACATGACTGTGCATCTATTGTACTTTAATCAGCTTTACTGCTGATAAACTGCACTGGAAACATTCTATGTTGTTTTCACTCTATGTTTTTATGCAGCTTCTGTGCACTGATTAGCTTCTGTGCTGACACTGCACTGGAAACACTCTATTAGGGGTATTCAATTAGCCGTGGGTTTTACCCCGTGGCTAATTGCCACACTGGACCTATTCAATTAGCAGGATTACTGCATGTACAAGAGTCCCCACAGTTGGACTGAACCTTTCAGCTCATGGAGGTGCGAGGTAAAGTCAGCAGAAAAACCACAAAATTGGGTTCACGTGCATGGAAAAAAACCTTGATTCTGCAGTTTACGTGGAATCAGTAAGTTTACGTGCTGGAATCACAATTTGTTTGACATAGAAAAAAGGCTATTTCATTGAATAGCCTTTCCCTGCACTGCGCAGATTTTTTCCGGTAATTAGTTTTTTCAAGTGGGTTCAAACTAGGGGTGTGCACCGGCCACTTTTCGTGTTTTGTGTTTTGGTTTTGGATCTGGATCTTTCTTCGTGTTTTGGATCTGGATTGGTTTTGCCAAAACCACCCTTCCGTGTTTTGGGTTCTGGGTTTTGTGTTTTGGATCTGTATTTTTTTTTAAAAAAGCATAAAAACAGCTAAAATCACAGAATTTGTAGGTTTTTCTGCTCCTATGCTATTATTAACCTCAATAACCTTAATTTCCACTCATTTCCAGTCTATTCTGAACACCTCACACCTCACAATAGTGTTTTTATGTCCAAAAGGTTGCACCGAGGTAGCTGGATGACTATGCTAAGCGACACGAGTGGGCGGCACAAACACGTGACCCATCTAGGAGTGACACTGCAGTGGCAGGCAGGATGGCAGTTAGAAAAACTAGGCCCCAAAC
This sequence comes from Taudactylus pleione, assembly GCA_031769625.1. NCBI lineage: Eukaryota > Metazoa > Chordata > Amphibia > Anura > Myobatrachidae > Taudactylus > Taudactylus pleione. The sequence goes on from JAUIMM010000116.1 coordinate 10,300,429, forward strand.
TGTACATAATGCAAAGAAAAAAAGAGGTGCAAGATGGAATTGTCCTTGGGCCCTCCCACCCACCCTTATGTTGTATAAACAGGACATGCACACTTTAACAAATCAATCATTTCAGCGCCAGGGTCTGCCACACAACTGTGGCTGAAATGATTGGTTCGTTTGGGCCCCCACAAAACAAGCTGGCAATTAATGTGTCCCTGCACAAACTGGCTCTACGGAGGCAAGATGTCATCCTCATCCTCCTCATCCACCGATTCCTCACCCTCTTCAGTGTGTACATCCTCATCCTCACAAAGTATTAACTCGTCCCCACTTGAATCCACCACCACAGGTCCCTCTGTACCTTCTGGAGGCTGGTCTCCCTGGAAGAGCTGATAATTCATTTTGATGAACATCATCTTCTCCACATTTTGTGGAAGCAACCTCCTACGCTTTTCGCTGACAAGGTTCCCGGCTGCACTAAACACTCTTTCGGAGTACACACTGGAGGGGGGGCAACTCAGGTAAAATAGAGCCAGTTTGTACAGGGGCCTCCAAATTGCCTCTTTTTCCTGCCAGTACAGGTATGGACTGTCTGACATGCCTACTTGGATGCTGTCACCGATGTAATCCTCCACCATTCTGTCAATGGTGACAGTATCATATGCAGTGACAGTAGACATGTCAGAAATTGTTGCCAGGTCCTTCAGTCCGGACCAGATGTCCAAACTTGGTCCTGCCTGCCCTGCATCACCGCCAGCGGGTTGCTTAGGATACCTAAGTTTTTTCCTGGCAGCCCCAGTTGCGGGAGAAAATGAAGAAGGAGCCGTTGACGTGTCACGTTCCGCTTCAGCTGACAGTGTGTTCACCAGCAGGTCTTTGCACCTCTGCAGGCTTGTGTCGGCCGGAAAGAGAGACACCACATAGGCTTTAAACCTAGGATCGAGCACGGTGGCCAAAATGTAGTGGTCTGATTTCAACAGATTGACCACCCTGGAATCCTGGCAAAGCGAATGAAGGGCTTCATCCACAAGTCCCACATGCCGAGCGGAATCGCTCCGTCTTAGCTCCTCCTTCACTTTCTCCAGCTGCTTCTGCAAAAGCCTGATGAGGGGAATGACCTGACTCAAGCTGGCAGTGTCTGAACTGACTTCACGTGTGGCAAGTTCGAAGGGCTGAAGAACCTTGCACAACACGGAAATCATTCTCCACTGCGCTTGAGTCAGGTGCATACCCCCTCCTTTGCCTATGTCATAGGTGGATGTATAGGCTTGTATGGCCTTTTGCTGCTCCTCCATCCTCTGAAGCATATAGAGGGTTGAGTTCCACCGCGTCACAACCTCTTGCTTCAGGTGATGGCGGGGCAGGTTCAAGAGTGTTTGCTGGCGCTCCAGTCTTCGGCACGCAGTCGCTGAATGGCGAAAGTGGCCAGAAATTTTTCGGGCCACCCAAAGCGTCTCCTGCACGCCCCTGTCGCTTTTCAGAAAATTCTGCACCACCAAGTTTATTGTGTGAGCAAAACATGGGACGTGCTGGAATTTGCCCAGATGTAATGCCCGCACAATATTGGTGGCGTTGTCAGATATCACAAATCCCCAGGAGAGTCTAAGTGGGGTAAGCCACTGGGCGATGATTTCCCTCAGTTTCTCTAAGAGGTTGTCGGCGGTGTGCCTCTTACTGAAACCGGTGATACACAGCGTAGCCTGCCTTGTAACGAGCTGGCGTTTCTGAGATGCTGCTACTGGTGACGCTGCTGCTGTTGCTGCGTAAGGTGATACATCTACCCAGTGGGCTGTCACAGTCATATAGTCCTTAGTCTGCCCTGTTCCACTTGTCCACATGTCCGTGGTTAAGTGGACATTGTGTACAACGGCATTTTTCAGGACACTGAGGACACTTTTTCTGACGTTTCTGTACAGTCTCGGTATCGCCTGCCTAGTGAAGTGGAATCTAGACGGGATTTGGAACCGGGGACACACTACCTCCATCAATTGTCTAAATCCCACTGCACTAATGGCGGATACCGGACGCACGTCTAACACCAACATAGCAGTCAAGGCCTCAGTTATACGTTTTGCTTCAGGATGACTGCTGTCGTACTTCATCCTCCTCGCTAAGGACTGTTGGAGGGTCAATTGTTTAGTAAAAGTAGTGGTGTTCCTACTTCCTCTCTGGGATGATGAACGACTCCCAGCAGCAGCAGCAACAGCAGCAGCGGCAGCAGTAGGCGTAGCAATGCAGGATCCTCCGGAGGAATCCCGGATAGGAGAGTCAGTCATGCCAGTGATATGGCCTGCAGGACTACTTCCGATCCTGACTAAGGAGGAAATTGACGAGGAGGGAGTTGACGGTGTGGTTTGCAGGCGCTTGGATACAACAGGACAACGGGATTTAGGTGTCCCTGGACTGCTTACGGTCTGAGCCAAAGTTTCTGAACTTGACAGTAACTTTTTATGAACGCGCTGCAGGTGCCGTATAAGGGAGGATGTTCCTAGGTGGTTGACGTCCCTACCCCTACTTATTTCACCTTTACATATGGTACATATGGCAAGACAGTTGTTGTCCGGATTTGGATAGAAATATTGCCAGACCAAAGAGGTGGAATGTTTGGTCTTCTGCCCAGGCATGACCGTGATGGGCTTTTTCATCCCACGGACAACAACTGTCTCCCCCGGAGCCTGATTTAAACAAACCACATCACCATCAGAATCCTCCTCGCCAACTTCCTCCTCAGCGCCAGCTACACCAGTATCCTCATCCTGTTGTACTTCAACAGTGACATCTTCAATTTGCATATCAGCAAGTGGACTGTGGGTGCTCCTTTCAGCACTTGCAGGGGGCGTGCAAATGGTGGAAAGAGCCACCTCTTCCCGTCCAGTGCTGGGAAGGTCAGGCATCGCAACCACCACCACACTTGGACTCTCTTTGGGGATTTGTGATATCTTCTTAGAAAGCACAGTTCTTCGCTGTGCTTTTGCCAGCTTAACTCTTTTGATTTTTTTAGTGGGAGGAGTGCTTCCATCGTCATGTGAAGCTGAACCACTAGTCATGAACATACTAGGGATCGACCTTAGCCGTTCCTTGCCACTCCGTGTCGTAAATGGCATATTGGCAAGTTTACGTTTCTCTTCAGCTGATTTAAATGTCTTTTTCAAGGTCATTTTCCTGAACTTTGCCATTTGGGATTGTATGTGCCCTCTACTATGACATTGGGCATCGGCCTTGGCAGACGACGTTGATGGCATGTTATCGTCTATGTCATGACTAGTGGCAGCAGCTTCAGCACTAGGAGGAAGTGGTTCTTGATCTTTCTCTATTTTATTTTTATCGGAGAAAGTTTGGTCCTCCATTTATGTTATATCGATTTGATATATACGTGCGGCTAAACACAGAAAATATTTTTTTTTTTGGTTTGGACTGGAGTGTACTTTCGGGGGTTACAGCACCCTTAACGGTCAAGCCAGCCGGCCCTTTACTTATGACACAGGCGCACGCTTGGCACTACTTTGATGATGCACGTGCGGCTACTGCGCACACAATTCACAAACACAGAAAATAATTTTTTTTTTGGTTTGGACTGGAGTGTACTTTGGGGGTTACAGCACCCTTTAACGGTCAAGCCAGCCGGCCCTTTATTATGACACAGGCGCACGCTTGGCACTACTTTGTTGATGCACGTGCGGCTACTGCGCACACAATTCACAAACACAGAAAATAATTTTTTTTTTGTTTTGGACTGGAGTGTACTTTCGGGGGTTACAGCACCCTTAACGGTCAAGCCAGCCGGCCCTTTACTTATGACACAGGCGCACTCTTGGCACTACTTTGTTGATGCACGTGCGGCTACTGCGCACACAATTCACAAACACAGAAAATAATTTTTTTTTGGTTTGGACTGGAGTGTACTTTGGGGGTTACAGCACCCTTTAACGGTCAAGCCAGCCGGCCCTTTACTTATGACACAGGCGCACGCTTGGCACTACTTTGTTGATGCACGTGCGGCTACTGCGCACACAATTCACAAACACAGAAAATAATTTTTTTTTGGTTTGGACTGGAGTGTACTTTCGAGGGTTACAGCACCCTTTAACGGTCAAGCCAGCCGGCCCTTTACTTATGACACAGGCGCACGCTTGGCACTACTTTGTTGATGCACGTGCGGCTACTGCGCACACAATTCACAAACACAGAAAATAATTTTTTTTTAGGTTTGGACTGGAGTGTACTTTCGGGGGTTACAGCACCCTTAACGGTCAAGCCAGCCGGCCCTTTACTTATGACACAGGCGCACGCTTGGCACTACTTTGTTGATGCACGTGCGGCTACTGCGCACACAATTCACAAACACAGAAAATAATTTTTTTTTTGGTTTGGACTGGAGTGTACTTTCGGGGGTTACAGCACCCTTAACGGTCAAGCCAGCCGGCCCTTTACTTATGACACAGGCGCACGCTTGGCACTACTTTGTTGATGCACGTGCGGCTACTGCGCACACAATTCACAAACACAGAAAATAATTTTTTTTTAGGTTTGGACTGGAGTGTACTTTCGGGGGTTACAGCACCCTTAACGGTCAAGCCAGCCGGCCCTTTACTTATGACACAGGCGCACGCTTGGCACTACTTTGTTGATGCACGTGCGGCTACTGCGCACACAATTCACAAACACAGAAAATAATTTTTTTTTTGGTTTGGACTGGAGTGTACTTTCGGGGGTTACAGCACCCTTAACGGTCAAGCCAGCCGGCCCTTTACTTATGACACAGGCGCACGCTTGGCACTACTTTGTTGATGCACGTGCGGCTACTGCGCACACAATTCACAAACACAGAAAATATATTATTTTTTTAGCACTTGGGGGGAGCACCCCTGATGGACAGAGCACCCCCTGGACAACACTACAGCACCCCTTTAGGACTGGGACACTGCACAGGACTTTGGAACTGACTGCACAACACAGTCCAGCCAGCCCCTATGGACTTTGAAGTAGTGGACACAGCCCCTATTAACAACAGCAGCACAGCACAACACAGCCAGCCCCTATGGACTTTGAAGTAGTGGACAACAGCAGCACTACACTACACTACACTACACAGCACTAACTCCCACCCTCCCTCTTCACTGTCCACAGCCGAGTGAGAAAATGGCGCCGACGCGGGTACCTTATATAGGATCCAAAACCCGCGAGACTCGGAAGGCGGGATGATGACGTTTTGCCTCGATGTCAGATCCGAGTCAGGCGGGAAAAGTCGAGCCTGACTCGGATCGGACTCGGATCGGGGGGGCTCGGGGGGGTTCGGATTTCAGAAATCCGAACCCGCTCACCCCTAGTTCAAACTAAGAGATCCCAGATGGGATCACATCAGAAAATCCAGGAACCCTTCTCTCAGCATCTAGAGAATGGATTATGGCCCTGATTCAGAGCTGGACGCTCTGACAGAGCGCTCGCTCTGAATCAGGGCCATCCCTCCTTCATTTTGGAGCGGCTTCCTGGCCACTCGCATAACTGTGGGTGACCACCCACAGCTATAGCGAGCGGCCAAAATGATGGTTGCGATGGTCAAGACCATCGCAACCATCGGGCTTGCGATGAGACCCTTGCGGTAGGGTCTCGCTGCCGCAAGCCCTGGAGTGCTTTTGGCTCTATCAGAGCCAAAAGCACTCCCACTGACATCACTAGTGATATCAGTGGGGACGGCCCCAGATGGTAGGCGTTCCCATGGGAACACTTCCTTCTGGGCAGCCACGGCCCTGGCATGCCCACCAAAGGGGGCGTGCTGTTAATCACCATTGACAGCATGCCCCCTTTGGTGCGAGACCCTTAACGATGGCTTGGCCATCCTTATTCGGGTCTCGCGCATGTGCAGCTGCCTCCGTTGTGCGCATGCGCACTTGGGCAACATCAACCCGCTCAGCGCTCGCGAGCGGGTCTGAATTAGGCCCAATGTTCAAATGTCCTAGCACTTCTGCAGTCAGTGTTGTTCCAGGAATAAAGCTAATTCTATACTAACACATTACAGCTTATGTAAGCTGTTTCTGAGAGAAAAACTCCTGAGTAGGCATTTTAACAGGTATAAAGGTCATTTTTAGAAACATACATAAATATTAATAGACAGTAGAGGGCACTGTTGCCTCAATTATGAATAGTGGAATTATTCTCAATAACAACATTTATGATGTGTATTTAGATTAGTTTGAAGGTAACACATTGTTTATTTGGATTAACTATGTTTGGTCACATAACTAAGCATTTGCAATAACTAACTAGCTAGCATTCTAAAACATATTGACATATACTGGACTTTGGGCCTGATTCAGAGCTGAACGCTCTGACCAGAGCGCTCGCTCTGAATCAGGGCCCTCCTCCATGAAAATGGAGTGGCCTCCTGGCCGCTCGTATAGCTGTGGGTGACCACCCACAGCATATGCAAGCGGCCAAAAAGATGGTCGCGATGGTCTTGACCATCGTGACCATCGGACTTGCGACGGAAACCCTGCGGTAGGGTCTCCCTGCCACAAGCCCTGGAGTGATTTTGGCTCTATCAGCATGCGCAGTGGGGAACATCGACCCACTTGCGAGCGTACTGATGCTCACGAGCGGGTCTGAATGACCCCCTTTGTCACAATCTGTATATGGTGCAAAACCGACTGAGAGCACTGAACATCAAAAATGGCTTGAAAACTCCATTTTGGTTACTCCTGATACATTAGTCATGGGGAAAACCCTGTGGCTAATTAAATACCCCCTTATTTTGTTCTTACTCTGTGTCCTTTTGCAGTCTGCACTACACATGTGCCTAAAATGGATATTGTATTCTGCTCTGGGCTCCTCACATAGCATGTATGTCTTGATCTGGGTGTCTGGGTACTTTACACCTGTGTGCCTCGGCCCATTACCTGTTGGAAATTATGTGTGTGCAGGTGTTATGTTACTTCAGAGTTATATAGGCACATACCAGTGGATGACTCAAACTATGAACAGCCCAGGTACTTAACCAGTGGTGTTAGTTTATTGAAAGATAACAGGTACAACCGTATTCACTGTTACATGTACACTGGTAAAGCAGTAGAGTTTGAGTAGATGAAAGAGATGGTGGTAAATATTCCATCATAAAAGGGATATTTAGATAATATGTAACCAAATACTATAATGCAAAAATATGTATTTTTAATATTATAGTTGCTGCTACCATTCAGTACATAGGACATCATAGTGATCGCCATACAGTACAGAGAGCACCCAGAGTGAGCACAGACTACAGTGCACCTCCAACCTTCCAGTACCTTTGGTGAAATGTGCATGACCAATGTGCAAAGTTTGAGGTGAGCATAGCCAGCATGTGGAGGTGGATTTGAACTAGAGGGTCTCCTGATGCATAAACATTATAGCTCGCCTATGGAGACCCATCTCTTTCTGATTTTATGCAAACCTGTTACTTTATTCTTTTTTTTTATACAGTTATTTTATTCTCCTTCTCTATTTCATTAGGGTAAAGTTTTCTCACTCCACTAGCCTGCTCCACCTTTACAGTTTAATAATTATGTATTTTGTCTCACTTTTCTTTCTTTTTCACTTTACTGTTATTTTTCCTGCATCTTTGTCACCTGCTTGTTTCCCTGCTGTCTCCTCTGTCTTCCTTCTAACTGTTCTTCTGACCTGTGTGTCTCATGCTGCACACAGCCAGGCTTTAACAATATTGATCCCACTTGGCTGCATGCATGCTGGGCACCAGCACAGATCAGTCTCAGAATCTGAGAACCTGTCTAACTACAGGGTCAGTGTTATGGAAGTACTACTACTTAGACAGCTCCCATTCCATATCTGCTTCTGCAGAGTGACAGCTCAACAGGGTGGCTGGTGGCTGAAGCACAAGTTCAAGCTGTTCCGTCAATGCTTTACTCCTTGGGTCTAGGGAGTCATCTGTGCTCCCTCCTTAATTCAGCTCTGGGAACAAGTACAATTTCAAAAACATCTACCACCTCAGAAGACAACACCAGTAAAAAAAAACATTTGAAATACAACAGTGGGATGGGAGGGTTAGGGTTAGGCTGCAGGATGAGAGGGCTTGGGTTAGGCTGTGGGATGTGAGGGTAAAGGTTAGGCTGCAGGATGGGAGGGTTGGGTTTAGGCTGCAGGAAGGGAAGGTTAGGGTTAGGCTGCGGGAAGGGAGGGTTAGGCTGTGGGATGGGAGGGTTAGGGTTATGCTGTGGGATGGGCAGGTTAGGGTTAGGCTGCAGGATGAGAGGGCTTGGGTTAGGCTGTGGGATGGGAGGGTAAGGGTTAGGCTGCAGGATGGGAGGGTTGGGGATAGGCTGCAGGAAGGGAAGGTTAGGGTTAGGCTGCGGGAAGGGAGGGTTAGGCTGTGGGATGGGAGGGTTAGGGTTATGCTGTGGGATGGGCAGGTTAGGGTTAGGCTGCAGGACATGAGGGTTGGGGTTAGGCTGCAGGAAGGGAGGGTTAGGTTGCTGGAAGGGAGGGTTAGGATTAGGCTGCAAGAAAGGAGGGTTAGGGTTAGGGTTAGGCTGTGGGATGGGAGGGTTAGGATTAGGCTGCAGGAAGGGAGGGTTAGGGTTAGGCTGTGGGATGGGAGGGTTAGGGTTAGGCTGTGGGATGGGAGGGTTAGGATTAGGCTGCAGGATGGGAGGGTTAGGGTTAGGCTGCAGGAAGGAAGGATTAGGGTTAGGCTGCGGAAAGGGAGGGTTAGGGTTAGGCTGTGAGATGGGAGGGTTAGGGTTATGCTGTGGGATGGGCAGGTTAGGGTTAGGCTGCAGGACATGAGGGTTGGGGTTAGGCTGCAGGAATGGAGGGTTAGGTTGCTGGAAGGGAGGGTTAGGATTAGGCTGCAGGAAGGGAGGGTTAGGGTTAGGCTGTGGGATGGGAGGGTTAGGGTTAGGCTGTGGGAAGGGAGGGTTAGGATTAGGCTGCAGGAAGGGAGGGTTACGATTAGGCTGCAGGATGGGAGGGTTAGGGTTAGGCTGCAGGAAGGAAGGGTTAGGGTTAGGCTGCGGGAAGGGAGGGTTTGGGTTAGGCTGTGGAATGGGAGGGGAGTGTTAGGGTTAGGCTGTGGGATGGAAGGGTTTGGGGTAGACTGTGGGATAGGTGGGGAGAGTTAGGGTTAGGCTGTGGGATGGGAGGGTTTGGGGTACTGTGGGATGGGTGGGGAGGGTTAGGGTTAGACTACAGGAACGGAGGGTTAGGATTAGGCTGCGGGAGGGGTGGGTTAGGGGGAGGGTTAGGGATAATGACTGTCGGGATGCTGCTGCCGTTATTATGACCATCGGCATCCTCACCATCGGGATCCCATACCCAACCCCCTTCAGCACTGTTTCTGGCAGATGACAGTCAATTATTTTACTTAAAGTGAGTAAAGGGGTTTACTTAACTCACATTGAATATCAGTCAATGAAACATTTATATAAATAACAAAGCACAAATAACATGACTAATGTCTTTGCCAGTGCTGACTAATAATGTCCTATTATGACGGTAAGGACTGAAGGACAGTCTCATTGAGGGAAAAGTTATTTATTTTCATAATATTATTCGATACAGATTAATATTTACATTTTATAACTTTTTATATTTCTTCATTAAATTGTTGAAGATTACAAATTTGCATGATCATTAAGCATGTAAGATATATGCTTACTATCCAGACATCTATCTCTACAATTTTACAAAATCTATTAAACTCATTAATTCCATAAACATTTGTGAGCCAAGTGCATTAATATGTGCATTAAAATGCCAATTGAAAATCTTTGATGAAAACGGCACACAATAGAACAATGCAGGTTATCACAACGGCGCGTACATAGATCTTCAAGTTTCTTTTCATTGCTAACAATCCATTTTGCAATGATTGATACTTTGCCTCTCACTACTGAACGCAGGCCAAAGACCATTAAATCTGGAAACATGAAATGAACGTTTTGGATGGAAAAAAAGTTTGACTTAATTACTGCTGTACATGGAGACACATGTCTGTAAATTACTGTCTGTCCATCTGCAGGACAGATGACTTTGAAAGAAACAAAAAAAACACAGAGGCCTCATTTTAGACTGTATTTTTTATTATAATATAAATTGAAACGGTTCTATGAGCTCAGAATAAATATTGAATCTGTTACACTTTATTTGCTGCTCCTACCATTTTAATAGTTTAACTGCCACAAACGTGTAAAGGTTTGTTTGGGTCTCTTTTAGTGCTTTCAGGTTTATCCAACTTACAGTACTGTATGAAATGCTGGAAAAAGTGTCTTTAAATGATTCAATTGACATAACTTGCCTCAGAAGAATGCTGATAATAGGAACTGCCTATGGCATATCATTTTATTAAATGGAAATAACAAAACCATCAGAAAATAAAAGACAGTACAAAAAAATACACAAAAACAGTCCAGTTATAATTATGCTTGCTAGGGGCTGGACAAAGTGTTGTATCACCCAAGACAGGGGTACCAATCCATGCCATACATCTAGCCTGCGGCCATACACATCTCATGATAGCTGCAGAGTAGTACTTTGGAGGTTTTATATTATCTTGCTGTGTGTTCTGATGGCCACAAAGAGATCTGAAAAATCCACAAGGGAAATTAGTACTGTCCTTCCTTCCGATGGTTGGTTGCAGTCTTCACAAGGAAGACTCAGATCTTTTCCAAAGGAAAACTGATTGAATACAGTCGGGTTCTGTGTGTATCCAAGTCTCAAACTGGCACTTAAGGTACAATAGCTGCCATTTCCTGGCCAGCTTCTGGCGAGTTTGTCCTTTCTTACCTGACAAATCTCTGTTGAATTTCATACTCATGTTTAAAATCCCATTCTATTACATCTCATGATTTTGAACGGAAAGTATCTGGAATCTCAATAAACATTGACAACATACAGTATTTAATTTTCCCCTATGCGTGTCACTAGATACTTGACAACCATTCTTAAATAAATGTATGTTTCACAAGCTCTTTTACATATCTACTGTCTTATATAGATGCAGTAGTGTTTGAAATCCAGTAGAAATCCAGCATATGATAGAGCGATGTAAATGAGACTTATTGCATTGGATTGCCACCTGCAGTTCACACAATCAGTGTACAATGTTTTAAGTGTAGTATTGTGTAGTATATGTCAAAGAAAACTGCTACAACTGTAAATTGCACAATGTATAGTGACTGTTATATGTTTTCTTGTACCACTGTATCATATCTTCCATGCGTAATTGGAAATTCTGGGCAGATCTGACCACACCCCTATCATGCAACAGATTTGAATTAATCATATCCAATACTGAATTATTGAATTCCATTCACCCTGTATTTGGGATACCTTGTCCCTTTTGGCAGTTGCAAATCCTACTGTCCTCCAATAAGCTGTACTCTTGCAAGACACATTACTCAGTTGTGAATTAAAAGCAGAATTTCTTTTTGGTGCACTTTTAATGTAATGTTGTATTAATTAAATATTAACTTTTAATGATATCCAATAAAATATTTTGTGTATTATTGATATATATATATATATATATATATATATATATATATATATATATATAACAATATTCTAAATACAATCAGAAATAAAGATTTCTTATACGTATTGGAAAAAGCTCTTTGGTCAAAAATATCAATTGCAGTAGTTATTGTTTAGCCTTCAATTAATAAATTTGAGAAAGGACAAACGTAGTCATATGTATGTCCAGTGTTGCATTTACAGTATCAATTGACACAGCTAGAAGTATTAACCCAAAGACATCAAAGCATCATAAGTAGTAAATTCCTATTGTCCTTCTTGAGGTTACTCATGGAGACATGCTGGAGCAGTTGAAAGGAATAACATATATAATAAGGGAGATGTGTCAAACCTTGGAGAGAGATAAACTGGAGAGAGATAAAGAACCAACCGATCACTTTCTAACTGACATTTTTTCTCGCTCCACTGTGATGCCCCAGAGCCTGGGTATACCACCTGTGTAAAGGTGCCCTAAGAAACATATATAAAGGTATAAAAGGGGCTATAAGCAAATTTCAATACATGGAAACATTACCTGTCTGTTGTATTTGCTATACTTATTTCATCTGTATGGTATTTAGCACCCTGTGGGGAGTGCCCTTGTGTTAGTATTTGTATATAGTTTAGCCCAATATTGTGGACAAAAATATGTTTATTCTCTGCACTAAGAAAGAGAACCATGGGACTGGTGGGAGGTTATAAAAAGCCCAGCTGCCAGACCAATGGTGAGTCAGCAGCAGGTCACGTGACTCAGAACCTACTGGAACTAGCTGGAGGGGGCGGAGTTGGACTGTTTATTCAGGACAGAGGGTGCTGAGGTAACGGTGAGGAGAGAGCAGGAGTTATGCTATGGATGATGTCTGTGACAGAGGAAGTAAAGAAAGGCTAGACCATCTGAGGGGAGAGCCAGGTCAGAAGGAGGTGATAATGACAGACTGTCACCTCAGGTGAGCCACTAGCATCTGGAGAGGTCTGTAATGTCACACCTTCCCTATCACTCGACTCCTTCCTGCACCTACAGCTGACTGAACATAGTTCCCACTATTGATGTGAAGTACAGGGTGCAGCCCTCAGTCCTTCCCACTGCAGGATTGTGGTTTACAGGGATCATATTTACCGGCCTGGTCACCGCAGCTATAGTGAGGAGAGGCAGCAATAAACTGTTATAAGTAGAGATGAGCGGATTCAGATTCCAGAGTTCCGAACCCACCCGAGTTTAGCATAACCGAGACGAATCAAAGCAGGCTCGGAGTTTCCTGCTTACTAGGATCTCGAAACCGAGGCAAAATGATAGAGTCTGAAATCTTGCGATTCACGAGCATTCGTCTCTATGATCAATGTAGTATATAAGGGACCACGCGACAGATGCCATTTCACTCCGGCTGTGGAGACTGAACAGGGAGGGTGGGTAGTGTAGGGCAGGGAGAGGTGCTGGTGCTATCTGCTGTGTCCTTTGCTGGTGCTGATCCATTCTGGTCTCTGGTCACGGTGCTGTCACTGTCACTGTGCTGTCTGCTGATCCATCTGGGCTGTCTGCTATGTCCTGGGCTTGTGCTGTGTCCATTTCTGGGCCCTAGTTCTGGACTCCCAAAGAAAAAAAAAATGAAAGTATCTTTTATATTTTTCTGTGTGTGTGTGCGTGTTAGGCTTAAGAGCCAGCCAGCAATGCACGTTGCAACCTTGTCCTGCCCGACTACTGTCGTGCTACAAAAAAAACAATCAAGGTGTCTTATATTTTTTTCTTCTGTGTGTGCTCGTGGATGTTAGGCTTAACTGCAGTAGCGCACAAGCGCCATCCAGCAACCCACATTGCATCCTTGTGCTGCCCTACTACAGTCGTGCTCCAAAAAAAAAAAAAAATGGGTCATATTTTTTTGTTGTGTGTGCTCGTCGTCGTTAGGCTTAACTGCAGTAATGCACAAGAGCCAGCCAGCAAAGAAAGTTGCAGCCTAGTGCTGCCCAACTCCAGTCATGATCAGTTGTTGCTCTGGGTCTAAGTTCTTCTGGAGGTAACAAAAAATAAAAATCATCATTTGTCTTTTTTTCTAATATTTTTGTGTGTGCGCACGACTGCACGTGTGTGATTTTTGTAACTGCACCTTGGCTAAACTATTGGTGATTGTGACACTGCTTCAAGACTGCAGAAAATATGGAGGGCTGTCACGTGACAGGAGAGCAAGACCGTCAACTTCCTCGTCCTCGATGAAGGCCCATGCCCCAGGGCTTAAGTCACACCATTGATATGGTAAAGCAAGTTTTACTGAAGTTAAGAAAAAAAAATAAAGGATATTTGTCTTTAGATAAACCAAAAATTGGCAATATGCCATTCACTACATGAAGTGGCAATCAAACGATAAGGCTTTGGCCTTTCTTTATGAAGACTGCTTACAGCCCTTCTGCTTGTAGTAGTAGTGGTGGTGGTCCAATTAGAAATGTCAAAGTTGTTAAGACAGCTCCGGCAAAACCAACTGTGTGCCCTGACAGTGAAAGACAGTCAACATCTTGCACATGTAGTCTTTGAGGATGCTTCTGTGGAATTGCACATGGAGGAGGAGGATATTTTGGTAGTTGAAGGTGCTAAGGATGATGAGGATGTTGATGATGAAGATGTTGGTGATGAGGATGTTGATGCCGAAGATGTCCTTTGTGTAGGTAAGGCAACAGCTGTTGTCCATGGTTTGAAAAAGCCAAAGCCCATTGTGGTCATGCCGGGGCAAAAGACAAAAAAATCCACTTCTCACGTGTGGAATTATTTCCATCCCGATCCGGACAATAGTTGTCATGCCATATGTACCCATTGCCATACAAGAGTGAGTAGAGGGAGGGACCTAAGCCACCTAGGAACCTCCTCCTTGTTACGTCACTTGGAGCGCATTCATCAAATATGAAGGTGCACGTCGCCAAGTTCCAAAACTCAAAACGTAACAAGTCCAGTGTCACATACATGCTCCCACTCTGTGAGATCCTAACGCCTATGATTTCCAACACAAACACCTGCATCATCAACATCCTCATTCATCATCGGAAGTAGTCCTGCTGCATCCAATGTTAGTATTCGAAGCATGATTGACTCCTCTGCTATCCGTGATTCCTCAGAAGGATCCTTGATGACTACGCCTGTTGCTGCTGCTGTTGCTGTCAGTGGATCTTCATCCCAGAAGGGGACCATGAAGAATACTTCTCGTAGCGTATCCTCCAAAAAACAATTAACTATCAATTGTTTGCAAGGGAAACAAGTATGACAGCAATCACCCATTTGCACAGCAGATTACTGACACCATAACAGCTATGCTGGTATTAGATGTGCGACCAGTATCTGCCATTACTGCAGAGGGTTTTCAACAGTTAATTAAGGTCCTGTGTCCTCGCTACCAGATCCATTCTAGATTCCACTTCGCTAGAACAGCAATTCCGTCTGTACAAGGACATTAAAAAAAAACTTATTAATGTCCTCAGAAATGCCATTGTACCCACTGTCCACTTGACCACTGATATGTTGAAAAAGGGACAGGGCAAACTAAGGATCACATGACTGTGACAGCCCACTGGGTAGGTGTATTGCCTACAACAGCAGCAGCAACATCTCCCAAAAGACAGCTGATACAGAGGCAGGCTACTCTTTGTATAACTGGTTTCACTAAGAGGCATACCACTGAGAACCTCTTAGAAAAACTCAGTGAAATCATTGCTAAATGGCTTACCCCACTTGCACTCTCCTCGGGATTTGTGATTTCGGACAATGCCAAAAATATTGTTAGAGCATTACATGTGGGCGAATTCCAACATGTTCTATGTTTTGCTCACACAATTAATTTGGTGGTGCAACATTTTTTAAAAACTGACACAGTCGTGCAGAAGATGCTCTCGGTGGCCCACAAAATATATGGACATTTTAGACATTCGGCGACCTCTTATCAAAGATTGCATGACCAGCAGGTACTGTTAAATTTGCCCTTCCGTCAATTGAAGCAGGAGGTAGTAACTCGGTGGAATTCTACCCTCTATATGCTTCAATGGATGGAGGAAAAGCAATAGGCCATCCAGGCCTATACAACAGACTTAGGCCATGGAGGGTGAATGCACCTTACTCAAGCGCAGTGGAGAATAATTTCTGTGTTGTGCAAGGTTCTCAAAGCCTTTGAACTTGCCACATGTGAAGTTAGTTCAGACACTGCCAGCTTAAGTCAGGTCATTCCCCTCATCAGACTTTTGCAAAAATAGCTGGAGAAACTGATGGAGAAGCTAAAATGGAGAGATTGCACAAAGTATGTCGGACTGGTGGATCAAGCCCTTGATTTACTTCACCAGGATCCAAAAGTCGTCAATCTATTGAAATCTGAAAAATATATTTTGGTCACCATTATGGATCCTAGCTTTAAGTCCTACCTTGTGAGTTTTTTTCCAACAGACCAAAATATAAAACTATGCAAAGAGCTGTTGGTCAAAAAATTGTAATCTGCAGCTGCATGTGAAACGCCATAATCTCCTCCTTCAGTTTCAACAGCTGCCAGGAAAAAACTCAATTTTCCTTACAGAATGCCAGCTGGTCATGCAGATCGTTCACCAAAAAAATTACATCTGGTCGGGCCTGAGAGAACTGCCTACTAGTGACATGTCTTGTACCATGACTATGTGTGATATGGTTTCCATTCACAGAATGGTGGAGGACTATTTCAGAGATAACATCCTAATAGACATGTCAGACAGTCCCTTTCAGTACTGGCAGGAAAAAAGAGGCAATTTGGAACCCCATACACAAACTGGCTATGCATTACTTAATTTGCCCACCCTCCAGTGTGTACTCCGAAAGAGTTTTCAGTGCAGCTGGCAACCTTGTCAGTGATTGGCATAGGAGGTTACTTCCTCAAAATGTGGAAAAGATGATATTCATTAAAATGAATTACAAATTCCACGAGGAAGACCTCTACCAACAATTACATAAAAAAATTACAGAGGCACCTATGGTGGATTCCAGTGGGAACAAATTAATATTGTGTGAAAGAGAGGATGTACACACTGATGAGGATGACGAGGATGAGGACGAGGACAATTTGTAATGTAAAGCCAGTTTGTGTATGGGATCAGCTTGTTTTATGGGCGGTACAAACAAACCAATCACACCAATCACACCAGTCCTTGTTGCTGAAATGATTGGTTTGTTAAACTGTCCTGTTTCATATACAACATAAGGGTGGGTGGGAGGGCCCAAGGACTCTTCCATCTTGCACCTTTTTCCTATCCATTATGTGCTGGTTGGGGCATTGCTGCCTGACATTTAAAATTAATGTTATGGTTGGTTTAGGAACCAATGATTTATTTTTAAATTAATTTATGATCAATTTAACAGCCAGGGGCTGCACCCAATGAATTGTTTTTAAAATAATTTATGATCCATTTAACAGCCAGGGGCTGCACCCAATGAATTGTTTTTTAATTAATTTATTATGAATTTTACACCTGGCTGTCACTGTCATCAGCATTGCTGCGCAGTTGTGCTGTGCTCCTGTCTGTCGAGGGGCTGCTGCCTAAAATAATAAATAAACAATTTTTTGTGTGTGTGTCAGCCACACCTGTCATTGGCATAGCTGCGCAGGGGTGTATGAATATTGCAATTAAAACTTTTTTATTTAGGTTATTGGTTTACAGAAAGTTATTTGTTTAATCTTAAACATAGCAGAAATGTTTTCCTAACAGCTTATAAAGTTATATGCTCTAAAAAACTAAAGCCTATATTTGTAAAAAACTAAAGCGTAATTCTGCCAAAAGAGAGACTGGCACCATGGCTAAACATAAGAGTCTCCTTCTGGATGTGAATTGTCTCATTTGTATGGGGAAAACCCAACCCTCAAATGAGATGAATCTCAGCCAGTGGAAAACATTGAAATCACCATTAAAAAGTCACAATGGAAGACTACAGTGTGGAGAATCTTTCTTCACAGTCAAGAGAGGCCTCAGAGAACATGAAAAAAAAGATGCTCTAGGTGCTGAATTTCAAGGGATTTCTACATCATGTTCAGCAGTGTGGAAAGGTTTCATTCACATGTTTTCTATAAAGCAGTTCAAAGTTACAGCCTTCAAAGTGTCTGACTATAACACCCGCCTTTGCCAGGAATTACCAAAGATCATTACAAACAAAGGATTCATCTGTCCAGAATCTGTCTGGGAATTCATGGATCGTATTTGGCCTGAATGCCAAGAATGACATCCAGTGATTCTGTCACTGAATTGCAAACTGAAATTACGGAATAGTAAGCACAGACAACATGAAGGCCTTTGTTATTCTGCTGCCTGCATGCCAACCAATACCTCCCAGACTACACCCACTTGGGGGACCAGGACTTGATAATTACCATCCCCATCTATTGCTAGGCCTTCTTCTTCCAACCCATCCATGCTGGACTTCTTGTCCAAAAAGGGTAAGCAGGGTACAGAAAGAGGAGCTAGATGTCCCCAATTAAATTTTTTTTCTTCTATCATAGATGATGTGGAGAGATAAGAGCTTCAGATGTTGGAAGTACTGGGGCCCCACCTATTTGGCTTCCCTCCAGAGAAAATAGCTCTGTTCCTCAGGGAGTGTCTATGCCTGAGCTGATAGGTAGGTAGTCTCTGTCTGTTGGTAAACACCCTTCAGGAGATGGCAACCCAGAATAACAACAACTATAATATAATGTGTCCACTGATAACCAGCCTGATCCCTTAACAGCAACATACCCCATATGGCCAACTCATAACATGATACCCAGTTTGCAGCCTCCTCTTCCTTATAACACTAATTCAGTCACCATGGTTGATAAATCAGCCATGTGTGGTCCACCTAATTTTTTGCCTTCCACATTCTAACATTCACATATCTAGGAAGAAGTGGACAGTGGGAACAATGGCAATTTGAAGGCCACTAACTAACTCTGTTTTTTTAAGAACAGAAGGTTTGCAAAGGATTATTTAAGTTAATTGTCTATTTATTTTTGGAAAGCACGCTTCCTGGTCCCCTTCTGGGATGAAAAAAAATCAACTCCCAGGAAGCAGGCATGATGCTCAAGAAAGACACAGTGTGATACTTAAACCTTAGGTCGGAAATGTTGCATTTGCTGTCTGTTCCGCTTGTTCACAATATATCTCATATGGTTAAGTGGACAGTGGGAACAACGGAAGTTTGAAGGCCACTAACTAACTATGGCCCTGATTCAGACCCACTCGCGAGCGGCTGTCAGCTCGCAAGTGGGTCGATGTTCTGCACTGAGCATGCGCACGATGGAGGGAGCTCCGTCGTGCGCATGCGCCAGACGCGACGAGTGAAGGAAAGTCCTTCGCTCGCTGTGTCTGATCAAAGGGGGCGTGCTGTCGATGTTGATTGACAGCACGCCCCCTTTGGTGGGCGTGCCGGGGGCGTGCCTCCCTGACGGGGTCGTTCCCACGGGAACGCCTCCCGTCAGAAGCCGGCCCACTGACAACACTAGTGATGTCAGTGGGAGTGATTTTGGCTCTGATAGAGCCAAAATCACATTCCGGAGCTTGCGGTTGAAAATCTCAACCGCAGGCCCCGGCTCACAGTTTCGATGGTCGCGATGGTCACGACCATCGCGGCCATCAAAATGCACGCTCGTATAGGCTGTGGGTGGTGACCCACAGCTATACGAGCGTCCAGGAGGACGCTCCATTTTCATGGAGGGCGGCCCTCATTCAGAGTGTGCGCTCTGCTCAGAGCGTATGGCTCTGAATGAGGGCCTATGTTTTTTTTATGTCCCTCTACAAGTTGGGAAATGCCTTTATAGAAGATTTGCAAAGCATTATTTAAGTCAATTGTTTATTTATTTTTGGAAAGCACACTTCCTGGTCCCCTTGTGAGCTGTGAGGTGGTCAAATTGACTGGAAACGAGTGGAATAAATGTTATTGAGGTTATTAATACAGTAGGAACAAAAAAGGGCCATTTTATGGGATTTTAGCAGTTTTTTGATTTTTTAAGAAAAAATCCAGATCCAAAACCAAAACTCGAAAACAAAACACGGATGTGAGGTTTTGACAAAACCAATCTAGATCCAAAACCAGGGGAGATCCAGATCCAAAACCAAAACTCGAAGGTCAACGCACATCTCTAGTTATAAGTAGCTTTCAATTCTCCTCACCACAGTAATCATATATCTCCAGCTGATAGTAAATCCACAGTTAGAAGGTGATTATCATCTATGGTACCTCAGATAATTAGTTATCACGAGTAGGAAAGCCACTACAAGCAGCAGCGCAGGGATAAACTGACATCTGTGTATCTTCAAGCATCGTACGTCCTCCTATACCCAGCAAGGGATCAGCAGCATCCCTCAGCTTATCTGCAGCAGGAGAAACACAACCTAATCCATCAGTACATAAGGAGTGTCACGTTTAAGCTCACTCAACAAATTAAATAAAGGGGCCCCTCTTCGCTTAGACGTAAATATATATATATATGCATATATATAAGAACATTGAATCTATAGTACTGTTCCAGGAGTTCTTTAAGGCTAAACATCACAAATAACTTATTTGGCAGGTAATCTGTCACCATCCAATGGACTACAACTGTACATTTGGGCTATAAATAGATAATTTACTTGTACCTTTGCAATTCATTGTAGAAAGGCAGTTACAACAAATGCGTTTTTACTACTTGTGTAATAACCACTGTAACCAGTGCGAGTATTAGATATTGCAGCAACTGTTACTGTTACGGTTATGCCAGGTAAATCCAATAAAGTGTTACTGGTTTTGCTTAGAGGTAAGATTTTGCTAAACTAACCAATCATTCCTCCTGCAAGCTTAAGTTCCATTGTCCTACAAAATAAATAATTTTATTTGTGTCAGGGTGTAATATTCCATGCAATCAAATGTTACCAAACTTATGTGTGTTAATGTTTTCTGAGAAACTGTTATGGAAACTGGCGAATAGGTTTGTTTCCAAATAAAATGAAACTTAATTCTGAAACACTGGTGATTTCTTGTGTGTGTGGATAACCCTCCTTACCTCTCTGAATAACCAAGAGGAAGCAAGAAATCTACCCTCTCCTCGTAAGATTAGAAGGCAGAACACCACATTTGTACAACATCTGTCGGGGTACCACACCACTTCAACTCTCAACAAGGATTGATACATCTTCACCAATGTTTTTAAACCTCCTATGCCATTGACAATAAAAGTACATGATACACTTTGACCATAATAGATACTAATCAAATGTCACAGTTTAGGAGGTAAAATCAGATTATAAGATTTCTCTCAACACTGATACTGATAATAATTATAATAGATGGTATATGGATGCAGCAGTGATACAAAAAAAAATGCTAATGCTGCAGGAGTTGTCTGAAAGCTAAAGGGTCCACTGTTGGCATTGAAGTTCCGAATGCGGCATCCGAAGACGCAGCATTGGATTGCCATCGGGCAGCCGTTGGCCAGTAAGATTAAGCCTACTTAGTATGGCAGCTGGAACTCCTCTGCCAAGGACAGGAAATCTGCATTATAACATGCAGACCCTGGCCTCAATACACCTACAAAATGGGGTTACTGTCGCCAACCCAGTCCCACCACCAAACAGCCTCAGCATGTCAATCAAGCTGTGGGTTAGGGGTCACTGTGAGTGATCTCCAGACACTAATCGGTACATGCGAGTACATATCCTGTGCATGCATCCATCAAAGTTTTATGCAAACCAGTTTGCGTACATCTCTGAATCTGGCCCATGAAGGTAAGTGAGGAAGCAAAGTTCTGTGATATACTTGGCAGCTATTTTGAGGTTACTATTTTCACACTCACCTCTGCATTTCTTATTTTTTATCTCTAAATATTTTATTTTTTGTCCTTATTTTAATACTTATATTTAACTTAATATTATAATTTTAATTGCAATTATTTTATATTTTAAGGTTGAAGTATCTTCTCCTTTGAATAAATAGTAATTTTTTTAATATTTTGATTGCATATTCCTAAATTGGGAGGATGATCCTTAAGTAGACATTTTTGTTTCTAGGAACACCCTAGTACTCTAGATTGTTTAGGTCCTTATGCCTCTCTGTAATGAGATAACTGTACCTTATTATATTACTAATAAATAGGGGTGAGCGGGTTCGGATTTCTGAAATCCGAACCCCCCCGAGCCCCCCCGATCCGAGTCCGATCCGAGTCAGGCTCGACTTTTCCCGCCTGACTCGGATCTGAAATCGAGGCAAAACGTCATCTTCCCGCCTTCCGAGTCTCGCGGGTTTTGGATCCTATATAAGGTACCCACGTCGGCGCCATTTTCTCACTCGGCTGTGGACAGTGAAGAGGGAGGGTGGGAGTTAGGGCTGTGTAGTGTAGTGTAGTGTAGTGCTGCTGTTGTCCACTACTTCAAAGTCCATAGGGGCTGGCTGTGTTGTGCTGTGCTGCTGTTGTTAATAGGGGCTGTGTCCACTACTTCAAAGTCCATAGGGGCTGGCTGGACTGTGTTGTGCAGTCAGTTCTCCATAGGGGCTGTGTCCACTCCAAAGTCCTGTGCAGTGTCCCAGTCCTAAAGAGGTGCTGTAGTGTTGTCCAGGGGGTGCTCTGTCCATCAGGGGTGCTCCCCCCAAGTGCTAAAAAAATAATATATTTTCTGTGTTTGTGAATTGTGTGCGCAGTAGCCGCACGTGCATCAACAAAGTAGTGCCAAGCATGCGCCTGTGTCATAAGTAAAGGGCCGGCTGGCTTGACCGTTAAAGGGTGCTGTAACCCCCGAAAGTACACTCCAGTCCAAACCAAAAAAAAATTATTTTCTGTGTTTGTGAATTGTGTGCGCAGTAGCCGCACGTGCATCAACAAAGTAGTGCCAAGCGTGCGCCTGTGTCATAAGTAAAGGGCCGGCTGGCTTGACCGTTAAGGGTGCTGTAATCCCCGAAAGTACACTCCAGTCCAAACCAAAAAAAAAAATATTTTCTGTGTTTGTGAATTGTGTGCGCAGTAGCCGCACGTGCATCAACAAAGTAGTGCCAAGAGTGCGCCTGTGTCATAAGTAAAGGGCCGGCTGGCTTGACCGTTAAGGGTGCTGTAACCCCCGAAAGTACACTCCAGTCCAAACCAAAAAAAAAATTATTTTCTGTGTTTGTGAATTGTGTGCGCAGAAGCCGCACGTGCATCAACAAAGTAGTGCCAAGCGTGCGCCTGTGTCATAAGTAAAGGGCCGGCTGGCTTGACCGTTAAAGGGTGCTGTAACCCCCAAAGTACACTCAAGTCCAAACCAAAAAAAAAATTATTTTCTGTGTTTGTGAATTGTATGCGCAGTAGCCGCATGTGCATCAACAAAGTAGTGCCAAGCGTGCGCCTGTGTCATAAGTAAAGGGCCAGCTGGCTTGACCGTTAAAGGGTGCTGTAACCCCCAAAGTACACTCCAGTCCAAACCAAAAAAAAATTTATTTTCTGTGTTTGTGAATTGTGTGCGCAGTAGCCGCACGTGCATCAACAAAGTAGTGCCAAGCGTGCGCCTGTGTCATAAGTAAAGGGCCGGCTGGCTTGACCGTTAAGGGTGCTGTAACCCCCGAAAGTACACTCCAGTCCAAACCAAAAAAAAAATTATTTTCTGTGTTTGTGAATTGTGTGCGCAGTAGCCGCACGTGCATCAACAAAGTAGTGCCAAGCGTGCGCCTGTGTCATAAGTAAAGGGCCGGCTGGCTTGACCGTTAAAGGGTGCTGTAACCCCCAAAGTACACTCCAGTCCAAACCAAAAAAAAAATTATTTTCTGTGTTTGTGAATTGTGTGCGCAGTAGCCGCACGTGCATCAACAAAGTAGTGCCAAGCGTGCGCCTGTGTCATAAGTAAAGGGCCGGCTGGCTTGACCGTTAAAGGGTGCTGTAACCCCCGAAAGTACACTCCAGTCCAAACCCAAAAAAAATTATTTTCTGTGTTTGTGAATTGTGTGCGCAGTAGCCGCACGTGCATCAACAAAGTAGTGCCAAGCGTGCGCCTGTGTCATAAGTAAAGGGCCGGCTGGCTTGACCGTTAAGGGTGCTGTAACCCCCGAAAGTACACTCCAGTCCAAACCAAAAAAAAATTATTTTCTGTGTTTGTGAATTGTGTGCGCAGTAGCCGCACGTGCATCAACAAAGTAGTGCCAAGAGTGCGCCTGTGTCATAAGTAAAGGGCCGGCTGGCTTGACCGTTAAAGGGTGCTGTAACCCCCGAAAGTACACTCCAGTCCAAACCAAAAAAAAATAATTTTCTGTGTTTGTGAATTGTGTGCGCATTAGCCGCACGTGCATCAACAAAGTAGTGCCAAGCGTGCGCCTGTGTCATAAGTAAAGGGCCGGCTGGCTTGACCGTTAAAGGGTGCTGTAACCCCCGAAAGTACACTCCAGTCCAAACCAAAAAAAAATAATTTTCTGTGTTTGTGAATTGTGTGCGCATTAGCCGCACGTGCATCAACAAAGTAGTGCCAAGCGTGCGCCTGTGTCATAAGTAAAGGGCCGGCTGGCTTGACCGTTAAGGGTGCTGTAACCCCCGAAAGTACACTCCAGTCCAAACCAAAAAAAAAATATTTTCTGTGTTTGTGAATTGTGTTGGCAGTAGCCGCACGTGCATCAACAAAGTAGTGCCAAGAGTGCGCCTGTGTCATAAGTAAAGGGCCGGCTGGCTTGACCGTTAAAGGGTGCTGTAACCCACAAAGTACACTCCAGTCCAAACCAAAAAAAAAATATTTTCTGTGTTTAGCCGCACGTATATATCAAATCGATATAACATAAATGGAGGACCAAACTTTCTCCGATAAAAATAAAATAGAGAAAGATCAAGAACCACTTCCTCCTAGTGCTGAAGCTGCTGCCACTAGTCATGACATAGATGATAACATGCCATCAACGTCGTCTGCCAAGGCCGATGCCCAATGTCATAGTAGAGGGCACATACAATCCCAAATGGCAAAGTTCAGGAAAATGACCTTGAAAAAGACATTTAAATCAGCTGAAGAGAAACGTAAACTTGCCAATATGCCATTTACGACACGGAGTGGAAAGGAACGGCTAAGGTCGATTCCTAGTATGTTCATGACTAGTGGTTCAGCTTCACATGACGATGGAAGCCCTCCTCCCACTAAAAAAATCAAAAGAGTTAAGCTGGCAAAAGCACAGCGAAGAACTGTGCTTTCTAAGAAGATATCACAAATCCCCAAGGAGAGTCCAAGTGTGGTGGTGGTTGCGATGCCTGACCTTCCCAGCACTGGACGGGAAGAGGTGGCTCTTTCCACCATTTGCACGCCCCCTGCAAGTGCTGAAAGGAGCACCCACAGTCCACTTGCTGATATGCAAATTGAAGATGTCACTGTTGAAGTACAACAGGATGAGGATACTGGTGTAGCTGGCGCTGAGGAGGAAGTTGGCGAGGAGGATTCTGATGGTGATGTGGTTTGTTTAAATCAGGCTCCGGGGGAGACAGTTGTTGTCCGTGGGATGAAAAAGCCCATCACGGTCATGCCTGGGCAGAAGACCAAACATTCCACCTCTTTGGTCTGGCAATATTTCTATCCAAATCCGGACAACAACTGTCTTGCCATATGTACCATATGTAAAGGTGAAATAAGTAGGGGTAGGGACGTCAACCACCTAGGAACATCCTCCCTTATACGGCACCTGCAGCGCGTTC
This sequence comes from Taudactylus pleione, assembly GCA_031769625.1. Lineage (NCBI taxonomy): Eukaryota > Metazoa > Chordata > Amphibia > Anura > Myobatrachidae > Taudactylus > Taudactylus pleione. The sequence continues at coordinate 10,325,529 of JAUIMM010000116.1, forward strand.
ATAAAAAGTTACTGTCAAGTTCAGAAACTTTGGCTAAGACCGTAAGCAGTCCAGGGACACCTAAATCCCGTTGTCCTGTTGTATCCAAGCGCCTGCAAACCACACCGTCAACTCCCTCCTCGTCAATTTCCTCCTTAGTCAGGATCGGAAGTAGTCCTGCAGGCCATGTCACTGGCATGACTGACTCTCCTATCCGGGATTCCTCTGGAGGATCCTGCATTGCTACGCCTACTGCTGCCACTGCTGCTGTTGCTGCTGCTGGGAGTCGTTCATCATCCCAGAGAGGAAGTAGGAACACCACTACTTTTACTAAACAATTGACCCTCCAACAGTCCTTAGCGAGGAGGATGAAGTACGACAGCAGTCATCCTGAAGCAAAACGTATAACTGAGGCCTTGACTGCTATGTTGGTGTTAGACGTGCGTCCGGTATCCGCCATTAGTGCAGTGGGATTTAGACAATTGATGGAGGTAGTGTGTCCCCGGTTCCAAATCCCGTCTAGATTCCACTTCACTAGGCAGGCGATACCGAGACTGTACAGAAACGTCAGAAAAAGTGTCCTCAGTGTCCTGAAAAATGCCGTTGTACACAATGTCCACTTAACCACGGACATGTGGACAAGTGGAACAGGGCAGACTAAGGACTATATGACTGTGACAGCCCACTGGGTAGATGTATCACCTTACGCAGCAACAGCAGCAGCGTCACCAGTAGCAGCATCTCAGAAACGCCAGCTCGTTACAAGGCAGGCTACGCTGTGTATCACCGGTTTCAGTAAGAGGCACACCGCCGACAACCTCTTAGAGAAACTGAGGGAAATCATCGCCCAGTGGCTTACCCCACTTAGACTCTCCTGGGGATTTGTGATATCTGACAACGCCACCAATATTGTGCGGGCATTACATCTGGGCAAATTCCAGCACGTCCCATGTTTTGCTCACACAATAAACTTGGTGGTGCAGAATTTTCTGAAAAGCGACAGGGGCGTGCAGGAGACGCTTTGGGTGGCCCGAAAAATTTCTGGCCACTTTCGCCATTCAGCGACTGCGTGCCGAAGACTGGAGCGCCAGCAAACACTCTTGAACCTGCCCCGCCATCACCTGAAGCAAGAGGTTGTGACGCGGTGGAACTCAACCCTCTATATGCTTCAGAGGATGGAGGAGCAGCAGAAGGCCATACAAGCCTATACATCCACCTATGACATAGGCAAAGGAGGGGGTATGCACCTGACTCAAGCGCAGTGGAGAATGATTTCCGTGTTGTGCAAGGTTCTTCAGCCCTTCGAACTTGCCACACGTGAAGTCAGTTCAGACACTGCCAGCTTGAGTCAGGTCATTCCCCTCATCAGGCTTTTGCAGAAGCAGCTGGAGAAAGTGAAGGAGGAGCTAAGACGGAGCGATTCCGCTCGGCATGTGGGACTTGTGGATGAAGCCCTTCATTCGCTTTGCCAGGATTCCAGGGTGGTCAATCTGTTGAAATCAGACCACTACGTTTTGGCCACCGTGCTCGATCCTAGGTTTAAAGCCTATGTGGTGTCTCTCTTTCCGGCCGACACAAGCCCGCAGAGGTGCAAAGACCTGCTGGTGAACACACTGTCAGCTGAAGCGGAACGTGACACGTCAACGGCTCCTTCTTCATTTTCTCCTGCAACTGGGGCTGCCAGGAAAAAACTTAGGTATCCTAAGCAACCCGCTGGCGGTGATGCAGGGCAGGCAGGACCAAGTTTGGACATCTGGTCCGGACTGAAGGACCTGGCAACAATTTCTGACATGTCTACTGTCACTGCATATGATACTGTCACCATTGACAGAATGGTGGAGGATTACATCGGTGACAGCATCCAAGTAGGCATGGCAGACAGTCCATACCTGTACTGGCAGGAAAAAGAGGCAATTTGGAGGCCCCTGTACAAACTGGCTCTATTTTACCTGAGTTGCCCCCCCTCCAGTGTGTACTCCGAAAGAGTGTTTAGTGCAGCCGGGAACCTTGTCAGCGAAAGGCGTAGGAGGTTGCTTCCACAGAATGTGGAGAAGATGATGTTCATCAAAATGAATTATCAGCTCTTCCAGGGAGACCAGCCTCCAGAAGGTACAGAGGGACCTGTGGTGGTGGATTCAAGTGGGGACGAGTTAATACTTTGTGAGGATGAGGATGTACACACTGAAGAGGGTGAGGAATCGGTGGATGAGGAGGATGAGGATGACATCTTGCCTCCATAGAGCCAGTTTGTGCAGGGACACATTAATTGCCAGCTTGTTTTGTGGGGGCCCAAACGAACCAATCATTTCAGCCACAGTTGTGTGGCAGACCCTGGCGCTGAAATGATTGGTTTGTTAAAGTGTGCATGTCCTGTTTATACAACATAAGGGTGGGTGGGAGGGCCCAAGGACAATTCCATCTTGCACCTCTTTTTTTTCTTTGCATTATGTACAGTTTGGGGCCTATGTTTTTCAAACTGCCATCCTGTCTGCCACTGCAGTTTCACGCCTAGATGGGTCACGTGTTTGTGCCGCCCACTCGTGTCGCTTAGCATAGTCATCCAGCTACCTCGGTGCAACGTTTTGGACATAAAAACACTATTGTGAGGTGTGAGGTGTTCAGAATAGACTGGAAATGAGTGGAAATTAAGGTTATTGAGGTTAATAATAGCATAGGAGCAGAAAAACCTACAAATTCTGTGATTTTAGCTGTTTTTATGCTTTTTAAAAAAAAAATACAGATCCAAAACACAAAACCCAGAATCCAAAACACGGAAGGGTGGTTTTGGCAAAACCAATCCAGATCCAAAACACGAAGAAAGATCCAGATCCAAAACCAAAACACAAAACACGAAAAGTGGCCGGTGCACACCCCTACTAATAAATTGACAGACATCAGGATTATAACTGAATGTCCAAGGGGAATGACACATTTATAATGGGTGAGTACTATCTTGAAGGCTTCATTTGGTTCGATTGGTTAAATTCACCATATGCAGCAGTGGACACTATGTTGATTTCTCTGTAACCTTTTCTGTGTATTCTGTTTATTCTGAGGAACACATACCAGAGGGCTTGAAGGCCAGCAGTGCTGTCTGCAATCACCGGCAGGTTGCAATGCAATATTACTCAAGGCTCGATTACATTCAAGAATCAGTGAGCATACTGTATATCATATTGAATGTTTGCTACAATGTATTTGTTTTCCTATTTTTGGGGTAAAATGACCAACACATCTTAAGACCGGGGGTTGGAGAAGACCAGGAACCTCCTCCCATTTGCTAGATATGTGTACTTCTTGGGTAAACAACTGCATTTCAGTGCTCTTTCCAGGCACCTACAACACAGGGCTATAGCTAGGGGTGTGTGAATGATGCCACCACTTAGGGTGCAAGAAACCCTGCAAGTGAAATACAAATACCTTGAGGTTGTGATGTTGAAGGGGTGGCACTGCTGCAGCCCATTGGAACCTGTTTTTTACTTGCAGGGTGCTTGGAATGGCAGCCTGCAGATCTGTCACAGAGATGTCCTGCATATCCTCAGGAGCCAGGAGCTCATCTTCCTGGTCTCATTGGTTGCCATGTGCTCTGTTTGTGATGTCATGATATCACATGTGCAATGGAGGGGTAGACAAGGGTGCATTATAACCCTGTTACAACTCTGCTTTGGTGTCATCCAAATGGCCCCTTCCACTACCCAAGGTGCAAGGTGTCATAATCAGGAAATGAGACTTAGCATGGCTACAACTATATATAAATATTTAGTAAAAAATACTCCATTAGGGTGCCACTGCCATATGAGCACTGTGAGGAACTGTGTGTTCTGCAGACACTGTGTTATTAAAACAATGCCATAGGGTGCCACTGCTATAGGAACAATTTTAGGCCCTGTGTGTTCTTCAGGCACTGAGTTAACAAAAATTTTAAATAGAACCCTGTGTGCACTGTATTAAAAAAAGCCATTAAGCTGCAATTACTAGAAATGCTGTGAGGCACTGTTTTTGTGTTTAGGGCACTGTGTAAAAAAATAATGTCATTAGGATGCCATTACTAGGAGCATTGTGAGGCACTGTGTTGTGTGTTTAGGCACTGTGTTAAAAAATAACGTCATTGGGGTACCACCATTACTAGGAGTGCTGTGAGGCAGTTTGTTATGTATTCAGGAGCTTCAGGGAGGGTTAAATATTTTTAATATAAAACTTGTGTGTTAAAAAATATAACGCCATTATTAGGGTGCCTGCCAGTTTATATTAGGGACGCTGTGAGGCAGTTTGTTATGTGTTCAGGCACAGTTAAAAATTCTTAACATAAAAAATATGATATAATTTCATACCCAGACACTCTGGTGCACATCATAAATGTTCTAAAGGGGTGAGTTACCCAATTAGGAAAGATGAAGGAGGGCGGGTAGTACGGTCAGCTTTTCAGGTTTCCATGGCTATTAACATTGTATTCTTTTATCGCTTTTCTCTTCTCAGTTGCTGCAATACAGCTCCACAAGGCCACATCTCAATTTTTTTTTATTATTGGATCGATGGATCAATCAATCATTCTTTTTTCACCTGTCTTCCACTACATACTCCACCGTCATTTCCCTGTACTGCCCTCAGGCCTCTGAGCTTGTTCTTGATTAATAAAAATATTCTGTGGCTTAGCCGCTGCGGCTCACTTTGTGGGAACATGTGTGGATATTAATAGCTGTACAGGTTGAGTCTCCTATATCCAAATATTCTGAAATACGGAATATTCCGAAATACGGAATTTTTTTGGCATGACTCAGATAATGAAACCTTTGATTTTTGATGGTTCAATGTACACAAACTTTTTCTAAAACACAAATTATTAAAAATATTGTATAAAATTACCTATAGACTCCGTGTATAAGGTGTATATGACTCACAAATGAATTTCATTTCTTACACAAACTTTGTTTGAGCCACAAAATTATTGAAAATATTGTTTAAAATTACCTGCAGGCTGTGTGTATAAGGTGTATATATAACAAATGCATTCTGTGTGTATATTTGGGTCTTATTCCCAAGATATTTCATTATGGTATGTAAATATTCCAAAATATGGAATATTCCAGTAACCAAAATACCCCTGATCCCAAGTATTTTGGATATGGGAGACTCAACCTGTACTAGATAAATTTGTAAATGGTCCTTCTCACACGAACTCCCAATGGTGGAATTCAGCAGCCAGTGGAATTATCAACAGTACCTCTAGTTGAGTCTTCTGTTAGCCCAAGGACATGCAGAACTTAGAGGATCTGTGTATGAGGGAGGGAGGGAGGGAGGAAGGAAGGGAGGGAGGGAGGGAAGGAAGGATGGAAGGGAGGGAGGGAGGGAGGGAGGGAGGGAGGAAGGAAGGAAGGAAGGAAGGAAGGAAGGAAGGAAGGAAGGAAGGAAGGAAGGAAGGAAGGAAGGAAGGAAGGAAGGAAGGAAGGAAGGATTTTGTACATATATAGACTGGAGGAGTCTGCAAAATTGGATAACACTTTATTTTGTTAAAGGAATGTAATTACTGTAGTTCAAATTCTATATTGAGTGTCAAGGATCCAAAATTGTATACATTGTTTCAGCCTGGTTAATTATAGCAATGTAGTCTCCGCCTCTCCAAGGGATATTGGGGTAGATGGGAAATTTACTTGAGAGTGCATGTGTAATAATAGTATAAAACATTCGGTGTGTGTGAACTGTCATTATTTTAATATTTCTTTTATAATGAGACTATAGGCACCAGTGGGCCCTTTTTTCACCCCACATGCTGGTACTTGTGGTTCTCCAAGTACCGGCATGTTGGTGAGGCTTGCTGAGACCAGTTATACTAATGTAAAAGACAATATTAGGTCACATCTATTCTTTACACCTATCAACACTGCACCCATTGCTCAGGAGTGCGGGGATTAGTCCTGGGCTTCAGCCCCCTCATGGTACACTGGAGAGAGAGGTCATCTTTATTGTGGGGTGCCTACTTCCCCTGATTAGTTGAGGGGGTGGCATTACCCCCCACTAGTGGAGCCCATTGCAGGTTCTAAAAATACGGGGACCCTATGCAAATTTTTCCTCACAGTTTTAGGACCAGAGCTGATTCCAAGAGCCCAATGCTGATTCATTAAATATGGGGGATGCCTATGCATTTGCCCCTTATTTTATGAACCATGGCCAGCTCAGAGAGCTCAGGGCTGGTTATATTTGGGAGGGGGGGCCCTACATCATTTAAAAAACTAAAAAATACAACTTTAAAGGCTTTTTTACACAGAATAGCATGCACTTATCAAACTGATCTGTGTATGTTTCTGCTAAACATGCCACTGAATTGGTCGTCTATTCATTTAGTGTATTGCTTAGTGATTTGGGTGCGAGTTCGTGTTGGCAAATACAAATCTTAGTCAGTTTGTGATTTGCATTGATGTCAATGCTATTCATATGATGTTTAGTCTGATTGTGATATGGCATGAAATGTAGTGTGAAGTTGTGTTGGACATTTAAAATCCATGCGAGTTGCCCTTTTAGTAAATTTCTGATTTGCAAACTCAAAGGTTTATAACTCTCAACTGCATACATAACTCCTATAATGTTGCACATTATGGGGTATTTATTTTACATTTCTTTCTATTTGTGGCTAATATTATTTCTGTTCTGTTGTGTGTTTTCTTATTTTTATCTGGAGTTGCTTGCATGCAGAGCACTCCATACAATTTATTAAACCTGAGAGTATTGAGGTGGCTCCCACACAGTTCCTGATTGATGTTTTTAAACTGGGTTTAGTGTAGCTGGACATTAGTTCCATTTTCATATTTTTGCCCTTTTGTCAATGACTTTTGTATTCTTTGGAAGATTTGTCTTTAATTTCTCATCTTGTAGAAGGAGAGGCCAGTGCTTCCTAATAATGTTGTTAACTTCTCTTGTTTGGTTGCTAGAGGTGGTTATAAAGATAGGACATTCAAACTATGTATTCTTCTCTTTTGTTTTATAATTGATGAATAAATTCCTTTCCAAGTTTTCTACAAGTTTTTACAGTTCATCTTTAAAATTCTCTCTTTTGTAGTCCCTTACCTCAAATTTGGACAGTAATGTGTTTGCTTCATCTTTAAAAATGATTTATTTGAACAATTTCTCCGTATGCATTTAAATTGTCCCCCAGGAATGTTCTGCAGCCAATTTTTATGGTGCTTACTATTGGCCGGGAAGAAATTATTACTGCCCACATGTTTTATATAGGTTTTTGTGTGTAGGCTGTTGTCCTCCACATATATTGTTTATATCCAGAATATTAGTTTGTTGCTCATTGCTGGTGGGTGTAAACTCCAAGGGTACATTGTTCTTATTGGTGTACATGAGAAACTCATTAAACAGTTTGTCCAGTCCTCTCCAGATGATGCGCATGCCATCTATATAATGTTTCCATAGATGCAGGTGGTTACATTATAGATTGTTAATGGGTAGTTTTCCCATTCCGCTAGGAACAAGTTCACATAGCTGGATGCAAACTTTGTCCCCATTGCAGTCACCTGTTGTTGTAAGAAGAATTTGTTATCACACTCTAAACTGTTGTGTTCAAGTATAAAGGTCATATGGTAAATTATGAGATCAATTTGAAGTAGTGGAATTGAGGCTGCTGTGGTACTTCCCCGACATGTTTCTATCCTTGTTTGAGATCTATGCATGTGTATAAAGAATTAATATAACGTCACCAAGAGATCTAGCTTTTTCCATTGTGTTGTATTTAAAATGTTGAGCCCTTGTGTAGTGTACAGTATCTTAGGTAGCTTTCTTCTTTGGTCACAAAAGGTCGGAGGAATCCATCAATGTATTCTGAAAGGTTAGAGGTTACGGAGTTTGTCCCTGAAACTATTGGTCTCCCAATGGAGCCCACTGCACCTTTGTGGATTTTTGGAAGATGGTCCATTACTGGAATAATTGGATGTGCTGGTAGGAGGAAGTCATATTCCTTTTTTGTTGAGAATGCCTTTCTTTCCTCTATCCAGTAATTTCTGTAGTTTTTTTTATAAAACAGCAATAGGGTCCATTTTCAGAAGCAGGTAGGTCTCATATTTTAAACGTGTTTCTTTAATATATTTGGATTTGTCCTAAAGGACTCCTCCCCACATCCTTTGTCTGCAGGTTTCACTACAAGGTCTTGATTTTGTTTGAGTTCTCTTAGAGCCTTCTTTTCTTGTACATTCAGGTTATCGCTTTTCTTATTGATTTTTCCAGATCTGATTCTATAAAGGTTTGGAAAGTCTCTACAAGGTGGCCTTTGATATAGGCAGGGAAAATGGTAGATTGTTTTATGTAAATTAGAGGGTTGGCATGGATTTTTTATAGACTCCTTTATAGATCTGTGTTTCCTCTTAAGAAGTATTTCATCAATATTAGTTTCCTTATAAATTTGTTTTAATCAATGTAGGTATTGAATTTGTTAAATATTCTCACTGGGTGTGAATTTTAAGCCCTTATTTAGAAGCTTAGGCTGGGTGATATAGAGTTTTCGTTTTCTTAATTTAAAAATGCCCCCTGGTTCTATTTTCTTACTTTTCCTCTTGGCCTGAATTCTTTTTCTTACTCGCTGGCCTCACTGCTTTCAAAATTCTTTATTTTCTAGGAATTGGGGCTGTCTCTACTGTAATGTTTTTGTTTTCCAGAGGGTGCCTTTTGTTGATGGATCTAAAAAAAGGTCCATGCATTCATTTGGATCCTCTTCAAATGCTGTCTTTTTTTCCTCTCATCATGTTTTGTTTTTATTTTATTTTGTTCTTGATACCATTTGTTTTGTGTATTTGCTTTTCCTGAATTGTAGCTCCTTTAGGCCATTTCTTGATATATTTGATTATCGTGTTGTGTAGTTCTTTCCATATGCTGGGGTCTAGCTCTACCCATCTTAGGAGATGGCTTCTTGGTGTTTTTGGGGATAGCTCCATGTTGTTTATATTTCCAGTCTATTGATTTTGAGCTTAGGTTCATAACGGTTGTTGTGATTGTTGATCTCCTATTCCATATATCTTACCTGACCATTCATATAACCTGAGTGTGGATGGTAGTGGTTCCTATTTGGAGACTCTGATAGTGACATTTTTCTGAATGGACTCTCAGTCCTGGAGTATGGTCTTGGTTGGAATCTGTGGTTTGGCTGGTTGTTGCTGTTATTGGTTTTATTAGTGTGTGTTGTGTCTCATTCAGGTTCTTGATTGACATTCCAATACCTGTAATTGGTACTGTAGTCTTGTAGGTTTTGTTTTATTTACCTTTCTTGTTTTAGAGCAATTGTTGTATCTTCTGTTTTGCTTAGTTTTTCTTTTGTAAGGTATTCTAAATTGGTGTAGTTCTCCATATTTTTAATGTGGTCTAGTTTCTTGTAGATGTCATCCATGTCTTTGTCAAATGTCTTTAGTGATAAATTCCGGTCCTCTATGATGAGGTTTATTGAACAGATATCTAACATTTCTTTCCATTTCTTTCCATTTTTTGTAATGTTTTCATCTTTAGAAATAAAGCCATTGAATCTAAATCGCAGAGTCTAACAAACAGAGACCAGTAAAAGCTACAGACTTTCTTCCATTAATAAAGAAACTGAAAAGGCATCAGTTGTTCCATATTGGAAAGCCAGGTAGCACTGATTCTTGCCTGCTACAACCAAGAAAAACTAGGAGGCCCCTCCAAAACCATGAGTACTCATATTTCTGTGGATACACACAAACACAGACTGTTGTATCTCTACTGCTGAAATACACAGTAACAGCTGCCAACACTGTCCTATTAGGAGCATTCAATACATCAACAGAGACTACTTACTAGTCAAAGCCAGAAAAGGGCTAAACGTACCTATCTGTACCATGGCTCTTTTTATTTATTTATTTTTAACCAAAATATTTTTTTTTACTAATACTGTTTTTATGACTTTGTATACTTGTTTATAAATAAACACCATACCGTTAATGTCAACCAAATTGAGAGATTTTTCTTTTCTTACTTGTACTAATTACACCTACTTTTTACTTTACCTTTTCAGCGCTGGTAGTAATAAAGCATTACATATCAATTGTCCTGGCAAAAATGGGGCAATTAAATTCAGGCGTAACACAAAAGCTCAGAGGCATCAAGGGGTCTGGTCACACCTGATGCACAATCTGGATACGCGCGCCCGGCCGAAATGAGGGCATAGCCTAAATAAAGGGTCTGTGGCCTCACGGGGGATCCTGATAACATCACTCCGGGGTCAGCCCAGCATCACCAGAGATGCTGGGCTGCCCCAGAGACTGTGCAGTCTGCGTTGTCAGCTCTTCTTCTATGACAGGAGCCGGGTGCTGCAGGAGAATGTCACATTGCAGCACTCGGCTCCTGTCACTGCAGAGGAACTAGCAATTTGGTGTCACCCCCTCCGAGGGTGACACCCGGGTGTGGCTCACACTCACCGCACCCCACTCTTGGTACCACTGCAAAACCTACTTCTCAGCCTTTTGATGTTATCCATCTATTTTTGCCTACATTTACCTGTTTTACAAATACATGTATGGTTCAGTGCTGCAAAGATTCAAAGTGCATATTCATTCAACTATTTCTGCTAATAGATTGGCTGCCAAATTAATTTCATAAATTTGCTAACTTGGTTGTTATCACTGTCTTGTGAACACTTCCAAAGAAAAAGGAAAAAAAAAACAACACGGCAAAATGAATTGTCTGTAAAGTGTTGATTTCTAGGGGCTTTTAAAATACTCAATTTTCAGCATGCAAACAAATTCTCAAATTGCTCTAACAGCACCCACTGGAAGCATAAAAACACCCACTGATAAAGTAAAGTAACAATTGTGTGGCCTTGGAGAAACGCACTACAGAAGTGTTACACTTCCTAATTGATTCTACAGATCTGTGAATACAGCTATACTGTTATTGTTGGTCTAACTGGCCTGTGTGAGAGCTATCTTGATTTGTTTGTACATCTGGTGTTTAATATTGAGTTTTTCTAGGCAAATTGTGACTACTAAAGACCTCTTCCACAAAAATACTCCAAACGTGGGAGGAAAATTATTTGTTTAATTAATGATGGGGTCATGTGCAGTCTGGAACTTGTACTGCCACAAGTGTGCAATATATTTGGTATCTCCATCAGTAATGATTTAACTTATATGACCCCAATTTTTTTATTTAGAAATTATACTGGCTCCTTCACATTAATAAAATATTAGGTTGCCCTGTAATTAAAATATTTAGTTTTATTCTTTACTCTCAATTGCCTTCACTAATAAATTCATTAAGTAATTGTACCACACAAATATATTGATTTATTGTTTGACCATCTTCTGTTATTTAATGACAATAAAACATATATTTTTAATATACCTCTTTATTATGTTGTGGAGACAGATAGCATACCATAGAAACTATTTAGCTGACCTGAGGAAACTCTATTATTTGTGATTGTTTTCAGTGTGTTTGATGGAAATTGTGAACTAGCAGTTTATTACATCCAACAATTTGTATTTGGAACATTGAAAAAATTGGCATGGTGATTTCTGGTGAGTCGTGCTTGAAAATTGTAGTTTTAAATTATCATCTGGCGATCTTGCTTGTAATACTTCCAGCAGTTTGTAAGATACCCCCAAAAATGTCAACATACACAATTATATTTTCTCCCATATCTTTGGTATGTTTGTAAACATTGATGTAGGAAAGACAATAAGGGGACCATTCATCATGTTAATAATCAGCAGCCCCTGATAATTAAGTATCCAACTTGCTGCCAGTAGCAGCAGTGGATACTAATTCAACCGAGCAATTTATCATTGTTCCAGTGTGGAGACAGCTGATCCAGGAAATCAGCTGTCTCTGTGATCCCCTTCACTGCTCCTTTCGGAGCAGCGAAACAGCACTGCCGAGTCTGGGAGGGTTCTGAGGATTCCTCTTTGCAACCCGGGACTCCTTCCCATAGCAAAGAAGTGGTGGTGCGGGAGCAAACGCCATCTGAAGAGGGTGAATGCTCTCGCAGTCAAGCTCTGAAGATATAATATTTTCGGAGCTTGATGAATTTAGGTCCCCATGCTAGTGTATGGGGACAGCAGGACAGATCTGTGCTGAAAGGTAAGCTGGAGATATCAGTAATATCTCCTGCATTACCTTTCTAATGAATACCCCCGATCTTTATTTTTTTTTTAAATTAGGTAAAAATATTAATTTTCATCTGCTTTGAGTGATGATGACCGGACCCCTAACCCTTTAAATTTAATAAAATATAAATAAAAAAATATTGGTTTGATATCAGTTATCATTACTAGAGCACACTTTAATCAGCCCTATCCTTGGTACAAAAGATGCATCTGATAACAGACACATTTACTTGTATCTTCAAATCTATACAGCTCCCAATCCCACAGACATGCACTCATTGGATGTGCCTTCGTGAGAAATCTCTGTTACATACCAAATACATGGACATGCGTCTGAAATGTGTACAACTCTGCATCTACTGTACTTTTGACTACGACCAACTCTGCATTAGCTCAGCAGTGTGGAATGTTATGAAACTGAGCTGTTTCCTCTGTGAGAAACCCTGGAGGATCCAGAGATAACACCAGACACTGCCACAGTCTTTGTTGCACACAATTACTTGCCACAAGTTAAGTCACTGTTGTCGAAGCTGATTTTGCTGTTTTCTTACTTTCCTTTACTGACTTTCTCTGTCTGGTATTAAGAAATTCACCCAATAAATGCTGCAGCATGCTTACTGTTCACAAAGACAGCAGTGTATTATTATTATTATTATTATTATTATTATTATTATTATTATTATTATTATTATCATCATTTATTTATATGACACCACAAGTGTTCCGCAGAGCCTTACAAAGTACTTAAACAAAAAGTGTAATGTGTGAACAAGATATCTGAGAGTCTGCATGCATTATTTCATGGTGTTCTGCTTTTCCATTGTGTTTAAGTGGAGTGCAGTTGTGTCACTAGGGTTGGTGTCACCCAGTGTGCCCCTGTGGGCATCTTGTGTGCGCCTATGAGTCATGCCCCTGCATGTCTGCCCCTGTTCCTGTCACACTAGGGGCTTGCCCAGTGATCCAGGACCTGTTGGGCAGCCTTCAACCTTTCCCAACTCCCGGCACAGTGTCACCACTTCTCGGTGACTCCATAGGAGGGGTGACACCAAATTTGGAGAGCAGCAAATTTTTCAAGATCCAACATGTTTATAGAGGAGCCAGGCACAGCAGACAGATCATGGTTGGAGATAACTTTTCATTCCGTTCACTCAGAAGGTCAATGACAATAGTATAGTATATATAATAAAGCTACTGTACCTATATTCAACATAGTGAAAAGTGACAAGCTAGTTGGAGAGACAAAAACAACAGAGATAAAAATAAATACAAACGGTCAATAAAACTTTAGAATTGACATCTATGTGCAAAATGATATCTGACAAAAGAAAAAAGAAAGTGCACACAATTACAGGGGTGCATAATGTTGATGTTGGTGTCTACATCTACCTGAGAACATGCAAAGCAATTTACAGTTAAAAAAGTTAACAGCAGAGACTTATGAAAGAAAAATTTTTTTTTTTTTTTGGGGGGTGGAGTCTCTGAGGTACTTGATGGTTAGTACTGCATCCGCCATACATTTAAAAGAGACATTAATAGTGGGACCAGGACTGATGCTAACATTAGGCACACCTAGGCAGTCACCTTGGTGACAATGTTGAGGGGACTCCTAAACACTGATTGAAGTACATAATGTCAGTTTCCAGTATTTAATGACCTGCGGCAAACCGACTTTTGCCATACAGAGCACTGGCCACTAACATGGAGGGTAAGCTTCTTACCTGTGAAGCTGTCACCTTTTTCTCCTCAGTATCACTGATGCGCTGGTATAATGGTGCTTGGCTGTGATATGGCCTAGTGCCACTCTCCCACATTAAAAGGAGCAGGAGATGCATTCCATATGCTAAGGTAAGGAGCAGTGGAGGATGGTGTTGCCATCTCTGAGGGGTACTCTACATTCTGTGTTGTAGGGGGCAGCTTCTGCGGCTTCTGCAACATGCGCAACTGGGGTATGGTATAAAAGATTGACAGTCGATAGATTGAAACCAGATGGTTGTCATGGTCAAAAGGATGACACACAAATTGTTAATATAGAAAATGTCTACACATTTTTTGTTATTTTATCCCTACCCCCCTGGTGCCTAACCCTAACCCTCCCCCCCCTGGTGCCTAACCCTAACCCTGCCCCCCTGGTGCCTAACCCTAACCCTCCCCTCCCTGGTGCCTAACCCTAACTCTCCCCCTAGTGCGTAACCATTGCCCTAACCCTCCCCTAGTGCATAACCCTAACCCTCCCGCTAGTGTGTATCCCTTCCCTAACCATCCCCGTCCACAGCAAACCTTAACCTTCTGCCAAGTGCCTAACCCTAATGCTAACCATCATCCTAACACTAACCCTAGAAATCAAGAAAAATCTGGAAAAACTACATGTCGACCTTTTCGGTGTAAACCATTTCTGTGTTGAAACTTTCACCCTGTGGTCCATTTGACCTTCAAAACCCAAATCCATATCAACCTTTTTACTGTCAAATATTTTGACACTGTTGATCTATTTATTGCCTGTCGACAAACTGGTGTTGACCTATTGACTGTCTATCTAAACACTGTAGATCTTGCATCCAGTTACTGTGCAACTGTTTTCCAAAAGATAGCACTGAAGCAAAACTAGTGGAATAATGCTATGAAGTAACTTATTTCCTTAATTTTGTAACCAGATCAAATTCTGTTAGAAACACTGAAAACTCTGAGTTCAAATTCTGGACATTAAGTGGGTTTCCTCAAATATACTACTGTATGTTCTTTTGCGAGCCAACTCCAATTGGAGTTCCAAAATAAAAATATCACCAAGCAAGATAGTGATGAGCTGAAATAACAGCTATTGCACTGAGATCTCACAATTATGCTTTAGAAATTTTGTATGTTGTTTAACAAGAATCAGTAAACTGTTGATATAACTACTGTATTATTCTATAATACAACTATATACTATATTTTTCAACTTAATTCTTAGTAACGCCTGTTCAAAGCATCTACAAAACCTTGTACTCTAATAATGTTCAAAATATTTCCTCAAGTCTTCCTGCAGCATGATGTACTGTGATCTTGATCATAGCTCTTATAGAACCTTCTTATATGGAATCAGTATGTAATACTACCGGCCACATGGTTATAATCCCGACAGCGGAAGCCCGGCAGGATTGAAGATCCTGATCACTAATTTAGATAAGTACCCCTAACCCTACCCCCAACCCTAACCCTCCTTTAGGGATGCCTAACTCTAAACTCCCCTAGTGCCTAACCCTAACCCCCCTCTAAGTGGCCTAAACCTAACCCCCCCTTCCCCGCAGCCTAACCCTAAGTCTCCCGGGGGGTGCCTAACCCTACCTCTCCCCGGGGTGCCTAACCCTAACCCCTCTTTCCCCTAGCCTAAACCTAACCCTCCCGGGGGAAGTGTCTAACCCTAAGTCCCCCCGGGAGCACTAAATCCTAACCCTCCCCCCCTGCGGCTGTCCGTGCCTGGTGCCCGGCGCCTGGCTTACTATTCTTATTATTATTGTTTATTTATATGGCACCACAAGTGTTCTGCAGTGCCTTACAAAGTACATAAACAAATAGTTTGATTTACAGTGACTTACAGTGCAGTACAGTACAATACAATACATTACACGACATGGATAATATACATTGCTACATTCGTAACCATAACACCCAGATAAGCAACAATGCAAAGCAACCAAGTGTTAGGTGCCCTGGTAGAGAGTAAGAACGAAGTAGATGAAGGTAGAGTAAGGAGAAGCACAAGAGGGTAGAGAGCCATGCTCATAGGAGCTTACATTCTAAGGGGGAGGGACAGACAAACAGGGGTTTTGTATGCCGGGGGCCATAGGGATTTCGATGCTTGTCTTTAGTACCTTGCCAGGATTTAACAGTTGGGTAGCCGGCAGTCGGCATTTTGACCGTCGGCTTTCTGACTGCATCCCCCTTATATTGTGTTGAGCATTAATCCTAAAGAATGCTGAAATTGAGGTAAGGCAAGTGTTTATCTGGAAGCATATATGCATTAGTGCATTGCTTAGTTTTTGGAAATCCCAGCATCAGAGATGTTATGTTCACAGATGTTAAATGCAATTAGAACACTTAATTTTGACGCCTGTGTTAAAAAAGCTAAAACATTTTAAATATAAATCCACAAATATTAATTTCTGGGACATTACATGGGATCCCCCTTACATATTTGCAGCTACTTTATATGCCAGGAGTCTGACTTTGTTTTCACAGTGTGGTCTCAGATACAGATATCATTATTATGTGGTTCATTTCATATGATTGCGCATTGGAAGCTCTCATGAGCAGGGCCTTCTGTATGCTCTGTCCCATGTCTTCACCTTCACTTCAACCTTGTCAATCCGTGTTGTGTTTCTATGCATAATTTGTTTTGTTAGTATGATTTGTTATACCGGCTGTCCGCTACTACAGCATTTATAAATAAGCGATGATGATGATTATATGATTTTTAGTTTTCTATGAGCTTCTATCATTTGTGATTATTTTTGCTGTGTTAAAATATGTGCTACAGACCAAACATTTTGTTATAATGGCTTCTGAGCAAACATCACAAGAGACAAGAAAATTTGTAATGACATGTCAGACAGTCTTAAACAAGTCCAAAATTTCACACCTACAGGGCTGAGTAATGGTCTGTATATTGTAATACGCTGTTACTCTGCTAAAACCTACAAATTAATGATTGTTCAAGTTTTCCTGTGCAAATCTTTATTATTAAGTAGCTGTTGCCCACAATAAAATCATTATTTGAGGTGTTATAGTTGTATTGCTTTGCATAGAGGCCCTGTCACGGGAGTGGCCCACGTGACCAGCAGCGCTATGCAGACTAATAGCAGCAGCGCCTTCACCCACTAATCACAATATTGTCACTGTGTGTCCTGTGCACAAACTGCTACATAGCCTATCCTATTCAAGTGAACGCGAACCCACAGCACCTCTCCCTCACCCCTTTCCGGCCGCGTGCATTGTGCCACACCTATCTCTTGCAATGATGATATCAATACATTTTGTTTTTGTTATTCCTCAGCTTTAACTTGACTAATCAAGATAAAACAAAGTGCAGATTATTTCTACAGTTTTCATGAAAATTGGTTCAGTAGTTTTTATGCCAACTTGGAACGAACAGACAGTCACAGTGGGGTAAATGTAATAGGGTGCGGATATGTGAAATTGGTGAGTCCTGTGCCCGATGTTTTAAAGTAGCAGTTATTTAACTGGCAAAAATCAACCTGGATTTGTCTGTTAAATGAATACTACGGCAGACTCGGGATTTACCGATGTCAGAACTCTACACCCTATACCTTTATCCCAAAGTTCTTCTTATATTAGTATAGATAATTTCTCAAGTTACAGATAGATAGACAATGAAATTATAGTTAATGAAATTTTGCAGCCAATTTATGTCTCCAATGGCAACTAAAGTTATCTCATATAAAAAAAAAATAGGAACTATGATACCTACTATTAGAGATATGTGGTTCGGTTCTCCAGAAATTCGAATCCACCCGAATTTCATGAATCCAGTTAAATCGTGGTCCTTATCTCCTGAGGAGATCCGGCTAAATCTGGGTCGAGGTTCCGATCTTTTTGCCTTTCAAAATTCGGATTTTAAATCCGAATTTTGGGTTTTGGATTGCATAAATTACGTGATTTTAGCTGTTTTTAAAACTTTTTATCTATTTTTTAACACTTGAGGGTGGTTTGCAAAACCAAATCAAGATCCAAAACCTTGAAGGAGATATAGGGGCTTATTCATTAAACATTAAAATTCTCTGGAGATAATTAGCTTTAGAACTCTCATTGATTTCTAGCTAATTATAGGTGGAATTCATCATTCCACCTCTCCATAAGTATCTGTTCCGAAAAGCTGTAATTTTTGCGATGACAGCTTTTCGGGAAATAGATATTTTTCCCTGCCTACACTACCTTATCGCATCTGGAAACAGTGCTGCGCATGCACTGTTACATCTGTAAAACCAGCGTATGCGCAGCACTACCTACAGATGCGGTAAGTTTCATACCCCCCCATCCCCCACCCACCCCCCTCCGCTCACCTTCCCCCCCCGACTTACCTGTCCGCGCAGCAGCCTCCGGCTCCGTCCTGCTGGTCTGTCATGTGGTTTCCCAGCAGACCACATGACAGATTAGAAAAAAAAAAAAATTCTTTTTCTAAACTTTCTTGTGCTCTGCTGGGGAGCACACATGACAGACCAGCCTTCGGAGCCTGAGGACGGAGCAGAGCGCCGGAGGGACTTGTCGGGGAACCTGCACACGCCGATACAGGTGAGTGGATTCTGCTATTCGCCACCTCACAGTGGCGAATAGTAACTGCATCAAATTCTGAAAATTGATAATTTTCGGAATTTGATGAATACCACAATTTCCACATCCCCATACTAATGTATGGGGAGTGTGGAAATTAACGCAGGGGAACTTAGTAAGGAGATATCTGTGATATCTCCTGTGTTAAGTCTGTTCATGAATACCAAAATAACGTTATTTAAGGAAAATGTCCTTAAAAACGTTATTTTAGTGTTGATGAATAGGCCCCATAGATCCAAAACCAAAACCAAAACACGTGGGTCCTACTATACCAAAATATTAGTGAGACTGTGGGAAGGTTAATGAATGGCTCCAAAAATTGTGGAGGAAACATTCAGGGTTCTTAGAGATAAAAATAAGAAAGCAACAATCTAAACCGAGAAAGTCTGGTTTGACTGGAGAAAAGTTTGTCAATCAAAATGGATGGGCATTTTCATTGGCTGTAAGATGTCTATGGGACTGACTCTGAGTTGGGAACAAAGAAATAAAGAGCAAATAACTTTGCACCTTGGTAAAATCATGTTGTACTGCAGGTGGGGGGAGATTTCAATAAGAGAGGGGGTTGTCCAAACTCAAATCTAAATTACAGTGTAAAAAATAAAGCTGTCCAGCATATGTGGGCTATATGAAAAAGCAGCCAGGATTTACCCTGCATGCCAAAAAAAAAAGTATTGGCAACCGTTGCCCTGCAACATGGTTTGTTCCAGATACAAAGGGCCTTATTCAGAGATGTACACTAATGGTGCTGCTGCAGCTGCAAATTCGTATTCAGCGGCTGTACGAAAATATGCAATTGTTGCACCCACCAGGATTTCTATTGAGACACCCACCAGCAGCTTCACAAATCCAAGCAGCAGCGTACAAAGACAGCTCAACCGCGGACCAGTTGATTATCAGACTTCTGAGTAACCCCCTGGTAGTGCATAATGGCCGTGGGAGCAGAAAACGCCAGAGCCATTTTTACTGTGTATGAGATTGCAGTCGCAGGCAGAGACACCCCCCTGAAAACCTGCATTTGTGGGCTATATAAAATAGCAGCCAGTATTTACCCTGTATGCTGCAGGGACATGCAGTCATAGTAGGCAGGGCTGGCAGAGCCTCCTCTGCAATACTCCTGAGATTTGAAATAAAAATGATTAGAATAATACAAAGAAGATATTTATAACTTATAAACATGTTCATTGTTTATTGTAATCATTTTTATAGCTAACACTCACCAGCTTTGGAAAATTCCCTTGGACTGCAGAGAGACAAGAGATGAGGCAGTAACAACTCAGCCTCGCTTCTGTATAGTCAGACACTGCTTGCAAAGCTGGGGGAGGGGCTATACTACGGGCAGTAAGCTGCACAGAAAGAGAGCTAATAGAGGCATATCTTTGAGTATGGGGGGCATGTCTTGAGCACTGATGGACACCTTGGATGGGTCATGTGACCAGGAAATGCACTGCAGTGTTTAGAGATTGGAGCTCAGCCAGTAGAAGCAAGAGAAGACACAGTGATGCAGGTAGGAGAATCAATGGACACTGAAGCTTAGTGTAGTGAGGGGAGAGTTACAGTGAGTAAGGGGTGAGACAGATCCATCTCCATGTGTGCCTCCCCAGCCATTGACCTCAACACACATCACTGGCATGCTGCCCACACGGGCTCTGTATGTTAATTATTTTGTGAATAAATCCTCACTGCGAAGAACACTGCAAGTGCAGACCATGGATAATCCCTCAACATGCGTAAACTTCAGCATTGTGTCAGGCCAAAAGTTACTTGGTTTTTTTTGCTTTGCTAGACAGGTTATTTTTGGGCAGGGGCAGAGAAAAAAAGGGCACTCTTTCAGTAATTATTTTAGTTAAAATCCAGGGTTTTTATCCTGCCAGGTGTCCCTCCAGTGCCATCATCCTACCCTGTGTATATTTCCCTCCAGCATCATCACCCTGCCCTGTGTCCCTCTTGCATCAACATCTTGCCCTGTGTCCCTTCTGCATCATCATTCTGCCCTGTGCCCCTCCTGTATCATCATCCTACCCTTTTGCCTTTCAACACCATGATCCTGACCTGTTTCCCACCAGCACTACTCTCACCCCTTATCTTCTATGTCTATAGTGCTGGCTGAGTGCTTCCCACATCTTTTATTCCCCTCAGAATCTCATTCATTCTTGCCATAGGAATAGGAGGGGGAGGCAGACTGCCAAGTGGTAATGGTACGGGCATCTTCTATTTATCGTGACATCACCACTTGTCACTAGCATGCTGCCCACACAGGCTCTGTCTGTTAATCATTTTGTGAATATATCTGCACTGGGGGGAATAATGGTAATGGAAATTGTCACATGTGCAATGTGACTCAGATGCATGGGCAGACCACTAATAATTACTCAACATGTGTAAACATCAGCATTGCGTCCATCTCTGAACCAGGCCCAAAGTTACTTGCTTTTTTTTCTTTGCTAGACAGGTTATTTTCTATCAGGGGTAGAGAAAAAAGAGGGCACTCTTTCAGTAATTATTTTAGTTAACATTCAGGGCCTTTATCCTGCCAGGTGTCCCTACAGTGCCATCTTCCTGCCCTGTGTCCAACCATTGCCCTCATTCTGCCCAATTTTCCTCCAGCATCATCACCCTGCCCTGTGTCCCTCCTGCATCAACATCATGCCCCGTGTCCTTCCTGTATCATCATCCTGCCCTGTGTCACTCCTGCATCATCATCCTGCCCTGTGTCCCTTTTGCATCATCACCCTGCCCTGTGTCCTTCCTGCATTATTATCCTGTCCTATATCCCTCCTGCATCATCATCATGTCCTGTGTTCCTCCTGCATCATCATGCCCTGTGTTTTTCTTGTATCATCATCCTGCCCTGTGTCCCTCCTGCATTATCATCCTGCCCTGTGTGCCTTCTGCATCATCATCCAGCCCTGTTTCCCTCCTGCATCATCATCCTACCCTGTGTCCCTCCTGCATCATCATCCTGCCCTGTGTCCCTTCTGCATTATCATCCTGCGCTGTTTCCCTCCTGCATCATCATCATGTCCTGTGTCCCTCCTGCATCATAATCATACCCTGTGTTTTTCTTGTAACATCATCCTGCCCTTTGTCCCTCCAGCATTATTATCCTGTCCTATATCCCTCCTGCATCATCATCATGTCCTGTGTTCCTCCTGCATCATCATGCCCTGTGTTTTTCTTGTATCATCATCCTGCCCTGTGTCCCTCCTGCATCATCATCCTGCCCTGTGTGCCTTCTGCATCATCATCCAGCCCTGTTTCCCTCCTGCATCATCATCCTACCCTGTGTTCCTCCTGCATCATCATCCTGCCCTGTGTCCCTTCTGCATTATCATCCTGCCCTGTTTCCCTCCTGCATCATCATCATGTCCTTGGTTCCTCCTGCATCATCATGCCCTGTGTTTTTCTTGTATCATCATCCTGCCCTGTGTGCCTTCTGCATCATCATCCTGCCCTGTTTCCCTCCTGCATCATCATCCTACCCTGTGTCGCTCCTGCATCATCTTCCTGCCCTGTGTCCCTCCTGCATTATTATCCTGTCCTATATCCCTCCTGCATCATCATCATGTCCTGTGTTACTCCTGCATCATCATGCCCTGTTTTTCATGTATCATCATCCTGCCCTGTGTCCCTCCTGCATCATCATCCTGCCCTGTGTGCCTTCTGCATCATCATCATGTCTTGTGTCCCTCCTGCATCATCATCATGCCCCGTGTCCCTCCTGCATCATCATCCTGCCCTGTGTCCCTTCTGCATCATCATCCTGCCCTGTTTCCCTCCTGCATCATCATCCTACCCTGTGGGCCTGATTCAGAGCTGAACGCTCTGACCACAGCACTCGCTCTTAATCAGGGCCCTCCTACCTTTTTTTGGAGCATCCTCATGGACGCTAGCAAAGCTGTGGGTTACCACCCACAGCTATAGCGAGCGTCCATGATGATGGTCGCGATGGTCAAAGACCATCGCGACCATCAGGCTTGCGATGAGACCCTGCGGTAGGGTCTCGCTGCCGCAAGCCCAGGAGTGATTTTGGCTCTATCAGAGCCAAAGTCACTCCCACTGACATCATTATTGATGTCAGTGGGGCCGGACTCAGATGGTAGGCGTTCCCATGGGAACGCCTCCATCTGGCAGCCATGCCCCTGACACACCCACCAAAGGGGGTGTGCTGCGAGACCCCGAGCGACATATTTCTCGGCGCTCACCGGGTCTCGCGCATGCGCACGATGGAGCTCCCTCCATCGTGCGCATGCGCAGTCTCACAGCATCGACCCGCTAGCGAGCGAACTTTGCATCATCCTGCCCTGAGTCCCTCCTGCATTATTATCCTGCCATGTGTCCTTCCTACATCATCATCATGTACTGTGTCCCTCCAGTATCATCATCATGCCCTGTGTTTTTCTTGAATCATCATCATCCTGCCCTGAGTCCCTCCTGCATTATTATCCTGCCATGTGTCCCTCCTACATCATCATCATCATCATGTACTGTGTCCCTCCTGCATCATCATCCTGCCCTGTGTTTTTCTTGAATCATCATCATCCTGCCCTGTGTCCCTCCTGCATCATCATCCTGCCCTGTGTGCCTTCTGCATCACCATCATGTCTTGTGTTCCTCCAGCATCATCATCATGCCCCATGTCCCTCCTGCATCATCATCCTGCCCTATGTCCCTTCTGCATCGTCATCCTGCCCTGTTTCCCTCCTGCATCATCATCCTACCCTGTGGGCCTGATTCAGAGCTGAACGCTCTGACCACAGCACTCGCTCTGAATCAGGGCCCTCCTACCTTTTTTTGGAGCATCCTCATGGACGCTAGCATAGCTGTGGGTTACCACCCACAGCTATAGCGAGCGTCCATGATGATGGTTGCGATGGTCAAAGACCATCGCGACCATCAGGCTTGCGATGAGACCCTGCGGTAGGGTCTCGCTGCCGCAAGCCCAGGAGTGATTTTGGCTCTATCAGAGCCAAAGTCACTCCCACTGACATCATTACTGATGTCAGTGGGGCCAGACTCAGATGGTAGGCGTTCCCATGGGAACACCTCCGTCTGGCAGCCATGCCCCTGGCACACCCACCAAAGGGGGCGTGCTGCGAGACCCCGAGCGATGTATTTCTCGGCGCTCGCCGGGTCTCGCGCATGCGCACGATGGAGCTCCCTCCATCGTGCGCATGCGCAGTCTCACAACATCGACCCGCTAGCGAGCAAACTTTGCATCATCCTGCCCTGAGTCCCTCCTGCATTATTATCCTGCCATGAGTCCCTCCTACATCATCATCATGTACTGTGTCCCTCCTGTATCATCATCATGCCCTGTGTTTTTCTTGAATCATCATCATCCTGCCCTGAGTCCCTCCTGCATTATTATACTGCCATGTGTCCCTCCTACATCATCATCATCATCATCATCATGTACTGTGTCCCTCCTGTATCATCATCATGCCCTGTGTTCTTCTTGTATCATCATCATAATGCCATGTGTCCCTCATGCATCATCATGCCCTGCGTTTTTCTTGTATCATTGTCCTGCCCTGTGTCCCTCCTGCATCACAGTTCTACCCTTTTGCCTTTCAACACCATCATCCTGACCTGTTTCCCTCCAGTGCCACACCCACCCCTTATCTTCTCTGCCTACTGTGCTGGCTGAGTGCTTCCCACATCTTTTCTTCCCCTCAGCATCTCATTCAATTTTGCAATAGGAAGACAGACTGCCATTTGGAAATGGTACAGGCATCTTCTTTTTATCTTAGCAAGTTTTCTGTGAGACTCCTGTGAGAGGAAGAGTCCCTTGCATACTGTATAGGCAGCATGTACAGTCACTATACAGTGCTGCAGCAGAGACAGAACTAGTTTTTGATGCCACTACAGGTGAAGGAAAACAGCATTCCTACCCAATTTAACTGCTGGCTAGACATCATTGCCGCCAGGGCAGTGGTTATGCCACTCTAGATATTGCCCTGGTTGTGGGACTGTTTTCATGGAGTGCCTGGTGCTTCACCTGCCCCATTGTTAAACTGGGGAAGAAAAACTCTCCTCCAATAAGGCAAGATTGTTCCTGGTCCAGATGTGCCTGAGTCAGATAATTTTCACTAAATTAATTTATTTCTGTCGTAATTAAAAAAAATAACAAAAATGAAGGTGGAGGCAAAGAATAGTAAAACAATGTATGACTACTATTCACCTCTTCCTGCATTTGTGCATAATGATCAGAAATAAAAGTATGGCTGGTGAATAGTTCCTGATAGTTCAGTTTCCAACACTAACATCCTGCTCATTATACACAGATTCAGGAGGAAGTGGGAGAATAGATGGGTTACGGGGTGCCAAGAGGGGGGAGACTGTCAGGGGGGTAGAGTCAGATGGTGCAACAACTCCCATCAGCATGCAGCACTGCTAGTCTCCAGTCTAGCACTGGGGCCCACCTGCTGTCTCAGCAGCCCTGTATGGGGTGTCAAGTCAGGTCACATAGTCCTTTGAACCCATAGGGCCTGGTTCAGAGCCACTCGTAAGTGGCCGCTCGTTCGTTCCGAGCGATGTTTGCCCAACTGCGCATGTGTACGGATCGTAATACGCATGCGCGAACCAGTCAGTGCGGCCGAAAATCGTTTGTTCGCTAAATAGCGAATGCCTGCTATTTTGAGTGACAGGAGGAGGCGTATGTGGGTGGTAACAGGGGAAGGTGCTTGAAAACGGGAAGTGGAGATCCGAACGCAGGCGTGCTTAAAGGTCAAAACGGGCGTTTTAAGGGTGTGCATAATTAATACAGCAGCGTCATTGACCACGTCACTGGGTTATTTTATAGTCAGAACTGCTCGCAAGATTGCGGTAGGAAAAACCAACCACAAGAATAGCGAGCAGTTCATACACTGGTCGATGTACTCGATTAATCTAATAAATAGCAGACATGATGTCGGATGCGAGCGGCCAGGGGGCGTAGTTTTCCAAAAAACGACTGCATGTTTTGTTTGCTCGTTCAGACCTAGAGGCGTGAACAGACCGCAAAGAGCGAACGGTTCATTTGAATAGCCACCCCTTTTTTCTGAACGAGCGAGCGCAAATAGCGTCCGGCTCTGAATGAGGTCCATAGTGTGCTGTCTAAGATACAGAATGCTTCCTGACTTACAGTGGAAACAATGTTCTTGCAAGAGAATTGTGTCCCTATATCATTTATGGTAAATGACTAAAGGTGCGTACATACGGTACGATATCTTTGAACAATATGAACAATAACAATATTGTTGAATGATATATCATTCATATCATTCAGTTTGTATGCAATAAATGACCAACGATGAGCGCTCCCCCATGGACGATAACGATATCTTTGGTCGTCATTACATGCAGGCCAACCTGGACGATATCGTCAAGAATTGCCTGTTTAGAGATGTGGCAGGATTACTTCACTGAAAGATAACTTGCAAAGATATCTTTCAATGTGTACACCCAATATCGTTTGTCCTGCACTACAGAAAGTTCAAGGGAAATCTTTCAACGATATCGTTCATTGAACAGATCGTACCGTGTGTACGCATCTTTAGGGGCTGATTCAGATTTGGGAATAGAGTAAGATAGAGCAAGTAACTGATCATATTGGTAAAACCATGCAGCACTGCAGGTGGGGAAGATTTAAATGTGCAGAGAGTTAAGATTTGGGAGGTGTGTCCAAATTGAAATCTTAACTGCAGTTTAAAAATAAAGCTGTCAGCATTTGTGGGCTACATGCAAAAGCAGCCATTATTTACCCCACATGCAAAAAATAAATGTATGTATTTGCATCATTTGCATTGTAACATGCTTTATCCAGGTACACAGTTACTTGCTCTAGATTACTCTATTCCCAAATCTCAATCAGGCCCTTAGATAACATATTCTTTATGTAGGTTTTTTAAAGACACCACAAAAAAACTAATATTTTATCTGTATGTTGGCAACAGATTCCTTGGTGCCATAAGATCAGAGGACTTAATTCAGGCACATCTTTCTTTGCCCAGATAGTGCTTCCAATCTAAATCCACGCAAAGGACACACAAACATGTAGACCAGATCCAGGCATGACCAGTATGTCTTTGAGCTGAGGAAGAGAGCTAGAGCACATGGAGGCAAAACATAGAGAATTAAGCCTAAAATGCGGACAAAATTGTAGTTTTCTGAGGGTTTGACGCAATCCCAATATGCATCAAGCTTTGGAAAGCTAAAGTTTTCGGTGATTGTGCCCTGCAAGTCTATGGGCTTCTCTCTGCTGCATTCCCAAAGGCTGTGCACGCACTGGCCGAAGGCTGCATATGCACAGAAGGACTTCAGGTCATGAACCCTGAAATCCTCACACCGTAAAGGACAACTGTAGACGTCGAAATCCCGACGCCTATAATCATCCACCTACGGAAATCCCAGCACCTGGCATACCGAACGAAAGTAAGCAGGGCATCACAAGCGGACAGCCGAAAGAGCTCCCAGTTTGGGACTTAAGGTTAGGCACCCCCACTGGGAGGGTTAGTGTCATGGTAGGGGGAGGGGGCGTTAGGGTTAGGCACCCCCGGGGGGAGGTTAGGTATAGGCACCCCCCCGGGAGGTTTAGGGTGTGGGGAGGGGGGGATAGGTTTAGGCACCCCTGGGGGGGAAGTTAGGGTTAGGCACTAAGGGGGGAGTTAGGGTTAGGCACTCCTAAGGGAGGGTTTGATAGCTTACTTACCTCCGCCTGGTATCTGCAATCTTCGGCATGCTGGTGTCGGGATTACAACCGCCGGGCTCACGTCCGGCGGTAAATCTTATCACACCCTTTGAAATAACACTGTTACTGTTATTGTACATTTTTTACCAACATTTAGGCCTTACTAATCTATAAGCTAAGTGAGATAAAAGATAAATGATCTAGGATTGTGTAACAGGAAGTGACTACGGTAAGTGACACAAGTTTTGAGAAAGTGCAAGTTAACAAGCAATAAAAGAAAAGAGGCAGACAGAGAAAAAAGCAGGAGAAAAAAGAAAGGGAAACAGGAAAAAAGGGGGAAAAGAGAAATTGGGGAGAGATGGGGATGGGGAAGACACAGACACATGAGGGAGATAGAGATTGAGGACAGA
Organism: Taudactylus pleione; assembly: GCA_031769625.1. Lineage (NCBI taxonomy): Eukaryota > Metazoa > Chordata > Amphibia > Anura > Myobatrachidae > Taudactylus > Taudactylus pleione. The sequence continues at coordinate 10,353,014 of JAUIMM010000116.1, forward strand.
GAGAACTAGGGGAAAAAGGGGAAGAGACAGAGTGAGGGGGAGAGGCAGGGGAATGTTGTTATGGGTAGAGAGAGACAGGCGGGATTAGATGGGGAGAAAAAGAGACAAGGGAAAGAGGGGTAAAGGTAGAGAATTAAAAAAAATGGCCGGGCATAACAGCTTGCAACCTAGCGAATGATGGATCCAATATATATATTTATACATTTGTTATACCATATATGATGTGCTGAGTGCCTTATGGATTTTGCAAATATAATTAGCTGATTCAAAGTAACTCTGTTCAGTACATTTGAATAATACCTTGTACATAACTGGAAGAATAAAAAAGACAATCTAAATTGTTGGACAACATTTATGTATTTTAGTTCTGGTTATTATGCAGGAAACTTAGTTAGTGGTTGCTGTAGTTTCAAAACACACCAATTTGAGGGTAAGGAGAGCTGAAATGTTTATTTTTATATAATTGTGCAACCCATAACTAGAAGCTTTGTCATGCAGACTCATGGGGCTGGAAATAGAGAAAATGCCATAGCATTATTCACTGACCATGTGAAAATCCTTTTACAAAAGTGTCTCTCAGGTCTGAAAATATTAGTCTGAGATAAACATTCCTTTGCAATGATTCATCTTGTCACTGTATAATAGAAATCAAGTCCCTTTTGCAGGACAAAGCTGATCTGCAAACATTAGCCGAGGTTAATTACAGGAAGGACATTCATGGTAATAGTCAGAAAACAATTCCAGTATTTCTGTGACTTTTTTTTTATGTCTCCTAAGGATGTTAGTTTAGGACACACAAAGGTGCTAAAGAAAAAATATTACTTTTTTTTGTAAAAATTCCCATTCCTTTATTTTCTTTCATCAAATAGTACAGCTAGGTCTTACAACTGACACTTGCTAATACATCATGTTAATGTGCCCTGCATTGTTAGGCAGTGTTTGTAAATATACCATTTAAAATTAAAAAAAAAGATAAGAGAAAAACATATTCATTTGAAGGCTGTTTAAACTACTATAAAATATTTCTAATTGTTGGTTCCCGGAAATGTTCTATGTCACTTTATAAAATATGATGTACAGTGTAATTAGCTGATGAAACCGTTGGATATACATAATGGAGAAATGCATTAAGATCTGTTTTGGACATTAATACCGGCTGCTGGACATTTAACTTGTGATTGGTGAGATACCTTGAACGCTGAACTGTGTATGTCTGCTCACAGCATAAGCTGAGTCTCCCTCCACATTACATTAGGCCGTGGATGTGTTTCTTCCAGGACCGCTGCTACATTGTATTCAGGCGGGGACAATTCGTCAACATCCGGGGAGTGTAATACACAGAGGACATTCTCTCACCGCAGCTTTTTGTAATAAACATTGCTGGGCATCAACATTGGTGGTGAGATTAAGGACCTCATTCAGAGTCGGTCGTTGCGGCCGCAAGGTCGTAAGGGAAAAGGGTCCGGATATGCAAATGATGCACTCGCAAGTTGCGTCCTTAAGATCGGATCGTTAGCTGGCCGACCAAGGGGAGGATGCGGCTGTAAGACAAAAAATATGCCCCCTTCTCGTACGCATTACACGTCATCTCCGGCCATATAAGGATTAATCGAGACCATCGGTAACCATTGGAACTGGTCGTAGAGCTTAAGGTTGACCATACCCTCTCTTAAGCACTACGACCAGGTCAGTGGACAAACCACCCATGTCACGTGTGCCATGACACTACTTTGTTAATTATGCACTCCCATAAAACGCTGTTCGTATAATTAGGCACACCTGCGTTCGGATCTCCACTCCCCCGTTTTCAAGCACCTTCCCCTGTTACCACCCACAAACGCCTCATTCTGTCACTCAAACTACCGACCTGGCTGTGTTCAAGGAGAGAGAAATTTCTGATCATAGCAGCTAGTTTGCGCACGTGCATTGCGAACTTTACGCATGCGAAGTTTAGCGAACATCGGTGGCGTACGACCGTGCGGCCGCAACGACCGAATCTGAATGAGGTCCTAAGTCCTTGGAGAGTGAGCACGTGAACTATTTGGCACTTTTGCCACAATATAATACTAATTGGTACATCTCACTATCTAAGTGTCAATTCTATGCTGGAAACTTGAGACCAATCAGTGGCATTCATTGTCTATAGACATTGTTTCTATTTATTTTATTATCTATTAGTGATATTTTTCATGTTATATTGAACAAAATTTGTTTTATTCTATTTGCGCTCCCTTGTTCTGTATTTTACTAGCTCACACTGCATGTCCCAATGCCCCCCCCCTCCCCTGGATTTGCTCCGGCACAGATGTCTGTGGGACTTGGGTGTAGTTGGGTGGAACTTTTATGTTTGGAGGTATGTAGTAACCATGCTCTCTGGTATAGAGATGTACCCTCATACACCAATCCTCCAATCGTGTCAAAAAGTTCAGTTTGGGGAGCCACAGACTTTGCTCCACGTAGCCCACAAGCGTCTTTTCACAAAATATGTGTCTTATTCGCAACACTAATGCAACAAAAGTATAATACAAAGGTACCCTAAGTACTGATTCTGGCATTTCATACAGTATATCTAATGATTGCAACTCAGTCGCTAATCTGGGTAAAAGCAGAGATACCAGTGGACATCCGTCATTTGGTTTTAAATAATCGTCATATTTTGGTTTGAAGCAATACAAATGGTAGCAGTCTACCAAACTCCTGGCACTCATAAACTAAAATTAAGAAACACCTGTGATAATAAGCAGCAAATGTTTGGAAGTTTAGTGCACACTTCAAAATAAGAAAAAACCTAAAAACAAAATATACACTGCGCTATAATCAAGTAATTCGGCAGGTGAATATGTATAAAGGTGTCTACACACAGCTGGTTGAATGTATAAATAATTTTACTTATAAAATGGACACAAAGTATTTAGTACATAAAGATAATCAAGCAAAACTATTCGACACAAGGATACATAATTATAACATGCAAAACATATAAGTAATTAAATACAATGTTGCTTATTTAAAAGAGCAGCTAGATGGAAATCAGTTCGAATCTATAATACGGTATTGCTTTTTGTAATAAGTATAGCTAAATATGCTTAGTTCTTAGTATATGATGTCCAGTATGCTTATAAATAAGTATACTTCATGGATCCATGTAACAAGAATAAATGTAGCCTTCTTTAAATTGATACCTGTAAGGTAGACAAATCCTGTTATCCGTGCTGGCGTCCCAGCACAGATGGTTTGTTCCGTTCGGCCGCACTTGGAAGAGACAGTAGTGGGACCTCCGCGTAAGTTTCTGGGTATTCACGTAGATGTGTAAAATCACTGGCACCAATGCTAGTGTTAGCAGTTGGAGTGGCAATCTTACTTTTTATGTCCGGATGCGGTTAAAAGAAGTGTTGCCACTGCGGGTAGCTGGTAAACAGGCTCCGTATATATGAGACTGCGCTAGCTGGATGCAGTGGTCAGCTTGCTTCTAAGTTTCTCCAGGCAGACAGGCAAACAGGTATCCAGCTACAGCAAGAGGATTTTTACAGATGATGACATCAACGCGTTTCGTCTCTTAATCGCAGAGACTTTTTCAAGAATGACAACAGACTGGTAAAAGCGGCATTTATCCTCAAGAAAGAACCGTGTTTCCAATTAGTGTGATTAACGGCAGTTGTGAAATGCTTTCTTCAGTGAGTAACATGTTATTTGTATGTCACTATTTATTTTGAATGCTGCTCTTTACAATTAGCAACATTGTATTTAATTATTTATATGTTCTGCATGTTATAATTATGTATACTTGTGTCAAATAACTTTGCTTGATTGTCTTTATGTTCTAACTACTTTGTGTCCATTTTATAAGTACAATTATTTATACATGCTCATTCGTCCCCATCTACCCCATCTGTGTCAACCCAGTTTGTCTTCCCCCACCTTTTTAGAATGTAAGCTCTCACGAGCAGGACCATCTACCCTCTTGTGCTTCTCCTTACTATAGTGTCATTTACTTCTTACTCACCACTAGGGCACCTAACACTTGGTTGCTTATGCTCTGTTGCTTATCTGGGTGATATGGTCACTAATGTAGCAATATATATTATCCATGTCCTGTATTGTATTGTTCTGTAAGTCACTTGTATACAATTTGCTTTTGTACTTTGTAAGGTGCTGCGGAACACTTGTGGCGCCATATAAATAAATGCTAATAATAATAATAATAATACATTCAACCAGCTGTGTATAGACACCTTTATACATATTCACCTACCAAATTACTGTGATTATAGTGCAGTGTATATTTTGTTTTTATATTTTAGTTTTGACAAAACCACCCTCAAATGTTTTGGTTTTCTTTAAAATGGATAAAAATGGATAAAATCATGTTTTTTTTTGTTCATATAGTTTTATTAACATCATAAACATTAATTTCCGGTAATTTCTGACCACCTCATAGCTCACAATATTGTTTTCATCTATATTGGGCACAGGCTGCAAAAAGCTGGCGTGCTAAACTAAGCGATAGAGCAGCGGTACAAACACATGGCAGTTTAAAAGAATATAGCATATCTATGAAACATTCTGTAACAAGAGATAATATATGGTCAGTAATGACAAACAAATATATGGACAAGGTGAGTTTGACAATCAGAGCTGTATATGTTGTCATTGAGGTAGATTATAAGCACACTGGGGGGTAAATTTATTAAACTCCATGTTGGTATGAGATTGCAGTCATGGGAGGATTTTGCAATTTTTACAAACACAGGAATTTACTATGCCAAAAAGGGTGTATTCTAAATTTTCAGAGGTGAACACGGCTGAATCAGAAGTTGAAATGCACCCGTAAATATAACTAGAAATGAATACACCATCATCTAAACACGGCAGTACTTTCCATAGGCAGGAATACAACAGGGGAATTTACCAAGAACCGTGATTATAATCACGGGTGTACTCTATGTAAAATCGGTTAAAAAATAGAAGTTTGAAATAGACCCCCACCTGAGAAATATGTCTTGCAGAGACATACACAGATCAGTGTGATCCGTGTATGTTTCTGCCTGTATTTTCTAAACTAAATGCTGGGCTCCAGGAGCCAGTCATGGTTCTAAAAATATGGGGGACAAAATGTGTAGGAGTCCCCCATATTTTGTGTACCAGCACTGGGCTCTGTTAGTCAGTCCTTATTTTTAAAAATATGGGCAAAATATGGAGTGGGGGTCCCCATATTTTTAAAACCAGCACCGGACTCAAACTAGTCGGAGTGTAATGCCACAGCCACTATACGGACTAACTAGGAAATCAGCAATTTACTCCAATTTGATTAAATCCCATCTAATTGAAGCCAACAGCCTGGGAAAGTTAGCAGAATATAAGTGGGAATATGATCTGGAGAGATAACTTTCCAAGTATTTAAGTTTATGGGGTTGCCATCAAAATGGATAGAAGGTTTGGGGGCGAATAAGGGGCCTGCTTCAGAGTTCTATGCTAATGCAAACACATTTGTGAATTTTGTCTCTTAGCAATTGGTAAAATATGCTAATTCATCAGATGGCAGAATTTTTATTGAGTTGCCCACCAGAGCCCTCGCAACTGCCCTCAACTGCGCACACAAACACAGCATTGTACACAGATCCTCAAAACATTGACACCTTGAATGAGTCTATAGTCACTCAGAATGGACGTGGTAATTGAGACACTGGAGCCTTGTTCTACGCATGTGCGATTGCAGATGCTGGCTAGTACATGCCCAGGAAACAGCCCTGACACGCCTGCGCTTTGGCCGGAACTCCCTATAACCACGAAATGCGAGTCAATCAATTGCAAGTCAATTCTCACAGCAAGCATGATTACAATTCATTTGCAGTGCATGCGAAATGCAGTCGTGACACATGCGCAAACCACCGATAATCGCACAAGTACGTGAACATTAGAATAGCTTTCAACTCTGAATCAGGCCCAAGGTATCTCGATGGGATGTTCAAGTCTAAAATTTCAGTTTTATCAGTGTTGATTTTGTAATGGGAGCATTGGCTATAGGTATTTATCTCTTCAAGTAGACTGGGGAGTGAAAAAATATCCAAAAACTTTTACTTCTATATATATGGTAGATATGTACATTAGACTTGCCCACCATACTGCACCATACTGCACTTACCTGCACATGTTTGCATGTTTGGGGCCTGATTCAGAGGTGGACACAGTGCCAATATGAATGCCATTTACTGATTTTTATTGTACCACGCACAGCACATGCATCCCTATTTTCTGCTCAGAGATGCAATAGAAATCTGGTTGCAGGGCCTGGGGTTTTTAGTAGAGCTATGCACATGTGCAGCTATAATCATGTAATATTATAAATCTCAATAATATTACATTCCAGTCAATTTTGACCACCTCACAGGTCACAATATTTTTTTCATTCATAAAGGCTGAAGCGAGCTGGCTGGCTAAACTAAGCGACAGAGCAGCAGCACAAACACATGGCAGTTTAAAAATGTATGTAAAACATATAGTGGCACTGAAGTGGCAGCCAGGATGGTAGTTTAATATAAACTACATAATGCTATAGGATGTTTTCATTAATCAAGATCTAGATCAGAGGCCCGTGGCCAGTACAGGTAAATGGAGGTTGATTACTATTTAATGGAACCAGGTAAAGCATTGATTGATTAATTGAATGACTTACTACCTGTGAATGCACTTGAGCACTGAAAACTTGACATTTGCAGGCATTCTGTTTAATGAGGATTTATTTTAAGAAAATATTTTGCAAGTAGAATTAAAAAGCAAAATAATCTGTATGGTGTGTTTTTGTTGTCAATTTCATTTATCAAAATGACTGCTAATTTTTATATTAAAGGAAAAATGTTTTTAAAATGAAGCTTAATTGGATCACCTTAATTGACCACCTTTGGTAGATGTTGAAGTACTATGACTGGCAGCAGCCACAGCACTAGTACAGGGTTGTTGCTCCTGTTCTTCTAACAACTGATCCATGATTGGTTTTATTTTTGACACTGGGACATGAGTAAAGCTACAGCTGTTCAACTTATCTGCCACTACATGAAAGGAACGTACAACAAATAATGAGATAGGGAAAGGAGGACTGTTACCTTTACCATGCAGTTTTATTTATGGAAAAAACAACAAAAGGAGCGCTATATGAATTATTTAAATTCTGACAAATAGACAAATAGATAAATAATGAAATTAAATATATAAATAAAGTAAAAAAGAAAAGACAAGCGCCCAATAGTGTGGTATCTCGTGATACAATAGAATAAAATAGAGAACAATTGGCTATTGTCCGTACCCTATGTAAGAAAAAGGTTGCTTATCTGAAAGAGGTGGTGGCTGGTCTTGCAGGGGGGACCTGTAGGCACACAGCAGGTAAGTAGTGGTAGTTGTAGCAGTGGGGCATCAATACCGTATGCATTTCATTTTAAACCCCTTTCAGAGAAGCAACCTTTTTCTTTTTTCATTTTAAACCATATGTAATAATTGTGTTTCACATTTATATGATAAAACTGTATGCTAATTACATCACGTTGTGGACACCATTCACTCATAATGTTGCTGTCCAAGGGTAAACGTGGGGCATTCTGGAGTCTGAGGGTTCCCCGAGGCCGCTTCATCACTCTGAACTGTGTTTGGACAATGGGATTCTGCTTTATACGCTTATATAACAACCGTACATAGGGTACAGGCAATAGCCAATTGTTCTCTATTTTATCCGATAGTATCACGAGATACCACACTATTGGGCGCTTGTCCTTTCTTATTTACTTTTTCCCTAGACTATACCGCCTAACCTATCGGTGACTAGGACTGAGCTGCCACTTCTGATAAGAAGGATTCTAATGTGAAATGCTAATTGTATTGGAATATGAAACCAGAATTAGGATCATGCACCACTGTTCTATCTTCTAACATTTCCTTAAATATATACATATTGGCCCTGTGGGACTGCTGCTACCTAAGAGGAGTTGACCCTCTCAAATGTCCAGTACCAAACCAAAGATTTGAGTGCTGTCATATTACAGGGACTTTTGATATGTAAGAATTTTTTCTTAATATATATCAATTTTAATAAACCTTCTCAGACCAATATTAATTAAAATCAAAGCATAAACACAAATAGAAACATGTATACAAACTTTACATCAATTTTGCACATATACTAAGTTAAAAAATAAGCTTCTCTCGCAGCCACATCTCAAAATAAATCTGAGCATTCTTATACATTCTTATAATTCAGCAGTTAGTTTATTGTGTGGATCGAAACAAAGTTACAAATATGTATAAGGTGATTCCTAAATTGGATACAATGTAAGATTATGATTCCTTGATACAAATATTTTTCAGGTAAGCACTGCTGTTAGGTCTATAATAAAGGCATATGTAGGCCATTGCAGAAAAATGTTTCATCAGGTGTATACAGCTTGAATAATCACCAAAGACTGCGCAGTAAAATACCAAAGAATGCACAGTAAAGCTGGCCATCCACTATACAATTTTCTGTCAGATATCTGTCCAATCTGGCTGGTTTGAATGAAAATCTGGTAATGTATGGGAGCAAATGACAATCGTCTATTTGTTTACCAATACTGTAAAATAGCCAAAAATGGTTGTTCAGACAAATTGGTTAAAACACACAAATTTAACCAATTTGAACAATTTTTTTTGTCCTTTTTTCAGTGTTTAAAACCATATAATCAACTGTCATTTGCTCCCATACATTACCAGGTTTTCATTCCAACCAGCCAGATTGGACAGATATCTGACAGAAAATTGTATAGTGGATGGCCAGCTTCAGTCTCTCAAGGTTAAAAAACACTGATATTTTTCAGATAAGCACTGCTGTTTAGTTTTATATCAAAAGGCATATGTCGGCCGTTTGCAGAAAAATGTTCCATCAGGTGTATACCGCTTCAATAATCACCAAAGACTGTGCATTGAAATAGTATCTACACATGATATAAAAATTCTGCTGTTATCTCTATTGAGTTAAGGCTACTCGTTCTGGCTTTAAAAGATCAGTACCTTCCTTTCCGGTTTTCCTGATCAGGGCTCTGAACAGGTCAGATTGATGACCTGGCATGTGTGCACATGCGTCCGCGGCTCTTCACCCACTGAGACTCCCAAGTCTGTCAGGTGGAAAGTCCAGATCTATGCAGCAAGGACTAGCGGGGAGTGGTGTGCGGTGATTAGTGATAGAAGGGAGCTTAGGCTGTGGAGCACAGAGCACTGTAAGGGGTGTGGTTTGACATTTTATTTATGGTAGGGAATATAGATTGTAAGCTCCACTTGGTCAGGGACTGATGTGAATTCTCTGTAAAGCACTGTGGAATATGTGTGCGCTATATAAATAACTGGTAATAATAATTAAAACTACCGCTCATCTCATTTTAGTGAGCATTCCTGGGAGATAACAGCAGGGTATGTCACAAGCAGTGGCTGCTTATAAAGACACAGAAATGCTTACACAGGGCGCCATGTTCAGACAGAGACATTGCACCTGCCATTGGGCTGGTGCAAGCTCTGATGGTGCAAGATGGATTTGCACTGCAGCAAGATGTTGCAAGTGGTCATCTCAGTTTTAAAGGAATCAGTCATAGCATTATAATAAAGATGCAAACACAGCTGCGAAAAAGATGTGAATCTTCCAGATTCTTTTTTCACTTATATTTATTTCTCACACATACACATCCATACAAACATTATATATGTACATATATATATATATATATATATATATATATATATAAAGTCTCCAGGTCCGGCACTCCAGATAATAAATCAAATCCTGCAGGGGTGCCCTCACATAGGGATAAATAGAAGCATGAAGGTGCAGCACTCCCCTCTCAATAAATCAAGCAGAGACCAAAGGATCAATAGAACATTTCAGTACTTTTGTATGGTTGAAGATAGTACTAAAAGTACTGAAACGTTCTATTGATCCTTTGGTCTCTGCTTGATTTATTGAGAGGGGAGTGCTGCACCTTCATGCTTCTATATATATATATATATATATTCCATCTATAGGAATGGGATATTGCTAAAACGTGAATCCTTTTGGATTAATTATTTAGATGTGATCACTCCTAAGGGTTTGAACGAGGTTTTACCCCTATCATGTTTTACATGATCTATATCTGAACATATTGAGTACCTTTATTAGTGTTCCCACCTTTGTCGAACTATCTGTTCCCTGTCAGTTGCCTAGCGGATATGAACTACACATATATAATGGTGCTACATTGTTTCTGATACATATAAATCAGTCTGATTAAGATTATTATATATACATCCTCGTCTCTACTGGGCTGATTGCGGTTTATGAAGCATGTTTGTTTGCCCATGCTAATTGTATATACCATATGTGCTACTGTAGATGTACTATGCTGCTCACTCCACTCTGTGTATTTCTGTGTACTTGGTCTCCATGGTGATGGTTGTTGTCACAGACGCATACAGCTTTGATTTGCTGGTGACGTCATCGTTGTGTGCCCCGGTTCCCGGCCTCGATGCGGGATCCCGTGGAGATGCACGCTGTTCACATACTGGGTGAGAGGGTATAAGGTAAGGGTGATGTTTTACTGTTTGTAATTCCTGACGAAAATCTTTTATTAAGATTGAAACGTTGAATAACACTTTTTGTGTCTGCGTATACTTTGTGAATATGCCCTGAGTGCCGCTCCTTGTGATATGCCTATATATATATATATATATATATATATATATATATATAAAGTCTCCAGGTCCGGCACTCCAGATAATAAATCAAATCCTCACATAGGGATAAATAGAAGCATGAAGGTGCAGCACTCCCCTCTCAATAAATCAAGCAGAGACCAAAGGATCAATAGAACGTTTCAGTACTTTTAGTATGGTTGAAGATAGTACTAAAAGTACTGAAACGTTCTATTGATCCTTTGGTCTCTGCTTGATTTATTGAGAGGGGAGTGCTGCACCTTCATGCCTCTATATATATATATATATATATATATATATTCCATCTATTTCATGGGGCCAACTGTAATAGGGTGCAAGTGTACAGGCAAAAACCAACTCGCACCTTCTCTCGTTTTTTGAAGGTGCGAGCTGGTGTCAGGACTCACAAATGTAATAGTCTGCAAACTTTTGAGCTCAAAGGCTACTACACTATGTAAATGTGTGCAAATGTGTGTGAATGTGTAAACTCACACCTTATCTGTGAGATCTGTGAGGGCTTCTGTGTGTAAAAAAAAGAAGGATCACTAACATTTTTTTTTTTAAATGACGTGCCCCCTCCCCCAGAAGCATAACCATCCCCGAGCTCTGTAAAGCCTGCCCTGGTTCAAAAAATACAGGGGGCTAAATACGTAACAGGATAGTATCTATATGATGGTACAAAAGATGTTAATCTGTAGGCAAATTATGGTTAATGTATGCACTTGAACCACTTCTGGAACTCACACAGTGTATGGAGAATATTTGTATTTATTGCAATACAATGCTCTTATATCAAATGACAGGCAAATTGATGGCTGTTAGGTGTAGTGCTGTATGGAAATAGGTAGTCTCGTAGCTTACCAGACGTGCTGATAATGGTCTCGTACTCCAATAATGAATAGTGATAAGTCTGGGGTGGGATGTTACCAGAATGATGATGGTGTACAGGATAAATGCACCAAGCAGTGGTCTGCTGTAGTCACTTAAGGGTGGCAAAGTTAACTGTGGATGTTTGTGTACACGAGGTGCGTAAGTGGTGTCTGGCGGTGCGGCGTCCCGGGACCCCCAGGTGCACCTACTTACCCTCGGCGTCCGCTTGGTTCACCTCCGGGTGTACCCTCTATCTCCTTTATCGTCCTCCTGGTCTCTCCGCTGTCCTGCTTCTTCCAAGACGCAGTCCACACTGTGCACTGCGAGACTTCCGGGTGTAACGATCCCGCTCGATCACGTGGCACCCGGGCTCAACAGTACGCACAGCGGCTCAACTCGCAAAGGATGCGAGGAGACTCCTGATTCCTGATTAGGATTAGGATGTAGTTCATCTCTGATATGAAAGAGTTTAAGTCTCTTAGGCGTAATAGTGTGCCACACTATACTCCCTGAGGAAGGCCCGGAGGGCCGACAACGCGTCGGAGAGTACGCCTTAGAGACTTAAACTCTTTCATATCAGAGATGAACTACATCCTAATCCTAATCAGGAATCCAGAGTCTCCTCGCATCCTTTGCGAGTTGAGCCGCTGTGCGTACTGTTGAGCCCGGGTGTAACGTGATTAAGGTATTTTAAAATTATAATTTTACCTTTTTGAAACTGCTGTATGTTGATATGTGTGTGCTATTTGGAGGTGGTATGGAGAGTTAAATAGCAACACCAACAAAATTCCAGATACACTAAACAGTCCAGGTGCTTAAGCAGGTGTCAGGTCTATTGAAGTTTAGTAGTAGTTCCTGGTGCAGCCGTACTCACAGGTACACACTTGTTAATTTGTAAGGAGCAGAGTTTAAGCGGAACATACAGAGCACCAGCAGGTGATGTATGAAGATGGCGGTGCAGGAATACTGTATGCAGGATACGCAGACCATATACAGCAGGGGTGGGGAACCTCCGGCCAAGGTGAAATCATCCGTCCCGGCCGGCTGTCAGCGGCAGCAGCAGAATCAGCGTAGTGTAGCGACTGTCAGCGGCGGCAGGTAGCGCAGCGGGAAAGCGGGGATGTCAGGATTGTCATTTATTGGCTGGTAGCCAATGACAGCCCTGACACACCCCTTCCCCCTGCTGCGCTATCAGCGGTGGCAGGTAGCACAGCGGGGGGAGGGTGTGTGTGTCAGGCCTGTCATCGGCTATCAGCGGCAGGAGGTAGCGCAGCGGTGGAGGGTGTCAGGGCTGTCATCGGGTGGATTAGTGCAGGGGCTCTCTCCCTATCAGCGGCGGCAGGTAGAACAGGGGGGAATAAGGGTGTCAGGGCTGTCATTGAGTGCCATGCAGGGCACTCTCCCCATAAATGGTGACAGGCAGGTAGTGCACAAGGGGGGGAAATCAGGGCTGTCATATGGCTGCCATTGAGCTGGTTAGTGCACGGTCTCACCCTAACAGCGTGGGCAAGCAGGCAGTGGTGGCACAGCAGGAGGTGTGTACAGTCAGTGCTGTCATCAGGCTGGTTAGGACTGAGAGGACCCCAGGGCTGCCTTATCAATCTGCCTGTCACACATCCATAGGGACTGCCCCTCCAGACTCTGCCTGGCAACATACTGTACCAAAGAGAAGCAGTTCCAGCCATTGCATTAAGGGTGAGTTAATAACGTTTTTAACCAAATATAGGAGGCAAATTTTAAGTTATTAATTTTGTATGGCCCCCGAATGATTTTCTAAAAATCAAAATAGCCCTTGGCAGAAAAAAGGTTCCCCACCCCTGATATACAGGATAATGTGGTAGGCTCTCTGTAGCTAAGTGGAACACGTTCATGTCCTACTGTGGTGCTCATATACAGTTACAAGATGGCACCGTGCTTGCACAGAAGACCAAATGGCAGTTATCTTGGTAAAGTAGAATGCTTCAAGTAAGCAGCATTCATGGAGGTAGCGCAGTAGCGCACTCCATATTTCAACCCAAACAAGCTTCTCCATGTTACACAAATATTTCTTATACAGTACATTTGTTTCAACAATCTGTAAACAATTTAAGGGTCAGACAAGCAAGAACAACATTTCAATTATGTTCTAGTCCGCATTTCTCTATAAACATGACCAATGACTGTGACGTAATCCCCTCGGTAAGCACATCAGCGGGATTCTTCTCACTAGTTAGGTGAACCACAGCAACAGATCCTTTTTCCACCAGCTCACAAATAAACTGATGCCTGATTTCAATGTGCTTGGATCTTCTGTGATGCTTGGTGCTGTATGAATGATTAATCACACCTTTATTGTCACACTCAAAGTTATAGGTGTCTTCCTTGTTTATGATACACAGTTCACTCAAAGTTTCTATGAGGTGAGGAACATCCTTGGCTATTTTGGATTTCCCTCACACCAGTCATTTATTGAGTTTGCCTTTTTTGCCTATTTTGTGGCTCACAGAATGTCATTTCTGCAAACTCCTCTTAATATCTTTTTGGTGGTTTTGCACTGTTTCATCATGCGATGAGGTTCTTTTCTATGGTTGGATGTCCATGATGGAAGCCTCTGGTTCAGTTAAGTTTCCACCTGCTGACATATTCAGTAACACATACTGTTTTTGCAAATCCAATTCAATTTGTCTCTTGTAATATGAAATCCCTTGACTTGACAATTTTTTTTGTCTTTGGATTCTACAGTCTGTACCCTTTACACTTTTGGCAATAGATGCATTTTATGGACTTTGGATCCTGCTTACTTTTTCTCTCTTTTGGTACGTGTACATAGTGGCACGACCAGAGTTATTGTACCTGGCGGGTTGCGGTCTCTCACTGTGTGGGTGCTTTGGTGTGGTCCTACCGGTGGGTGTACTGGTGTCTGGAGGTTGGCGCAAGGTGCGCGTGCATGTCTGAGGGGTACAGGCCATGTGGTGACAGGTGAGACTGGCAGCGCTGCCATGCTGGGGATTGCTGGGTGCCGCCATCTTGTTTTGGGCATGTGACCTGAATGGTCCAATCAGGTTGGTGCATCTTATGTTTACTCTCAGCAGCCTATCATGCACTTTCCGATGGTTCTTAAGGGTGATAATTGCAGTCCCAGCAGTGCTCCATTTCCTGCTCTGTCTCCATCACAGGCTGCTCCCAGATACCCACATCTACCATGCTTTACCCCGTTACTCACCCCACAGTTTGTGACCCCTTCAGCTCTCCAGACTCAGAGCCCACTCTAGTACTTCAGACCTCAGTTCCTCGGTCACACCTCCATTGGACTTTGTTTTTTCTGCCTGACACCTGTTCCCAGCCTCATTATTTGGACTTTGTTTTTCTTCCTTTGTCCTTGCCCAAAACTAAAGCCATATCAGAATATATCCAGGAGAACCTGGAGAAGGGCTTCATCAGACCATCCACTTCTCCTGCCGCAGCTGGGTTCTTTTTTGTGTCCAAGAAGGATGGGGGGCTCCAACCCTGAATTGATTATCAGGGCCTAAACAATATCACTATTACAAATCAATACCCATTGCCTCTTATTACAGAATTATTTGATCGTGTCAAAGGAGCCACAGTCTTCTCAAAACTGGATTTACGAGGGGCTTATAATCTCATCAGAGTTTGCTCTGGCGATGAATGGAAGACCACCTTCAATACTCGAGATGGGCACTTTGAAAATTTAGTGATGCCATTTGGACTCTGTAATGCCCCTGCAGTCTTCCAGAATTTTGTAAATGAGATATTCAGAGACTTACTTTATGTCTATGTAGTTGTGTACCTGGATGATATCTTAATTTTTCTTCTGACCTCAAAGAACATCAACGTCATGTTAAAGAAGTCCTGACTTGCCTGAGAAATAATAATCTGTATTGCAAACTTGAAACATGTGTCTTCGAAGTTCCTTCCATTACATTGCTAGGGTACATTATCTCTAGCTCTGGATTGGAGATGGATCCTAAAAAGGTTCAAACAATTCTGGACTGGTCTCATCCCACTCCTCTAAAGGCAGTACAAAGACTTCTTGGGTTTTCTAACTACTGTATTACAGGAAGTTTATTAAAGGATTTTCGTTGCTAGTGGCTCCCATTACCGCTTTAACCCATAAAGGGGCCATCCCCTCCCAGTGGCCTTCTGGGCAGAGATGGCATTTCAAATGTTGAAGCAGGCCTTTATATCAGCTCCAGTCCTAAGACAACCAGACACCAACAGGCCTTTCTTCTTAGAGGTGGATGCTTCCTCTGAGGCTGTGGGAGCTGTTCTCTTACCAAAATGTGAGGACAATAAGATCCACCCATGTGGGTTCTTTTCTAAAAAAAAATTGCCCAGCAGAGAGAAATTATGCCATCGGAGAGCAGGAATTACTGGCGGTCAAGTTAGCCTTGGAGGGGTGGCATTACCTACTCGAAGGTGCCAAGTTTCCTTTTACTGTATGCACTGACCATTGAAACCTGTTGTTTCTAAAAAAATATCCAGTGCATCAGTTCTAGGTTGGCCCGCTGGGCCATATTCTTTTCACGTTTTAGTTTTACTCCTACTTATCGTCTTGGATCCCTCAATCAAAAAGCCGATGCTCTGTCATGCTCCTTCTCTTCAGATAGCAATGTGGAAGCCCAAAGAAAGACCCCGGTCCTCAACTCTAAGATCTTCACTACCATTCAAGTACAACCTCCTCCTGGGAAAACCTTTGTGGCTCCGGAATTACGGAAACAACTTCTGTCTTGGGCTCATTAATCTCATTTTGCTGGCCACACAGGTGTCCATAAAACATTAGAGTTTCTGCAACACTCGGTGACCCACCATGAAATCAGAGGTGGCTGAGTTCATTGCCTCTTGCACCCAATGTGCCCAATACAAAACATCTAGACAAGCTCCTGCCAGAGATCTGGTGCCTCTTCCTATTCCAACCCATCCATGGACCCATCTGTCCATGGATTTCGTGACGGACTTGCCGGTTTCCAATGGCTACACCACCATCTGGGTGGTGACCATTTATCTAAGATGGTCCATTATGTTACACTCAAAAAACTACCCTCCGCCTCTGAACTGGCTCAGTAGTTTGTACACCATATATTCCGCTTGCATGGACTCCCAACTGAAATTGTATCGGACCGTAGAGTACAGAATGTGGTCAGATTTTGGAGAGCTCTCTGTTCTACTCTGCAAGTCAAATTTATTTTCTCTACAGCCGGTCAAACTCAAAGTAACGGAAGGGTGAATCAGGAACTGGAGACATTTTTAAGAATTTCCATATCATCTTCCCAAGATAACTGGTCTGACTCTGTTCCTTGGGCAGACTTTGCACACAAGTCCTCTTACCATTCTTCATCTGGTCAGTCACCATTCTATGTTGTTTATGGTCTCCATCCTAGAGTTCCTGTATTTAAAGACCTGGCAGTCTATGATGTTCCTGCAGTTGAATCTACTCTACAGAAATTTGCTCAGATCTGGACACAAGTTCATGCAACTCTCAAGACCTCTCAGTGTTATAAAAAAGGGGCAGATAGGAAATGTAGAACTGTTCCCAAGATGCAAGCAGGGGATCAGGTCTGGCTTTCCACTCGCAACCTACGCCTCAGGGTTCCTTTCATTAAATTGCACCCTGGTTCATCAGTCCTTTCTCCATCATTGAGGTTATTAACCCTGTGGCTTTCTGACTTAAACTCCCTTCTTACATCAAGATTCCCAATTCATTTCACATTTCCCTATTAAAACCTCTTGTTCTCAATTAGTTCCTCAAAGTCCTACCTTCACCTCCTAAAGTTCACACTAAGAAGGGGGTAGAATTCAAAGTGAAACAAGTCCTGTACTCCTGCTTCCATTATGGACATTTACAGTACTTGCTGGACTGGAAGGGTTACGGCCCAGAAGAACATTGCTGGATTAAAGCAGACGATGTTCACACTCCTGGCCTCATTCGCAAGTTCCATGCCTCTAACTCAGAGAAGCCTGGGAAGTGTCCAGAGGCCACTCATAAAGAAGGGTGTACTGTCATGACCAGAGTTGTTGTACCTGGTGGGTCATGGTCTCTGCCTGTGCTGGTGTTTAGGGCGGTTGGCACGAGGTGCATGTGGATGTCTCAGGGGTACAAGCCATGTGGTGACAGGTGAGACTGGAAGCGCTGCCACGCTGGGGATTACTGGACACTGTCATCTTGGTTTTGGTATGTGACCTAAATGGGCCAATCAGGTTTGAGCATCTTGTGTTTACTCTCAGTAGCCTATCATGCACTTTCCCTAGTTGCCAGTGCATGTTTACACAGCACAAGCTGTGTGAGAGTTCTCTGTACTCCTTAGCTCGGTGTGATAATTGCAGTCCCAGCAGTGCTGCGTTTCCTGCTCTGTCTTCATTGCAGGCTGTTCCCAGATACCTGCATCTACCATGCTATACCCCGTTACTCATTCCATGGTTTGTGACCCCCTTCAGCTCTCTGGACTCAGAGCCCACTCCAGTACTTCAGACCTCTGTTACTCAGTCACACGTCCATTGGACTTTGTTTTTTCTGTCTGACACCTGTTCTCAGCCTCATTATTTGGACTTTGTTTTTCTTCCTGACAACTATTCCCAGCCTCCTTTATTGGACTTTATTTTCCTGCCAGACATTTGTTTTCAGCCACACATCACTTGGACTTGTTTATTTCTGCCAAGTTTATATATCTATCACCATTTCATGAATTACAATACTACTATTAAACCAGCTGCATTTTTTTACTGCAAACCCATTCCAGTTTCTTCTCCTGCATCCATCCCGGGTACAAAAAATAATCCAAACCTGACACATAGGCAGTACACCCAAAAACTCTGAGAAGTCAGATTCTTTATTTTTCTCTCAGACCATAGCTCTATTGGTGCCTTGTACTTCAAGGCAACTGAGGGAGCACAATTTTTCAGGTAGACTGCCATAGACACTGCTTCCGCCCAAAACCACTTGTTTAAATCTGCAACTTTCAGCATACATTGGACTCACTACAATAAGATTTGCATGCTCACTTACACAATTCTGCTATGGTATGTATGCAATGGTCAATTGATGCTGAAATACAATGCCTCTTCAGGAAGATTTTCACATCTTTTTTTAAATATTCTCCTCCATTATCAGACCTCATGACTTTCAGTTTGTGACTAGTGTGTGTCTCTACTAAATTCTTATAGTCTGCAATCTTGTTCATCAGTTCTAGTTTTTTTTTGATTAAGTAAATGTATGTCATTCTTGTGAAATCATTGATAAATGTTTTGAAGTATCTGTATCAACTCATTGACTTAACTTCCATCTGCCCACACATCTGTATGCACCAGTTCCAGGGGTGCCTCAGCTCTTCTTGCTTAGTTTTGGAAATGGACAACTGCTTTACTTGTCAATAATACAGCTTTCACATATGGGCTTTTCAGTATCAGTTGCTGATATTCCTCTAATCATCCCAACTAGGAGTTTCTGGATACTGTCATATCCAATGTTACCTGTGCCAGAGTTCCATAGACTGTGAGTCAGATGCCATCATTGCATAACACTCTTGTGTGTCAAGGACATAGATAACATGGCACTAGGTAATAGTAACTATCACACTCAGGGCCTCATTTACTAATGAGTTACCACCAAAACAAGTGAAAAATTTCACTGTGTATGATAAATGGTGCTCCAGCCAATCAGCTCCCAACTGTCAACTGTTAGAAAAATGACAGTTGGGAGCTGATTGGCTGGAGCACCATTTATCATACACAGTGAAATGTATCACTCATTTTGGTGATAAAACTCATTAGTAAATGGGGGCCTCAGTCTTTTATTCCATACAATCCACTTTCACTTTGTGAACTGGACTATGTAGCCTCTCTGTTCTAGGATACTTATAGCTATGAGGTTGTAACCATATCTGTAACATAAAGCACATCTTGGATTTCTGTGACTTTGGTTGTAGTCCATAAGTGGGTAGTCACTACCTTTTGTAGCTGTAAGCACTTAATTTCCACTTTATTTGATTGTTATAGGATCACACAAGTTCATATATGAACTGAGCCATGCCATGCATCTGGCCATGCATGCATATTTACACTGCCACGTTTGCAAAAAATAATACAAATTGTAAGTGGCCAGTAGACTACAAGTCTGCTCGTATGTGGCTGCGGTGAATGAGGAAGCATCTGTACCTATGAGGTGTGGTTGGGTGGACCTCTAATGGTGGAGGTATGTAGCAACCAAACTGTCTTGTATACTTCTTGGGTGTGGTTGGGAGGACCTCTAATGGTATGTAGTTACCAGACTCACACCTTGGTTGGCTGACCTAAATTAAAAAAAAGTTTTAAAAAACATAATGCATATACTTTCTACACCTTTAGCTACTGTAATTCTATGTGTAGTCAAGCAATGTTCTCTTTTTAATCTGATGCAATCAATAGCACCAAGATTTTGACCATTCAATGCCATCTATTACAGCTTCACCCACCATCTGGTGAACATGGGAGTGAAGAGGGTCCACTCACATCACAAAACATTTGTGGCTCTTGTATGGTACCATAAGTAGGAGTTATTTCCCATGGATGTAGACCAAAAGGTGAAGACAAAAGATCCACCTCCCAAAGCAAAGTTTTTTGCGAATACTGTAGCTATACACAGAGGACCTTAAACAATATCTGGCAAAACAAAGTAACCATTAGGTCCAAGGAGAGCCCCCAAAGTTATGATAAGTTTTGTGTATCCCCATGCATTGCACTTAAGTAACATGAATGGATACGTTTTTTGTGCAATAAAGTTGTAATCTTCTTCACCATGAAGAAACAAAACATTTTTTTACTATGATTGTGATTGCCTACTGATGACTTCCAGGTGGCCATTCCCTGACTTATGACCACTCTGAGAGGATGACCCTATATAAGAAAACTGAGTTTGAGGGTATCAGCATCTTTTCCAGGTGTTCTGTCCAGTGGCAACTGGTTTAATGTCATCCAGTTGACAATCTTTATCCAGCTTCTCTGACAAAACAATCCACTGATAAGCAGCATTTTTGGGTGCAAACTGGAATCCCTTAGCAATAAACAATACTATTATATGACATTTAAGTATATGTATTCTGCACAAACACTACAGGAACATAAAAATACAAAAGGTGTGCAGACTACACCAATTGTTCAAATAAATGTTGATTTAAACTGCCCAGGACCATTCTTCGCAGGGTGCCTGCAGTTACCTAGATACTTTGGAAAGCTAAGTGAAAGCCACTACAATAAGCAGTCACCAACAAAGATGGAATGATCATGAAACAGTAGTTATTGCAGTCATCTGGAATTTTTAGGGGTAAATTTAGTAAGAATTGTGTTTAGACCGAGGTTACTGTTTTTTTATTCCCCCCCCAGGATGCTTTTGGAGACCAACCGGCGCCTAGGGTGCCTACTGAACAAGGGGACCAGCCAGCACAAGGGACAAGGTAAGTATGTACAGTGAGTGTGTTAGAAAAAAATGCAACATTTGGTGCGTGCTTATTTTAATATTTTCTTTACAGTGGGAGTATAGGTGCCAATGACCCTTTAATACCCAGGCTTGCTGGCAGTTGTAGTACTCCACATGCCAGCAAGCAGGGCAGGCTTGCTGGGACATGTGGTACTACTGTAAAGGACAATACTACTTTATATCTAATCCCCCATGGGGTGCAGGAGATAGCCCAGGCTTTAGCCCAGACCTGGGGTATACTTGGGAGGGTAACTTCCAAAGAAATTCCCAGATTTGTAACTCTTTTTGTACATTTACACACAGAGAAGCACTGTACAGATCACACTGATCTCTGCAGGCTGCTGCAAACACGTTGCTCCTGGGTTTACCTATTTCAAAAGTTTGCTTTGTACCAAATTTGCCCCATGTTTATTAACAGGATTCTTTATAAATTTCTGTGTTGTATTGTTTTCTATGTACAGTACTTGCGAGTTGGTTCGATGATGTATTGTAATCTTTTGCCTTTTCACCCATGTTTTACAGGTCTAGTTATGATTTTACTACCGTGTTTGGCTTTAGTAAATAACAGAGTTTAAAAATATAGACTAAACTCACCCAAGAATGCAAACTCGCACCAACACAATTCTTACTAAATGTACCCTTTAGTCTCTGTAGACTTATTCACTTGGTCGGCCTCCTAAAAGCAGAAAGACCTTGGACTTTGCCTCTTCCTTTCAAGTTCAGGAGCAGAAGATTGTGGATAAGCAGCAGTTATCACCTCAACAAAGTACAGTGACTATTGTTCCATGTAGACAGCACTGTATGCTAGCATGCTAGTTTTGTAAATTGGTCATTAAAAAGTGTTGTAGTCCTGTGTGTTGTGTTTTAGAACTACAGTGTCTAGATGATTCCCTAACCACTTAGCAGTTCTGAGGATTCCTGGCTCGAAGAGCTGATTATTGTCCTGCTATCCTAAAATATAAGCCTGTCCCTTCACTACAGTCCCTATTGCCATATGTGAGGTTTCCTGTAAAATTGTGAAGCATCCCTGTAGCATGACAGTAAAGGAGCATACACACTAGACAATATATGACACGATTTGTCCAATTTTGACGCATCGGAAAGACAAATTGTGTAACATATGTCCAAATTGTGAGTGTCCACTCACGATCACAATGCTGATGCGCGAACCCGCAAATCGTACATCGCATCCTCAGTTCTTGCCTACTGCAGGCATGATTTGCCAATCTCATACACAATTTTGTACAATAGATAGATTTTGTGCAGATTGGACACTTTTTAGCACCATATTGTGTCCTGGAGTGCAGGGGAGCTGCAGGGGAGAGTACAAGGGAAATAGCTCACGATATCGCATTGTGAGCACATCGTCTAGTGTGTACGCAACCTTCAGCCTTCATTGTCATTTCAAGACATAATGGGGCAGATGTATGAAGCTCTGGAAAGTGATAAAGTGGAGAGTGATAAATGACCAACCAATCAGCTCCCAACTGTCATGTTGGGAGCTGATTAGTTGGTTGTTTATCACTCTCCACTTTATCACTTCCCAGAGCTTCATACATCTGCCCCAATGTCTGGTGTATTTTACCCAATAGTTTTGACTGGCTCTTTGTAACTTTCAGCCGACAGTGGATAGTTAGAGATGATATGTGCATCTACATTGGCAAAAGTAGACCTAGTGCTTCAAACCTAATGTACAACATTTCCATCATCAGTTTTGCTCTTTACCTGAGATTGCTAGATGATAAAATAAGTTAAAGATCAACAATCATAAAACATTATGTTTTTAATTTATTTCAGTAAATTATTTTTGCAAAGTATCTCTACACTACTCTATACTATGCACTATCCACTGAGCTAAAATATAGTGTTATGTGATGCCATGAGGCACTGTGAGGTCTCCCTGTAGACATATATATGCGTAGATTTTATACTAGTTACTTAATGAGAAAAGCTGATTTTTATAATGTACAGTATATGAATTGTATGCACAAATGAAGGAGCCCCTTTTAATTTACTATAAGATTTAGCTGTATGGTCCATGCATATTGCAAGTCATTACGAAAAAATATACCTATGAGGTATATGTGGAGGGGATGTAGTTGGTATCCTGGCGCACAGAATGCCGACACTAAGCATCAAACTCTGTTATTGTTTAAGGTTGTATATTCTAAAAAAATATAAATTTACACTTCTCAATATCCAATAAAATATATGGGATACAATAATAATAATAATAATAATAATAATAATAATAATAATAATAATAATAATAATAATAATAAAATTGTCCTCTTTACTTCTTATATTAAAACACTTTACATTTTAAATGCAAATGCATACATTACATAATCCATATATAATTTATTAGGATATATTGGCAATAGCATTTTTAATATGTAAATGTAATCTGCCTGTGGTCAGTTAGAATATAAATCCATTTCCCTCGTTCATTATATGACAATATATTTCCTGGAACTGAATTCAATATATGGTAATGACGCATGAATTTAAAGCACTGACCAAGAGCAAAAGGTTAATTATTTTTATCTTTATAATGAAGTATGCTGAATAAAAATATGAAAAATGATGACTTTATTGGCTCTCGGGATTGGAAAAATGAAGTATAAAATATTAAATGACAAAGATGCAAGTAAACATTAATTTCAGAACATAAAATATACTATATAACACAGAGATAACAGTAATTGTGTTATGGCAGCTATATTTGTTTTATAGTAATACGTTTTATAACTTACAGTATAGACTTTTTTGAAAACATATACTGTACATGTCCATTTAGATGTACTATAAGGCAATAAGCCAATAAGATCCGCTATCGCATTTCACTGTTCATTGCTGTCCAATTGCAACTTATCAAAGCGGTAGTGTATTAAACAACTGACAGCTATCCAAAAGCAGCAAAGACTAATTAGACCAGCACTCAGCCATGAGGGAGACAACGATGAGCACAAAACAATTGTTAATATGGAAACCAGTGGAGCGTCTTCATAACCTATGATGTGTATGCCGAACATATAAATACATTTAAATAAATAGAAACACAAAGTAATGTGGTTGATGAAATCGTTCTTCTTTACATTTAAAATGACAAAATTAGACTTTTTAAAATCCAGGATAAAATATACAAAAAGATTGTCAGATAAACAACTCTTATAATATAGGGAGTTCGGAAAGTCCCCCCACAGTGACTGTGAGCTAAGTGTGTGACAGACAGTGGTGGCTCCAAAGGTTGGGCTCAAGCACAGTCCAAAATTCAAATAGGGGAACCACACCAACTGTCACCCTGAACACTGCCAAACATCGCCATCCGGGACTCACTGGCAGTTGGTGTGACTCCCCTATTTGAATTTTGGACTGTCACACACTAGCACAAAGTCACTGCTGAGGGGCTTTCCAAACTCCCTGTACTTCTGCTCTTTAGAGGCTGGTGTTAAAACATCCAAAGTGACCCCCACTTTAGTGTGTACTTTATGTGTTCACCTTAAATAACACACAAAATAACCAATATCCTTAGCAATGCATGCACAGTGTCAAACATAAATCTGCTAAAATGGATTAAAATAAAGAGTTTTTGATGAAAAGACAGTATTGTTTGCTCAATTAGATAGTTTTTAATGAAGTATGAAACATAGTTATGAGCCCGACATATTAGTATTCGGTTAGAATGCCAAGTATCAATTAAATGAAAAATATTATGACAATCAGCTACATTCATTAACATGAAATAAGTGTCAGGGAATTAAAAGAAATATAAATATATATATTCTTCAGTGAATGGTGGATGAATGGATTTGATGCTGTTGTTGCAAGAAATAATACCTATAGCAGTGGTTTTCAACTCCAGTACCCCAACAGGTGAGCTGTTCTATTTTGCTGGGTCAGTAATTATTCCACCCTTTTCCTTGGACATAAATCCTGAAAACATGACCTGTTGGGGCTACTTGAGGGACTGGACCTGAGAACCACTGATCTGTAGTCAAAATTTGTAAATCTCATAATCAGCAAGCATAATTCAGATAATTTATCTTGTCATCATTTATGGGAATTGGAAATACTTTTGTCCACTCTTAGGTTTAAATGGCAGCTACAGTACATTGGTACCAATCGAGTAACATCGGACCCTCATGCACAATTACAGCAGGTCTGACCTTACTGAGAAATTGCAAGTGTCGTTGCACTCAGTGAATACTCAAGCTGAGTATGCCGTTGCAGTGGCTAATTTATGCACGCCCATGAAATGGCGTTCAAACGGACAGGCACGCCTGCGTTTCTCCAACCACTCCCCCGTCACCAATCCCAAATGCTGATGTCTCGTCCCTCGATCAGCGATGGCTTTGTATCTGTCGAAGTAATTGTGGTGCGTTCACCAATGCCGATATGCGTATGCTGTTGCAATTCGTAATGAATCAGGCCCAGTGTTTATGATTCCACCAACAAACAAACACTGAACGTGAATAGTACACATGTGAGGATAGCAAAGAAGGTATCCACTATGCTCCAAAATAATGTTCCTGCCCGGTTTACTAAAGAACACCTGAATGGGCAGGACAATAACTGAATGGGCAATAACAAGACAATAACTGAAAAAATGTTCTGTGGACTGTTGAATGCAAAATAGATTTTTTTGATTTAACTGAAATTTGCTGTGTTTGGAGAAAACAGAACTGCCTTGGTGGTATTATCATGGCTTGGTTTTCTTTTTATGTTGCCACTGGAAGCGGATGGCTTGCCATCATTGATAAAACTATGAATTTGACAGACAGAGCGCTCGTTCTGAATCAGGGCCGTCCTTCTCTTTTTTTAGAGTGGCCTCCTGGCCGCTCGCATAGCTGTGGGTGACCACCCACAGCTATAGCGAGCGGCCAAAAAGATGGTCGCGATGGTCAAGACCATCGCGACCATCAAGCTTGCGACGAGACCCTTGTGGTAGGGTCTCGTGCAGCAAGCCCAAGAGTGCATTTGGCTCTGACAGAGCCAAAAGCACTCCCACTGACATCACTTGTGATGTCAGTGGGGCCGGCCCTAGACGGTAGGCGTTCCCATGGGAACGCCTCCGTCTGGGCTGCCACGCCCCCGGCCAACCCACCAAAGGGGGCGTGCTGTCACTCAACATCGACAGCACGTCCCCTTTGTAGCGAGACCTGGAGCGACGGCTTGCCCATCGCTATCCGGATCTCGCGCATGCGCACGACGGAGGCGTCTCCGTCGTGCGCATGCATACTGGGCCAACATCGTCCCGCTTGCGAGCGCTCAGCGCTTGCAAGCAGGTCTGAATCAGGCCCTGAATTCCAACAGAAGGAAAATGACCCTAAACGCATGAGTCAATCTACAAAGATAGGGTTGCAGCTGAAGAAACTTTGCATTTTGAAATGGCCGGATCAAAGTTCAGACCATAATGCAATAAAACTGTTGTGGCATGACCTGAGGTGGGGTGTTTATGCAATATTCCTTGCGTCTGAAGGCCTGATTCAGAGATTTATGCAATGCCGATAATTATGCATGTCATGAACTCATCCGCATTCAAGGCTTGATTCATTACGGATCGCAACTGCGAATGCAATAGTGATTACGCAAGCAATTCAACCTGCATAGTAGGCTAATCCTTTTCGATCGCTATGCTGCCGCAGCACTACACAAGGACGCCCACTTTGCCTTACACACATCCGTAATGTTTAGCAAGACTGCAAAACCATCGGTACAATCGAGTACCATCGCAGCCTCACTCACACTTGCACAAGCTCTGACCTTTCTCAGAAATTGCTAACTTCAGCGCACGCTATGAGGTCTATGGCTGTGTGCAACGATGTTCAACGCACTGGTACACCTGCATTTCAATGACAACCCCCCCATCACCACCCACAAATGGCACTTCCTGTCAATCACTGTGCGTTGGGTCTGTGGGGTCACTGATCGCAGTGGCGGGGTCTCGCGCAGGCACACTACAATGCATATGCATGTGCAGAATGCAATAATAGGCTGATTGCATGCGTATTAGCAACTGCAATCCTTGCTGAAACAGGCCCTCTGATCGCTAGATAAGGTGGGTGGTTGTGATGGTTGATGTTTTGTGGTTTACCTTGTACCCAAAGTCCTGCCACCACCAAGAGTTAGACTGGTAGATGCCCCTCACACTGCGGCTCTTCGGATCCGCTTCACCAGAAAATATACATTCTAGTCAGTAGCCTGTGGCCCTAGGAGGTCGTCAGTTTAAGATTTACAGAATATCTGAACTAAAAATTAGTATTTAATTTTAAGTTATCACTTCAAAGTTAATGGCTACAAAAGGTTACAAAGATTATAATAATTATTAAATGTTCACACAAGTTACTAGCAATTTCAAGAAAAAAAAATGAAAGGGGAAAACAAACAAAGTTCAGGTCACCTAGGCAGGGTTGTTCAATGGCAGAAGCGAGGTCTCTTCTTGGAGATATGGTGCTTTCTGACCATATGGCCTCCTCATGAATATGAACAAAGCTGATATACTGGTTGGGCCCTGTCCCCTTTTACGTAGAGAAAGATCCCTCCCCCCTTTGGTTTGAGAGTATGGGGTGGGGGGGGCAGGACATCTCGGGAGTTTAGCATCCTGGCTAAACTGGTACAGCTGAGAGATTGTTTCACACCTTGCTACAAAATAACAAACATGCAGAGCATTTT
Organism: Taudactylus pleione; assembly: GCA_031769625.1. Classification (NCBI taxonomy): domain Eukaryota; kingdom Metazoa; phylum Chordata; class Amphibia; order Anura; family Myobatrachidae; genus Taudactylus; species Taudactylus pleione. The sequence continues at coordinate 10,380,705 of JAUIMM010000116.1, forward strand.
CCTGGAACATCCCTGGCCTCTATGAGGTGTATTCAGATATTCAGAGGTTGCTGGGCTTCTCTAAGATATAACTTAGACTGGCTGACTCCCAGCCTTTTGTGCTTGTGGCTTACATGTGGCCTCTCAGAGGGAATATCCTTGCCTTTGATCAGCATCTCAAAACAGAATAAACATGCAATTTGTAAATGCAAGTGCCTGGCAGCTCAATCCAGAAGACATGACTCCAGAGCAGTTATTATTATACATTAATCATCCCTGTTGATCATGTTTTAGGCATGGGTGGGTCTCCATCATCACAATGCAGATAGAACAATTGTTAGCCATTGCCATGCATGAAATATGTATATATGTAGAGTTTGACACAGGTCAGACTTCACTCACAAACTATGTGGATGCCCAAACTGCATCAATGTTCCTGATGTTTACGCTTTTTCATGTTGTCAGACGGAATTGAGAAGGCAGCAGTGGCCGTCCCTGTGCTCGGGGAAGCTTTCACATTTGCACAGCTGCTAAAGCATTAGTGTAAATCTCTGAATCAGGCCATGGGTGTGTTTTTACATAATGATGTACAGGAGGCGGCAATGTCATATGGCTGCTCTCATTGAGCATTTCCAACCAAATCCCAGGCACAGTCAGAAATGAAAGGAATACAAGTGTTATTAGTGGATAAATAAGTAAGGTGCCATTAATGTATCTGAAATCTAATTAGAATAATTTGTAAAGGATTTATGTCATCCATTACCTTTGCAGTATGGTACTAATACTAATTAGTGGAAGTGTGGCACCACACCAAGATCCTTTGTGCCTACCCACACTGAGGCCCTACAAAAATGTAAAGTTATAATGTGCCTCCTGTCTTTGTCTAATGTAGGCTATGATTTAATTGTTTTCATTGGGGTTCAGGGACTTCTTGCACTGGCCCCCTCAGCGGAGGGGGACATTAAGGGACCCATGAGTACTGTTGTAGGCTCAAAGATTTGAACGATAGTTGGTGGCTGCGCTGTGGTGAGGTAAATGCTATTGGGAGTGGAGCTGCATGGTGTGTGTGTTTTAAGCTGGGTACACACCTAAAGATTTTCTGTTCTACCATCCAACTAGTTGATTGGTTGGAATGAAAATCTGGTAAGGTATGAAAGCAAATGACAATCAGCAATTTGCTCCCAAATGCTGGAAAATGGACAAAAACTGTTGTTTGCACAAACTGTTTAGATCAAACATTTAACCAACTTGTCTGATGACCATATTCATCTGTTTTCTGGCATTGAGGAGCACATAGCTGATCATCAGTTACTCCCATACGTTACCAGATTTTCATTCCAACCAATCAACTGGTTGGATGGTTGGACAGAAAATCTTTACGTGTGTACCCAGCTTTACTCGATTACCAGTGGTTCTTCCAGGTGACTGATAGGCATGAGCAGTTTAAAGGAAAAGAATAGAGAGTGTTGAACCAGTCCCACCAGCTCCCTACCAGCTCAGAGACAATATAATCATTTGAGGGAGGTCAGTGAGCCCCATTGCTAAACTACACATCCTTAAAACACAAAATTCAAATAGGTGAGCCACACCAACTGCCAGTGAGGATGCCAGTGAGGATGCCAGTGAGGATGCCAGTTTGTGTGGCTCCCCTATTTGAATTTTGGACTGCGCTGCAGCCCCAACTCTGGAGCCGCCACTGATCCTCAGTCAGTTTTATATATCCCAGCAGATTGTCACAGACTTCTTGCTGAAAACACCCTAAAAACTGTTGCATTGATATATAGGAAAACACAATTGATTACATAAAAGTAACCAGCCAGCCCCTGTATTACCAGCACCATTTAGTGACAGTAGCTGACAAATCGCAGTAAGCATATCAGTGCATGTGCAATCAGCCTGCTAGTTCACTTATAGCAGTTTTCCCAGGATACAGCCAGAACCTCATAGCCTGAATTGGATAATACAGCTCCAGTATCATAGAAAGCATAAATAACTCAGGACTCAGCACTCCAGAAATATGCAGCTAAACCTTTGCTATTCCCAATCAGATAAAGCGTAAATTTTACAGGGGAGGATAGAGACCTTCTGCAGCTCAGTAAAGGATACTTTTGTTGCACTAATCACCTGAAACGTTATAAAAGTAGCAGTTTTGTCTGACAGAGAGCTTCAAATTGTCACCATTCAAGGAAAGGAAACATTAGTTTATTCATGCAGATAAAATCTATTCAACTAATCTTTAATGTTTAATATAGAACTTTTGGCTAAGAACCCAGACATTTTACCAAGGAGCTTCAACTGCTTTAGGGAGGGCACCATTGAGAAATATTCTGCTGAACTGTACACTTTTTGGGGTCCCAAGGTTAAAGCAATTCATAAGTTACTGTATTGATCTTTGTCGAATACTGTGGAAAGTGTAATCTGTTATTGCGTCTTGATTTTAAGTGTTCATAACGTATAAATGGTTCTGCTCTAGTTTTTGTTTTTTTTATCAAAAGGAAAGTGCAAGTGCATAGGTGTATTTGTACCAAGAATTCATTATAATGTGCAATTATCTATGCTGATTAACTAGAAGTTCTTCCAGCCAGAGAAGTTTATTAATCCAATGTCCAGTTGAATAAATATAATTCTAGTTGTCTTAAGTGAAAGTTATTGTTAAAAAAATGTATCATTTATATTGAGCATTGAAACTGTTGTGATTAGATATGAAAGTTTGATGTAACAGTTATACCCCTTGAACATCAGAGCAAAAACCTGGGTTTTTGCTGAGTCTACCCGGGTCACAGCTCAGTGTAAAAGAGTCCCTGAAAAATAACCTGGGTCACGTGACCCAGCAATCCAACCCAGGTTGCTACTAGGGTGGGACCCAGGATGGACCTGGGTAATGGTCCAGTGTAAACAGTGCGACCTGGTTATCTGACCTGGGTCATGCCTAAAATGAGCTGATTGGTGTTTGTGGAGCAGTCACCTCCCACTTTTTATGACCTTACAGGTTTAGCAGGGCAGACCTGAGTTCAGTGTGAACAGGGCTGACCTGGGAATAACCCAGATCAAAGGTGCAGTATAAATGGGGTCTGACCTGGGTTGGAAACATGTCCAAAAACCCATGTCAGACCAGGGGTTTTGGTGGAAAAGACGTATTAGAAACTTTTCTCAGTTTCCTCTAAGCCACAGGTTCTCAAACTCGGTCGTCAGAACCCCAAAGCAGTGTTTATTTTCCAGGTCTTCTCACAAGCAAAATAATTAGCTCCACCAGTGGAACTTTTGATATGTGTCAGTGAGTAATGAATACACCTGTTGCTAGCTGACGTGGAAAATGTGAACTGTGTGGAGTTCTGATGACCAAGTTTGAGAACCGCTGATCTAAGCATAAACTTGAGCCAATAAACAAATGCTTTACTTCAGAGAAACCGTGGAAATAGTTTCTGTGTGAGAGCCTCTCTGGAACAATATTGGAATCTGTATCGGTCAGACCATTTGCTCGCCCAGATACGGATTCTGATACTTTATTCAAAAACCTACACTATACTTACCTGAGTATCACAGGAGTAATGTGCCAACATTTGGTTAAATACATATGTAGAAGTTAAATAACAAATTCACTTACCAGCTCTCCAAAACATATCCCAGAGGAAGCTCTCCAAAAACAGTTCTACAAACAATAAAAGGGGTATGCTGCTGGTTTAAGTATAGTTTTCTTGCTGTGAAGGCTGTAAGAAGGCAAAAATAATAATAATACTGTGAAGACAACCATTAGTAAGAGTGAAATACCTGCAGAACTCTGAGCTACTCTTTGCTCTTTCAGTTCAATGCAGTACTTCCTCTAGTCACTGCTCCAAACCTACAGATCTCTATGCCCTACTCCCTGCAGTCACTACTAGGAATGAACATTAGAAGGTCCAACATTGAATATTTGCAGATTTCCATATTTGTTTCATGCTGACAATGGTATATAACCAAACCATTCAATGGTAATTGTGTGCATGCTCAAGTTAGAGATACTGTAGTTTGCACATGTGTAAAGAAGCACTGTCACTAGCCTTGTGTGATATGCGCAGCAAGAATTAGTTGATCAACATCACATCAGAACGACAATGGCAATCATCATGGAGCTGAAAACTTCTATGTTTATAAACCATCGGTTTCCAGTGGCCAATGCTAGTGACTACTTTTTGTCCCTAACAGTTCTGTGCAGCACTTCCTTTAGTCACTGCTCCCAACATTCCAGGAGTCTCCTGGACATTCCAAAAGTGTATACAACTATGATTTTTCTACTATATTTTACTATTAGTTATAAATGAAACATCAGTCAAATCATAACTCTTGCCACATAAACCTACTTGTATATCAGTTTAGTAATTTGGAGAAACCTGGAGAGGAGATGCAAATTACCATTTTGGGGGTGGGCTCTTTTCATCATTAGGCCCCTTCGCGGCAAAATGTCACAAATCATGGGCCGTGGGAGGGTCGGGGTTAAATGGCGCAATTTACTGCATTTTAGGCCTGTCCCCACCCTATGCAACCGCAATTTCTCCCCATGCTGCCCACTTCCCTAGGAAGTAGATGGGATGCATAAGATCCACCCACTCTTCCATGGGTGCTGGGGACTACCTGAAAAATCTGGAGTCTGCTGCACGTTTCGGTAAAGAAGGTAAGTATGGGTAAACTCACCATGAAAGACAATGACACGCACATGTCAGTGCTGAAATATTCTTTCCCTTTTCTCCACTGGTTCTCTGTAAGTCACTGATTTCTACAACTCAGCAAGTCACTACCTGTGATAACCATTAGTGAAAATTAATTTCTTGCTGCACTGAAATCACTGCAATGGCTGCTGTTTGTACTTTAACAAAAACTTAATTTACCATTACACTTTCCAACTATGCCAACAGCTCAGCACCATCAGCAGATACTGTACTAGCCTCATTACCCTTGTGATCCAAATGCTCGGAAGGGCTCCAGTGCGCACATTATTATTCGAAAATGAATAAAATGTGAAAAGCACAGTTATAAGTCCTTTAATATTTTTGAAAGTGTGCATAATAGTTATGATTTTTTTGGGGAAAAAGAAGTTATAGTGTAGTCAATGGTTTATAAATTGACAGGAAATACAGTGTTTTATATTAAACTTGGACAATAATATTGACAAGAGCTTAGTCATTAGAATTTTTCATTACCACTATTTTCACAAAATACAAATCAAAATGATCTCTCTTTACTCACACAGAAATATAAAAGGTTATAATTCACAAACGTATAATTTGTACTGCATAATAATATTAGTTAAAATAAAAAATGGTAATAATAATAATCAAAATGATTATTATTATTATTATTATTATTATTATTATTATTATTATTATTATTTATACATTATATTGAAATAACTGCTTTTAACTTGTTCATATTTATGTACTTTATATTTTAACATAACTAGCATTATATTCTTAAAACCAAAAAAAAATAAAATACAGAGTAAGAACTGTGGTACAATAAACTGGCATTGTAAGGATTGGTTGCAACAAATAAAGATTTACAGAAAAAAAATATCAAAGGACAAAGATGTTGAGGATAGGTGAGGACATTTCAATCTGTCAGAGAAATAAATTGATACTATGTATCACCACAAGAATCTGGACACAATGGGAATTATTCTCAAGATGGAATATACTGACGTTAATCTGCCATTGATTTGACAGAAGATGTCTTACAAGCAGAAGAACAACTTAGATAAGAAGTGAAGGATGACATCTGTGACAATTCTCATATCAGATTACGGACATTCTACAAAGTCAAATGAATGCGCAGCTTGCTGGTGACATCACCATGCAACGCAACAGTCACAAAGACTATTGAAATTTCTTTAGCAGAAAAGAAGAAACAAAACATTTGTGAGCTATCACAGAAAATACATTAAAATGCATGCATGGTGGACAATGGTTGTGTAATATTAATGTCAATATAGTTTACAAGGTTTTGACATGGATATTGGCTGTAGCTCAGAGATTACACGTGGACAAAGAATAAGAAAAAAAACATCTCATATTGTTTGCCTGGAACAAGAAACATGTGGACATAAATAGTGGGGTTGTGATGTGAATATACATTATTTGAATTACAAAAGCCAAGAGAGTCACTGATTTAAGAAGGGTTAACCAAGGCTACGGGAGCTGGAGTGTAAAACGTTTTTTAACGCAACCGAGCAATTATTTATATTGCAGATACAATAAGCTTTTATTTTATTCAAAAGGAACAAAGCAATAAAATTGCCAGGATTTATTTTTTTTTAAAGACGAATGTTTATTTCTGTTTGCGATGGTGGGGTGACGGGCTGCAGACAAGAATACTGGGAAATAATATATAAAGTTTTACAAGTTTTACAAGTTTGCTATGTTAGTGCAGAACACACACAGTTTCACTCATTAGAAGGCTGATCTCAGTAACTTTAATTATGGCTGAGTGCAAGCTCACGTTAGAAATTAGATACCCCTACATAATGTAAAATCTCAAAATTGTGTGATTAAAATATGAAAAATTAGTAGTAGTGAAATTCATTCTAAATGGTACCATGGCATGTTGGACTCGTGAATCATTACAAAACATTTTCTGTAAAATATTGTGTCATGTATTTTTTATATATATATAAAATAAAAGATAGTGGAAAAAGGTGCTTATCTTAGTAATCAACACAAATCATAACCAAGTGTTATTTGAAGAAGTTGTGAGATTCCTCTCAAAGGTGCACACTCCAGATTTTCCAGCGGATGCCACACACCAGATCCTATATTTTTCACTTGCTTTTTCATATGCACTTTTGATGTGGAGTTTTTACGAGAAATCAGTGAGGCTGGAAACAGGTTCTGAAATTCATCTATCACAAGCGCTTATACTGAAAGTAATCTCATTGGGTTAATATATGGTACGTGTGGTCATATTACTTATACACTTGAGAAATGAGTCATTATTGTATTGCACTAGGAGGCGCCCTTTGCCTTTTGTTTTGCTATATATATATATATATATATATATATATATATATATATATATATACATATATGTGTGTGTGAAAAGCATAATAGCAATTCATTACCATGAAATTATATAAAACCAGAGGTGTCACTTGGGAGGTGCAGCCCACATCAGGTGACACCAACCAAAGAGCAGAGCTGCAGTTGTTATGAATGACGCGCTCATGCACGCATCATGCACACTTTGTTGGGAGAGGCTGAAGGCTTCCCAGCGGCTCCTGGGGAGCAGGGCAAGCCCTCAGCATGACAAGGATGGGGACCTGACATATGGTCATGCCCCCTAAATGGCACAAATCAAGGGCATGGCCTTGAAAGCATGAGGACACGCCCCCTTTCAAGAGCACATTCACCAACCATTGTGACGCCTCTGTATAAAACACAATATATTTACAGAAACAACCTGAAAGTGTTTTGTGCAGTTTATGGATAATGTCTGACTATATATATATATATATATATATATATATATATTAGGGGTGTGCACCGGCCACTTTTCATGTTTTGTGTTTTGGTTTTGGATCTGGATCTTTCCTCGTGTTTTGGATCTGGATTGGTTTTGCCAAAACCACCCTTCCGTGTTTTGGGTTCTGGGTTTTGTGTTTTGGATCTGGATTTTTTCTTAAAAAATAAAAAAAAACGCTAAAATCACATAAAATGGGCCTTTTTTTGTTCCTACGCTATTAATAACCCCAATAACATTCATTTCCACTCATTTCCACTCTATTCTGAACACCTCACACCTCACAATATTGTTTTTAGGCCAAAAGGTTGCACCGAGGTAGCTGGATGACTATGCTAAGCGACACAAGTGGGCGGCACAAACACGTGGCCCATCTAGGAGTGGCACTGCAGTGGCAGACAGGAAGCCAATCAGCGTTATGGTGCCCATTTGCATGTAGCACGAACCTGGGAGATCCGTGCTACATGCATCTGTGTGATTGGCACAGAGCAATGACAGGTCCGTGAGACCCGTCTGTGCTGCTGTGGTAAAAAAAAAAAACCTGTGTAAAAAAAAGAAAAAAATGGCGTGCACCCCCCCAAAAAAGAGCAACCGGCCCCGGGCATTAGTAACCCAGTGCTGGGTGTGCTTAAATACAGGGGACAAACGACGTAGGGGTCCCCTGTACTTAAGCACAACCAGCACCGGTCTAGTCAGAACCAGCGCTGGTTGCCAAAATACGGGGGACAAACGACGTAGGGGTCCCCCGTATTCTGCGCAACCAGCTCTGGGCTCTGATCTGGTCCTGGTTCTGGAAATACAGGGGAAAAAAATTAGTAGGGTTCCCCTGTATGTTCCAGAACCAGCACTGGACTTTTTCTAGCGGGGGGCTGATGCCACAGCCAGGGGAGCCCTTTCACCGGGCCCCCCAGCCGCAGCATCAGCCCTCACCGCTAGTCAGCCCAGGCCGGGGATCCCTGGAGAGCTGGGGACCCCCCCAATAAAGGGGTCACCCTCTCCAGGGCACCCCAGGCCCAGGCTGATAGCCTGGGTGGCGGGTTGATTGTGTGGTGTGGTGTAAATAAGAATATCAAACATTGTCTTTACAAGTAGAACTGCAAGTCCCAGCTAGCCTGCCCCGCATGCTGGTACTTGGAGAACCACAAGTACCAGCATGCAGGGCATTAAGGGCCCACAAGTACCTGTAGTTCACCTGTAAAAAAAATGTTTAAAAAAACACAGGACACACACACCGTGACAGTATAAGTTTATTAAACATACATACACACACACACACACACATGTACACATACTCACCTATGTAACATCGTCCACTTGTCCGTTAAAGTATCCATAGGGGACCTGTGAAAAAAAACATACTCACCATCTCCTATGCGAGGTTCTGTCCTCTTCGTTCCAAAGTAGGCATCCCCGGACTTGGCAAAAAAACAAAACGAAAACGCGATCCACGAACTTAGTACCGTTCTATAGAATGGTACTTCCCGAATGAGAGCTTAGCGGCGGGGTATCACCATGGAAACCCCGCTGCTAAGCGTTCATTGGCTGAGAGAGGTCATCTCCCGTCTCTCAGCCAATGAACGGCTCCCTCCATTGTAGTCAATGGTGGGAACCGCAGGGTAAACTTTAATAACCTTGCGGCTCCCACCATTGACTACAATGGAGGGAGCCGTTCATTGGCTGAGAGACGGGAGATGACCTCTCTCAGCCAATGAACGCTTAGCAGCGGGGTTTCCATGGTGATACCCCGCCGCTAAGCTCTCATTCGGGAAGTACCGTTCTATAGAACGGTACTAAGTTCGTGGATCGCGTTTTCGTTTGTTTTTTTTGCCAAGTCCGGGGATGCCTACTTTGGAACGAAGAGGACAGAACCTCGCAAAGGAGATGGTGAGTATGTTTTTTTTCACAGGTCCCCTATGGATACTTTACCGGACAAGTGGACCGATGCTACAGGTTACATAGGTGAGTATGTGTACATGTGTGTGTGTGTGTATGTATGTTTAATAAACTTATACTGTCACGGTGTGTGTGTCCTGTGTTTTTCTAAACATTGTTTTTACAGGTGAACTACAGGTACTAGTGGGCCCTTAATGCCCTGCATGCTGGTACTTGTGGTTCTCCAAGTACCAGCATGCGGGGCAGACTAGCTGGGACTTGCAGTTCTACTTGTAAAGACAATGTTTGATATTCTTTATTTACACCACACCACACAATCAACCCGCCACCCACCGCCACCAGGGGTGGTGGGGATAGCCCCGGGCTATCAGCCTGGGCCTGGGGTGTCCCCCGGAGAGGGTGACCCCTTTATTGGGGGGGTCCCCAGCTCTCCAGGGATCCCCGGCCTGGGCTGACTAGCGGTCAGGGCTGATGCTGCGGCTGGGGGGCCCGGTGAAAGGGCTCCCCTGGCTGTGGCATCAGTCCCCCGCTAGAAAAAGTCCAGTGCTGGTTCTGGAACATACAGGGGAACCCTACTAATTTTTTTCCCCTGTATTTCCAGAACCAGGACCGGATCAGAGCCCAGAGCTGGTTGCGCAGAATACGGGGGACCCCTACGTCGTTTGTCCCCCGTATTTTGGCAACCAGCGCAGGTTCTGACTTGCCCGGTGCTGGTTGTGCTTAAGTACAGGGGACCCCTACGTCGTTTGTCCCCTGTATTTAAGCACACCCAGCACTGGGTCACTAATGCCCGGGGCTGGTTGCTCTTTTTTTGGGGGGGGCACGCCATTTTTTTCTTTTTTTACACAGGTTTTTGTTTTTTTTTTAACCACAGCAGCACAGACGGGTCTCACGGACCCGTCAGTGCTCTGTGTCAATGACACAGATGCAAGTAGCATGGATCTCCTGGTCCGTGCGTGCATCTGTGTCATTGAAATACACAGCAGCACAGACCGGTCTCACTGACCCATGTGTGCTCTGTGTCACTGTCAGTCACACAGATGCATGTAGCACGGATCTCACGAGTCCGTGCTACATGCAAATGAGCACCATAATGCTGATTGGCTGAGAGCCGTGACAGACGGCTCTGTCAGCCAATCAGCACTTTGCCCATTAAAGGCAAAGGCATTTTTTTTAAAATTGCCGCTCGAGGCAATACCTCGAGATCCGACAGCAGATCTCGAGGTTTTGCCTCGGGAGAGGGATCCGGGGCAGACAGGGAGATCCGAGCTTGGGCTCGGATCGCCCCGGATCCCCGAAGTTCGGGTGGGTTCGGTTCTCAGGGAACCGAACCCGCTCATCCCTAATATATATATATATATATATATATATATATATTAATCTCAATGACTGGAACTTTAACAACACGTCCAGCACCCGGCCAGGGTGCCTCTCTACACATTCATTTATCGCAGGCATCCATGCATGGCACTCCTGGTCTTAGCTCAGAAATAAAGCTCAGCAGGCTGTAATGGTTAAATCCAAAGTTTCATGACTGTTATGTCAATTCATCAGGGATCAAATACAATAAATAAAAGTGTACCTTATATAGTGTTCTCACCCATGTGCTCCTGTGTGTAGCTCTTCCATCCCTGTTGTAGACGTGATGATGTCATAATCATACGCATTAATGCTGATGTACCAATATACTCCAGAGGGCTTGGTGGTGCGGTGTGTGATGAGTGAATCACAAATTATAAACTAGACCTGCCAGGAAAAAAATCAAGGAGGAAGATGCACTAAGCCTTGGAGAGTGATGATGTACAAAGCAATCAGCTCCTAACTATCGTTTTTCAAACACAGCCTGTAAACTGACAGGAGCTAATTGGTTGGTACTTTATCACTTTCCAAGGTTTAGTGCATTTCCCCCAAAATACGTTAATGCTGGGGATAATCCTGTTATATTAAATCCCACACTCAATAATAGGAGCACTAACTTGCAAATGTAGATTTAGGGCAAAATTTACTGTGGTGGTTTGACGGCGGGTTCTATTATATTCTAAACCCTGGCGGTTTGGTGGCGGGTTCTATTCTGTTCTAAACCAAGGGGGTTTGGTGGCGGTTTTGCAGCAGTTTCTAAATAACAGTCCTGTTCTATTCTATTCTAAAATGTGTTTTGACTGTGGTTTGGCAGCAGTTTTGCTATCTGCAGATTTATTAAGGCCAAAACCGCTGCAAAACTGCCATCAAAACACATTTGAGAATAGAATAGAACAGGGCTGTCATTTAGAAACTGCTGCAAAACAGCCACCAAACCCCAGGGGTTTAGAACAGAATAGAACCCGCCACCAAACCGCCGGGGTTTAGAATAGAATAGAACCCGCCGTCAAACCGCTGCTTAGTAAATTTTGCCCTTAGTCTTATGTGCATACATTATACAGTAACCACGGCAGCAGTCCAATAAAACAAACCAATGAATCCAATACTACATTATGGGTCCCATTTAATAACAAATTTTATCATATGCAATGAGTTTTAAAATGGTGCTCCAGCCAATCGGCTTCCAACTATTGCGTATGATAAAACTTGTTAACTAATAGGCTCCTATGTCTCACACTAAAGCAAGTGCCTACATTTTATAGATGGTTAATGTTAGATACTGTATGTTGGAGAAAATTACTGTAGAGAATTATAAATAGCAAATAAAATATATTTGTTCATATAAGCCTAGAGGTTGAACGTAGAAGGTAGAGGTTGATGGTAAATCCATTTCGATTCTCGCTTCAGGAGCTCTGCCACCTCCTCTTGGATTTGCTGTTATCCAGTCTATCATTTTGTATCGTAAACTGATGAGGTTATGTCTATGCTCTTTAAAGTGTCTCGCAACTGGTTGGTCATTTGCTTTCCCCTCCAAGGCTTGTCTAATTGAAGACCTGTATAAGGTCATTCTGTATTTAAATTGTCTTGTGATCTTCCCCACATAGAGTTTACCACATGGACATATGATGTAATATTCAACAAATCTTGTTGTACAGGTAAGAGGATAAGTGATATTGTATTTTTCACCAGACTCAAGGTATGTAAAGGATCTCCTATGTCTATGTATCAATATATATATATATATATATATAGATAGATATATATATATATATATATATATATATGGATATATATATATATATATAACTATATAACTATATAATATATATATATATATATATATATATATTATATATATAGGTTGCCAAATATTCCGAAATACAGAATTTTTGGAGCATGACTGAAATAGTCAAAACTTTGTTTTTTGACGGTTCAATGTGCACAAAATTTGTTTAAAGCACAACATTGTTAAGAAAATTGTATAAACTTACTTTCAGGCTGTGTGTAAAAGGTGTATATGAAACATAAATAAATTTCATGTATGTACACAAATTTTGTTTGACCCACAAAATACCTGCAGGTTGTGTGCATAAGGTGTATATAGAACATAAATGCATCCTGTGATTAGATTTGGAGACCATTCCCAAGATATTTCATTATTGTATGCAAATATTCCAAAATATGGAAAATACCACTGGTCCAAAGCATTTTGGATATGGGAGACTCAACCTGTATATACTACTGATACTATATATTTATTTATATTAAAACAAATAACCCGTGGCGCTAATATTAAATGTATACATAGCAATGTCCAAATAAATTTAAAAAAAAATATTTTTCTGTGTCTATCCCTAGGGTGCTTATAAAGCAGCAGCTACCCTCATTCTTTGATCCCACACATGATCCAAATAAATATATAAGAAAAACAAGGGCGCCTCCTAGTGCAGTATATCAAAAAATCACCACTGTAAATTGACACTTATAACAAGTGAAAAAAATGGCCCTGTACCAGAAAATATAAGAGATACGCTTATTTGAATCAAAGATAACACTTGCTCATCACAGTCGTCATTTCCTCAAAATTCATGGAAATTCGCCCTTAATGTAGCCTAAATGACACCATTAGCGTGCCGCAATTAAATGTTTTGGTAACGGTATATTTAGTACTATCCTTGGATTGGCTGTGGAGCTGGTAATTAGGTCAGATAAGCACATATATATTTTTATCCTTTTGTACTTGCATTTTGTACCATTTATTAAATATTCTTGACTATACTATGGTTGGATAATGATTTTTCTCTTTTATGGAAAGCGAATCTCCTTGAATATTGTAGAATTGGAGACTTTGAGGGACATGTCTTGTACACACACTTAGACTTACTTTCAGTGCAAGAGCTAGGGGTTGCTGATGGGGCGTCACCATATTTCTCATCAACAGAGTCTACAGTCTACAGTATAAAGGAAGGGGCATGTCTCATAGAATATTGTCATATTGGCCCAGTCCTTTTCCCATTGCCCTGCAAATCATTAAATTATGCCAGAGGGAGACTGAGATCTCATCACGGGCTGCGGCCTTCATGGATAAAATATATCAGTCTATTGGGGGGTGGTTATGGGCAATCAGAAACCCCCCTTTTGTGCACCAGTGCTGATATATGAATTACCGTGTACCATGTATCAGACTAATAACCCATTCTCCTTGGTTTAGACTAGATTAAATGGAGGCCGAATTAAGGGAGCTGTTTCTGAGTTGGGAGCAAAGCAAAAAAAGAGAGTAAGTTTGTACATGAATAAACCATGTTGCAAGACAAGGGGTGCAAATATATTTATTATTTTTTGCATGCAGGGTAAATACCAGATACTTTTGCATGTTGCCCACAAATGCTGGACATCTTTATTTTTACACTACAATTAAGATTTTATTTTGGACATGTCCCTCTCAAATCTTAATCTCTCTGCACATTTTAAATCTGTCCCCCCCTGCCGAAGCAACATGGCTATGCTAAGGTTCACAGTTACTTGCTTTTTTTAATTGCTCCCAATTCAGAATCAACCCCAATGGGTGAAGAGATAATAAAGAACATGAATATGGGTTAAGTTTGGTGCTCTGAATTATTTTTCATCTAAAAATGTGGAAGTAACAATATTTAACCCTGTTATTTCAGTAGAAGGCTGTAGAAAATCGCAGTGCTGAGCAAGGAATGTTGTTTCTAGAAATGCAGATGGTCAGTGTTGAAAGCAGATCTCTATTAATTGAATAAAAGGGAATTTGAATGCGTTTTACATAACATGTCCTACAGTAAAATATTTAACAAACATCAAAGTGAATTTTAAAGCACAAAAAAAATATTAGTTTTGCTTATTTACAGCTGTATTCCTGGATAAATGTTTAACCAAGCTGCCCTTCCAATTAGTGGACCCCAAGGGAGCTGTACACTAAAAAAAGGTCCACACACTCATTCAGTGTTTCCTAGAGGTCCAGCTGGAAATGTACAGCCTACTAACACTTTAGAACTACTGTACCTCTATTAGATGAAACTTAATTTTTTTTTAAATATTGACCATTCTAGCCTCATTTATAGTTTAAATGAATCATGAGAGTTTTCATTATACTGTAAGTCATATTCAATAATAGAAATGCAAGTGTAAAGCGCAACGGAATATGCTGCGCTATATATAAAACTGTTAATAAATAAAAATAAATAAGTCTCCACATTAAATGCCCCAAGATGGTTTAAAAGCCACCCCACTAAGAATTTAGTCTGACTCATGATTAGCATGAGTAACATTTAAAATGAGTTGTCCCCCCAAGTATTGTGAGGTGGGAAAATGTCAAATTTCCTCACATATAATTCATGTAATATATAAAAGAGTGAATCATAAAAACTATTTTAACTCAAAGTCCCCATTGAGTACATTTGGGACTAACGTTTTAAAATGTATAGATCCACCACATTTCAGATTGACATAACCTATTCTCTATATTATTATTATTATTATTATTATTATTATTATTATTATTATTATTATTATCCTTTATATGGCGCCACAAGGGTTCCGCAGCGCCTTACATAGTGCACAAACATAGTACATAAACAGTTGAGCAGAACAAGAAAACAGTGTCATACAGTTTAAGACACTACAAGACAAGTACATGGTATATAAACACTGCTGCAACAGAAGCAGGATGGCAAAAGTCACGGGTTAGGTGCTTTTGAGTATAGAGCAGATAGTATAAGTAAAGAGAGGATAAGCACAAGAGGATAGAGGGCCCTGCTCGTGAGAGCTTACATTCTAAAGGGGATGGGCAAACAGACAGGGGTGACACAGATGGGGTAGACAGTGAGCTTGGGACAGAGGGTTAGGATGACAGATGGCTGGATTCCTATTTTACAGTATGTGTGGAAGTCATTTGAATTAAGATTTACGCCACTGACATTCTACTTTAAGAGGCAGTATTTGTAGGTGTCTGTGGAAAGCCATGGCTGTTATATCAGTTTACGTGAAGTCTGACGGGTGGCTGAAGCGACGTCATGAAGGGCTATTTAGAGAGTTTGGTTAACATGTGAACCAGCAGTCTCAGGTAAATGTAGAAATTGATGAAAGTAGTTACTGTAAAGAGATGTTCAGATGTAAAATAATAAGTTGTGATCAATTGTGAATTCTATAAGGCACATTTATTGATTTGGAGGGTGATGGGAGACATGTGAGGTTTGCAGGATATTTATTCCATAGTAAATCCGCTGTATGTGTGTGGGGCCTGGATTTGGTGATATGTCACCAAATAATAAAAGCAGGAGGATGGAGAAGTAGATATAGTTGTAGGTGTGTAAAAGTTTTTAATAGTGACACAATGAGGCTGTAATTGTCAATTTTTGATGAAAAGAAAGCTCATTAGTTTTTAGAGGATGTGAGTGACTCAATAGGGCGGCAGTGTGCCCAGAGAGGTGAGATGCAGGGAGAGTTAGGGATGTTATATCCTTAGAGAAACACACTCTATATCTTTTGATCTTCAAGTGGGGTTAATCTGTTGGATACTCCAAAATGATTTCAGCTGACAAGAATTGGATTCATGTTTATTCAAATGTGCTGATACTGTGTGTCTCCAGCCCTTTACTGTTATTATACATGTGGTCTGCCAAACGTATTTTCATATTTCGACTGGTCTTACCAACATATATTAAACTGCACTTGCAATCCAAAGCATAAATTATATTTTTAAAATTGCAGGTGATGAATTCTTTTATGGGATAACGCACCCCAGTAATCTAAACTCTTTTATCTCTCTCTGCCCTTTACCGAACGGCACATTACACACATACCACACCGATGGAAATCAATACTTCTAGTGCTTGTTCTTTTATTCTTTTATTCAGTCGAGCTTCTCACTAATTTATCTTTTAGTAAAGGAGCCTTCATATAGATACAGAATGAAGAAATAGATATCCTAGCACTCACTCGTTGGGGTAGCAGCAGAAAATTGCAAATGGAGGTACCCCGTAGTACTCCAGGAACAGTATGAGAGAAGACAGAATATTGCAAAAAGCACCAAAAGGAACTTGTAATGAATGTATAACACAACTCGTTATACAATGGCATGTTGGATAATGTTTTTACTGCTTAAATGTTGAAGGTATAGTGCATACACAAATTGATAATAAAATCAAAATCAAAACTCCAAACCCATATCAAAACGAAGACTGTACATATAAATCCAATCACATAGAAATGTACAACGTTAAAATGAGAATAGTGAACCTCATATAGATTCACAGGGTCCGCACGGAGGCGAGTAACACAGTTGGGTCCAGAACCAAAAAGAACCAACCACTGTTGTGGTGAGTACTGAACAACACCTGTTAGAGAGTGGTGTCCAACAACTCTAAATAGGGTAATGTGTGTAAGGTAAACCAGAAAAAAACATATAGGAATTGCGCTGCTGGGGTATAATTAATCACTGTTTAATAAATGATTCCATATGGAATATCAAGGTATATGTCCACTGATCAATCTGCATTTCAACCAGCTGACCAATTGGCTCAGATGTATGTGATTGTCCTTGCTGAGTACAACTGCCAGAGCCTGCATTAACCCCCATGCACCATCAGCTGTCTAGGCAATGTATGTGATATTATTTGACATCCTGCAAACCACAACTCCTTATCTATAGTTGCATTAATGCAAAATTACCTGTGTATTTAAAGTATGTGTTTAATTTTGTACAAGTTTGTAACTGGTATTGTTTAAATGTCTGTGAATCTTTTTTGACTTGCTAGCCATAGTCATGACCTGTGTTTAGATGGGGATCACTGAAGCATAGTTTATAGTGTCATACTGCCTGTTTACTTAAACTTAGTGCAATATATGTCCACTGATCAATCTGTATTTCAACCAGCTGACCAATTGGCTCAGATGTAAGCTAGTGTCTTAATCAGGCATACTATTTCTTAACATTCAGTCTTAGGGCAGCTTGCTGAGGGTAGCAGCTTGATGTGGTTATTCATTAAGTGGTTAAAATCAAGTGTGCTTTCTGAACAGTTAAATAACAGTTGAAAAACATTGAACAACATTGAAGACCAGGTAATTACAAACCCATTACTTAGAAAATTTTATTTTTTCCAAATACAAAAAAGACAATGTATCAAAAACTTCTTTTATAATCTCACTTCATGGAATCATCTCTAAGGCTACTACATCCTTTACTCTTCCTGCAGCTCACCATTCTGTACATATTGCTACCTCATTAATCTACTCACCACTTATGAACACACATGAGCTTTTAACTTATCCATACACACTGACAATAACATCCACAACCTGTCACCATAAAAATCTTTCGGACAAATCCAACAAATATATTTATATCTCTCTCCTGCTGCTTATAATAGCTGGTGACATATCACCAAATCCAGGCCCAACCCACATTCCACACCCACAATGAACTATAAATCCAGCTAACCTCATAAACATTGCATGCCTCCCTTCACCCTCCAAGTCACTAAAATGTGCCTTATGGAATGCATGCTCTGTCTGCAATAAGCTAACATCCATCCACGACCTCTTTATTTCAACCAACCTCAACCTTCTGGCGATAACAGAAACATGACTTACACAATCAGACACTGTCTCCCCTGCTGCACTTTCACATGGTAACCTACACTTCTCACACACCTCCAGGCCTGGTAATTGTAAAGGAGGTGGGGTAGGAATATTACTCTCCCAATCTTTCACATACACAATTCTCCCACAGGTACCTTAACTCACATTTACATCATTTGAAGTACATTCTATCAGGACTTTCACCCCTTTCTCTCTGCGAGTTCCTGTTATCTATCACCCACCTGGGCCACCTCAACAATTTCTGGAACACTTTTCTGCCTGGCTCCCTCACTTTCTACCCTCAGACATCTCCACCATCATTATGGGTGATTTCAATATCCCCATTGACAGTCCACAATCTCCTCATGCCTCCAAACTACTCTCTTTAACATCCTCTCTTGGCCTCTCCCAATGGACTGACTCCTCCACTCATCAGGAGGGCCACTGTCTTGATCTTGTATTCACCAGACTATGCTCAGTTTCTGATTTCACTAATGCTCCTTTCCCTCTCTCAGATCACAACCTTATCACCTGCACACTCTCCTCCATTACATCAACTTCATTGAAATCAACCAAACCTATCCTAAAACCTGTAAAAATATTAATGCCATTAACCTTCAACAACTATCTACCTCTCAACAACAACAACTTTCACCAATTTCTACATTCACTTCTCCTGAGACTGCTGCATCACACCTAGACCAGATTCTAGAAAAAGCCCTTGATGAAGTAGCTCCAGCTACCCATCACACACCACGTAGAGTTAGAC
Organism: Taudactylus pleione; assembly: GCA_031769625.1. NCBI lineage: Eukaryota > Metazoa > Chordata > Amphibia > Anura > Myobatrachidae > Taudactylus > Taudactylus pleione. Next base: position 10,399,792 of record JAUIMM010000116.1, read on the forward strand.
GTCAACTGTGGCATTCTAGCTTAACAAGGCATCTACAAAAACTCTTGTGTAAAGTTGAACGTCAGTGGCGAAAGTCTCATACTCCAAGTGACTTCCTCACATATAAGACTATCTACAACTCTTATCGCACTGCTCTGGACACTGCCAAACAAACATATTTCCAATCTCTAACCTCTGCTCAAGCTTCTAACCCCAAGCGACTTTTTAATACATTTAAACTGCTTCTTACCCCTCCATCACCCAAACCACCTGCTACTATCTGAGCACAAGATCTTGCTTCCTATTTTAGGGACAAGATTGATAAGATCTGAAATGAAATGGTAGGCTCTTCCTTAGCTAGTGACCTGCTCAATTCCCTACCTGAACCCTCTGGCACATTCTCTTCATTTGATCTCACAAACGAAGATGAAGTATCTACACTCTTCTCAACCTCCTACTCTATTACCTCTCCTCTAGATCCTATACCCTCAAAAATCAGTAAAGCTCTGTCTCCTGTGCTTATCCCAACCATAACTAAAATCTGTAATCTCTCTCTCTCTACTGGCAACCTTCCATTACTGTTCAAGCACGCAGTGATTACGCCCATTCTGAAAAAACAAAATTCTGACCCTAATAGTCTCTCAAATTACCGTCCTATCTCCCAGCTCCCATGCCCCTCCAAGCTACTTGAGAGACTTGTCTACACCCGCCTCAAACACTTTCTTAACTCACACAATTTATTGGACCCACTTCAGTCCGGCTTTTGTTCCCAGCACTCCACAGAGACAGCACTGACTAAGGTAGTAAATGATCTTGTCACTGCCAAGGCTAAAGGCCATTACTCACTCCTAATTCTTCTAGATCTCTCTGCTGCTTTTGACACTGTTGACCACTCTCTTCTCATACAAACACTGCAATCCCTAGGTCTTAAGGACAGAGCTCTTTCTTGGTTTTCTTCCTACCTATCTGATCGCTCTTTTACTGTTCATTTTTCTGATTCTGCCTCCTCTTCGCTACCTCTATCAGTTGGAGTACCACAAGGCTCTGTCTTAGGTCCCTTACTATTCTCAATCTATACCTCCTCTCTTTGCAAACTAATCCGCTCTTTTGGATTTCAGTACAGTCTGTATGCGGATGATACTCAAATCTACCTATCCTCTCCAGATTTATCTCCATCTGTATTGGTCCGTGTCACTGAATGTCTTTCTGCCATTTCATCTTGGATGTCATCTCGCCACCTGAAACTTAAATTTTCTAAAACAGAATTAATTATATTTCCACCGGCCAATAACAGTTACCTATCTCTCTATCACTGTTGATACCTCGACCATCCACCCCGCCCCACAAGCTCGCTGCCTTGGTGTCGTCCTTGACTCTGAACTGTCCTTTGTTCCCCATATTCAATCTGTCTCAAAATCATGTTATATACATTTAAAAACATATCCAAAATTCGACCATATCTCACACAAGACACTGCAAAAACTCTAATCCATGCACTTATTATTTCCCGCATTGACTATTGCAATAGCCTCCTTACTGGTCTTCCCAAAAACAGGCTATCACCATTACAATCCATTATGAATGCAGCTGCAAGGCTTATCTTCCTTGTGAAACATTCTTCTTCTGCTGCCCCGCTCTGTCAGTCCCTCCATTGGATGCCGGTTTTCTACCGTATTCAATACAAAATAATTTCACTTACACATAAGGCTATTAACCAAACCACACCAACATACATCTCTTCACTCATCTCAAAATATCTCCCAACCCGATCTCTCCGCTCAGCACAAGATCTGCATCTCTCATCCCCATGCATTACTTGCTCCCTTGCTCTTCAGGCAAGCTTATCAGGTTCCAGAACCTCCCACATAACCTTCATAGCTTCCATATCTAATTACATCCCCTTTTACAGTCCACACACAATCTCACACATCGTCTTTCTCTCACATCCTCATGACATTTGGTCGATATTCCTGTGTGTCTGGATCATGCAGCCAACCAAGAAACTGTGCATTCTGGCTGGACCAAAATGCAATTTATAGCACCTGTCCTTGTGTATCAATGCCTATTTCCCTATAGATTGTAAGCTTGCGAGCAGGGCCTTCCTACCTATATATCTGTCTGTTATTATCCAGTTTTGTTCTATTAATGCTTACAATTGTAAAGCGCAACGGAATATGCTGCGCTATATAAGAAACTGTTAATAAATAAATAAAATATAATAATATCAGTAAAAAACACATATAATAAAACAGAAAAATGAATAGATAATCATGGAAATATAGAAATCTACACGTGTAGAATATTGGGAGACAAATATGAAACAAATGGACATACACAGAGAAATAGATATGTGTGTAAGGTATTAAGTTTTGTGGTCGTGCACGTAATCACAGCGTCTCTGTAGGGGTGGTCCTATTTCAGCTGTCCAGCATCAGTGTTGTATCCAACATCCCATTGCATAACGAGTTGTGTTATACATTCATTACAAGTTCCTTTTGGCGCTTTTTGCAATATTCTGTCTTCTCTCATAGATACAGAATGGTTTGTCAGGTATTTTCCTACCAATCACAGGGTCTTGTTTTAAAATATTCCAGTGTTTCCTAAAAATGGATTCTATTCCTTATATTGGGAATTAAAATTACATATAAAGGACCATTAAACTTATTTTCCATATTTAAAATATTTTTCTTAGTTAGAAGATCCTTTCTTTCCACTTTATTTACTCTATCATGTGCATTCTTTATGCTTTCTTTACTATAGCCCTTATCTAGCAAACGTCCGGCCATTTCTTCTATATGGGCTTCAAAGACTGCATTTTTTTTATCTGTGAGAGCGCCTTTGTGGGACGTTTATTAAGTTTTCAGTTTCTTAAAGAGAAAAGTGGAGGCTCTTTTGTATCCATTTGCACAGATCTAGAACATTTATTATATTTATGCAAAATGTATTGCAAGACATAGCAGGGATTACACTGCTTTGCATAATAATTTGGCCTCTATTAGAAATAGATACAATACAGAGAGCAATCTTATGACCACCATAAAATACAGAGAGCATCTAATTGACCGCCATACACTATAGAGCAACATAGTTACCACAATATAATAGAATATAGAGAATGTGACTACCATATAATATCAAAAAGGTTTTTAAGACTGCCTCATATTATCATCCATCATAAATTAACTCTTCCTCAAAATTGTCAAATAAAAACACAATTCCACATCACTTTATCATCATTAACTCCATTAGCCACATTATTTATTAACCCTCACATCATCAAATCGTATTCATTAATCCTCTAAATCTCATCATCACTCTATTGCCTGCCTCAGTCTCATACAAAAAACCTTCATAGTAATAAACTACATTAGGATCCTTAATCTTTTACCCTCATAACCATTGATAATGTTTTGAATACAATATGAAATGTGTTAGATCTAAATGGGAGTTTTAACAACCAGCCATCTTCCAGTTGGTTATGGTAATACTATTGTTTGGAAGTATCATCAAAAGTCACCTCTTCCACAACAGAGATTTGCAATTATCTGCATTTCCAACATGTTTCCAATGATCCTGCACCACTACCTGGCATCTGCATACACTTGCTGGCAGGTTTTCATGACCGGCGTAGGAAGTGGACCCGGACAGGGTGCAGTGATGTCCTTCTGAGCATTTTCTTTGAAGTGGAGTGAGGCTGAATGATTTGGTTATTCATTCATGAATGTCTCTGACTTGCTGGGTGATACGGAAACCCAGGAAAGTGAACACACTGGGTTCATTGAGTGCAACTACTGGAGACGCTGAGGTACAGGAACCAGCAGTGCAACTGGCAGGGAACGCTGATGGAGGAGGCTCTGTAATGTAGCACAGGTATTGGTTAAGTACTGAACTGGGATAAATAACTAGCTGGCAGAGGCACTTGACTAGAGCAGGTAGAAAGGATTACGCCAATGGGACACTACACACTGGCACACTAGAATACATGGATCAAGGGAGAACAGAGAACTAACACACAGACAAGCTGTGTATGACAATGCACTGGCAACCTAAGGACTTTCAGGAAGCCCTTAAGTACCTGAAGGTTGTGCAGGATTGGTTGTTTGAGCCCACTGTGGATCTTGCAGTCTGGATTGGTCTTTACCAGTCATGTGACCAGACCCAAGATGATGGCGCACAGCACCTGGCAGCGCTGATGCAGACTCCAGGCTCCAGCTGCTGCAAGATGCCAGCAGATCAGCGCTACCATCCAGGGACTTGCCCGTACATCGTGCCAACTTCCAGCATCCTGCATTCATGCTGGATGGACTCTGCCAGAGCGCCCAGACAGGTAAAATCCAGAACCCCTGCTGAGCACCAAAGAGGCCTGTAACAATACCCCCTCCTTTTGAGATGGCATCTGGACATAGATTACGTTGTCTTGGGTTTTCCGAGTGGAATTTCTGGATCAATAAAGGTGCATGAACATTGGCAGAGTTCACCCAGCAATGCACTTCTGGACCATAACCCTTCCAATCCAACAAATACTGAAGGTGACCATAACGAAAATGAAAATCCAGGATTTTCTTAATTTCAAACTCAACTCCACTTAGTAGTTTAGTAGAATGAGGCAGAATTTTGATAAACCAATTTAAAATCAGAGGCTTTAATAATGAGATATGAAATTAAGTAGGAATCTTGAGGTAAGAAGGCAGTTTAATTTTATAAGCCACTGGATTGATGATTCCTCCATGGAAAATGGACCAATAAAATGAGGGGTGAATTTCATTTATGGTACCCAGAGATTTATGTTTCAAGTAGAAAGCCAAACCTGATCTCTGACTTTCAAACTTGGGACTGTTCTTTTTTTATCTGCACAATGTTTGTAACAATGAGAAGTTTTCTGCAGAGTAGATTGAACTCTTTCCAAATCCTGGAGAAGTACTGTAAGGAGGATGTTACTGCTGGTAAGTCGAAGGCTGGTAAACTTTGAAGCTCTGGTTGTGTACCATAAACAGTAAAGAATGGAGTGTGACCAGTGGAGGAGTGATAAAAACTATTGTGTGCAAATTCTTCCGAAGGCAAAAAAATCTAACCAGTGATCTTGTGAAGAAGAGAGATGAATTTGTAGGTATGTTTTCATGTCTTGATTAACACATTCTGTTGCCCCGTTAGTCTGAGAGTGATAAGCTGTTGAAAACTTTAATTTAACTAGTAATGCGGAGCATAGCGCTCTCCAATATTTGAACTCCTCGATCAGAGACGATTTCAGTGGGAAGCCTGTGTAGACGGAAGGGAAATAAAATGTTGAGCTAATTCAGAAGTGGAAGGCAATTTCTTGAGTGAATGAAATGAACCATTTTATAAAATCAGTCTATAACCACCCAAACTGTGGTATATCCTCTGGAAGCTGGAAGGTCTGTTACAAAGTCCATAGCTAGATGTGGAGTTTGCCAGGAGGTTTTTATGTTGTGCGCATTTAGTGCAAGATGATATGAATTCCACAACATCAGAATTCATAGCTGGCCACCAGTAAGAATGTTATATGGATTCCATGGTCTTGTGAATACCAGTATGTCCAGCAAAACGGGATGCATGTGCCCATATCAGCAATTATTTACAAAGTTCTGGGGCTACAAACATCTTGCCAGGAGGCAGCATAATTTTAGTGGCAACAAAGACTCTGGGTTCAAGAACAGGACATTCCCTCTGGGTTTCTGTACAACTTTCAGAAATAATTGAATGAGACAAGGCGTCAGCCTTCTGATTCTGGGATCATGGATGAAAAGTTAGAGTAAAATTAAATTGTGTGAAAAACATGGTCCACCAAGCCAACCAGGCATTTAGATACTGGACATTCTTTAGAAACAACAAATTCCGATGGTCTGTGTAGATAGTGATTTAGAAATTTGCTCCTTCAAGGAGATAACACCACTTCTCCAACACAAGTTTGACGGCGATTAACTCTTTCTCTCCTATATCTTAATTCTTCTCTGCAGGCAAATTTTTTTGGGAGAAGTACCCACATGGATGAAACTTATTATCTTAATTTTGGGGGTAAAAACTGCTCCTACCGCTTCAGAGGAAGCATCGACTTCTAAGAAGAAGGGTCTACTAACATCAGGCTGGCGTAACACCGGAGCAGTGACAAAGGCTTGTTTAAGTAGCTGGAAGGCAGTCTCAGCATTGGGGGACCACTGCATGGGGTTGACTCCTTTACAGGTCAAAACTGTAATGGGCGCTACCAGAGATGAAAATCCTTTACAGAATTTGCGGTAGTAGTTTGCAAAACCTAAAAATCTTTGTATCGCCTTCAAAGACGTTGGCCGAGACCAATTCAAGACATCTTGCACCTTCTCCGGATCCATTTCTAACCCCAAACCTGAGACAATATATCCTAAGAAAGGTATAGAGGGAACTTCAAACACGCATTTTTCCAGTTTACATTATAAACTCTTCTTCCGCAAACCTGCTGAAAACTTCCCTCACATGTTGCCAATGGTCCTCAAGGTTGAAAGAGAAAATTAAGATATCGAGATAGATGACTACAGAGGAGAAGAGTAAGTCCCGAAAGATCTCATTAACAAAATTCTGGAACACTGCAGGAGCGTTACCGAGACCGAAGGGCATAACTTAAGTACTCAAAATGCCCAGCTCGAGTATTAAAGGCGGTTTTGTATTCTGATGAGATTATAGGCCCCTCTAAGTCCAATTTAGTAAACACTGTAGGGGTACCGATTTTTGATCATAATGTCATTTAAATCCTGGAAGACTATGCAGGGCCAAAGTCATCCATCCTTCTTTGTAATGAAAAAGAACCCGCACCCGCAGGAGAGATTTAAGGTCAGATAACCCCTTGGCCAAATTTTCTTGGATATCCTCCGACATGGCCTTAGTTTCCGGTACTGAGAGTGGATAAGTAGGTCCACATGGAGGAATCTTCCCAGGCATTAACTCTATAGGACAGTCCCAATTCCTATGGGGAGGTAAGATATCAGTTCAGATTTGCAAAAACATCTTTAAATGTGACTTATTGAGAGAGAAGTTGTGAAGAATTTGATACTTTATTTACAGGTTTCACACATGGGGGAAAAACGACAAAAACTCCCCAAGACAAAATTTGCATAGTCAACTAATCTATCTGTGGACTATGTTTTGCTTAGCCAAGGGCAACCTAAAATTATTCTGTGGGAGGCCTTTGGAATAATAAAAGTTTTATCAGTTCTACAAGAAGAGCACCAATAAAAATTTGTAGTGGAAGAGTCTGGTGAGTGACAGTTCCATTGATAATACAACTACCTTACACTGCAGAGAGAGAAATAGCTTCATTTAACGACTGTACTGGATTTTTTATACTTCTGGACTAGCTCAGCTGAATCCTGGCAGCTGCGGGATCTAGGAGTCAGCTCTAGGACAAAAGGGATAGTAGACAGATTTTCCTGGAGACAGTGACATTACTCCCAACCTATTGTCTTCACGGCTGGTTAAGAACAGTAGTTTCCCAGACAACGGGTACAGGAGGCAACCAGATGACCGGCCTCTCCACAATACATGCAGAGATTATCACAATGATGTTTCTGTCATTCTTCTGCGCAGAGTCGGGCCCAATTAATCTGCATAGGTTCTTCCGTAACAGTCTCTGGAGAAGTAGCAAGAGGAGGAGGTGGGGTAGGCCGAAACCAGAATTGATCTGTTTTATTCTTTTCAGCCTGTCTATCACAGTAGCGTAGATCTGCTTTGTTGCATAATGAGATGAGATCATCCAACCTGGGTGGTAAACCACGTGTCGCAAGATCATCTTTAAGGCGATCTGAAAGTTCACTCCTAAAACCTGAGATTAGAGCCTCCTCATTTCACTACAACTCTGAGGTCAGCATTTGGAACTGGATAACATAGTGTCCCACTGTCCTGTTCCCCTGGCAGAGGCGTATAATTTATGTGGATGCGAAAGTCACCCTACCAGGCTCATCAAAGATTCTTTGGAAATTTGACAGGAATCCTGCGTAGTCAGTTAACAGAGGATTGGCTCTTTCCCATAATGGAGCGACCCATTTTAGGGCTGGACCAGAGAGAAGTGACACTATATAAGCGACTTTAGCTTTGGGAGAGCGGAAGTTAGCAGGCTGAAGCGTAAAGTGGATGTCACATTGGTTTAAACAACACATTTTACTGTTCCCATCAAATTTACTTGGGGCCAGCAAATGGAGATGTAACGATGGTGAGGTTGATAAGGTGGGACCAATTGCAGGAACAGACTGAGCATTAGTAGAAACTGGCATGCTGACCATGACAAGAGTGACTGACAGTGAGACAGTTCTTGCATAAAATGGACCCAAATGATGGTGGGAAGCTTCAAGATCCTCCAAACGACTTGCGATACTTTGCAATAAATCTGCTCTGGAATCCTGACCACTAGCCGAATACATTGAGTCAGTGCAAACTGTCACGACCAGAGTAGGAAGTGGACCCAGACTGGGTGCAGGGGCGACCTTGTGAGCAGTTTCTTGGAACTGGAATGAGGCTGAATGAAGGGGGTATTTATTCATGAATGTCTGTGACTTGCCGGGTGAAATGGAGACCCAGGAAAGTGAACACACCAGGTTCCCTGAGCGCAACTACTGGAGATGCATGGGGTAAAGGAACCAGCACCGCAACTGGCAGGGAACACTGATGGAGGAGGCTCTGTATATAGCAAAGATAATGGTTAGGTACCGGACTGGGATAAATAACCAGCTGGCAGAGGCACTTGACTAGAGCAGGTAGCAAGGATTACTCCAATGGGACACTACACACTGGAGCACTAGAATACACAAATCAAGGGAGCACAGAGAACTAACTCACAAACAAGCTGTGTACGACAATGCACTGGAAACCCAAGGACTCTCAGTACCTGAAGTTTGTACAGGATAGGTTGTTTGAACCCATGTGGATCTTGCCTAACCTGTCATGACCAGACTCAAGATGATGGCGCCCAGCAGCGCTGATGCAGACTCCAGGCTCCAGCTGCTCCAAAATGCCAACAGACCAGCGCTACCTCCCAGGGACCTGCCCAAACATTGCGTCAGCATCCAGCAGCCTGCACCCCTGGTGGACAGAGCCCACCAGAGCGCCCAGACAGGTAGGTCCCGGACCCCTTGCTGAGCACCAGAGAGGCCGTTGACACAGGTGAGCTATATGACAACCCGTTCTGCTCAAGCTCCGCTCCATGACAACCAGTGTGTATAACAGTGAGTATAGTTGTATCTCATATAACCAGGGGTGTATCTATAATGGGTGCAGGGTGTGCGGGGAACACAGGCCCCTGGATACAGGGGGGCCCCGCACTGCACACTGCTGGGTGATACGGAAACCCAGGAAAGTGAACACACTGGGTTCATTGAGTGCAACTACTGGAGACGCTGAGGTACAGGAACCAGCAGTGCAACTGGCAGGGAACGCTGATGGAGGAGGCTCTGTAATGTAGCACAGGTATTGGTTAAGTACTGAACTGGGATAAATAACTAGCTGGCAGAGGCACTTGACTAGAGCAGGTAGAAAGGATTACGCCAATGGGACACTACACACTGGCACACTAGAATACATGGATCAAGGGAGAACAGAGAACTAACACACAGACAAGCTGTGTATGACAATGCACTGGCAACCTAAGGACTTTCAGGAAGCCCTTAAGTACCTGAAGGTTGTGCAGGATTGGTTGTTTGAGCCCACTGTGGATCTTGCAGTCTGGATTGGTCTTTACCAGTCATGTGACCAGACCCAAGATGATGGCGCACAGCACCTGGCAGCGCTGATGCAGACTCCAGGCTCCAGCTGCTGCAAGATGCCAGCAGATCAGCGCTACCATCCAGGGACTTGCCCGTACATCGTGCCAACTTCCAGCATCCTGCATTCATGCTGGATGGACTCTGCCAGAGCGCCCAGACAGGTAAAATCCAGAACCCCTGCTGAGCACCAAAGAGGCCTGTAACAATACCCCCTCCTTTTGAGATGGCATCTGGACATAGATTACGTTGTCTTGGGTTTTCCGAGTGGAATTTCTGGATCAATAAAGGTGCATGAACATTGGCAGAGTTCACCCAGCAATGCACTTCTGGACCATAACCCTTCCAATCCAACAAATACTGAAGGTGACCATAACGAAAATGAAAATCCAGGATTTTCTTAATTTCAAACTCAACTCCACTTAGTAGTTTAGTAGAATGAGGCAGAATTTTGATAAACCAATTTAAAATCAGAGGCTTTAATAATGAGATATGAAATTAAGTAGGAATCTTGAGGTAAGAAGGCAGTTTAATTTTATAAGCCACTGGATTGATGATTCCTCCATGGAAAATGGACCAATAAAATGAGGGGTGAATTTCATTTATGGTACCCAGAGATTTATGTTTCAAGTAGAAAGCCAAACCTGATCTCTGACTTTCAAACTTGGGACTGTTCTTTTTTTATCTGCACAATGTTTGTAACAATGAGAAGTTTTCTGCAGAGTAGATTGAACTCTTTTCCAAATCCTGGAGAAGTACTGTAAGGAGGATGTTACTGCTGGTAAGTCGAAGGCTGGTAAACTTTGAAGCTCTGGTTGTGTACCATAAACAGTAAAGAATGGAGTGTGACCAGTGGAGGAGTGATAAAAACTATTGTGTGCAAATTCTTCCGAAGGCAAAAAAATCTAACCAGTGATCTTGTGAAGAAGAGAGATGAATTTGTAGGTATGTTTTCATGTCTTGATTAACACATTCTGTTGCCCCGTTAGTCTGAGAGTGATAAGCTGTTGAAAACTTTAATTTAACTAGTAATGCGGAGCATAGCGCTCTCCAATATTTGAACTCCTCGATCAGAGACGATTTCAGTGGGAAGCCTGTGTAGACGGAAGGGAAATAAAATGTTGAGCTAATTCAGAAGTGGAAGGCAATTTCTTGAGTGAATGAAATGAACCATTTTATAAAATCAGTCTATAACCACCCAAACTGTGGTATATCCTCTGGAAGCTGGAAGGTCTGTTACAAAGTCCATAGCTAGATGTGGAGTTTGCCAGGAGGTTTTTATGTTGTGCGCATTTAGTGCAAGATGATATGAATTCCGCAACATCAGAATTCATAGCTGGCCACCAGTAAGAATGTTATATGGATTCCATGGTCTTGTGAATACCAGTATGTCCAGCAAAACGGGATGCATGTGCCCATATCAGCAATTATTTACAAAGTTCTGGGGCTACAAACATCTTGCCAGGAGGCAGCATAATTTTAGTGGCAACAAAGACTCTGGGTTCAAGAACAGGACATTCCCTCTGAGTTTCTGTACAACTTTCAGAAATAATTGAATGAGACAAGGCGTCAGCCTTCTGATTCTGGGATCATGGATGAAAAGTTAGAGTAAAATTAAATTGTGTGAAAAACATGGTCCACCAAGCCAACCAGGCATTTAGATACTGGACATTCTTTAGAAACAACAAATTCCGATGGTCTGTGTAGATAGTGATTTAGAAATTTGCTCCTTCAAGGAGATAACACCACTTCTCCAACACAAGTTTGACGGCGATTAACTCTTTCTCTCCTATATCTTAATTCTTCTCTGCAGGCAAATTTTTTTGGGAGAAGTACCCACATGGATGAAACTTATTATCTTAATTTTGGGGGTAAAAACTGCTCCTACCGCTTCAGAGGAAGCATCGACTTCTAAGAAGAAGGGTCTACTAACATCAGGCTGGCGTAACACCGGAGCAGTGACAAAGGCTTGTTTAAGTAGCTGGAAGGCAGTCTCAGCATTGGGGGACCACTGCATGGGGTTGACTCCTTTACAGGTCAAAACTGTAATGGGCGCTACCAGAGATGAAAATCCTTTACAGAATTTGCGGTAGTAGTTTGCAAAACCTAAAAATCTTTGTATCGCCTTCAAAGACGTTGGCCGAGACCAATTCAAGACATCTTGCACCTTCTCCGGATCCATTTCTAACCCCAAACCTGAGACAATATATCCTAAGAAAGGTATAGAGGGAACTTCAAACACGCATTTTTCCAGTTTACATTATAAACTCTTCTTCCGCAAACCTGCTGAAAACTTCCCTCACATGTTGCCAATGGTCCTCAAGGTTGAAAGAGAAAATTAAGATATCGAGATAGATGACTACAGAGGAGAAGAGTAAGTCCCGAAAGATCTCATTAACAAAATTCTGGAACACTGCAGGAGCGTTACCGAGACCGAAGGGCATAACTTAAGTACTCAAAATGCCCAGCTCGAGTATTAAAGGCGGTTTTGTATTCTGATGAGATTATAGGCCCCTCTAAGTCCAATTTAGTAAACACTGTAGGGGTACCGATTTTTGATCATAATGTCATTTAAATCCTGGAAGACTATGCAGGGCCAAAGTCATCCATCCTTCTTTGTAATGAAAAAGAACCCGCACCCGCAGGAGAGATTTAAGGTCAGATAACCCCTTGGCCAAATTTTCTTGGATATCCTCCGACATGGCCTTAGTTTCCGGTACTGAGAGTGGATAAGTAGGTCCACATGGAGGAATCTTCCCAGGCATTAACTCTATAGGACAGTCCCAATTCCTATGGGGAGGTAAGATATCAGTTCAGATTTGCAAAAACATCTTTAAATGTGACTTATTGAGAGAGAAGTTGTGAAGAATTTGATACTTTATTTACAGGTTTCACACATGGGGGAAAAACGACAAAAACTCCCCAAGACAAAATTTGCATAGTCAACTAATCTATCTGTGGACTATGTTTTGCTTAGCCAAGGGCAACCTAAAATTATTCTGTGGGAGGCCTTTGGAATAATAAAAGTTTTATCAGTTCTACAAGAAGAGCACCAATAAAAATTTGTAGTGGAAGAGTCTGGTGAGTGACAGTTCCATTGATAATACAACTACCTTACACTGCAGAGAGAGAAATAGCTTAATTTAACGACTGTACTGGATTTTTTATACTTCTGGACTAGCTCAGCTGAATCCTGGCAGCTGCGGGATCTAGGAGTCAGCTCTAGGACAAAAGGGATAGTAGACAGATTTTCCTGGAGACAGTGACATTACTCCCAACCTATTGTCTTCACGGCTGGTTAAGAACAGTAGTTTCCCAGACAACGGGTACAGGAGGCAACCAGATGACCGGCCTCTCCACAATACATGCAGAGATTATCACAATGATGTTTCTGTCATTCTTCTGCGCAGAGTCGGGCCCAATTAATCTGCATAGGTTCTTCCGTAACAGTCTCTGGAGAAGTAGCAAGAGGAGGAGGTGGGGTAGGCCGAAACCAGAATTGATCTGTTTTATTCTTTTCAGCCTGTCTATCACAGTAGCGTAGATCTGCTTTGTTGCATAATGAGATGAGATCATCCAACCTGGGTGGTAAACCACGTGTCGCAAGATCATCTTTAAGGCGATCTGAAAGTTCACTCCTAAAACCTGAGATTAGAGCCTCCTCATTTCACTACAACTCTGAGGTCAGCATTTGGAACTGGATAACATAGTGTCCCACTGTCCTGTTCCCCTGGCAGAGGCGTATAATTTATGTGGATGCGAAAGTCACCCTACCAGGCTCATCAAAGATTCTTTGGAAATTTGACAGGAATCCTGCGTAGTCAGTTAACAGAGGATTGGCTCTTTCCCATAATGGAGCGACCCATTTTAGGGCTGGACCAGAGAGAAGTGACACTATATAAGCGACTTTAGCTTTGGGAGAGCGGAAGTTAGCAGGCTGAAGCGTAAAGTGGATGTCACATTGGTTTAAACAACACATTTTAGGGTTCCCATCAAATTTACTTGGGGCCAGCAAATGGAGATGTAACGATGGTGAGGTTGATAAGGTGGGACCAATTGCAGGAACAGACTGAGCATTAGTAGAAACTGGCATGCTGACCATGACAAGAGTGACTGACAGTGAGACAGTTCTTGCATAAAATGGACCCAAATGATGGTGGGAAGCTTCAAGATCCTCCAAACGACTTGCGATACTTTGCAATAAATCTGCTCTGGAATCCTGACCACTAGCCGAATACATTGAGTCAGTGCAAACTGTCACGACCAGAGTAGGAAGTGGACCCAGACTGGGTGCAGGGGCGACCTTGTGAGCAGTTTCTTGGAACTGGAATGAGGCTGAATGAAGGGGGTATTTATTCATGAATGTCTGTGACTTGCCGGGTGAAATGGAGACCCAGGAAAGTGAACACACCAGGTTCCCTGAGCGCAACTACTGGAGATGCATGGGGTAAAGGAACCAGCACCGCAACTGGCAGGGAACACTGATGGAGGAGGCTCTGTATATAGCAAAGATAATGGTTAGGTACCGGACTGGGATAAATAACCAGCTGGCAGAGGCACTTGACTAGAGCAGGTAGCAAGGATTACTCCAATGGGACACTACACACTGGAGCACTAGAATACACAAATCAAGGGAGCACAGAGAACTAACTCACAAACAAGCTGTGTACGACAATGCACTGGAAACCCAAGGACTCTCAGTACCTGAAGTTTGTACAGGATAGGTTGTTTGAACCCATGTGGATCTTGCCTAACCTGTCATGACCAGACTCAAGATGATGGCGCCCAGCAGCGCTGATGCAGACTCCAGGCTCCAGCTGCTCCAAAATGCCAACAGACCAGCGCTACCTCCCAGGGACCTGCCCAAACATTGCGTCAGCATCCAGCAGCCTGCACCCCTGGTGGACAGAGCCCACCAGAGCGCCCAGACAGGTAGGTCCCGGACCCCTTGCTGAGCACCAGAGAGGCCGTTGACACAGGTGAGCTATTTGACAACCCGTTCTGCTCAAGCTCCGCTCCATGACAACCAGTGTGTATAACAGTGAGTATAGTTGTATCTCATATAACCAGGGGTGTATCTATAATGGGTGCAGGGTGTGCGGGGAACACAGGCCCCTGGATACAGGGGGGCCCCGCACTGCACACTGCTGGGTGATACGGAAACCCAGGAAAGTGAACACACTGGGTTCATTGAGTGCAACTACTGGAGACGCTGAGGTACAGGAACCAGCAGTGCAACTGGCAGGGAACGCTGATGGAGGAGGCTCTGTAATGTAGCACAGGTATTGGTTAAGTACTGAACTGGGATAAATAACTAGCTGGCAGAGGCACTTGACTAGAGCAGGTAGAAAGGATTACGCCAATGGGACACTACACACTGGCACACTAGAATACATGGATCAAGGGAGAACAGAGAACTAACACACAGACAAGCTGTGTATGACAATGCACTGGCAACCTAAGGACTTTCAGGAAGCCCTTAAGTACCTGAAGGTTGTGCAGGATTGGTTGTTTGAGCCCACTGTGGATCTTGCAGTCTGGATTGGTCTTTACCAGTCATGTGACCAGACCCAAGATGATGGCGCACAGCACCTGGCAGCGCTGATGCAGACTCCAGGCTCCAGCTGCTGCAAGATGCCAGCAGATCAGCGCTACCATCCAGGGACTTGCCCGTACATCGTGCCAACTTCCAGCATCCTGCATTCATGCTGGATGGACTCTGCCAGAGCGCCCAGACAGGTAAAATCCAGAACCCCTGCTGAGCACCAAAGAGGCCTGTAACAATACCCCCTCCTTTTGAGATGGCATCTGGACATAGATTACGTTGTCTTGGGTTTTCCGAGTGGAATTTCTGGATCAATAAAGGTGCATGAACATTGGCAGAGTTCACCCAGCAATGCACTTCTGGACCATAACCCTTCCAATCCAACAAATACTGAAGGTGACCATAACGAAAATGAAAATCCAGGATTTTCTTAATTTCAAACTCAACTCCACTTAGTAGTTTAGTAGAATGAGGCAGAATTTTGATAAACCAATTTAAAATCAGAGGCTTTAATAATGAGATATGAAATTAAGTAGGAATCTTGAGGTAAGAAGGCAGTTTAATTTTATAAGCCACTGGATTGATGATTCCTCCATGGAAAATGGACCAATAAAATGAGGGGTGAATTTCATTTATGGTACCCAGAGATTTATGTTTCAAGTAGAAAGCCAAACCTGATCTCTGACTTTCAAACTTGGGACTGTTCTTTTTTTATCTGCACAATGTTTGTAACAATGAGAAGTTTTCTGCAGAGTAGATTGAACTCTTTTCCAAATCCTGGAGAAGTACTGTAAGGAGGATGTTACTGCTGGTAAGTCGAAGGCTGGTAAACTTTGAAGCTCTGGTTGTGTACCATAAACAGTAAAGAATGGAGTGTGACCAGTGGAGGAGTGATAAAAACTATTGTGTGCAAATTCTTCCGAAGGCAAAAAAATCTAACCAGTGATCTTGTGAAGAAGAGAGATGAATTCGTAGGTATGTTTTCATGTCTTGATTAACACATTCTGTTGCCCCGTTAGTCTGAGAGTGATAAGCTGTTGAAAACTTTAATTTAACTAGTAATGCGGAGCATAGCGCTCTCCAATATTTGAACTCCTCGATCAGAGACGATTTCAGTGGGAAGCCTGTGTAGACGGAAGGGAAATAAAATGTTGAGCTAATTCAGAAGTGGAAGGCAATTTCTTGAGTGAATGAAATGAACCATTTTATAAAATCAGTCTATAACCACCCAAACTGTGGTATATCCTCTGGAAGCTGGAAGGTCTGTTACAAAGTCCATAGCTAGATGTGGAGTTTGCCAGGAGGTTTTTATGTTGTGCGCATTTAGTGCAAGATGATATGAATTCCGCAACATCAGAATTCATAGCTGGCCACCAGTAAGAATGTTATATGGATTCCATGGTCTTGTGAATACCAGTATGTCCAGCAAAACGGGATGCATGTGCCCATATCAGCAATTATTTACAAAGTTCTGGGGCTACAAACATCTTGCCAGGAGGCAGCATAATTTTAGTGGCAACAAAGACTCTGGGTTCAAGAACAGGACATTCCCTCTGGGTTTCTGTACAACTTTCAGAAATAATTGAATGAGACAAGGCGTCAGCCTTCTGATTCTGGGATCATGGATGAAAAGTTAGAGTAAAATTAAATTGTGTGAAAAACATGGTCCACCAAGCCAACCAGGCATTTAGATACTGGACATTCTTTAGAAACAACAAATTCCGATGGTCTGTGTAGATAGTGATTTAGAAATTTGCTCCTTCAAGGAGATAACACCACTTCTCCAACACAAGTTTGACGGCGATTAACTCTTTCTCTCCTATATCTTAATTCTTCTCTGCAGGCAAATTTTTTTGGGAGAAGTACCCACATGGATGAAACTTATTATCTTAATTTTGGGGGTAAAAACTGCTCCTACCGCTTCAGAGGAAGCATCGACTTCTAAGAAGAAGGGTCTACTAACATCAGGCTGGCGTAACACCGGAGCAGTGACAAAGGCTTGTTTAAGTAGCTGGAAGGCAGTCTCAGCATTGGGGGACCACTGCATGGGGTTGACTCCTTTACAGGTCAAAACTGTAATGGGCGCTACCAGAGATGAAAATCCTTTACAGAATTTGCGGTAGTAGTTTGCAAAACCTAAAAATCTTTGTATCGCCTTCAAAGACGTTGGCCGAGACCAATTCAAGACATCTTGCACCTTCTCCGGATCCATTTCTAACCCCAAACCTGAGACAATATATCCTAAGAAAGGTATAGAGGGAACTTCAAACACGCATTTTTCCAGTTTACATTATAAACTCTTCTTCCGCAAACCTGCTGAAAACTTCCCTCACATGTTGCCAATGGTCCTCAAGGTTGAAAGAGAAAATTAAGATATCGAGATAGATGACTACAGAGGAGAAGAGTAAGTCCCGAAAGATCTCATTAACAAAATTCTGGAACACTGCAGGAGCGTTACCGAGACCGAAGGGCATAACTTAAGTACTCAAAATGCCCAGCTCGAGTATTAAAGGCGGTTTTGTATTCTGATGAGATTATAGGCCCCTCTAAGTCCAATTTAGTAAACACTGTAGGGGTACCGATTTTTGATCATAATGTCATTTAAATCCTGGAAGACTATGCAGGGCCAAAGTCATCCATCCTTCTTTGTAATGAAAAAGAACCCGCACCCGCAGGAGAGATTTAAGGTCAGATAACCCCTTGGCCAAATTTTCTTGGATATCCTCCGACATGGCCTTAGTTTCCGGTACTGAGAGTGGATAAGTAGGTCCACATGGAGGAATCTTCCCAGGCATTAACTCTATAGGACAGTCCCAATTCCTATGGGGAGGTAAGATATCAGTTCAGATTTGCAAAAACATCTTTAAATGTGACTTATTGAGAGAGAAGTTGTGAAGAATTTGATACTTTATTTACAGGTTTCACACATGGGGGAAAAACGACAAAAACTCCCCAAGACAAAATTTGCATAGTCAACTAATCTATCTGTGGACTATGTTTTGCTTAGCCAAGGGCAACCTAAAATTATTCTGTGGGAGGCCTTTGGAATAATAAAAGTTTTATCAGTTCTACAAGAAGAGCACCAATAAAAATTTGTAGTGGAAGAGTCTGGTGAGTGACAGTTCCATTGATAATACAACTACCTTACACTGCAGAGAGAGAAATAGCTTCATTTAACGACTGTACTGGATTTTTTATACTTCTGGACTAGCTCAGCTGAATTAAAAATCCTGGCAGCTGCGGGATCTAGGAGTCAGCTCTAGGACAAAAGGGATAGTAGACAGATTTTCCTGGAGACAGTGACATTACTCCCAACCTATTGTCTTCACGGCTGGTTAAGAACAGTAGTTTCCCAGACAACGGGTACAGGAGGCAACCAGATGACCGGCCTCTCCACAATACATGCAGAGATTATCACAATGATGTTTCTGTCATTCTTCTGCGCAGAGTCGGGCCCAATTAATCTGCATAGGTTCTTCCGTAACAGTCTCTGGAGAAGTAGCAAGAGGAGGAGGTGGGGTAGGCCGAAACCAGAATTGATCTGTTTTATTCTTTTCAGCCTGTCTATCACAGTAGCGTAGATCTGCTTTGTTGCATAATGAGATGAGATCATCCAACCTGGGTGGTAAACCACGTGTCGCAAGATCATCTTTAAGGCGATCTGAAAGTTCACTCCTAAAACCTGAGATTAGAGCCTCCTCATTTCACTACAACTCTGAGGTCAGCATTTGGAACTGGATAACATAGTGTCCCACTGTCCTGTTCCCCTGGCAGAGGCGTATAATTTATGTGGATGCGAAAGTCACCCTACCAGGCTCATCAAAGATTCTTTGGAAATTTGACAGGAATCCTGCGTAGTCAGTTAACAGAGGATTGGCTCTTTCCCATAATGGAGCGACCCATTTTAGGGCTGGACCAGAGAGAAGTGACACTATATAAGCGACTTTAGCTTTGGGAGAGCGGAAGTTAGCAGGCTGAAGCGTAAAGTGGATGTCACATTGGTTTAAACAACACATTTTAGGGTTCCCATCAAATTTACTTGGGGCCAGCAAATGGAGATGTAACGATGGTGAGGTTGATAAGGTGGGACCAATTGCAGGAACAGACTGAGCATTAGTAGAAACTGGCATGCTGACCATGACAAGAGTGACTGACAGTGAGACAGTTCTTGCATAAAATGGACCCAAATGATGGTGGGAAGCTTCAAGATCCTCCAAACGACTTGCGATACTTTGCAATAAATCTGCTCTGGAATCCTGACCACTAGCCGAATACATTGAGTCAGTGCAAACTGTCACGACCAGAGTAGGAAGTGGACCCAGACTGGGTGCAGGGGCGACCTTGTGAGCAGTTTCTTGGAACTGGAATGAGGCTGAATGAAGGGGGTATTTATTCATGAATGTCTGTGACTTGCCGGGTGAAATGGAGACCCAGGAAAGTGAACACACCAGGTTCCCTGAGCGCAACTACTGGAGATGCATGGGGTAAAGGAACCAGCACCGCAACTGGCAGGGAACACTGATGGAGGAGGCTCTGTATATAGCAAAGATAATGGTTAGGTACCGGACTGGGATAAATAACCAGCTGGCAGAGGCACTTGACTAGAGCAGGTAGCAAGGATTACTCCAATGGGACACTACACACTGGAGCACTAGAATACACAAATCAAGGGAGCACAGAGAACTAACTCACAAACAAGCTGTGTACGACAATGCACTGGAAACCCAAGGACTCTCAGTACCTGAAGTTTGTACAGGATAAGTTGTTTGAACCCATGTGGATCTTGCCTAACCTGTCATGACCAGACCCAAGATGATGGCGCCCAGCAGCGCTGATGCAGACTCCAGGCTCCAGCTGCTCCAAAATGCCAACAGACCAGCGCTACCTCCCAGGGACCTGCCCAAACATTGCGTCAGCATCCAGCAGCCTGCACCCCTGGTGGACAGAGCCCACCAGAGCGCCCAGACAGGTAGGTCCCGGACCCCTTGCTGAGCACCAGAGAGGCCGTTGACACAGGTGAGCTATATGACAACCCGTTCTGCTCAAGCTCCGCTCCATGACAACCAGTGTGTATAACAGTGAGTATAGTTGTATCTCATATAACCAGGGGTGTATCTATAATGGGTGCAGGGTGTGCGGGGAACACAGGCCCCTGGATACAGGGGGGCCCCGCACTGCACACCCTGCACCCTTATTATTATTTACCTCTCCAGAGTCCTACGTCGGTGTGGGGGTCCGGCACTGGAAAATGACTGGAAAATGGCAGCGGCTGCCATTTTCCCATCGTTTGGGCATGCGCAGTACAGGGAAAATGGCCACCGTGGCCATTTTCCCGGTGACCTGTGCATACACTATAGACTCTGGGCACACTCTAGTGCCCAGAGTCTATAACTCCGGCGCTGGGCGGAGAGGAGGGGGCCCGTGTTGGAGACTGCACACAGGCCCCCTCCTCTCTAGAAATGCCCCAGCATATAACATCAATAAACTTCTCCACTGGTTAAAAATCTGGGCTGTTTGTATTTTGGGGCATCAGTTGGTGTGTACAATAACTCTGCTACGTTATCAAACTCTACACACACATTTCCACCAGTACATAGAGCCCAATATATCCAGCTTAAACATCCATAAACATCACAAAGCACTAAACTGCCAAATAAACAGAATGGATGCTTAATTTAAATGCAGAAACTTTTGGGCACCAGTAAAGGGGAACATAAAGATCTATATAAGAAACTAAGTAAAAAGGGCCGATATAGAAGGAATGAAGAGGTACAGTAGCGTGCTATGCATTTTATTTCCAATCCTTTAATATGAACACCCATGACAGGAAATTTCTATATTGCGGGGCCTAAAGTACATGGAAATGCAGTCATGTTTATTAGAGGGCAGACTTAATGAAACACAATCTCTTACTGCTGTCTGTTACTATTATCAGGCCAACAATATAGACGTACATTTTCTTTCCATGGTTAAAATCAATATGAAAACATTTTAAAAAACAACCAGAAATCGAAGAAATATAATGAATTACTTTGATGGAAGCACATTTAAATTAAGTGTTAATTGTGCTAGCGATGATTTTCCATTAAAGTGAAACTCCTGATTAGTATTTGAGATTGCAGACTAATCATATTTTGTTAACAAATCCCGATTTTCTTCTCCTTTTCCAGCAAAGCGAATGTGTTCTACTGTATTATCCTACTGAATAATATTTAACAATAATACAGCTTTTTTACTTTCTTATTTGGAAACTGGGGGGTGTTGAGTAATATTTGTAATATGTAATACTCTACATTAATGATCACAATAATCATACTGCCACTGCATCCACTCTAATTTTTGTGGGCAGCACAGATGGTGTAATGGTTAGCATTTAGAATGTAAGCTCTCACGAGCAGGGCCCTCTTCCCACATGTGCTTTTCCTTCATTTACTTTTATTGTTATATACTCTATACTCCTTATAACAGCATCTAACCCTTGACTTTTGCCATCCTGCTACTGTTGCAGCAATGTTTATATATCATGTACTTGTCCTGCAATGTCTTATACTGTATTTCAGTGTTTTCTTGTTCTGTTCAACTGTTTATGTGCTGTTTCTGTACTTAGTTTTTGTACTTGTTAGGCGCTGCGGAACCCTTGTGATGCAATATAAATAAAGGATAATAATAATAATATTCATAATAATTACTGCCTCAGAGCACTACTGAAGTCATTGGTTTGATTCCTACTATGGCCCTTAATGTGTATATTCTCCCTGTGCTTGCGTGGGTTTCCTCCGGGTGCTCCGGTTTCCTCCCACACTCCAAAAATATACTGGTAGCTTAATTGGCCCCCAACAAAAAAAAAATAACCCTAGTGTGTAAGTGTGTGCACATGTGGTAGGGAACATAGATTGTAAGCTCCACTGGGGTAGGGAGTGATGTGAATGACCAGATATTCTCTATGAAGTGCTGTAGAATATGTGTGCGCTATATAAATAACTGGTAATAAATAATAAATAATTTTTCCCTCATGTTTTTATTTTTCAATTTAATCAGATCTCAAAAAATAAATGTTCCTTATTTTTTTTTTTCTACATTCGTTTGACGTTTTATCTGGCTTTCTAGCACTGTTACTGTCCCCACACCCCAAGTTTTCATAGATCATGTTATAGGCCAGGTGGGCGAGGGATGATGTTTGTGTTTTAGTAATTTTTAGCAGATGTCAATGCTTGACAAATAGTATGGCTGAAATCATTGTAGGTATTATCTCTTCAGGGAAAATGAGGTGGGTACTATTTCAGTGTTCTTCAACCCCATTCCTCAGGACCCCTAACACATTATAATTTCCAGACCAACTACCAGGTGGACAGGTGTAACAGTAAACCAACTGTCACATTTTATAGCTCCACCTATGACCTGAAAAATAGAATCTATTAGGGCTCCTCATGACCCAGTTTAAGTACCACTGCTCTAATTCTAAGAATAAAGTTGATCCTGATGCATCTCTGATTCAGCGATGCATCCAAATCTGATGGTTTGCGTACATCTCCGACGGTGGGTTTACTGGGCATGTGCGGCTCCAATTGCAGTGTCAGAGAAGTCACTGCCAGATTAACAAGCTGTGGCTGTTTGAGGGTGGGGACGGAGTGCAGACGGCCTGCGTCACAAAAACTGTGGGCATGTTGGCCCCATTTTTTTGGGAGTGCCGAGGCCAGGTTCCGCATCTATCGAGTTCCGGCGCACATTATGAGTAAGCTTAAGCTTATTCAGATGTTCGATGGCTGCATGCTCGAAGGCAGCAGCGGATCACACAAGCAGGCCGGAGGCAGCTATTTACACTAGGTGCCTCCGGCTGCTTTAGTATATTTTAGCTGTGTAAAAAGATGCAGCAGCGATGATAACAGCGTACAACTCTATATCAGGCCCTTAGTGCACAGTAATACAGTCCTCATAGCTTCTGATTATTACTTTGGCCACACTTTATTTTTCCCTTTCTATTAGATTGCAAGCTCTGACAAGAAAGACTCAATCTTTTTGCACCTCTTAGTGCTTAAAGTGCTTAAATTGTTACTATATAACTGTTGGCTAGTAATAGCATTAAGAAATCTGTTTTGTATTTAGGATTTATGGATATTGGAAGAATCTGAAGTTTTGAGGCATAAGGGAATAATTTTTTCATTTGTACATTGGGCCTTATTCAGATGTGGACACAGAGCAGATATTAAAGCAGTTGAGCAATTATCGGTGTACTGTGCAAGTGTCACGGTCACAATCAAAGTAGGTTTCTTATGTATTCAAAACAAATAACTGAGACAATCATTCCAGGTGAAACTCGCTCATCCCCCTAAATCAATTTTCTCTTCCCTTTAGGAACAAGATATATTTGAAATTATTTCTGCTGTTTCTCGTAACTTGTATGATTTCTTACACTGGTTATAACAATACTACCGCAGTATATTAATACCAATAGGTCAGTAGTTAAATTAGTCTATGTAAATATAAAAAAATGTACGCATATGCACACCCACACTGTAGAAATCATCCATTAATTCAGCTCTAACTGGACCAACACGAATTAGTATTTGTGATACAGTACATTTATAAAGGTTAGTAGTGACCTCACCAGCAAACTGCTCCTGTTTTTGCACTAGTATGTTCGACTGAGCGCACCTGCTCCCTATTTTTCCATTTCTCTTAACTTAGCCCACTTCAGGAAATTGGATTCTGGGGAAAGAAACTGTTGGCAACAAATAGAGGACTTTCCTGGTTGGACAAAAAAAGAAAAACAAACCCTTGATTTGTGTCTATGGAAATTGATCCATGAGCTTATTGTTTAAAGAGTTGGATAGCCTTGGCCTGTAATTACTAACCTATTGTTAATCCAAAATGATGTTGTTATTTTACCTACTGTAACACAAACTGTAAACTACCAAAAAAACTTGAATTTGTACCCTTTGATCTTCAAAATTATTTTGTACATATCTAATTTCAGCTTGTACAATAATGACTGAGCCCAATTCACCTGCTTCAAGTTCACACTAGCGGGTATATGTACAGCTATGGCCAAAAGTTTTGAGAATGACACAAATATTGGTTTTCACAAAGTTTGCTGCTTCAGTGTTATTAGACCTTTTTGTCAGATGTTACTATGGTATACTGAAGTAAAATTACAAGCATTTCATAAGTGTCAAAGGCTTTTATTGACAATTACTTTAAGTTTATCCAAAGAATCAATATTTGCAGTGTTGACACTTCTTTTTCAAGACTTCTGCAATTCGCCCTAGCATGCTGTCAATCAACTTCTGGGCCACATACTGAGTGATGGCCACCCATTCTTGCCTAATCAATGCTTGGAGTTTGTGAGAATTTGTGGGTTTTTGTTTGTCCACCCACCTCTTGAGGATTGACCACAAGTTCTCAATGGGATTAAGGTCTGGGGAATTTCCTGGCCATGGACCCAAAATTTCGATGTTTTGTTCCCCAAGCCACTTAGTTATCACTTTTGCCTTATGGCAAGGTACTCCACCATGCTGGAAAAGGCATTGTTCATCACCAAACTATTCTTGGACGGTTGGGAGAAGTTGCTCTTGGAGGATGTTTTGGTACCATTCTTTATTCATGGCTGTGTTCTTAGGCAAAATTGTGAGTGAGCCCACTATCTTGGCTGAGAAGCAACCCCGCACATGAATGGTATTAGGATGCTTTACTGTTGGCATGACACAGGACTGATGGTAGCACTCACCTTTCCTTCTCCGGACAAGCATTTTTTCCGCATTTTTTCAGATGCCCCAAACAATCTGAAAGAGAATTTATCAGAGAAAATAACTATGCCCCAGTCCTTAGCAGTCCAATTCCTGTATCTTTTGAAGAAAATCAGTCTGTCCCTGATGTTTTTCCTGGAGAGAAGTGGCTTATTTGCTGCCCTTCTTGACACCATGCCATTGTCCAAAAGTCTTCATCCTGTGTCATGCCAACAGTAAACCAGCTTCTCAGCCAAGGGAGTGGGCTCACTCACACTTTTGCCTAAGAACACAGCCATGAATAAGAATGGTACCAAAACATCCTCCAAAAGCAACTTCTCCCAACCATCCAAGAACAGTTTGATGATGACCAATGCCTTTCCAGCACAGTGGAGTACCTTGCCATAAGGCAAAAGTGATAACTAAGTGGCTTGGGGAAAAAACATCAACATTTTGGGTCCTGGCCAGGAAACTCCCCAGACCATAATCCCATTGAGTACTTGTGGTCAATCCTCAAGAGGCAGGCGGACAAACAAAAATCCACAAATTCTGACAAACTCCAAGCATTGATTAGGCAAGAATATGCAGCCATCAGTCAGTATGTAGCCCAGATTGATTGACAGCATGCAAGGGCGAATTGCAGAAGTCTTGAAAAAGAAGGGTCAACACTGCAAATATTGACTCTTTGGATAAACTTAAAGTAATTGGCAATAAAAGCCTTTGACACTTATGAAATGCTTGTAATTTTAAATCAGTATACCATAGTAACATCTGACAAAAAGGTCTAAAAACACTGACACAGCAAACTTTGTGAAAACCAATACTTGTTTCAAAACTTTTGGCCATGGCTGTACTAACTAGTGGGTTGTCAAAGCACTTTGACCAATATAAAAAAATTAAAATGGCAATAGAAATGAAAACTAGGCAATCCTGATTTATCACTAATTTCTATTGCCATTTTTAATCTATTGTTTAAAACTGGCTATGATTGGTGACTTTGACAACCCACTGGTTTTAAAAATACTCTTAAATATCTTTTGCATATGACCAAAAGGCAGTACTGTTTTGGGGTTCATGGTCTGTAGGTTTTCTAGAGTATCACAGGAAAGACAAAGAATCAAGGAGCAACTGAGAGGAACAGGTAAAGAACATTCACAATTCATGTTTGTGCTGCTAGCCGACAGCTGGGAATACATGAGTTAAATGATTAAGATTGGACTTTATAAACAGCAGAAAATTATTTATTGCAGCCATAATTCTGTCATTTTTTGAAGCATGTGAAAAACTATAAATGTTTTGGTATAATTGATTTTGTTGCTTGAAATATGATGAACACTTCAAGAATAAAAATAATTAATATGTGTATATGGCATGACTCTGAACTCCAGATTAATTGCTCCCTGTATTTAGATAAGCCAATCGACTGGAACATATTTAAACCTTGCTTAATACTTTGAAGTCTATTACATATATCTTAAGAAGTAAAGTGAAAAGGGATAAAGTGGGAAGAGATAAATCTGATTATTTGTTATTTTTTCGCTGATTTAAACAGGAAGCAGACTCTCAGATACAATAAATTAAATGTCTGATTTGTACAGGCCGAGTTGTAACTGTTAAATGA
The DNA here is from genome assembly GCA_031769625.1 of Taudactylus pleione. Classification (NCBI taxonomy): domain Eukaryota; kingdom Metazoa; phylum Chordata; class Amphibia; order Anura; family Myobatrachidae; genus Taudactylus; species Taudactylus pleione. The sequence continues at coordinate 10,426,396 of JAUIMM010000116.1, forward strand.
TATGTTTCTTAAAATGCTGCCTGAAAGGGCTGCGGCTTTATGTAGCAAACAAAACAGACCTGTCTTCAAACAATGTTTGGCCATATTCGACTTCCTGTTAAAAAAAATAAAAAATCATTGGACATTAAAGAAAACTGTTCCTATGTTTTGTTTTCTAAAATGAAAACATTAGTTTTGTTTAATGTCTATTTAAATACAATGCTAATCTGATCCTTGTAACCATTGTTTTAAGTAAATCTGAGAGATGACTTTTTGAAAACACAAATAAAATTTGATGTTGTAATTGTCCTCGGTGGCTTGGCACCTTTTTGGGCATGTGCTACATTAACTAAGGTGAACGTTACTATAGTATTCCAATTATTAAGCATATATTTAACATTATTAACATAAAACTGAGCAATGTGTGCACAGATAGAATTTGGGTCCGAACCAAATAGAAGTAAAGAACCCTAGGATCATTTTTGACCACAAACGAAGTTAGATACAGCACGTAAAATAAGTATTGAACACATCCACATTTTTCTCAGTAAATATATTTGTAAGGGGTCTATTCTAATGAAGTTTTCACCAAGTGTTAGCAACAACCCATGCAATCCATACATGAAAAGAAATCAAACCATTGATGTCCATAAATGAGTTTATGTATAAATAATGTTAAAATAACTAGGGAAAAATTATTGAACACATGAAGAAAGGGAGGTGCAAAAAGGCATGAAAAGCCAAGACACCAACTGAAATCTATCAGTAATTAGAAAGCAATCCTGCCCCTTGTCAGTGTAAATTAATACAAGCTGCTTCAGTCCCAACTGATGGCCTATAATAGGTATACAAACGGGAAGCCGGCTTCCTTAATACCGGCAGCCGGCTTCCCGACTGTCATAATCCGGCGAGGGTGAAATGCTGGGCGTCAATATCTAGATGCTTGTCATTTCCCCGATGCCGGGAGACAGGCGTCCGGCATCCCGATCGAAGGGATGCTGGGCACCGGGAGCGGACAGCCGTGGGGGGGAGGGTTAGGTTTAGGGCACCCGGGGGGGGACTTAGGGTTATGCAACCCCCTGGAGGGTTAGGGTTAGGCTAGGGGGAGGGAGGGGGAGGGTTAGGCACCCCCGGGGGGGACTTATGGTTAGGCACCCCCCAGGGGACTTAGGTTTAGGCAGTGGGGAAGGAGGGGGTTAGGGTTGGGCACTTAGAGGGGGGATTAGGGTTAGGCACAGGGGGGAGGTTAGGGTTAGGCACCCCTAAGGAGGGTAAGGGTTAGGGGGTTAGGTTAGTAGATACTTACTTTAGGATGATCAAGATTTCCAGCACTGTCGGGCTTCTGCTGCCGGGCTCTGCTGGTTTGTCGGGCTGCAGCTGCTGGGATTCGAACTCCCAGCCATGCGGCAGCCGGGATATCATACGATTCCCTATAAAAAGGTGTCTCATTACAAAGGTGTCACCAGGGTTGCAGAGAGGGGGGGCAGCAGATTACCCAAGCCCAGTGATGGCAGGGGGCCTGGGCCATCCGCAGCACATCACTTTTTTTTTTTTAATTTTATCCTATTTTTTTTAATTCGCCTTTACCAATCACGGCAGATGACGTGCGTCAATTTGGGGGAAGGGTGGGTAGGGGAGGGCAAGTGGGGCATAACCACAGTGTCTGTGTGACTGTCACACACAGTGCGTGTCACTAACTTATTTGCAATGCAAGCAGCAGGCTGCAGCCGTGCTGCTGTGGAACTGAATCAGCTGATGCTCTTGCGAGATGATGATATCATCATCTCACGAGGCTCCCTCAGCAGGCACCATTTTATATATTGCAGGAGCAGCAGCAGCCTCAGAGGCTGAGCCTGAGAAGCTCTGCTGCCTTCATCTCTGCTTCCAGTGCATGGCTGCTTGTTGTGACAAGTTTGTGGGAGCCTGAGAGCAGTAAAGAGCCAACTCGGACTGGAAGACCAGCAATCACCAGTATCAGGTAAGGAAGTTTTTTTTTTTTTTTTTAACTAGCGTGCTGCTGGTGTTGTTAAGGAGGAAGGTTTGCAACTGCTGCTGGTGTTGGTAAAAGGGGGGGAATGTGTTACTGCTGCTGGTGTTAGGTGGGGGGTGTAACTGCTGCTGGTATTGGGGTGTTGGTCAAGGGAGGAGGGTAACTGTGGGTGCTGCTGAGATTGGTAGAAGGTGTAAGTGTGTCTATGTGTGGTGCTGGGGTTGGTCAGAGGGGTGGGAGTGTAACTCTGGGTACTGCTAGGGTGTTGGTAGAGGGCATAAGTGTGTCTATGGGTGCTGCTGGGTTTGGTCAGAGGGGTGGGAGTGAAACTCTGGGTGCTGCTGGGGTTGGTCAGAAGGGTGGGAGTGTAACTCTGGGTGCTGCTGGGGTGTTGGTAGATGGTGTATGTGTGTCTCTGGGTGCTGCTGGGGTTGGTCAGAGAGGTGGAGGTGTAACTCTAGGTACTGCAGGGGTGTTGGTAGGGCTGGTAATGGTGTCCCTAGGTCCTGTTAAGGTTGAGGTGTTAAGCGGGGGAGTGTGTCAGGTTGCTGCTGGGGTGATGATTGGAGGGTGAGTGTAACTCTATGAGGCCCATTGATCATTGTATAGTTGCGGCTTAATCCCCGAAAACACCAGTTTCAACATTTCATTATTATCATGCTCCTGTTAGTGGTTGCTTTACGTGTGAGACTCCCCCCCAAAGAGGTGCAGCATTGACCCAAACATGCTGTGGCTGCACCCCCTCCAGTGGGGGCCCCGGGAAGTTGCTGCACCAGCGCCCAAGATACCAGGGCTGGGTGTCACACAAGAAACATCTCATGATCGGTGAAATCAAAGAGCTTGCTCAAGACCTTTGCAACTTTATTGTTGCAAAACATTCTTATGGCATTGGTTACAGGTTCTAAACTTCTGAATGTTCCAATGAGCACTGTTGGGGCCATAAACCGAAAGTGGAAAGAACATAATTTCACCATAAACCAGCCACGACCATGTTCTCCTCGCAAGATTTCTGACAGCGGAGTGAAATGAATTATCAGAAGAGTTGTCCAAGAGCCAAGGACCACTTGTGGAGAGCTTCAGAAAGACCTGGAATTAGCAGGTACAATTGTTTAAAAGAAAACTATAAGTAATGCACTGAACCACCATGGCCTGTATGCACGCTCACCACGCAAGACTCCATTTCTGAAGAAAAAGCATGTTGAAGCTCATTTAAAGTTTGTTGCACAACATTTGGACAAGCCTGTGAAATACTGGGAGAATATAGTCTATTCAGTTGAGACCAAAATGCCATAATACACACCATGTTTGGAGGAGAAATGGCACTGCACATCACCCCAAAAACACCATACCAACAGTGAAGTTTGGAGGGGGGAACATCATGGTGTGGGGCTGTTTTTCAGCATACGGTACAGGCATACTTCATATGCTTGAAGGAAGGATGAATGGAAAAATGTACCGAGACATTCTTGATAAAAATATGCTGCCATCTACCAGTATGCTGAAGATGCTGAGGGTGGACATTTCAGAAAGATGTGATCCCAAACACACAGCTAAGGACACTCTCAATTGGTTTCAGAGAAAGAAAATAAAGCTGTTAGAATGGCCCAGCTAATCACCTGACTTAAATCCAATTGAAAATCTATGGAAAAAACTAAAGAGCAGAGTTCATAGAAGAGGCCCACGGAACCTTCAAGATTTGAAGGCTGTTTGCGTGGAAGAATGGGCCAAAATCACACCTGAGCAATGCATGCGACTAGCTTGGTCAGCATGAACTTCCATGCGTTTCATGCTGACCAAGCTCTGGAAGTTCTGTGGACATTTACTTTGTGGACCTTGATCTTTTTTCCCTCTGGAATTGGCAGAAACAACGGACATCAGGAGACCTTACAAGAACCGATTTATATGCAACTATAACGCTGCTAAGGGACTGTATCATCCGTGAGAAGGTGGAGTACACATTAACCCATTTTGTGCAAATTGCGCTGCCCAGGGATTGTGTGACATCCATTTCACCTGGATCCGGTAAATCTATATGTTGCCATAAAGGGAATTTATAGTCCACTTCATTACAGAGTTCAAGACTTTTCTAGGACTTTATATACCATGAGCTACAGGTATTAGGACAACTACCTAGTGTGCAATTGCATACATTGATTCACTAACAGTGATTTTATTATTATTATTACTATTATTATTATTATTATTTTTATGTGTTAATAAATATGTGATTTTTTATCTAACCATCCATTACAAATATATTTACTGAGAAAAATGTGGATGTGTTCAATACTTATTTTACCCGCTGTATGTATAAATTATGGTAGCAGGTGATTTGCCTTTGGCAAACACTAGTTATTTGTATTGAGTGAGGCTAATCTACTAGTATACATTTCATTAGTTATCAGCTGTTATTCCACATTATTTTACTCTGCATTGTAGTTTCACACTACAAAGTATATGTTAAGTAGTCTTTGTTTTTTCTCATTTCATGTTGCAAAGTGTTACGAGTATATTGAAAGGTGTGTTGTATCATATAGCAGATAAATAAGTAAGGTGTAATAAAATGTGATGACAGGAACATCCAGGTATATGTGGCAAAAGTCAAACTGATACAATTACAGTACAGGTTCTTTACAACCCAAGATGTAAGTACTCACTATCTTTCAAAGTGAAAAATAAATTGAAAAAGGTGAGATCTTGTGTGTTACTAGTAAAGAAAAAAAGAAACTAAAGAAAAGCAATATTAAATAAGAAAATATTTTGTGTGTGCAAATTACTTGTTAATGGGAGAGTTCAGAGGAGAATGGCCAGGCTGGTTCAAGCTGACAGGAGGGCAACAGTAACTCAAATAACTATGGAGCATATCCAATTGGACACAAGTTCTTGCCTGCAAAAAATTACGTGGACCTCACAACCAAGTTTGGATTACTGCGGGTATGCATGCTCCCGATACCCACGGTATCCAATTTTAAAAATTTGGTTGCAGTGTTTTCTGCAGGCCAAAACCCACGGGGGGGATAAGAAGGATCAAAATATATCACCTGCTGCTTCTACACACTCCTCAGACTGATTGCAGGAGGAAAGTGACTGCACAGCAGGCTGAGGTCACACACAATGGACGGGGAGTGGTTCACACATGAGAGTGGTTCACACGCACACACATATAGAAGAGGTGACAGGGTCTCACACACACACAAATCACCCCCCACGTTGCAGACATTGGGCGGAAGAATTCAGCATGCTGGAGAAGCAGAGAAGGAGGACTGCGGTGCCTGAAAGTGATTAATTATTGAACTAATTACATAATTGGACACTTCCAATTGCTTAATTCGTCACTGGGGGGGGGGGGTGGAATAAACTCAGGGGTCCAGAAGCAAGTCCTGATAATTTTTCCTTAAAATAAGGATTCAAAGAAAAATCAAAACTCTGTACCCAATTAATTACCACAATTCTCACTCAAACAGGACCCCCCCCCCTTGTTGGTGTGTGATTTTTAGAAGACTGTCACCGAATTGGATATGCCCCTAAGTGTTACAATGGTGGTATGCAGAAGAGTAACTCTGAATGCACGGCGCATTGGACTTTGAAGTGGATAGGCTACAGCAACAGAAGACCACTACAGGTTTCACACCTGCCAGCTAATAACAGGAAACTGAGGACACAGTAATCACAGGATCAAAAAGACTGGACAGTAGAAGATCATTGTCTGGTCTGATGAAATCTTAATTCTGCTGTGACATGTCTATGTTAGGGGCAACATTTGGCATAAGCAACGTCAATCCATTAATGTATCCTGCTTTGGGTCAATGGTTCTGGCTGGTAGTGTATTAGTGAGGGGATTGTTTGCTCCTCACACATTAGTTACTTAATATGGGTGTCAGGGTTCAGCCTAGGATCGGCCTCTCTCACCTCCTTGCCGGCTTCCCCTGACTTCCTTGCGGTCAGACGTCTGGTGCAGTGATGGATGTGGGGCTGAGTATTCTGCCTTAGGTGCTTTTTGCGAGCTTCCATGGTCGGCTGTGTGTGCTGGGGATCGGAGTTCCCATCATGGGCGCCGCCATGACAGTTCCTCTCATGTGACAGTACTCCTACCCTATGGTATCATTATTTCAGTCAGCTGATGCTGTGCTCCAGTAATCTGCTACCCCTGGGTATAAATCCGCCTCCAGAACTCCAGGAAGTTGCTGTTCAACTTCTTCTTCTCTGTTCCAGTGATACCAGCGTTGCTCTGTGCTAATCTTTCAGAGAGTTACTTCAGCCTGTTCACAGTTCTCCAGTTTCCAGTATTAGCTTCCATGCTAAACCTTACTCTGAGACTTTAGCTTTCTCACAGTACTTCAGTGTTTCATGTCCCTTCCCTGTGTGTCTTTGTATATGTGCTGCTAATTCTATTGCAGATTTCCTGTGGCTATTACCCTGTATCACTGAAGTGTCAGATTACCTGCTGGTATTAATTAGCTCACAGCTGGTCCTCCCAGCACATGTCTGTGTCAATCTGCTCTGTGTCTTGTCAGTGCAAATCTGCACTTGCAGTTAGCACTCTCCCAGTGTATGCCTATCTTCTCTATATGTCTTGTCTGTGCAATCTGCACCTGCATATATAATTATTCCCAGAATTTTGCCTTTGTCCAGTACCAGCATTTCTAGCTCTCCCAGTATTTGGTCTTTGTCCAGTACCACATTTCTAGCATTCCCAATATATTCCTTGAGTCCACTCTACTCTTGTATGTGCAATCCCCAGTATATGTTTGTGTTTTCCTGCATATTTAGCAAACTCCAGTACCTGCCTGTGTCCACATCTCCCTGAGCTGCTGAGCTAATCAGCTCCCGGATTTCTTAAGTGATTCTCAGTAAATTCTCAGTAATCTCATGCAAGCCGGTGATCAGGATGTCTAATTGTGTTCCAGTGTATCTCCAGTGTTCTAGCAATAACTTAACGTAATATAGTTTCCGGTCTTCTGCCATTCCCAGGTACCTGTCCAGAGGGCCGTGACCTGCTCACTTGGTGCAGCGGAAAACCAAATTCCAATTCTACGCTCGCGAGCGGGTCTGAATTAGGCCCAGAGCTTTATCGCAAGCTCTGTCCCTACAAGGGATTTTTAGTAAATCCCTATGATATTGCCTGAATTCGCAATTCGAATTCAATCGATAATATCAAACTACAATCTGCATTCCCAATGCGGATTGTAATAAATAGAGCCCAAAAACATGATTGAGGAGTAGTTCAGAGCCCTTTTATGTTTGAATTTGAACCTTCCAATGCTCTTTGTCTACAATTGTAGTGACGTAAATGTGTCTTGTCAAGATTGCAATCCAGGGTGTGTTTGCCCATTTTTAAAACTCGTAAATTTGCTAAAGAGCAAAACACGGTTTCAAAACACAAATAGAAATAAATACACCATCGACAAAACTCGCAAGTACTTTCCATAGACAGTACAGGGTCCCCGGAAAAAGCATTAACACCTCAAACTAGTCAGCCAAGGCTGGGAATCCCATGTGTGGTGGAGACCCCCAATAATGGGGTCCCCCCTCTCCTGAGCACTCCAGGCCTGGGCAGAAGCCCGAAGCTCCTTCCTGCACTCCTCTTCTCCAGTAGCATCCTGGTGTTTGGTTAAAAAAAATAATACTTACCTACCCCTTGGCGCAGGTTGGCCCTCTTGTCCAGTAGCATCCTAGGCATTAAAACAAAGATATGCAATGTCCCAAGACATTTCAGACTGAAGAGCTCTTCCCGCTAGTTGACAGGACCCATGAGGTTTTCTGCACTTGCCAGGCCGCCAGACACTATAGTAACTGACCGCTGATTGGCTGTGAGTGGCCTGGCTGTTAATTGACAACAACATGTACAGGTATTTATCTTGAGTTTATTTCTGTTTTGTTTCCAATTGTAAAGCACAATGGAATATGCTGGGGCTATAGAAATAATTGTTAATTAAATATATCAAATTGATCAATTTTAATTGCTTATTTCTCAGGGTGGCACTAGATGTCAACAACAGCTAATCTAACAGTAAAGGAAAAACTACTGCATAAGGGCAGTTTATTTCAGCCCCTGATACAACTTAGGCTAAAGGGAACCACTTCCCTTACTTGGCCAATGCTATCCCTGTTCCTAAAACAGTGACCAGGTGCACCCATAGGGTAATGGCCAATTAGACTAAATCAAAGTGGAAATATATAACAACCACACTTGTGCCCTATATGACTACTGGTGAACAGTGCATTCCCACCAAAGTTAGGTTTAATAAACTGCTCTCCACCACAATGTGCAACTGCACTAGCCATAATCAAACATTACAGCATCACCCTGGCACCATCACTTTAAAGTGAGACCAGTGTAAAGAGAAAGCAGACAGATCAGCCATGTGTCGACTTTTTAGTGTTGACATGTTAAATGTCAATATTTTGACTGTGTGGACCACTTACAAAAATATCTGTCTTTTTTTATTGTCAACATTCAGAATGTGTTGACCTTCTGAATGTCAACCTTTTTATTGTTGACTAATCGACCGGTGTCCCATAAAAGAATTCTTGGTTACCACATTGCAATACAACAAACCTAGAGACTCCAAACCCTTCCCGGAAGTAATGAACTCTCTGATAAAAGGTAAAAAGTTATCTGGTAATGGTAAAAACTGGTGACTGCTGAGACAGTAAAAGTGGGAGAAAGAGTGGGGTAGTCCTGCAAGGACAATGCAGAGACCATGAGGAATGTCACACATCAGGGTCTCAGTTACAGTTACCGAGTCCGGCGGTGTCATGTCACTGCCATCCGTACCCTCCATGGTCATGTCTGGCATCCTTGAGACCTGCACTGGCACTTCTGAATGTGTGTCTGGTGTTTACCGTCCCTGTCAGTTTCCTCGACAATGGAGCATAGGTGCGGCCATCTTGGATTTTCTCATATGACTGAATCTGCCAACTGGATTCAAACAGTCATGGTCACATAACCTGCTCAGCCAATAGGTACTAAGAACACCCTATTTAAACCCCTTCCTTTGTCTACCTCATTACAGAACAATGTCATTATCCCAGTTAACAGTAACCTGGCTCTGGACTGCGTTGGCTTCCAGCTTCTATTCCAGGTTCCTGAACCTGCATTTACAAATAGATGTATCTGCATCTGATTCAGTTACCAGCTACCTGCATTTACAAAGTTCATCTGCATATGATTATTCACTTATTAACTACCTGCATTTATAAAGTGCATCTGCATCTGAATCAAATACCAACTACCTGCATTTTCAGTATTGCAATCTGCATCTGACTAAGGGCCTGATTCACTATCGATCGCAAGTGCGATTGCAATAGCGATTACGATCGCTAGTTCAACTGCCATAGTATGCTAATTCATAGCGATCACTATGCCACCACAGCACAACATAAGGATGCCAACTTTACCTTACACACATCTGTAATGTTTAGTAGAACTGCAAAAACATTAGTACAATTGAGTACCATCGCAGCCTCACGCACACTTGTACAAGGTCAGACCTTACTCAGGAATTGCTAACCTCATCACATGCTATGAGTCCTCAAGCTGTGTACGGCATCGCAGTGGATAATTTATGCAGCCCATGCAACGGCGTTCAAACGCACTGGCACGCCTGCATTTGCCTGACCACCTCCCTGTCACCATCCACAAACGTCACTTCCTGTCAATTACTCTGCAATGGGTCTCGTAGTCACTGCGATCGCTGTGCCACATGCGCAGTATGCAACAATTGGCCGATTGCGTGAGTAATCGCAGTTGTGATCGGTAATGAATCAGGCCCTTAGTCTTTAATTAACTGCACTCACTAGTGCACAGTGCAGTGGATTTAGGACCTGATTCACTACGGATCGCAATTCTGCTTATATGCATGCACCGCAGTTGCTAATATCAGTGATGCTATTTAAATGTTTGCATTCACATTGCGATCGCAGTTAGTCATAAGGACGCCACTTCCTCTTACTCACAGCCATATACTAGGGCAACATAGCGAAGCAGTCGGTAACATCGAGTAACATCGGACTCATACGCACACTTGCACAAGCCCTGACCTTACTCAGAAATTGCTAACAGCCACGCTCGCTATCAGTGCTATGGCTGCTTATGGCCACGCAGTGGATAATTTATGCATGCCCCTGCAATTGTGTTGTAACACACTGGCATGCCTGTGTTCACCTGACCACCCCCCCATCACCTCCCACATCTGGCACTTCCTGTCAATCACTCTGCTCTGGGTCTGTGTAGCCTCTGCATTCGCTGTACCAAACACAATTACTAGTTCGCGCACTGCGATGCATACGCATGCGCAGTATGCAACAATCAACCATTGCAACTACGTTCCTTGCTGAATCAGGCCCTTAGTCTCTAGCTACTAGCATTCTGCATCCTATTCAGTCCACATTCATCTCAAGCATCTATCATATGAGCGGTTTTGCATATTGCACTGATTCCACCAGGTCTCCTACTACACGCCAGTGCATTTCCTAAAATACTACTCTCAGTATTGTACAGCACTCAAGTATCTACATCTCCTGCAGGATGGTCCTCTGTATCACAGGCCTTCACTTTTGTCACATCTACAGCCTACCTCTGCCGTCCTAGAGATATGAGAAAAATACTATCAAGAAACTGTATCTATCATGCTTTGGGCACTTCATTCAATGTTTCTCAAAGACTGTATACATATCTGTCCATTCAAGTAACCATACATATACTACTAGTATTGGTCTAGATGAGAAAGAGCTTAATCAAGGCCTCAAGCTTCAACTATCCTCCTAACTACAAAGCTAATCACAAGGTTTCGGGGACCAGATTCAGACCCACTCGCGAGCGAACCCTTTGGTGGGCGTGCCCGGGGGTGTGGCTGCCCAGATGGAGGCGTTCCCTACCATCTGGGGACGGCCCCACTGACATCACAAGTGCTGTCAGTGGGAGTGCTTTCGGCTCTGTTTGAGCCGAAAGCACTCTCGTGCTTGCGCACCGAGACCCTACCACAAGGATCTCATCGCAAACCCTATGGTCGCGATGGTCTTGACCATCGCGACCATCTTCCTGGCCACTCGCTATAGCTGTGGGATGGTCACCCACAGCTATGCGAGTGGCCAGGAGACCGCTCTAAAAATCAGGAAGGACGGCCCTGATTCAGAGTGAGTGCTCTGTCAGAGCGTCCGGCTCTGAAACAGGGCCAGGGTCCGAATCTACAAAAATCAAGTGACGTGACAGAAAGAAAGTTTAAAATGGAGAGAGACAGTGGGGCTATAGGAAAAATGGGGAAACAGGTGAGGGAGAGGACAGAAAGCACAGGCACACTGGCAGCATGGGAACAAAAGTGCCTGGGAAAAGAATGGGGTGGTGGATAAAGAAGTTAAAGAGATACAGGGGCAAGAAGCTGGAACAAGGAGAAAGATTGCTTTGAGGAAAGAATAAGCCAAGCCAAAGGAGGACAGAATTGCAGCAGAAGGAATGAGAGCAGAGTTTACGGAAGAAACAATCACAGCATCATAAAAAAGAAGGGGCGTGAGGTGAGACACAGCATTGATGAAGAAAAACAGGCTTTGAATAATTGAAGAGAAGAAAAGAATGCTGGGGTAGAAACAGATGTAAAAACAGATTAAGCACTTGATGAGGCAGCTAGGTGAGAGTAGCTTCATGAGGGAGAAGGGCTGGAAGCAGGCATTAAAATGGCCATTGGAACTGTGAGGCTAACACTCACAGCCAGCAGAAGTTAGGAGGCCAAAATGAAAGAGCTTAAGGCATGATGGGGTATTGCACTGTGGCACCAGGACGTACTGATTAATCATAAAGCCATGAAAGAGGATGAATAGGAAGTGGGAGGACCCTCAGGAATAACAGCTACCCCTTGGGGAAGGTCATGTGAACTTCTGGAGCCACAAATGGGGGAGAGAAGAAGAGGTAATAGTACTGGAAGCCTCAATCAAATTAAGGGAAATTAGGGCAGTATGTTTTGGACGCGGCAGGGGAAAGAGAAAGCAAAGGTTGCAAGTAGACAAAGAAGGGAAATATGAAGAAAAAATATAGGAAAGGAAGTGGAAAACAAAATGACAGTTGAGATTAAACACAGTCAGGCACTACAATAAGATGCAATGTAAATGATACTTCTCCATATGAAAGTTCAATATGGAAAGAGGAAGACTTCCCATATACCAAAATATTTATCCTGCACCATTCCTCCACAATCTGATTGGCCCACAACCTGAGCGCAATAAAATGCTTCTTAAATCAACTACAACAGGATTATTCAAACCATTGTAGCTCTAAACTAAGGTACTTTATCATTTATCTCCTGCTTAATTTCAGTCCTTGCTCTTTTTTTAATCCCACCTTCTACCACATATCTCCATTGTTACTTATCTCTATTCAAAATCCTTTCCAAAAAGATTCCACAGGATTCCTTTTTGCCAATGCTACCGGTAGTTTAAGGGGCTGCACAACATTTATTACAGCATAAACCAAATAGGAAAAAAACAATTATTAACATGGTAGAAACTGCAACAGAAATGTACTCTACCCTCCAGTAGTAAAAGTTTTATTTAAGAGTGATCTTTTGAAATGCCCCCCACACTTTAGAACATGCACTCTAATTCCTTGACAGTAATCCTATTATCCCATGATTAATGTGATTTCTTTCAATAGACTTCCTGAAAATGTATAAAAGTGTTAACCAAATGACTTAAAAAAGACCTGACCTGAAGGATCAAAGGTCAGATCTAAAATCAGATCTAAAATCTAAAAGAAAAAAAACTAAAAAAAGAGAGTTTTTTTTATCAATGTTGATCGCAAAGAAGAGTATAGTAGAAAGTTGTTTCACTTGATAAATTAACTGTTTCAGTTTCACGTATGGCTCCTAGCTGCCCCGGTATTCTGTCTTTTGAAAAGCTACAGTTTGTCACATGATCTCTTACCATGTCAAGGAATCCAGCTATGAATTTTTACAGGAAAAAAACATAGGTGTTTCTGGAAAAGTTTTGGAAACAATCATGCAAATCTGGCTGTCTATAAGGCTGAAATGAGACAAAACAAACATAAAACAACAAAAACCTTGCATTATTCATATATGTTTAGCATACAATTGATGAATACACATAAACATCAACCACATTTGTAATTTTACATTATCTAAACATTGAGGAAATCTGCAATTAAGAGTCATATTAAAAATATTTCCAATCTGCACAGCCCAAAACATTTCCAGGAGAAGAGCATGATCCACATATGTCTTAGTTAGATTTAGCTGTTTTTAATCTACTTTAATGCTGATCCGCCATCCTATCTGACTATAGGTAAGTGCATACACATTTACGAATTGTTGGCCCAGTGTGTCATGACTGACGTCACAACTGGGCAGCCATTTACATGTGCCCACCAAGTTGAGCTGTCAGTCACTGAAGGCCTCTGCAGCAAGTGTACAGGCGGTCAGCTGACTGCCCGTACACACAGCATGATGCATCAGTATATCTGCAGGGATGGTTGGTAGGTCCATGGCAAATGATGATACCTTATTTACTTTATTGTCCTTGGCAGGTCCAACACTGGTACCAAGGACAATAAAGGAAACAAGGCTTCACCATTTCAGAAAGAAATAAAGAAGTTTTCACCATGACTACAGGGATTTGTTCTTTATTGTAATTGTGGTTAATTCCTCAGCAACATAATTTGTGAATGGCAAATTCACAAACAGAATTTAAATATTGATTGAATACTACAACATGGAACTTCAGTTCCAAATAAAGTTAAATTGAACTGGATTCACATATAGTAGAGGCTAAATAGTAAGCAGTTGAACACTGTTCATCTATATATCCTTACTACTCACTTCCTTGCTAGCAAAATGTGAAAATTAGTCTGTCTTATGGGCCAAAACATACATCCTGTACAGGTTACAGGTATTAGGAATTAATGTTATTTTTAGTAAAGTAGATTCAGTAATCTTTTAGAAATAAATTGCACAATGAATAATCACCTAAACACAGTAATATTTTTATATTAAAGTAATTTTATATTTCAGCCTTAGTTTCACTATAAAGCAATCTAGTACTTTTTAACACATCATAACTATGGTACAAAACAACTTATTTCCTCACTGCAAAGAAAACCTCTGCTCGATATTTAATATGTCCACCAAGGTACAATACTTACTATTTATGCCTCTAATTGAATGACTTCCATTTCCATTTCATAGGATGGAACATACTCTATTATTCTGATTGTCCTTTATATGTAAGACATTCCAGTCTTCTTTCCTAACAAAAATCTTTCACCGGTGAGTCCATTTATTCTCCTATGCATATAAGGTTAATAGGAAACTAATGGCGATATTTTTTATTTCCTTCCTCTATTATAAATCTGTATTTCTCTATTGAGTGTTAGAAATAAAACAACATGTTTAAAAGGTTAAGAAATGTACTTGTATATATATTCCATTTTGTAGATGAGACACTGTAATATAACACTGTGCAACAAATTAATACTTTTAATTTGTTTCCTTTCTAAAAATAGTCATACATTACTAATTTGAGGTCAAGAAAAACTAAAATGATTTCAGAATATTTTTACTAGCTCTATTTTTGGAGCTACATTACTTGCACTATACTGTATGTACATTAGTAATATAGTCATAGTGAAAAGCTATTTTAAAATAATCTGATATTTTCTTGATAGAAAATAAATAACAGTTGTTTTAATTCAATCAATCACAAATAAGAACACAAAATGAAACAAACATACAGCATACGAAAGTACTATCTAATATAGTGGCCTATTCAAGGAGGTGCTTTCTCTTTGCTTGTCGCTTGTACTCCTCTTCAGGACGAAAGAATCAATAAAGATTCTGAAACATTGACTTATGACTGGTTTCACAAAGTTTTGTGAAAGTCGTCTGAGTGCCGCCTCGTTCCCCAACATTACATTCGTGTGCCCATCGAGGTTGGACACAAGAGAGGAGGGCAATGGACGCTGATGTTTGCTTACAACAAGTGAGTGCCGGCCATTGCACAAATTTTCGACAGCAACTGATTCCAAATGCAAATGTCACACCTAGAACCAATTCCAGACCTTTTACCTGCTTAATTGATAATGAGGGAATAGCCCACACCTGTCCATGAAATAGCTTTTGAGTTGATAGTTTCATTACTTTTGGCCCCTTAAAAAGTGGGAGGCACATATAGAAACCGTTGTAATTCCAACACCGTTCTCCTGATTTGGATGTAATTACCCTGAAATTAAATCTGAAAGTCTGCAGTTAAAGCACATCTTGTTTGTTTCATTTCAATGCCATTGTGGAAATAGAGGCCAAAATCTGAAAAATCTGTCAATGTCCCAATATTTATGCATCTGACTGTATATATATATATATATATATATGTATATACAGCATCAACGGCACTCCGGTTTCAAACAGCACACAGGTGCAGGAGTGCCGCTGATGCTGTATGTATGTTTGCTGCTACTTGGTAGCATGCTTTCAGAAGGCAACCGGGATTTGAATATATATAAGTGGGAGTGCCATCCTATTGTTGATATATAAATATATATATGTGTGTATATATGTATACTACACACACACTCATATATATATATATATATATATATATATATATATATATACATTTTTATGTATGTGTGTGTATATATATATATATATATATATATATGTATTTGTGTGTGTAGATATATATATATATATATATATATATATTATATACATTTATTTATTTGATTAATAAATTCAGCACAGGAGTTGTAATGGGGGAGGCTGCTGGGCTGGCTACTACTTTTAATACTGCCAGTCACAATCAGACCTCACCTGGCAGTGACAGGTCCTCGGTCCTGTATCATCCAGGATCCAGCCCTGTGTGCTGTCTGCTGTGTCTACACTCCACCGCGACTTTCCTTGCCAGCCACCCCAGCAGCCAGCAGCTCCTCTGTCCTCTGGGAGCCTTGGGCGGGGAGACGTCATGACGTCATCATGTCTGCGTCTCTCCTGCCCGGCTGCCCTAATACTGCAGGATGCCGGAGTCGGGACATCATAAGGAGGCGGGGAGGCTGTGTCTGTCTGCCAACTCCATATCTTTTACCTGCTTAATTGATAATGAAATAACGAGGGAATAGCCCACACCTGTCCATGAAATAGCTTTTGAGTTGATAATTCCATTACTTTTGGCCCCTTAAAAAGTGAGAGGTACATATAGAAACAGTTGTAATTCCTACACCGTTCACCTGATTTGGATGTAATTACCCTCAAATTAAATCTGAAAGTCTGCAGTTAAAGCACATCTTGTTTGTTTCATTTCAAAGCCATTGTGGTGGTGAATAGAGGCCAAAATCTGAAAATTCTGTCAATGTCCCAATATTTATGCACCTGACTGTGTATATATATATGTATATACAGCATCAATGGCACTCCGGTTTCAAACAGCACACAGGCGCAGGAGTGCCGCTGATGCTGTATGTATGTTTGCCGCTACTTGGTAGCATGCTTTCAGAAGGCAACCGGGATTTTAATATATATAAGTGGGGGTGCCATCCTATTGTTGATATATATATATATATATATATATATGTATACTACACACACACTCATATATATATATATATATATATATATATATATATTAGGGGTGAGCGGGTTCGGATTTCTGAAATCCGAACCCCCCCGAGCCCCCCCGATCCGAGTCCGATCCGAATCAGGCTCGACTTTTCCCGCCTGACTCGGATCTGAAATCGAGGCAAAACGTCATCATCCCGCCTTCCGAGTCTCGCGGGTTTTGGATCCTATATAAGGTACCCGCGTCGGCGCCATTTTCTCACTCGGCTGTGGACAGTGAAGAGGGAGGGTGGGAGTTAGGGCTGTGTAGTGTAGTGTAGTGTAGTGCTGCTGTTGTCCACTACTTCAAAGTCCATAGGGGCTGGCTGTGTTGTGCTGTGCTGCTGTTGTTAATAGGGGCTGTGTCCACTACTTCAAAGTCCATAGGGGCTGGCTGGACTGTGTTGTGCAGTCAGTTCTCCATAGGGGCTGTGTCCACTCCAAAGTCCTGTGCAGTGTCCCAGTCCTAAAGGGGTGCTGTAGTGTTGTCCAGGGGGTGCTCTGTCCATCAGGGGTGCTCCCCCCAAGTGCTAAAAAAATAATATATTTTCTGTGTTTGTGAATTGTGTGCACAGTAGCCGCACGTGCATCAACAAAGTAGTGCCAAGCGTGCGCCTGTGTCATAAGTAAAGGGCCGGCTGGCTTGACCGTTAAAGGGTGCTGTAACCCCCGAAAGTACACTCCAGTCCAAACCAAAAAAAAAATTATTTTCTGTGTTTGTGAATTGTGTGCGCAGTAGCCGCACGTGCATCAACAAAGTAGTGCCGAGCGTGCGCCTGTGTCATAAGTAAAGGGCCGGCTGGCTTGACCGTTAAGGGTGCTGTAACCCCCGAAAGTACACTCCAGTCCAAACCAAAAAAAAAAATATTTTCTGTGTTTGTGAATTGTGTGCGCAGTAGCCGCACGTGCATCAACAAAGTAGTGCCGAGCGTGCGCCTGTGTCATAAGTAAAGGGCCGGCTGGCTTGACCGTTAAGGGTGCTGTAACCCCCGAAAGTACACTCCAGTCCAAACCAAAAAAAAAAATATTTTCTGTGTTTGTGAATTGTGTGCGCAGTAGCCGCACGTGCATCAACAAAGTAGTGCCAAGCGTGCGCCTGTGTCATAAGTAAAGGGCCGGCTGGCTTGACCATTAAGGGTGCTGTAACCCCCGAAAGTACACTCCAGTCCAAACCAAAAAAAAAATTATTTTCTGTGTTTGTGAATTGTGTGCGCAGTAGCTGCACGTGCATCAACAAAGTAGTGCCAAGCGTGCGCCTGTGTCATAAGTAAAGGGCCGGCTGGCTTGACCGTTAAGGGTGCTGTAACCCCCGAAAGTACACTCCAGTCCAAACCAAAAAAAAAATTATTTTCTGTGTTTGTGAATT
The DNA here is from genome assembly GCA_031769625.1 of Taudactylus pleione. Classification (NCBI taxonomy): domain Eukaryota; kingdom Metazoa; phylum Chordata; class Amphibia; order Anura; family Myobatrachidae; genus Taudactylus; species Taudactylus pleione. The sequence goes on from JAUIMM010000116.1 coordinate 10,444,325, forward strand.
GTGTGCGCAGTAGCCGCACATGCATCAACAAAGTAGTGCCAAGCGTGCGCCTGTGTCATAAGTAAAGGGCCGGCTGGCTTGACCGTTAAAGGGTGCTGTAACCCCCAAAGTACACTCCAGTCCAAACCAAAAAAAAAATTATTTTCTGTTTGTGAATTGTGTGCGCAGTAGCCGCATGTGCATCAACAAAGTAGTGCCAAGCGTGCACCTGTGTCATAAGTAAAGGGCCGGCTGGCTTGACCGTTAAAGTGTGCTGTAACCCCCAAAGTACACTCCAGTCCAAACCAAAAAAAAAATTATTTTCTGTGTTTTTGAATTGTGTGCACAGTAGCCGCACGTGCATCAACAAAGTAGTGCCAAGCGTGCGCCTGTGTCATAAGTAAAGGGCCGGCTGGCTTGACCGTTAAAGGGTGCTGTAACCCCCGAAAGTACACTCCAGTCCAAACCAAAAAAAAAATTATTTTCTGTGTTTGTGAATTGTGTGCGCAGTAGCCGCACGTGCATCAACAAAGTAGTGCCAAGCGTGCGCCTGTGTCATAAGTAAAGGGCCGGCTGGCTTGACCATTAAAGGGTGCTGTAACCCCCAAAGTACACTCCAGTCCAAACCAAAAAAAAAATTATTTTCTGTGTTTGTGAATTGTGTACGCAGTAGCCGCACGTGCATCAACAAAGTAGTGCCAAGCGTGCGCCTGTGTCATAAGTAAAGGGCCGGCTGGCTTGACCGTTAAAGGGTGCTGTAACCCCCGAAAGTACACTCCAGTCCAAACCAAAAAAAAAATTATGTTCTGTGTTTGTGAATTGTGTGCGCAGTAGCCGCACGTGCATCAACAAAGTAGTGCCAAGCGTGCGCCTGTGTCATAAGTAAAGGGCCGGCTGGCTTGACCGTTAAGGGTGCTGTAACCCCCGAAAGTACACTCCAGTCCAAACCAAAAAAAAAATTATTTTCTGTGTTTGTGAATTGTGTGCGCAGTAGCCGCACGTGCATCAACAAAGTAGTGCCAAGCGTGCGCCTGTGTCATAAGTAAAGGGCCGGCTGGCTTGACCGTTAAAGGGTGCTGTAACCCCCGAAAGTACAGTCCAGTCCAAACCAAAAAAAAAATTATTTTCTGTGTTTGTGAATTGTATGCGCAGTAGCCGCACGTGCATCAACAAAGTAGTGCCAAGCGTGCGCCTGTGTCATAAGTAAAGGGCCGGCTGGCTTGACCGTTAATGGGTTCTGTAACCCCCAAAGTACACTCCAAACCAAAAAAATATATATTTTCTGTGTTTGTGACTTGTGTGCACTGTGGCTGCACGTGCATCAACAAAGGAGCAGCGCCAAGCGTGCGCCTGTGTCCCATAAGTAAAGAGCCGGCTGGCTCATTTCTTAAAGGGTGGTGTAACCCACAAAGTGCACTACTCTCCAGCAAAAATAAAAAAATATTTTCTGTGTTTGTGTGCTCTTTAGCCGCACGTATATTATATATCAATATAACATAAATGGAGGACCAAACTTTCTCCGATAAAAATAAAATAGGGAAAGATCAAGAACCACTTCCTCCTAGTGCTGTTGCTGCTGCTGGGAGTTGTTCATCATCCCAGAGAGGAAGTAGGAACATCACTACTTTTACTAAACAATTGACCCTCCAACAGTCCCTAGCGATGAGGATGAAGTACGACAGCAGTCATCCTGAAGCAAAACGTATAACTGAGGCCTTGACTGCTATGTTGGTGTTAGACGTGCGTCCGGTATCCGACATTAGTGCAGTGGGATTTAGACAATTGATGGAGGTAGTGTGTCCTCGGTTCCAAATCCCGCCTAGATTCCACCTGCATCCTCAAAGCAGCAGTGACAAGCGTGCGTCTGTCTGTTAAAGGGTGGTGACACCCTCAAAGTGTGCTACACAAACAATAAAAATATTCTTCTTCTTTTTTCTGTCTTTGTGAATTGTGTGGGCTATAGCCGCACCTGCATCCTTAAAGCAGCAGCGACAAGCGTGTGTCTGTCTGTTAAAGGGTGGTGACACCCTCACAGTGTGCTACACAAACAATTAAAATATTATTCTTTTTTTTTCGGTCTTTGTGAAATGTGTGGGCAGTAGCCGCACCTGCATCCTTAAAGCAGCAGCGACAAGCGTGCGTCTGTCTGTTAAAGGGTGGTGTAACTCTCAAAGTGCTCCAAAAAATAAAAAACTATTTTTTAAATGTGTTTGTGACTTGTGTGCGATGTAGCCGCACTTGCATCCTCAAAGCAGCAGCGACAAGCGTGCGTCTGTCTGTTAAAGGGTGGTGACACCCTCAAAGTGTGCTACACAAACAATAAAAATATTCTTCTTCTTTTTTCTGTCTTTGTGAATTGTGTGGGCTGTAGCCACACCTGCATCCTTAAAGCAGCAGCGACAAGCGTGCGTCTGTCTGTTAAAGGGTGGTGACACCCTCAAAGTGTTCTACACAAACAATTAAAATATTGTTCTTTTTTTTTTGGTCTTTGTGAAATGTGTGGGCTGTAGCCGCACCTGCATCCTTAAAGCAGCAGCGACAAGCGTGCGTCTGTCTGTTAATGGGTGGTGTAACTCTCAAAGTGCTCCAAAAAATAAAAAACTATTTTTTTAATGTGTTTGTGACTTGTGTGCGATGTAGCCGCACTTGCATCCTCAAAGCAGCAGCGACAAGCGTGCGTCTGTCTGTTAAAGGATGGTGACACCCTCAAAGTGTGCTACACAAACAATAAAAATATTCTTCTTTTTTCTGTCTTTGTGAATTGTGTGGGCTGTAGCCGCACCTGCATCCTTAAAGCAGCAGCGACAAGCGTGCGTCTGTCTGTTAAAGGGTGGTGTAACCCTCAAAGTGTGCTCCACAAACAATAAAAATATTCTTTTTTTTTTCTGTCTTTGTGAATTGTGTGGGCTGTAGCCGCACTTGAATCCTCAAAGCAGCAGCGACAAGCGTGCGTCTGTCTGTTAAAGGATTACATCAGTGACAGCATCCAAGTAGGCATGTCAGACAGTCCGTACCTGTACTGGCAGGAAAAAGAAGCAATTTGGAGGTCCCTGTACAAACTGGCTCTATTTTACCTGAGTTGCCCCCCCTCCAGTGTGTACTCCGAAAGAGTGTTTAGTGCAGCCGGGAACCTTGTCAACGAAAGGCGTAGGAGGTTGCTTCCACAAAATGTGGAGAAGATGATGTTCATAAAATGAATTATCAACTCTTCCAGGGAGACCAGCCTCCAGAACGTACAGAGGGACCTGTGGTTCCAGCAGGGACTAATTAATACTCTGTGAGGATGAGGATGTACACACTGAAGAGGGTGAGGAATCGGTGGATGAGGAGGATGAGGATGACATCTTGCCTCCGTAGAGCCAGTTTGTGCAGGGACAGATTAATTGCCAGCTTGTTTTGTGGGGGCCCAAACGAACCAATAATTTCAGCCACAGTTGTGTGGCAGACCCTGGCGCTGAAATGATTGGTTTGTTAAAGTGTGCATGTCCTGTTTATACAACATAAGGGTGGGTGGGAGGGCCCAAGGACAATTCCATCTTGCACCTCTTTTTTTTCTTTGCATTATGTACAGTTTGGGGCCTAGTTTTTCAATGCCATCCTGTCTGCCACTGCAGTTTCACGCCTAGATGGGTCACGTGTTTGTGCCGCCCACTCGTGTCGCTTAGCATAGTCATCCAGCTACCTCGGTGCAACCTTTTGGACATAAAAACACTATTGTGAGGTGTGAGGTATTCAGAATAGACTGGAAATGAGTGGAAATTAAGGTTATTGAGGTTAATAATAGCATAGGAGCAGAAAAACCTACAAATTCTGTGATTTTAGCTGTTTTTATGCTTTTTTTCAAAAAAATACAGATCCAAAACACAAAACCCAGAACCCAAAACACGGAATGGTGGTTTTGGCAAAACCAATCCAGATCCAAAACACGAAGAAAGATCCAGATCCAAAACCAAAACACAAAACACGAAAAGTGGCCGGTGCACACCCCTAATATATATACATTTTTATGTATGTGTTTATATATATATATATATATATATATATATATATGTATGTATGTATTTATTTGCATGTGTAGATATATATATATATATATATATATATAATATACATTTATTTATTTGATTAATAAATTCAGCACAGGAGTTGTAATGGGGGAGGCTGCTGGGCTGGCTACTACTTTTAATACTGCCAGTCATAATCAGACCTCACCTGGCAGTGACAGGTCCTCGGTCCTGTATCATCCAGGATCCAGCCCTGTGTGCTGTCTGCTGTGTCCACACTCCACCGCGAATTTCCTTGCCAGCCACCCCAGCAGCTCCTCTGTCCTCTGGGAGCCTTGGGCGGGGAGACGTCATGACATCATCATGTCTGCGTCTCTCCTGCCCGGCTGCCCTAATACTGCAGGATGCCGGAGTCAGGACATCATAAGGAGGCGGGGAGGCTGTGTCTGTCTGCCCTGCCTCCTCTGTGCTGGGCGCCGCGGACACACAGCTGCAGCCACCCGGCACTAGATTACAAACAACATCAGAGAGAGATGGTGGGCATTCGGTGTTCTGCCCTCAGCAATGTTGCGCTCTGTGCGGAGTCACCGACCACTCTGTGCGGAGTCACCGACCGCACCACCCTATGGCCCTGCTTGGAACTGTGGGATATTGCTGTGACTCCATACTTACAGTACATGTCTCTGCTGCCAGATTGTCTGGCCATCCTTCAGCATATTTGTATGCATTGCTGAACTCTGGAGGGATGAGCAGACATTGTGCATGCCGGATACGCAGTGGTGGGGAAGTTTGAGGCTTTGATTGTGCCGTGGCTGACTAAGGACACACAACAGGTATCAGCCACGCTAAGTCTCCAGTTGGAGATTAAGCCTCCCTCCCTCTCTCCTAATTCCCCGATCAGCGTGCAGGGTGATATCCTGCATGTGTTGATTGTGTTTATTGTGTTTATTAGCACACAATTCTGTGAATTAGCAGCTCCACCATTTTGTGAGTGACAGCAATGTCACTCTGAGAGTGCTGAATCTGCAGTTAACCACAGGGTGTGATGGCATACCATATCTGTCAGCCTCAATGGTCAGAATTTCATTGCTTTTTAAGTTTGAGTGGCAGAAATTCAGTAGGTTTTGTGAAATTTCAGATCATATCTAAGAAACCTGAAATGGTAAATGTGAAACTGTAAGGTTTTTTTGTCTATGGAATTTCATTGCTTTTTTATAATTTATTAACCATCAGGGATGGGAGCAGCAAACCGGGGCCACCTGCAGTGGAGAAGGGCAACAAAATGGTACACTAGCGTAGATGGTGGAGGGGACAGCACATAGTAGGTGTATTGGGAGTGCAGAGGGAGATATGGCTGCGGGGGCAGGCTGCAGACATGCGGGTCAGTGACAGCAACAGGGTAGTGCACGGGGCAGCAGCGGGGGACAAAGTGGCTCACTGGCGCTGATGGCCTCATCCTGAACTGCTTCTTAAGACCCTAACTCATAGAATGATGGGCTCATGATGCAATATCGTGAATGATTTCATTTGAACTCTCCCTGGCACTCAGGAAACAATATGGTGTTTAAATATAACATTTTGACATAAGAACTATCGTGCAAGATCTAAAGATAGCCTGGGCGGTGGGTGCTGGGTTGATTATGTAAAAGTGTAGTGCAAAGAAAAGTAAAAATATTGTAATTTTCAGGTAAACTACAGGAACCAGCAAGTCTCCCCCACATGCTGGTACCTGGAGAACCACAAGTACCAACAAGCAGGGCATTAAGGGCCCGCTGGTACTTATAGTACTCATGTAAAATAAATATTAAAATAAAAACAACACAAAATGTTTTAATAATTTATTTTGCTACACCTTCACCTGGGGGGGGGCTCTTTTACATGGTTGCTGCCTCCCCAGGACTTCCATGGCATCTTCACCTGGGGGGCCGCTAGGGTTTCCGGCATCTTCGCCTGGGGGGACGGTGGCCTTTAAGCTTCTTTTCATGCCTGCTGCCCACCCAGGGCTTCTGGTGTTTTTGCCTGTCAGGTGCCAACCCACCAGGGCTTCTGGCATTTTTGCCTGGTGGGCGCCAACGCACCAGTGCTTCCAGTGTCTTTACCTGGCGGGTGCCAACCCACCAGAGCTTCCAGTGTCTTCACTTGGGGGGTGGCAGCCAATTAGGTGTGTTTCGCAGCTGCCACCTTCCCAGGGCTTTTGGTGTCCTTTTCACCTAGTAGGCTGCAGCCTTTGAGCTCTTTTGCATGGCCGCCGCTCACTAGGACTTCGGCCATTTTCTTTCTTCAGGAGCTCTTCCACGCTCCCTCCCTGCCATTATATAAGCCAGTCAAGGGGGCGGGGTGGGGCGGGGCGAGGATGTCATGAGCCATGATTGGCTCACGATGGTCATCTTGAATTTAAAAAAAAAAATGCAACTGAAGCGCCATTTTTTAAATTGACACTGCTGCCATACTCTGCAAAATGGCTGGCAGGGACTGGATCCTCTTGGATCCAGGCCTACCGTCATGGCAGCTAACTCTGCCAGGTCCACCTGCTGCAAATACTCGCACTGCCACCAGGTCCCCGCCACCGCTAGCGCCTGCTACCTACGCCGGGTCCTGCAACTGCTAGGGACAGCACCACCACAGTGTCCAGACGCCACTAATGCCAACCATGTTTGTGCACCCAGGTGATGCCACTGTACACCCCCTGCTGGGGGTACCTACTGAGCATGTGCAGAAAGTTGACATTCCCTATCTATATAATGGGGCATTTGTGGGCTAATAGTTTAAAAACTGTAATTTTATCAATTAAATGAACCCCAAAGCACCTACACTGGAACAAGAGCTACCAAATAAAACAAACCTCACGTCCTAATTCGTCCTTAGCCCTGAATTATGCCTTAAAAAATTCCTCCATAGACTAAAGCAGAAAAGTGGTCCTAACTGAAAGTGGCAAAAAAACTCACAGTTTAAACTGTAGATTGTTCCTAAATACTCATTTTTCATTTTCTTGCCCTGAACTTTTGCTTGCAGCACCGAGCGACAGTACTACCCGTCCATGCCAAATTCAATCTCAGTACATTCAATAGTTTTTGATGTGTAGCTCCTTAACCACCATGCCCCCCTGTAAGGAATTCTCTTTGGGAAAATCTGTTTATTCGATTCAGCCTCAATATAAGGGCACGACCATGCCCTTATAATATGTAGGTATCATTATATTTTATATATACATATATATATATATGCTCAGGGATGGACTGGGGTTGCTGATAAGCTCTGGCAGTCCCCACAATAAAAGGGACATGACCTTGCCATGAAATGGGCATGATTATGTCTTATGGGGGCCTGGTCTTGCAGAACGCCCCCGTCTCTCAGTATCCCTGCCAAGCAAAGCACCGGGAGTTGGAGCTGCTCAGCCAAAGTTTAACACTGGACAGGCCCATCTGGCCATCGGCCCTTCTGGCATTTGTCAGAAGTGCCAGATGGCAGTCTGGTCCTGTATATGCTAATTCCAGTCCCACCATATCCCATTTTCCCATACTTTTTTCTTGTCTTTTTCTGGCTGTACATTGTACTGTTTTTCTACGAAGGATTCTGTCTTTGAACCTTATAAATACCCCTGCCTATACCTTCTAATATCCTTCCTATAAACCTCTAAGGATGACGCTAATTTGTGTACGCAGTCATACAGTAAATAAAGACTCCAGACCTAAAACCTGTGGTTCCAAAGCAAAAAGTATTAGTCAAGTAAAAGTACAGCAGTTACACGCTTAGCGCAAAGAGATTATACAGACCCAAGTACAATTATACATACGCAGCACTCTCTGGTCCAGATGTAGGCATCAGCAAGAAACCCCTCGTCAATCAGCATTCAGCACGAAGACTAGGAACCCAGGGTCAGAGCACACATATTTATATCCCCCAGGAATAAACAACACAATAGAGAAGTTTGTTGCTAATACCATTGGTCCTAATGGAGAGGGCATATGTTACAAGGCATTTAACAGGTTGGTTCAAATAGACACAATCCAGACTCTAACAACTGGTGGTCTCTGGTTTCCCACCTCATGCAAATCCTAACAGATGTTCATATAATGTACATTTTGTTGCTTGAAGTCTCTGCGGTCCATAAGTTGAGAATGCATGTTGCGATCTCTCCATCGATATTACCGGAATACTGTTGAGAGAGTACGCATCAGTACAATACCAAACATGGCTTACTTATCACGTATTAAACTTTAGTTATGAAATAACCTTTATTTCCTAGCAATGATAATAAATGTGCATACTCGAATCTTATACCTTAAAGCTTATGGAACATTGGCCCTCATTCAGAGCCATACGCTCTGAGCAGAGCGCACGCTCTGAATGAGGGCCAGGCTCCATTTTCATGGAGCGTCCTCCTGGATGCTCGTATAGCTGTGGGTCACCAGCCACAGGCTATACGAGCGTGCTTTTAGATGGCCGCGATGGTCGAGACCATCGCGACCATCGAAATTGCGAGCCAGAGCCTGCGGTTGAGGTTTTCAACCGCAAGCTCCGGAGTGATTTTGGCTCTATCAGAGCCAAAATCACTCCCACTGACATCACTAGTGATGTCAGTGGGCCGGCTTCTGACGGGAGGCGTTCCCGTGGGAACGCCCCTGTCAGGGAGGCACGCCCCCGGCACGCCCACCAAAGGGGGCGTGCTGTCAATCAACATTGACAGCACGCCCCCTTTGATCGGACACAACGAGCGAAGGACTTTCCTTCGCTCGTCGCGTCTGGCGCATGCGCACGACGGAGCTCCCTCCGTCGTGCGCATGCTCAGTGCATAACATCGACCCACTTGCGAGCGGACAGCCGCTCGCGAGTGGGTCTGAATCAGGCCCATTGTATGTGAATATGTAATGTGTGAGTATGTGAGGTTTAATGTAAAGACGCTAGTTAACTTGGGGCAGATGCGTGTGCATGGAGCTAATATTCAGTGTTTTCATACAGGGTCTTATGCATTCACTAATATGTGACTAGTTAACAGCACAATTGTGCGTATTAATGTGTGTATGAGAAATGGTGCACTTAAATCTCACTTAAACTCACAGTGATTACGCAATTATAGCATGAGCCTCTACAGGCACGTGAATTCATTAGAGCACAGAGATAACGCTGATCTGAAGTCTTAGAGAAACTGTGTGGAGGGAGACCACCATAGACCGACATGGGGAGCACTACTTAGCTCTCAGCTATCCCTAGAAGTGAACACCTAGCAGTGTGGAATGCTGAGCATTATAGTTCCATGATTTGCTCATGTCCCAGCAGCCCCCACCCTTTTCAGACTCCAAAATACTGGTCTTTGTTCTCCCAGGGCCTGTGTAGATGCAAATTAGAACAGCTACAAGACCCAAACCTCAGATAACACTCTTGGCTTTGAAGGTATTTTATTGTAGGAAGCCTGCTAATGTAAGGTGCTACAAACAACTCTCTTGCTGTATTTGAGCAGGGCCACCTGGAGTGAGAGCAGACGTTATGTCCATGAAGCTTGTCTTCACAGGCTAGTTGTCACGTGACCATTTGCTCTGTTTAGCTAATGCAATCCAATTTTGACATACTATACAGCCATTTCTGAAATATATCCTTTATTATAAGGATATATTTATAATAAGAATTATAATACACACACTTTATCCAGAGCACCCAAACTATGTAAAGTCATGGAATGGGCTTTTAATAAATCGCCATAACTTATGGCGATGCTCACAGATGCAATGCATGATGCTAATAGTAATATCGCCACATGTACTAAAGTGTGAGTTTATCTAAAAGACCATTCGCAAAATGGCATCTTGCGATCTCATTTCCAAGATGGCGTATTGCGGCCAGTCGCAAGATGGCGTCGCTGCAATCCAATTTTAGACTGATCTTGTCTCAGCCAATTATCCAGCTTCGACACTATGTACTAACCTTAACTCATAATAAAGACTCTGATTAAACTCTGCATCTCTTGATGTATGTCTAAACTTGACTACACTTTGTTTAGTGATTTTCTACCTTTCTATACAACACATTATTTCCTTAGAATCCCAAGGTGCCTCTGTAAATATTTGTTTTACTTCCTGTTTTCCCTTTTAGTGATGAAATTGGCCTGATTCTAGGATGAGAGTAAAGCAAAACAAAAGAGCAATTCATTTTGCACCTTGGAAAAACCATATGGCACTTCTGGTGGGGCAAACTTAAAATGTGCAGAGATTTAGATGTGCAAGGGGTGTATCCAAACTCAACTCTAAATTGCAGAGTAAATACAAAGCTGTCCAGTATTTGTTGGCTACATGCAAAAGCCAGTATGCATGCAAAATAACTAACTAAATAAACGGTTATTACAGACCTTGTATTGTAACATGGTTTGTTCTAAATACAGAGGTAATTCCTTTTTTTTGCTTTGCTGCCAAATCAGAATTAGCCCAGTATGTTCTGAAGACCTGGAGGTAACCAAGTACCAGTAAACATACTTGCCTGATGGAACTGGGGGCTGCTAATTGTGATGACTTTATATGCTATGGTGAAAGTGTTTGTAGGAAAATACAAGCATTGTAATAATCTGTAACATGTGCAATACAATGCTATCCAGGGCTGGATTAAGGGGGGGCAACAGGGGCGGTCATCCCGGGACCCCCACACAGAGTGGGGCCCCCACACAGGGTCGATGTGACCCTGCCGAGAACAGGTGTCCAGCGACACCTGTTCCCGGGTAGAGGCTCTGGAGCTGCGCTGTTCAACAGACTGCATGCAGTGTTGCTGCATCAGCTGTGGGAGAGAGAGGGCCAGCATATGCTTCACTACTATCACATAAATCCCCCAGACCCCTGACGATGCCTCCACTGGCCGCATTGGGGTCGGGACAAATACGACAAGCCCTGCCCCCATATTTCCGCGAATCACATCATTAATCATGGGGGGCAGAGCCTAACAAATTGAGGAGGTGCCCGGGTCCTTTTGCAACCTGCTGGCTGCTGCTGCTTCAAGTAAGTGTAAGTGTACTGTTTTAGTGTGTGTATGTGTATGTATATGTATGTATGTGTTAGTTTGCATACTGTGTTAGTGTGCATACTGTGTTAGTGTGCATGCTTGAATGTGTTAATGTGTATATATGTGTTGCTGTGTGTATATTGTTTATGTGTATGTGTGAGTGGTGGCTGTGTGTGAGGCTTTGGGGGGGGGGTAGACTCGGCTCTGTGTTGCTTGAAGGGGCCCTCACAGCTAAGTTGCCCTGGGGCCCCCACAAGCCTTAATCCAGCCCTGATACTATCAGTCAGGAAATGATGACTGAATCAACTTTGTCTATAGGGGTAGATGTACTAAGTCTTGGAAAGAGATAAAGTAGAGAGAGATAAAGTACCAACCAATCAGCTCCTGTCAGGGCCCTATTTAACATTGATACATAACCCCTTTAGCACTCACTAAAGGGGTTATGTCATCCTTTCAATATTTAACAAACAGCGGTAATCTAATATTACCGCTGTTTGTCACTATATCTCTCTCGCCATCTTTAGACCCGGCAGTAGCCTTTCCAGCTTCAGCAAAGCCTTCCAGGCATCCCTCTGGGTTAAGCAGTCATGCACATGCATAGACTGACCATCGCACATGACTTAGTAGCCCATCACTAGCAGCGTTAGACCTGGACCTCGCCGACAAGGTAAGTAATGATGAATACCAGTGATATATTAGTTTGTATCACTGCGATGCTAAATTAAATATGCTGCTGGTACTTTAAAAAATGTGCCCCACAGTCTGTAAAATGATAGTTTGTAACTGATTGGTTGGTAGTTTATCTCTCTTCACTTTAAGTTTCACCAAGGCTTAGCATATCTACCCCTTAATAAATTACTGACAACAACACAGACAAGAATAACATTATCTGCAACAAATATTTTGTTTCAAACTGTTTATATAGAGAACTTCAATTTTAAACAGCCTAGGTCTAATAACTTTTAATCAGCCCATGACAGCTTGAGTGTCTTGAATTTAATTTTTAATGGTATCAACATTAATGTAAAAGTATTTTTTTTCTAAACAATCTTAAATAAAATGTATTTACTTAAACATCTGCGTTTTAATTTACAAGTCTTAATGAGGCTGAATAAAATAGTTTGTTCCACTATATCTTTCATTCGAGTTTAACAAAGGCCCAGGCTTTTGTGACTCTGCATTAATACACTTGTGTTCCTTGGATAACTGTTGATATTTTTCAAAATGGGCTGAATGAAAAGTTTCAGGTGAAACCAGATGGCTGCAATTGACTGATGAACTCCATCCAGCCTGGGAAACGAAGCACAACTTGTGTGGTACATTCTAACCTCTCCTTGCGTATCAGATGCAATTACAAAAACAGTTAATTTCATTTGTGCTCTAAAGTTTGCATGAGAAAAACAGAAAGGGGGCAATGCTTTTCTGTGATATTCCTATTCATAGCGATGGTTCACTGCAAATGCTGCCATTTAAAGTGACAGTAACACAACCATTTCTCATTGCTTCCAAGATGTCAAGAAAATAAAGTTAGTTTGCTTTGCAGTGAAACTGAACTGTAGACATTTTTATTTGTTTGTGTTCAGTTAGCACTTAATAACATTATATTGTTTGTCAGTTAATGTTTCAGATTTGCTAAATGCAGACCTCTGTTTATGCTAGTCATTGCATTGGGCTTCTGACATCACATTAAGGAGTGGCTGGAGTGGCTCTAGACTGCACACCCTAATAATGACAGGTGCTGGTTTTGGGGTACCCTGCTCCCCAGATGTGAACTCCAGAGTGTTAGGGACCTGCTCGATGAGGTGACCTGGACACTGTTGGGCAGGCCCGTATCATTGGCCACTGATATGCCAACAACCTCTGAAATTAAATTTAATTACAAAATATATTTAAATTGGATAAGTAATGATCGCATAGTGCATCAGCAACTTCCTTTTCTTTGTATAGTATCACATTAAGGAAGTGATGTATCAAACCTTAGAGATGAAGTGCCTGATTAAGTGGGGCACGCTATTGCAGCAACAAATGTGTTATTTGCTGCAATGTCTTTATGCTAATGGTATTCATACAGAGACTCTACCTGCTGCTGTGCTAAACTGCCACTGTGCATATTAAGACACACCATCGACCATTTCACTAGCCCACTGATTCCCAATCTCGGTCCTCAAGGCACACTAATAGTCCTGGTTTTAGTGATATCCATGCTTGAGCACAGATGGTTAAATCTAAATAACTGGAATACTACTTGTCACCTGTGCTCAAGTATGGCTGTCTTTAAAACCTGGACTGTTATACCCTTTTTACACCAGAGCAAAAACCTGGGTTCTTGCTGGGTCTACCCAGGTCGCAGCTCAGTGTAAAAAGGTCCCTGAAAAATAACCCGGGTCAAGTGACCTGGCAATCCAACCCAGGTAGCTACCAGGGTTGGACCCAGGATGGACCTGGGTAATGGTGCAGTGTAAACGGCGCAACCCAGGTTATCTGACCTGGGTCATGCCTAAAATTAACTGATTGGTGGTTGTGGAGCAGTCACCTCCCACATTTTATGACATCACAAGTTTAGCAGGGCAGACACAGCTTCAGTGTGAAAGGGCTGACCTGAGAATAACCCAGATCAATGGTGCTGTGTAAATGGTGTCTGACCTGGGTTGGAACCATGTCTGAAAACCCAGGTCGGATACGGGGTTTTGGTAGAAAAGAGGTATTAGTGTTCCTTGAGGACCGTGGGTGGGAATCCTTGCATTACCTCTATTGTGGTGCAGATTACCCATCAGAACATGGCCGCCTGTGTCAGTGCAACTGCGTTGTAGATGCAGTCGCTGAATGTGACATGCCTGCATCTGGCTACCCACCACCCTTTTATCTCAGAACCAGAATCAACTTTATTGGTCAAGTATACAAACATATACAAGGAATTTGACTCCGGTAACTGCTGGACAAGTACTCACTTACACATCAACCATACATACACAATATACAAACCATGATTAATATACACAATAAAACTTTTTTAAATAGAACAATTTACACAATGACAACCTGATATTGAGGTAGAAAACTTTTGAGATGTCTAGTGGTCTTGGCAAGACATGATCTATATCACCTTCCTGACAGGAGCAGTTGAAACAGATCTTGACCTTCAAGAGCTTCATCTTCCACTATATTACCAGACTGCTTCCTAACCCTAGACAAATATAAATCCTGAATAGAAGGAAGTTTAGCTCCAATTCTCTCCAGTAAAGCCCTCTGAAATACACAGCTCTTGCATCAATATTCTGTCTGGTGCTCCTGGTGGTAACCATTGGGACGACTCAGACGTATGTGCAGACTAAACACATTGGCCACTTGCACGAGGCACTGACATCATGTGCACATCTGTATCTGGCCCAAAGTGGAGCAACCACTTATAACTGTCATTGTGTAGACTGCTGGATAAATGACAGCTAGAAGCTGATTTCTATTGGCAACTTCTCTACTTTATATCTATCTAAAGGTTTGACACCTCCTCCTAAGTAAAAAAAATAAACTTTCTGTATACCCTTATGCTGGCCATACACTAGCGCGATTTCGGGCCGTCTGCCCAATTTTTGATGCGTTGTACAATGAATCGTGTGGAAATCGTGTAGCATTTAGGTAGTAATACGATCCGATGCGCTCTCCCGCATCTCTTAAAATGTATAATATGATCAGATGTGCAACCCATCATATCTCAGCCAATGAATGGCTCCCACCATTGGGGGAGGTCGTTTTTTTTGTTCTTTTGTTTTACCAAGACCATGGATGCCTACAGGGAGAAGGGGACCAGTCCAGGTAAATGTAGGTGAGTATGTGTGAGTGTGTATGTTTGTATGTATTAAAATTATACAGTCATGGTGTGTGTGTATTGTGTTTATTTAAACATTTCTTTACAGGTGAACTACAAGTACCAGTGTGCCCTTAATGCCCCGCACGCTGGTACTTGTGGTTCTCCAAGTACCAGCAAGTAGGGGAGGCTTGTTTCGGACCTGCAGTTATACTCGTAAAGACAATTTTTTCACTTATTTTTACACTACACTTATACACTATCAACCCGGCACCCACTGTCCCAGGGGTGCCGGGGATAGCCCCAGGCTATCAGCCTAAGCCTGGGGTGCCCTGGATGGGGGACCCCTTTATTGGGGGGTCACCAGCTCCCCAGGGATCCCCGGCCTGGACTGACTAGCGGTTGATGCTTCGGCTTGGGGACATGGTGAAAGGGCTCCCTCTTCTGTAGCATCAGCCCCCTGCTAGAAAAAGTCCGGTGCTGGTTCTGGAAAATACAGGGGGACCCCACACATTTTTCCCACCTGTATTTAAAAGAACCAGGACCGGATCACAGCCCAGTGCTGTTTACGCAAAATACTAGGGACCCCTACGTCATTTGTCCCCCATATTTTGGCAACCAGGGCTGGTTCTGACTAGCCTGGTGCTGGTTGTGCTTACATACGGGGGACCCCTATGTTGTTTGTTCCCCGTATGTTGCACAACCAACACTGGGCCACTAAAAGCCCAGGGCTTTTTGCTCTTTGGGGAGGGGGCATGCCAAATTTTTTGTAAAACACTTTTTTTTAATAGATGCATGGATGGTTCTCACTGAACCATCCCTGTGTCTGTCTTTATTTTATTAAAGACAGATGCATGCATCACTCACCCGTGCATGCATCAGTCTTTTTTTTTCAACAAATGATGCCGCTCAGATGGTCGGACGCACAAGGTATCGTACTTGAGATCGTATGAACATTGTGTGTCAATTGTGTGGACAGGACTGCTAGGGAGCTACCGGGGAGTTCAAGGAAAATCATAAGATGAATCTTATCTTATGCTGGCATGGCCAGCATTAGGGTGAGGTGTATCAAACCTTTGAGATAAGTAAAAGTGAAGAAGTTGCCCATAGCAACCAAGCAGCTTCTAACTGTCATTTTATAGACTGTGCTAGATAAATGTTAGTAATAAGCTGATTGGGTGCTAAAACTTGCTATGTGTAACTTCATCACTTTATCTCTCTCCAAGGCTTGATACATCTCCCCATAAGTTAGGGCCTTATTCTGAGACACACAAAGGGGATGTAGTTTGGAAGCCGATGGTCTAAATGCTGACTTCTGGCTTCCAGACTTTCTAATCCCGGTGTGGTACTAATGACAGGCATCAAAAACTCGATGCCTGTCAGTACCCAGACGCCAGAAGACCGACGCCCGGCATA
Source organism: Taudactylus pleione (assembly GCA_031769625.1). NCBI lineage: Eukaryota > Metazoa > Chordata > Amphibia > Anura > Myobatrachidae > Taudactylus > Taudactylus pleione. The sequence continues at coordinate 10,460,507 of JAUIMM010000116.1, forward strand.
CCCAACAAAGGTAAGCTGGGCGCAGGGCTTGGGTAACTGCAGGGGGAGGGTTAGGTTAGGGCTCCCGGGGGGACTTAGGGTTAGGCACCCCGTGGGAGGGTTAGGTTTAGGCTAGGGGAAGGGGGGGTTAGGGTTAGGCACCCCCGGGGGGAGGTTAGGGATAGGCACCCCCCTGGGGACTTAGGTTTAGGCAGCGGGGAAGGGGTGGGTTAGGTTTAGGCACTTAGAGGGGGGATTAGGGTTAGGCACTTGGGGGGGAGGTTAGGGTTAGGCACCCCTAAGGCAGGGTTAGGGTTAGGGGGTAGAATTAGGTTAGCGATACTTACCTTAGGGACGATCGGAATTTTCATCCTTGCTGAGCTGCCGCTGTCGGGATTTGAACCTGCGGTAATACCTACTACACCCACACAAAGGCCCGAATGCAGTATCATCTACTGAGCTGTAACAATCTGAGCTTCTTGGACATTTCTCTCCATTTGTGAGCATACATACAGAAGAGAACTGACTCATGGGAATGCCTTGGGCTTGTAGCCAGAGTGACATAATATATGCTAAGAAGACAAAAAAGTGGGGTGGGTTGGTGCGATGCGTAAGCATTAGGATGAGCATGCAGATGCATTAGCATTCCCTTTGCAATTCATTCAGAGGGCGGGATGTTTCAAGCATCGCATTTTGAATGATATACATCCCGCCACTTACCACATGCATAGCGGCATTTAATAATGCTGTATGCATGTACAATTGCTATTAAAACCACAAAGGACAGCTTTTCCAATAACAGCTATCCTTCGCTATGTGAGGAGTCCCTCTGTGCATGCACTGCTGTCGGCCAGCGCATGAGTGTGACGCGGTGGACACTGGGAGGGAGCTTATTAGATCCCTCTTTAGCATACTTGCCGACTTTTGAAAAGTAGTTTCAGGGAGATTACATATGGCAGTAGAATGATATGCGTTGCGCTTTGTTGAGGACATGGCCAACATCACCAATAGGCATGTCTAGAGCCACCTATCTATTGCCAATTGGGTGTGTTCGTGACCAAATTAAATTACAATGACTTTATGTAAACACTTGACAAGGGACACTGTGGGGCCCATTTATCAATAAATATTTGCAGCTTATTCCCCGAAAACACTTGTTTTGGAGGGTAACTGCAAATATTTAGTATCACCCCCATGTATGAAATAGGGACCGCATCCCCATAGATTTCTATGGGGGATGCTATGCTGCCAGATTTACCAAAATTGATTTACCAACAGATTTTCAGATCAGAATTTCATTTTTTTTTAGGTTTGAGTGGCAGAAATTCTGTAGGTTTTGTGAAAATTCAGAGCATGTCTAAGAAGCCTTAATGGGACATGTGAAACCGTAAGGTTTTTTTGTCTATTTGTCTATGGAATTTCATTGGTTTTTTAAAATGTATTAACTCTTAGGGTTTGGAGGAGCAAACCGTGCCACCTGCAGGGGAGAAGGGCAACAAAATTGTTCACTAGTGCAGATGGAAGAGGGGCTGGCACACAGGAGGTGGTTTGGGAGGTGCAGAGTGAGAGATGGCTGCAGGGGCAAGCAGTAGGTGTGTGGGGTAGCAGCAGCAGATGTGCAGAGCAGTGGCAGCAGTGAGGCTGTGCACAGGGGTATTAGCGGGCAACAGAGGGCTCACCGGTACTGGGCATGCGCATGAAAAAATAATATCAATAAGTCTCAGATGCATGGATGCATCAGTGAGATTCATCTATGCATCTATGTTAAAAATTGAATGTGTAAAATAAAAAAAAGATGTGCCCCCCCCATCCAAAGCACAACCAGCACTGGGCTTTTCTGAGCCAGTCCTGGTTGTCATAATACAGGGGACAAAAGTCCACTGTATTTAGCACAACCAGCACTGGGCTCTGAGCTGGTCCTGGTTTTGGAAATACAGGAGACAAAATTGAGTAGGGTTCCCCTGTATTTACCAATACCAGCACCAGACCCTTTCTAGCTGGGGAGTAATGCCACAGCCAGGGGACCCCTTACACTGGGTCCCCTGGCCAAAGCATTACCCCTGACTGCTAGATAGTCCATGCTTTTGATGCCCAGTCCTGGTTGTGACAGTACAGGGGACAAAAAGTGTTGGTGTCCCCCATATCTAGCACAACCAGCACAGGGCTAGTCAGAACCAGCCCTGGTTGCCAAAATATGGGGACAAACAATGTATGGGTCCCCCGAACTTTAAGCAACCAGCACTGGGCTTTGATCTTCTGGTCCTGGTTCTGGAAATACAAGGGGAAAAAAGGAGTAAAGTCCCCCTGTATTATCCAGAACCAGCACCAAACTTTTTCTAGTGGTGGGGCAATGTCACAGCCAGGGGAGCCCTTCTACTGGGCCCCACAGCTGACTCATTACCCCTGACTGCTAGTCAGCCCAAGCCAGGAATCCATGGGGAGGCCCCCCAATAAAGGGGTCCCCCATTCCAGGGCTATCCCCAGCACCCCTGGGTGGTGGATGCCAGGTTGATTATGGTTAGTGTAAATATTGTCCTTTGCAGGTGAACCACATGTCCCAGTAAGCCTGCCGTACATGCTGGTACTTGGAGAACCACAATCCATCTACTGGCACCTGTAGTCCACCTGTAAAGAAAATATTAAAATAACCACAATAGACTTTAATATTGTAATATTTGATTTTACTGCATCTTCACCTGGGAACGGCAGCCTGTAAGCTCTTTTGCATGGCCACCGCCACCCCAGGAAGACAGGGCAGTGCGGATGGGGAAAGTCGATTGGTGCGGATGAGGGAATAAAGAACTAGCACAGATATTAGACCACACAGCTAAAGGGATTGGGGAAGTTATGGCAGCATGGAGGCGAAGATAGTTAACCACAGGGTGTGATGGCATATCATATTTGTATTGTGCAAGGTACGCGTCCATTAAGGCATCAGCCATAATGATTAGAAATTCATTGCTTTTTTTTAGTTTGAGTGGCACAAAATCAGTAGGTTTTGTAAAATTTCAGATGTCTAAGAAGCTTTAATGGGACATGCTTTTTTATCATTTATAAACCGTCAGGGTTTGGAGGAGCAAAACGGGCCACCTACAGGGCAGAAGGACAACAAATAGGTACACTAGCAGAAAAGTGGTCCTAATTGAAAGTGTCGGATAAAACTGACAGTTGGAACTTTAGGATTACCCCCAAATCCTCATTTTATTGCCCTGAAATTTGGCATGCAGCACCGAGCGACAGTTCTACCTGTCCATGCCAAATTTCAGCTTGGTACCTCCAGTAGCTTTTGAGGTGTAGCCCCTTGAATACCATGCCCCCCTTAAGAGTTCTCTATGGGATAATTCAGTTTTTTTAGATTCAGACTTAATATAAGGCCATGACTGTGCCCTTATAATGTGAGCAAAGCTGATAGTGCTTGAAAATGTAATACACTAGAAACTGAGTTGAATTGAAATTTGACAACCATTCTTCAGTATTGCTTAGAATCCAGAGGTTCCCAAAGTTCTTAAGGCTCCCCAACAGTTCAAGATTTAAAGATATCCATGGTTGAGCACAAGTTACTTAATTAATATGCAATCGGTATGAAATCCCGGCAGTCGGGATGCCTGCTGTCAATATATCGACAGCGGCATCCCGATGCTCAGGATCCTGACAAGGGTCCGGTAAAGTAACCCTCCCCCTTCTCCCCCTAACGCTAACTCTCGGGGGGTCATTCAGACCCGCTCGTGAGCGGCAGTACGCTCACAGCGGGTCGATGTTCCCCCATTGCGCATGCACACGACGGAGGGAGCCCCGTCGTGCGCATGCGCGAGACCTGGCGAGCGACGGGCTCTCCATCGCTCCGGGTCTCACACCAAAGGGGGCGTGCTGTGCCTGCCAGACGGAGGCGTTCCCATGGGAATGCCAACCGTCTCAAGCCGGCCCCACTGACATCACTAGTGATGTCAGTGGGAGTGATTTTAGCTCTGATAGAGCCAAAATCACTCCAGGGCTTGCGGCAGCGAGACCCTACTACAGGGTCTCTGTCGCAAGCCCGATGGTCGTGATGGTCAAGACCATTGCGACCATCATCATGGAAGCTCGCTATAGCTGTGGGTGGACACCCACAGCTATGCGAGCGTCCATGAGGACGCTCCAAAAAAAGGTAGGAGGGCCCTGATTCAGAGCGAGCGCTCTTGTCAGAGCGTTCAGCTCTGAATCAAGCCCTCTGTTCCTGCATCCTAAAACTATAACCCTCCCATCATCCTAACTCTAACCCTCCTCCCCACCCTAACCCTAATCCTCCCCACTAGTGCCTAAACATAACCCTCCCCCTTAGTGCCTAACCTTAACCCCCACCAGTAGTGCCCAACCCTAACCCACCCCCATGGTTACCTAACCCTAACTCTCTGTTCCTGCATCCTAACACTATAACCCTCCCCCCAACCTATCCGTAACCCTCCCCCCACCCTAGCCCTAAACCTCCTCCCCACCCTAACCCTCCCCATTAGTGCCTAAACATAACCCTACCCACTTAGTGCCTAACCTTAACCCACACCAGTAGTGCCTAACCCTAACCCACCCCCATGGGTACCTAACCCTAACCTTCCCCTCCCCTAGCCTAACCCTAACCCCCCTCTGTGACACATAAACCTAACTCCCCCCACGGCTAAGAACTAACCAGCCCCGCTACACTTACGATCGGCATCCCAGCTGTCAGTATTCTGGCATCTGCATTTCCACTACTGATGGTATTCCGTCGCCGGTCTTCTGAATGGGTAGTGGCATTCCGGCGCTGGGATTTTGTCAACCGGGATGCCGGCTGTAGGTTTAATAACTGCATCCCATTAATACCTCAGTCAACTTGATTTAACCACCTGTGTACAACCATGGATATCTCTAAAACGTGAACTGTTAGGGTGCCTTGAGGACAGCGTTTGGGAACCTCTGACTTAGACAATTATATATGACTTAATTCTCATGTTTGCTTAATCCTTATGTTAGTTTACTTCTAATGTTAACTGCTTTGTCAATCAGGTCCCTCAGACTTTTTGGCTAAAATTATTGGCCTGATCCAGATACGTACTCAGTGCCTCTATTTACACGATTCAGAGATTATCTGTAAACTCAGAACTGCGATAATCCAATGATCTGCTAATGGTGCTGCATCTTTGTATCCATATGTTTGGATTTTCAAAGCCGCAGGTGGTTTCTCAATAATATTCCTCGGCGTCTGCGACATTAGCATCTCTGAATCAGTTATGCCCTATGTTATTGTATTATTGTCAATGTGTACTGCTTGTACGCTATATAAAGCTACAACATTGCTTTATATATTGACATTTTATAAGTAAAAGATAATAATAATAATAATAATAATAATAATAATAATAATAATAATAATAATAATATTATTATTAATAATAATTTACCTATAGATTGAAAGCTTGCGAGCCTTCCTACCTATATATATGTCTGTTATTACCCAGTTTTGTTTTATTTGTTTCCAATTGTAAAGCGCAACGGAATATGCTGCGCTATATAAGAAACTGTTAATAAATAATAATAATAATAATAATATTATTATTATTAATAATTTATATTACAATATTTTTGGTTGACAGTTTCTGGATAACTGTTGATCGGCTAAACCTGATTTACTCATGTATGAAGTCATTATGAGCACTCACAAATACTTGAAACCACACTTGAATCTTCTCCCAGGACAATTGACAACTGAAGGTGATATGTGCAAGTGAGAGAATCCTCTTCCTGCAAAATGTCATGGGAAGGGGAGCTGTCAATCATCATTATGTATTTGTGAGGTCACATTCTCAAAAGCCGGATGGTGACTGATAATACTCTAAAATGCTGCGGTAATGGCTAGCTATGACTGACAAATAGCCTTCAGTAATGTCACAAATCATTCAATCATAGTGCACTCTTTATACAAACATTTCCGCACAATACATGTCACTATGTATACAGAGGTTATAGAGAGAGGATTTTGACCCTGGCACTTGCATGGATAGTTCAGTTAAAACTTTTTAGAAGGTCACTGAGCAATGTCTGCAGTCTGCCACCCTGATGATATCTCATATTTGGTGTTAGGTTTTACCTTAGACCTGACAAATTTCAGGTGGTGGTAAAATGTTTAGTCTTATAAAGCTCTAATTACTAGAGATGTGCGCCGACCCCCGTGTTTTGGTTTTGGATCTGTATCTCCTCTGGTTTTGGATCTGGATTGGTTTTGCCAAAACCTCCCTTCCATGTTTTGTTTTTTGGTTTTGGTTTTGGATCTGGATTTTTTCTTAAAAACTCATAAAAACAGCTAAAATCACATAAAATGGGCCTGTTTTTGTTCCTACAGTATTATTAACCTCAATACCATTTATTTACACTCGTTTCCAGTCAAGTTTGACCACCTTACAGCTCATAATACTGATTTTTTCATCTAGTTAAGGATCAAAAGGTTGCATCCAGCTATCTGGCTCAAAACTGAGTGATAAATAGAGTTGAGGAATGTGCAAAGATTAGGGTTGGGGTACCCCTTGAGGATTGAAGAATTGATAGTTGATAGTTGGCGCAGCCATTGAATGAAGAATTGATAGTTGTTGCAGCCACTGGCTGAAGTAAGAAGAGTTGATACTTGATAATTGGTGCAGCCACTGGCTGAAGAATTGATAGTTGGCGCAGCCATTGGCTGAAGTAAGAAGAGTTGATACTTGATGATTGGTGCAGCCACTAGCTAAAATAAGAATAGTTGATACTTGATAATTGGTTCAGCCACAGGCAGCACCCCTGCACAGCTATGTTGCTGGTGATAAGTGTGGCTAATGTGCACACACACACAGAAATAAAACACTTAATATATATTATTTTCCACTTTGGAGGGAGAGAACCCGAGAACAAAGCAGCAGCCCTTTGATAAACAACACAGACAGCACTCCTGCACAGCTACGTTGCTGTTGATAAGTGTGGCTAACGCGCACACACACACAAAAAAACACATTTATTTATTTATTTTGGCACTTGGGGTGGAGAGCACCCCTGACTGAGGCAACAGCCCCTTGATAAATAACACAGGCAGCACCCCTGCACAGCTACGTTGCTGGTGATAAGTGTATCTAATGCGTACACAAACACAGAACAAAAACACTTAATATATATTTTTTGGCACTTGGGGGTGAAAAGCACCCCTGAATGAGGCAACAGCCCCTTGATAAATGACACAGGCAGCACCACTGTGCAGCTATGTTGCTGGTGATAAGTGTGGCTAACGTGCACACACACAAAAAAAACACATTGAGTGGTTTATTGATTAATTTTTTTTTGCACTTTGGGGGGGGAGCACCCCTGAATGAGGCAGCAGCCCCATGATAAATGACACAGGCAGCACCCCTGCCAGCTATGTTGCTGGTAATAAATATGGCTAATGCGCACACACACAGAAAAAAACACTTTTATTGATTGATTGATTCATTCATTTTTTTTGGCACTTGGGGGGGAATAGCACCCCTGAACGAGGCAGCAGCCGGATGATAAACAACACAGGCAGTGCACACACAATTGTGCACATAAACACAGAAAAAAATTTTTTATTGATTGATTAATTTTTTTGTGGCATTGTGGGGGAGCACCCCTGAACAAGGCAGCAGCCACTTGATAAACGACACAGGCAGCACCCCTGCACAGCTACATGCTGGTGATAAGTGTGGCTAACGCGCACACACACAGAAAAAAAACTACTTTTATTGATTGATTAATAATTGATTCATTTGGGGGGGGCACTTGGGGGGAGAGTGCCCCTGAATGAGGCAGCAGTCCCTGGATAAATGACACAGGCATCACCCCTGCACAGCTACGTTGCTGGTGATAAGTGTATCTAATGCACCCACACACACACACACAGAAAAAAAACAATTACTATATATTTTTTTGCACTTGGGGGAGAGAACCTGAGAAAGAGGCAGCAGCCCCTTGATAAATGACACAGGCAGCACCCCTGTGCAGCTACATTGCTGGTGATAAGTGTGGCTAACGCACACACACACACACACACACACACAGAAAAAAAACACTTAATATATATTTTTTGGAACTTTGGGGTGGAAAGCACCCCTGAATGAGGCAACAGCCCCTTGACAAATGACACAGGCAGCACCACTGCACAGCTACATTGCTGGTGATAAGTGTGGCTAACGTGCACACACACACAGACAAAAAAAATACAATGAGTGATTGATTCATTTTTTGGCACTTGGGGGAGATCACCCCTGAATGATGCAGCAGCCCCATGATAAATGACACAGGCAGTACCCCTGCTCAGCTATGTTGCTGGTAATAAGTGTGGCTAATGCGCACACACACAGACAGAAAAAAAAACACTTTTATTGATTTATTGATTCATTCATATTTTTTTGGCACTTGGGGGGGAAGAGCACCCCTGAATGAGGCAGCAGCTGCATGATAAACAACACAGGCAGCACACACACAAATGCACACACGCACATAGAATAAATAACACTTTTATCGATTGATTATTTTTTTTTGTGGAACTTGGGGGGGAAAGCACCCCTGAATGAGGCAGCAGCCCCTTGATAAATGACACAGGCTGCACCCCTGCACAGCTATGTTGCTTGTGATAAGTGTGGCTAATGAGCACACACACACATAAAAAAATAAACTCTTTTATTGATTGATTAATTGATGAAATTTTGGGGGGTACTTGGGGAGGAGAGTGCCCCTGAATGAGGCAGCAGCCCCTTGATAAATGACACAGGCAGCACCCCTGCACAGCTACATTGCTGGTGATAAGTGTATCTAATGCACACACACACACAGAAAAAAACACTTAATATATATTTTTTTTGCACTTGGGGGAGAGAACCTGAGAAAGAGGCAGCAGCCCCTTGTGAAAAGACACAGGCAGCACCCCTGTGCAGCTATGTTGATGGTGATAAGTGTGGCTATTGCGCACACACACACAGAAAAAAAAACACTTTTATTGATTGATTGATTTATTGATTTATTATTTCTTTTTTGGCACTTGGGGGGAAGCACCCCTGAACGAGGCAGCAGCCCCTTGATAAATGGCACAGGCAGCACCCCTGCACAGCTACGTTGCTGGTAATAAGTGAGGCTAACGTGCACACAGACACACACATACAAAAATTGATTAAAAGATTGATTGATTAATTTTTTTTGGCACTTGGGGTGGAGAACATTCCCTGAATAAGGCAGCAGCCCCTTTATAAATGACACAGGCAGCACCTCTGCGCAGCTACATTGCTGGTGATAAATGTGGCTAATGCGCACACACGCACACAAAAAATAACACATTGATTGATTGATTGATTTTTTTTGGCACTTGGGGGGAGAACACCTCTGAACGAGGCAGCAGCCCCTTGATAAATGACACAGGTAGCACCCCTGTACAGCTACATTCTGGTTATAAGTGTGGCTAATGCGCACACACACACATACAAAAAACACATTGATTGATTGATTGATTGATTGATTGTTTGATTCATTTTTTTTGGCACTTGGATGAGAACACCCTTGAACAAGGCAGCAGCCCCTTGATAAACGACACAGGCAGCACCCCTGCACAGCTATCTTGCTGGTGATAAGTGTGGCTAAGATGCACACCCACACACACACCCACACACATTAAAAAACACATTGATTCATTCATTTTTTTGGCACTTGGGATGGAGAGCACCCTTGAACAAGGCAGCAGCCCCTTGATAAACTACACAGGCAGCACCCCTGCACAGCTACGTTGCTGATAAGTGTGGCTAATGTGCACATACACACACAAAATTTTTCATTCTTTTTGCACTTGGGGGGGAGAGCACCATTGAACGAGGCAGCAGCCCCTTGATAAATGACACATCTACGTTGAACAATTTCTTTATTTTTTTCACACTGGGGTGAAGGGCACCCCTGCTGAACAACACAGCAGCACCCCTTATGGACTGCAGTGACACAGGAGCCACTGAAGCCCCCCTCTTCTGTATGCAGCACAGCTCGTAATATAGAGTAACACAGCCCTTCTGGACAACAGGCACAGCAGAGCACAGCAGCCAGCCCTAGTATGAAGTGGACAACAGACAGCCTGCCAGCCAGCCCCTATGCCAAGTGACAACAACCAGCCAGCCCCTATGCAATATGGACATTAAGCAGCCAGCCCCTGACAAGTGACAACAGTATTGTGAAGTGGTTCCGGCGCTTCCTGTGATCTAATGAAAATCTTTTCTTTTTGTCCAAAAAAGAAAATATATAGTGTAAAACCGTAACAATGTTTTATAAATCGTGACCAGCCTGAGGAAGCAGACGTAGGATCTGAGAAACATGTTGCTAGGTATTCATTATTAGAATCCACCACTCATTAATTTCTCCTTTCTCTACTTTTAAGATTTGGAATTATCTTTGCTTTATTTTATTTTTTTTATTTTTTTGCATTTTTATATATTTTAAATTTTCATTTAAACAGAAATTGTCTGGTGAAATTAACTACATACCACTAAGACTTTTTAATTAAATACAGATTAAGAAATAAATTACTGTTTTATAAAGAAATTAGCCTATATCCACAATTATTTTTGGACTGGGTATAAGGACCCATAGTAATATACCGACGGACATCGGGATGAGAAAATGAATATCCAAGGCATATAATATATCCCATTCAAGGTGAGTACACTGCATATTGCATAAAATCTTGATTGGGTAAATTGATCTGTACCATAGAGGCTTGTTGTATTTATTTCCCCATTTACAACACTACGTGTGGGAGGAATTGAAGATCTCACCTTAAAGGCCAACGTTGCATTCTGCAACAACCACAGAACCACGGTGAAAATTGGGTCCAACGTCTACAACTTACTTCTAAAGGGTGAGTTTATATCAACCTTTCACAATTTATAAAACATTGTTAAGGTTTTACACTATATATTTTCTTTTTCATATATTTTTTTGGAGAAAAATACCAAAAAGAAAAGATTTTCATTAGATCACAGGAAGCGCCGGAACCACTTCACAATACAATTATCCTTTTGTGGGGCCTTGTTGAAAGCTCCTGCTGTTCCTGGCTGTATTCTGGGTCTATCGTTAGACTTCACAGGGAACATAGCGCCAGCCACTTACATCTGTAAGTGACAACAGTAGCCAGCCCCTATGCACACACAGCAACAGCACAGCACAGTGATCACAGCCCCTTCCTTCCTCTTCACTCTCCACATCCAGAATAAAAATGGCGGCGATCGTGGGCCTGTTATACAATCCAACACCCGCGAGAATCCGACAGCAGGATGATGACGTTTTGCCTCGTTGTGAGATCCGAGTCAGGCGGGAAAATCCGAGCCGACTTGGATCTTGGCTCAGAACGTCAAATTCGGGTGGTTTGGTTCTCTGAGAACCAAACCCGCTCATCTCTACTAATTACTAATGGGTGGTTAATATGTTTGCCTCCCAGCACTGGGGCCTTGGCTCAAATTCTATCAAGGTTCTATCTGTGTGGGTTTCCTCTGGGTACTCTAGTTTACTCCAACAAAATGCAAAAACATACTAATAGATTAATCGGCTCCTGACAAAAATGGACCCTGGGGGTATATTTACTAAAGGTAGATTTTGATAGAGTTACAATTGCTCAAAACATTAATGTTGTGTTTCTGGGACTCAATCACGCAATTACTAACAGACAATTTTTGATTAGTTTTTTTCTCTTTTTTAAGTTTTAGTAAATGTGTGATTTAGCCCCGAGTAACACTACATTGATGTAGGTCGATTCTGATTGATTTTAAATAGATCAAAATCGATTAAAATCAACCTGTACTAAAAATACCCCCGAGTGTGTGTAGGAGAGGGAATTTTGACTGCAAACTGCAGAGGGACAGAGACTGATGTGAATGATTACTTACATCTAAAGATGAGTGGTTCTCTGAGAAATGGACCCACCAGAACATAGGGGATCCGAGCAGTATACGAGTCAGGCTCAGGTTTACTTACCTAACTCAGAATCCAAAACAAGGCAAAAAGTCATCCTTCCGTCAGATTCTCATGGGTTTTGGATTGTATACAAGTTCCTCCGCTTGGTGAACGGCGCCATTTCCTTTCTGATTCCTGGGCTGTGCTGTTGTGCTGTGCTCCACTCCAGGGCAGCTGTGTGACAAGGGGGATGTTGTACAATACTAACTGGGCTCTGCGTGCTGTGCTCTGGGCCTGATTCAGAGCCGCTCGTAAGAGGCCGCTCGTTCGCTCCGAGAGATGATTGCACATCTGCGCATGCGTATGGGTCGTAATGCGCATGCGCCAACCAGTCATTGCGGTCATAAATCGTGCGCTCGCAAAACAGCAAGGGCCTGCTAATTTGAGTGACAGAATGAGGCGTTTGTGGGTGGTAACAGGGGAAGGTGCTTGAAAACGGGGGAGTGGAGATCCGAACGCAGGCGTGACAAACGGTCAAAACGGACATTTAATGGGAGTGCATAATTAGTAAGGGAGTGTCATCGATCATGTCACTTGGTTGTCTCTTAGCCTGAACTGTTCGCATGATTGCGGTAGGAAAATCCAACCACAAGCACTGCGAGCAGTTCAGATGCCTTTCGATGTATTCAATTAATCTAATAAATAGCGGAGATGACGTAGGATGCGAGCGGCCAGGGGACGTCTTTACAAAATAGCGAGTGCATGTTTCTTTCGCTCGCTCAGACATAGAGGCGTCAACAGACCGCAAAGAGCGAGCGCTCAATTTAAATAGCCGGCCCCTTTTTCTGAACGAGCGAGCGCAAATAGCGTCCGGAACTGAATCAGGCCCTCTGTCCACTGTGCTGTCACTTTGCTCTAGCTGTTGTCCATAACAGGGGTTTGCTGTGCTCTGCAAAGGGGGGGCTTTGTCTCCAATCTAGGGGTGTGCTGTCACTGTGCTTTGACTGTTGTCTAAAACAGGGGTGTGCAGTGCTCTGCCCAGGGGGGGCTGGTTATCCAGTCCAGGGGTGTGCTGTCACTGTGCTCTGTCCAGGGGGCTGTTGTCCAAAACAGGGGTGTGCTGTTCTCTGTCCCGGGGGGGCTGTGTGTCCAATCCAGGGGTGTGCTGTGCTCTGTCCAGGGGGGGCTGTGTGTCCAATCCGGGGGTGTGCTGTCACTGTGCTCTGTCCTGGGGGCTGTGTGTCCAATACAGGGGAGTGCTGTCCGTCCAAAAGGGAAAAAAAAGGAACTAAAAAAAAAAAGAGTTTATTTGTGCTGTACACCAGTGAATCCATATAAGCACTGTGATACTGTATGCCGTACCCTCCCTAGTGTATAGATATATAAGTACTGTGATGCTGCTGCCATACCGTAGTGTAATATTCATAAAAGTATTGTGCCGCTGTTGGTCATTCATACTGCAGTGTAATATTCAAGCAAGTATTGCGACACTGTCAATCAGTAATACCACACTGTAATATTCATAAAAGTATTGTGACGCTGTTGGTCAGTAATATAGCAGTGTAATATGCATAAAAGTATTGCTCACTGCAGGTCATACCGCAAAGCACTGTGATACTGCAGGCCATACCCCAGTGTATCTGTACAAATACTGTAATGCTGCACATGCTGTACCTCAGTGCAGGGCTGCCATCAGTATTGATGGGGCCCGGGACAGACAAAATAGGCAGGGCCCCTCCACTTAGGTGGGGAGGTGGGGGGGCAGTTTGTCAGAGGTGGGCGTCACTGTGGATAATGTGGGTGAACAGCATGATGGTGAGGGTAAAGGTGTGAGAGCAGGGTGAGGGTGTGAGAGCAGGGTGAGGGTGTGAGAGTGAGAGCAGGGTGAGGATTTGAGTGTGAGAGCAGGGTGAGGGTGTGAGAGCAGGGTGTGAGTGAGAGAGCAGGGTGAGGGTGAGTGTGTGAGAGCAGGTTGAGGGTGTGAGAGCAGGGGGAGGGTGTGAGAGCAGGGGGAGGGTGTGAGAACAGTGTGAGGGTGTGAGAGCAGGGGAGCGTGTGAGAGCGAGAGCAGGGTGAGGGTGTGAGAGCGAGAGCAGGGTGAGGGTGTGAGTGTGAGAGCAGGGTGTGAGTGTGAGAGCAGGGTGTGAGAGCAGGGTGAGGGTGTGAGTGTGAGCAGGGTGTGAGTGTGAGAGCAGGGTGAGGGTGAGTGTGTGAGAACAGGTTGAGGGTGTGAGAGCAGGGGGAGGGTGTGAGAGCAGTGTGAGGGTGTGAGTGTGAAAGCAGGGTGAGGGTGTGAGTGTGAGAGCAGGGTGAGGGTGTGAGAGCAGGGTGAGGGTGTGAGTGTGAGAGCAGGGTGAGGGTGAGTGTGTGAGAACAGGCTGAGGGTGTGAGAGCAGGGTGAGGGTGTGAGTGTGAGCATGGTGTGAGTGTGAGAGCAGGGAGAGGGTGAGTGTGTGAGAACAGATTGAGGGTGTGAGAGCAGTGTGAGGGTGTGAGTGTGAGAGCAGGGTGAGGGTGTGAGTGTGAGAGCAGGGTGAGGGTGTGAGTGTGAGAGCACGGTGAGGGTGTGAGTGTGAGAGCAGGGTGAGGGTGTGAGAGCAGGGTGAGGATGTGAGTGTGAGAGCAGGGAGAGGGTGAGTGTGTGAGAGCAGGTTGAGGGTGTGAGAGCAGGGTGTGAGTGTGAGAGCAGGGTGTGAGTGAGAGCAGGGTGAGGGTGTGAGTGTGAGAGCAGGGTGAGGGTGAGTGTGTGAGAACAGGTTGAGGGTGTGAAAGCAGGGGGAGGGTGTGAGTGTGAGAGCAGGGTGAGGGTGTGAGTGTGAGAGCAGGGGGAGGGTGTGAGAGCAGGGGGAGGGTGTGAGAGCAATGTGAGGGTGTGAGTGTGACATCAAGGTGTGAGTGTGAGAGTAGTGTGAGGGTGTGAGTGTGAGAGCACGGTGAGTGTGAGAGCAGGGTGAGGGTGTGAGTGTGAGAGCAGGGTGAGGGTGTGAGAGCAGGGTGTGAGTATGAGAGCAGGGTGTGAGTGTGAGAGCAGGGTGAGGGTGAGTGTGTGAGAGCAGGTTGAGGGTGTGAAAGCAGGGTGAGGGTGAGAGCAGGGTGAGGGTGAGTGTGTGAGAGCAGTGTGAGTGTGTGAGAGCAGGTTGAGGGTGTGATAGCAGGGGGAGAGTGTGAGAGCAGTGTGAGGGTGTGAGTTTGAGAGCAGGGTGAGGGTGTGAGTGTGAGAGCAGGGTGAGGGTGTGAGAGCAGGGTGTGAGTGTGAGAGCAGGGTGTGAGTGTGAGAGCAGGGTGAGGGTGAGAGAAGGGTGAGGGTGAGTGTGTGAGAGCAGTGTGAGTGTGTGAGAGCAGGTTGAGGGTGTGATAGCAGGGGGAGGGTGTGAGAGCAGTGTGAGGGTGTGAGTGTGAGAGCAGGGTGTGAGAGCTGGAGTCTATGTACCTGATCAGTCTCCAGCCTCTCCTGCTCCTGCCGTCCTTCCTCTGCACCACACGCAGCGGCTGTAAATAGCACCTCCACCCACAGCTGCTGCTCCCTCTCTCCCCGGCTGCTGTCTTCCTTGCACAGCCTCTCCCTGCTGCTCCTGCTCCAGCCATGCCGTGTACATTTACCCGGACAGAGAGAGAGGGACCCGGGGGGCAGGCAACACATTTTGAATATAGCACTGGTCGCAAGCCAATCAGAGCTTGCAGACCGGCAGCCAATCAGGAGCTGCAGCCGCTCCTGATTGGCTGCCGGTCCTCAAGCTCCGATCAGCTTGCGGAAAACTCCAAATTGAAAATACCGCCGGCACATGTCCACTACACTGCTTCTGCTGCTACCTGGGCCCCCTTTCAGTCCGGGCCCGGGACTGTAGTTCCGGCAGTCCCTCCCTGATTTCAGCCCTGCCTCAGTGTATCAAAATAAGCACTGTGATGCTACCGGCCCTACCCAAGTGTATGCTTCCGTACCCCAGTGTATCCATATAAGCACTCTGTGACGCTGCAGGTGGTACCACAGTGTATAATGCTTCCATATCCAAGGGTAACCATATAAGCACTGTGACACTGCAGGCCATATCCCAGTGTATCCATAAAAGCAATGTGAAAAAAAGCCCATTGTTATGCCTGGGCATAAGACAAAAAAATCACCTCTTTTGTATGGAATTATTTCTACCCAAATCCGCGCAACAATTGTCAAGCCATCTGTAGCATTTGCAAAGCCACAGTAATTAGAGGTAGGGACCTTAACCATCTTGGAACCTCCTCCCTGTTATGTCATTTGCAGTGAGTTCATGGAACGTTTTTGGGAAAATCAGAAACTGTTGCTATAAAATAACAACAAACAGTTCAGCATCAGTTAACTCCCTTCCCGCAGCTAGATCCCAGCACCTGCAATCTCACTGCAAACACCTTCCTCATCAATATCCTCACTAATGATCGGAGGTAGTTCTGCATCAAGGATAAGGCTAGGTGACTCCTCCCTTATCCAGGATTCCTCAGAAGAAACCTTGAGTGCTAGGCCTGCTGCTGGGAGGGATGGATCTTCATCCCAGAAAGGGACCAAGAAGACTACTACTAGTAGTTGTTTAAATAAACAATTGACTGTTAAACAATCCTTTGATAGAGGAAGCAAGTATGACAGCTGTCACCCAGTTGCACAGCGGATAACTGAAGCCATGACGGCTATGCTAGTATTAGAAGGTGAAATAATAGAAAATGAGGATGATAGTGTGGAGGAAGTGCAAAAGGAGGATGAAGGGGGGTATTTGTGTCCTATCTGACACTAATGAGGATGTTGATGATGAGGATGTTGTTTGTGTAAATCAGCCACCAGTGGCAGCAGTACTTGCTTGTGATAAAAAGAAAGCCATTATCATGCCTTGGTGTGGAATTATTTTAACCCAAATCCTAACAACAGTTGTGAAGGTTTCTGTACTATTTGTGAACCCAAAGTAAGTAAATGTAGAGACACAAGGGAATATCACAGGTGTAACCACAGTAGCTTGTGGCAACCTGAAGCTCAGGAGTATTGCTGACCTCCATGTTTTGGTTTTGGATCCGGATTCATCTTTGTGTTTTGGTTTTGCAAAACCACTCTCAAGTGTTTTGGGCTTGGATCTGGATTTTTTTAAAAACAAAAATGATAAAAAGTTTTTAAAAACAGGTAAAATCATGTCATTTTTGCAATCCTAAACCCAAAATTCCGATTTAAAATCCAAATTTCAAACCGTTGGAAGATCCGAACCGCACTCGGATTTATCTGGATTTCCTCTGGAGATTAGAACTACAGATGAGCGGGTTCGGTTCTCAGAGAATCGAGCCCACCCGGATTTTGCTAATTTTTAGTCGGAACCAAACAGGCTCGGAGTTTCCCGCCTGACGCGGATCTCAAAACCGGGGCAAAACCATAGATTCAGAAATCTCGTGGTTTGCGAGCATACGTCTCTATGATCAATGTAGTATATAGGGACCACACGGCCACTGGCATCGCAAGGGAGTGCGGGGGGTCCGGGCCTCAAACGGGTGTCATCGGCAGAGAGTTGCTGTATTACGTGCAGCACTCGGCTCCCAGCACAGTGAGGGAGCCGGCACTTCACACAGGCTGGTCCCCGAGGCCAGCCTGCACCTCCCACACCACCAGTGTGAAAAAAAACAGGTGGTCATGCCCCCACCCACAAGGCTATGCCCCTAATTTATCAACGCATGGACAAGCCTGCCGCACCGGGTGCACAGACAGGTAGGGACACCACTGCACATGGCGGATGCCATTTCACTCCAGCTGTGGAGACTGAACAGGGAGGGTGAGTAGTGTAGGGCTGGGAGAGTGGTGCTGTGTCCTGGGCTGGTGCACTGCTGATCCATTCCGGGCTGGTGCTGCTGAGTGCTGATCCATTCTGGGTTGATGTTCTGCTGTCTGCTGTGTCCTGGGAAGCTGCAGTGCTCATCCATTCTGGGCTGGTGCTATGCTGTCTGCTGTGTCCATCTGGGGTGGTGCAGAATACATCTGGGCTGGTGCTGCATCCATATGGGCCCAAGTTCTGGACTCCCCCCCCAAAAAAAATATATATATATATTGTAAAAAAAAAAAGTGTCTTTTAGTGTAATATTTTTCTGTGTGTGTGTGTGTGTGCGTGTTAGGCTTAACCGCACAAGATCCAGCCAGCAACGCAAGTTGCAACCTAGTGCTGCCCGACTCCAGTCATGATCAATCACTGCTCTGGGCCCAAGTTATGGAGCTGAAAAAAAATAAAAATCAATTGTCTGTTTTTCTAATAATTGTCTGTGTGTTTGTGCATGTTAGGCTTAGCCGCACAAGATCTAGCAAGTCAGCAACGCAACCTAGTGCTGCCCGACTCCAGTCGTGATCAATCTGTGTTCTGGGCCCAAGTTCTGTAGCTGAAAAAAAAATTAAAATCAATTGTTTTTTTTCTAATAATTGTCTGTGTGTTCATGCGTGTTAGGCTTAACCGCACAAGATCCAGCCCGCAACGCAAGTTGCAACCTAGTGCTGCCCAACTCCAGTCGTGATCAATCGGTGCTCTGTGCTCAAGTTGTGGAGCTGAAAATAAATAAAAATCAATTGTCTTTTTTTTGGTCTAATATTTTGGTGTGTTTGCACGACTGCATGTGTGTGAATTTTGTAACCGCACCATGGCTACACTATTGGTGCTTGTGACACTGCTTCAAGGCCACAGAAAATATGGAGAGCTGTCACATGACAGGAGAGCAAGGCCAAGAACCACATGTTGTAGCTACCGCCAGCAGTGCAAGGCCATCAACTTCCTCGTCCTCTATGAAGGCCCATGCCCCAGGGCTTAAGTCACGCTATCAATATGGTAAAGCTACTTTTACTGAAGTTAAGAAAAAAAAAATTTAAAGGAAATTTGCCGTTAGATAAACAAAAAATTGCCAATATGCCATTCACTACACAAAGTGGCAAGGAAAGGATAAGGCCTTGGCCTTTCTTTATGAAGACTGCTGGTTCTGATTCTGATAGCCCTTCGGAAAAAACAACTGTGTTTCCTCTTGAGTAATCAAAATCACAAATCCCTGAGGAGAGTGCAAGTGTGTCTGCAGTTGCCATGTGTGAGCCAGACCTAAATACTAGTGTACTGGAGGATCCTCCAAGTTCCAAGATTTGTGTGCCCTCTGTAAATGTGGGGAAGGGCAGTCAACATCTTGCAGACATAGTCAGTGAGGATGCTTCTGTGGAATTGCACATGGAGGAGGATATTTTGGTAGTTGAAGGTGCTAACGATGATAAGGATGTTGATGATGAAGATGTTGGTGATGAGGATATTGATGCCGAGGATGTCCTTTGTGTAAGTAAGGCAACAGCTGTTGCCCATGGATTGAAAAAGCCAAAGCCCACTGTTGTCATGCCGGGGCAAAAGACATAAAAATACACTTCTCACATGTGGAAATATTTCCACCCCAATCCGGACAACAGTTGTCAAGCCATATTTAACCATTGCAAAGCAAGAGTGAGTAGAGGGAGGGACCTAAACTACCTAGGAACCTCCTCCTTGTTACGTCACATGGAGTACATTCATCAAATATCAAAGTGTATGTCACCAAGTTCCAAAACTCAAAACATAACAAGTTCAGTGTTACCTACCTGCTACCTCTTTGTGGGATCCAAGCGCCTTCGATATCCAAAACCAACACCTGCATCATCATCAACATCCTCATTCGTGATCGGAAGTAATTTAAAAAAACAATTGACTATTAAACAGTCCTTTGATAGAGGAAGTAAGTACAACAGCTGTAACCCAGTTTCACAGTGGATCACTGATGCCATGATGGCTGTACTAGTATTAGATGGTGAAATAATATAAAATTAGGGTGATAGTGTGGAGAAGTGCAAAAGGAGGATGAGGGTGAAATTTGTGTCCTATCTGACGCTAATGTGATGTTGATGATAAGGATGTGGTTTGCGTAAATCAGCCACCAGTGGCAGCAGTTCTTGCTAATGATAAAAAGAAAGCCAGAAAAGCAACGTCTTGGGTGTGGAATAATTGTTGTGAAGGCATCTGTTCCATTTGTAAAGCCAAAGTTAGCAGAGGAAGGGACGTTAACCATCTAGGCACCTCCTCCCTGTTACGTCATTTGCAGTGAGTTCATGCAATTTGTTTAACAAAAATATAATTTGTAAATTATTAACAAGCAGTCCAGTATCAGCTACCAGCAGTTTGGACCAGCACATGCAATCTCCACCACCAACACCCTCATCATCAACCTCCTCCTTAATAATTGAAGGTAGTCCTTCCAAAAAATATTTTGTGGGGGCCCAAACCAACCAAGGAGTTCAGCCACGAAAGTGTCAGTCCTAGTGGCTAAAGTGCTTGGTTTGTTAAACTGTGCATGGCCTTTTTAATATCCCACATAAGAGTGGGTGGGAGGGACAATTCCATCTTGCACCTCTTTCCTTTACATTTGGCACAATTTTGGGCATTGCCGACTGACATTATTATAGTTTATTAAACTGCCACCCTGTCTGCCACTGCTGTGTGGCAATGTTTCATAGATGTCCTATATTTTTTTTAAATTGCCGTGCGTTTGTGCTGCTGCTCTGTTGCTTACTTTAGCCAGCCAGCTCACTGCAGCCTTTGGCCTGTATTGGTGAAAAATAGTGAAATCAATATTGTTAGCTGTGAGGTGGTTATAAATGCCTAGAAAT
The DNA here is from genome assembly GCA_031769625.1 of Taudactylus pleione. NCBI lineage: Eukaryota > Metazoa > Chordata > Amphibia > Anura > Myobatrachidae > Taudactylus > Taudactylus pleione. The sequence continues at coordinate 10,481,046 of JAUIMM010000116.1, forward strand.
GCTTGAAAATGATTGTTATTAAGGTCAATAATACTGTAGGAACAAAAACAGGCCCAATTTATGTGGTTTTAGCTGTTTATATCATTTTTTGGAAACAATACAGATCCAAAATCAAAACCTATAAACAAAACACTAAGGAAAAAAATCCAAAACCAGATTCAGATCCAAAACCAGGGGAGATCCAGATACAAAACCAAAACCAAAACACGGGGGTCGGCGGCTCGGTGCACATCTCTAATTAGTACGCAACTGGGATCTGTACTGATTCACGAAATTTGAGTGGATTAGGATTTCCGGAGAACCGAACAGCACATTTCTAAAAAAAATATATATATATATATATATATATATATAAACAGTAATATTTTAGCAACACGAAAATCTAAGTTTTATTCAGAAACCACACACACTTCAGAGTTATGTATAATTCTGAATAAATGCTAAATTTTTCAATATATAGTTTTATCGCTAATTTAACAACCAAAAGTTTTACTATTTAATACTTCCAGAACCAGCAATTTCTAATTGCATAATCAGCCTTAATATTTCACACACTCATCTCAATCCCAATGCGTGGACAGGATACACAGTCATAACTGCACGCATGAATGCACTAACTGTATTCCAAGCATAAAGTTTATATTCTGCTTTTTATATTACAATAAACTGAAAGCACATTCTCTTCTCTGGAATCAATTCTGTCAGATAATTCCTCTATTGAATAATGTTTAATTTTCTGATGATGCCATTAACTTTTTGAACATACACTTTTTAAACTCAGCATTTGTTTGATTACAGCAAAAGTAAAGCCTAGTGATCTGCATCTAATATACTCAGTCTGCCTATTGACTGGATATTCAGTTTGTGAAGAATTAAAGAGTCAGCAGAGCTGGAACAGAACGTGAGTGTGAAACAGATTGTCATGCGCTAATATTATTGTAATCTGTGTAGCCGTACAAATATCTGGTTTGGAGGCTTGTTTGATGTTTAGGACGGTTATTCTAACCATAGAAGCATTTAAAAAAAAGCACAATGTTGTTTGTGTTAGGATAAGATTCAGTTAGTGGTGATATGAACAAATAAATATAACTTTCCAAAATGTAGTATTGGCTTCAGAAAGCTGGAATAATGTACAGAAGTTTGTCAATTTTGTTTTGAGGTATACAACTTTTCATGCATTCCTAGATTTTGTTCTCTTCCCTCTTTTATCACACATATAAAATAAGGTTGAAAAAAGAGAACTGTGGGCTTTATTCAGCTAGTGCACTGCTGAACTCAGAATCCCGATGGTCAGGAATCTGAGCAAGCGCCAGACCCGTACTGTGCATGTGCCTTACAGGTCATGCGTGTCAGTGATTGACAGTCTGCTGCCACTTGTGGGAGGGAGGATGCGGTGATGGCCTCCGTTTCATTAAACGGAGGCGTGTTGTCGCCATTGGGGGGGAGGGAAGAGGCCAGGATCTCCGTCGGCTGATGGTGATCTCCTGGCCTCTTTGTTGTAATTGTGGCAGCCGGCTCGCGTGATGCCATGGGTCATTAGCCGGCCGATGTTATCACAGATTATAATACCATTACATACACACACAGTATAAATAATACGATCACATAAACACATTATATTAAAATCGCCCATCCCACAGACACATTATATTAACAAGCTTCCCGGTGGCGTAAGTTCATCCCAGACGCCCGAAGGCAAGTTATTATTTGGTGCCCCCCTTCTCAGCGACTGACACTGTATGGTAGCATTTCGCATGCAGATACACCCGCAGTTGCACACAGAATACAGGCATGCTGCATATCATTTTATTCAGCAGAAACTGCTTGTGCATCCCAGTGCATGTAGCAAGCATTTGAAGGAAAATATTTGCACGAAAAGATGCTCAGCGCTATCTAGTCACTCTATGTTGGTGTGACATGTCCGGTGCCTCTCCTCACCTACAACTTCCCGGCACACTCCTCCCTGGTGGCAGCCCTAGCCTCAGACCCGTGCAGCTGCACTGATGTACTCCCTATCCCACAACTCCCTGTCCCACTCCATACATCTATCCTCCATGTGCTACAAGTTGCGTTACAGATAACATTTCAGTCAGGGCTTAAAGTGGTCCTGGAGAGGTGGTGGAACTTGGCGGGCCTGCCTACACTGCTCCAATGGCATATATGATCATACACTGCTCCAATGGCATACATGAACATACACTGTTCCAATGGCATACATGAACATACACTGCTACAATGGCATACATGATCATACACTGCTACAATGGCATACATGAACATACACTGCTCCAATGGCATACATGAACATACACTGTTCCAATGACATACATGAACATACACTGCTACAATGGCATACATGATCATACACTGCTACAATGGCATACATGATCATACACTGCTCCAGTGGCATACATGAACATACACTGCTCCAGTGGCATACATGAACATACACTGTTACAATGGCATACATGAACATACACTGCTCCAGTGGCATACATGATCATACACTGCTCCAATGGCATCCATGAACATACACTGCTCCAATGGCATACATGAACATACACTGCTCCAATGGCATACATGAACATACACTGCTCCAGTGGCATACATGATCATACACTGCTCCAAAGGCATACATGAACATACACTGCTCCAATGGCATACATGAACATACACTGCTACAATGGCATACATGATCATACACTGCTCCAATGGCATACATGATCATACACTGCTCCAATAGCATACATGAACATACACTGCTCTAATGGCATACATGAACATACACTGCTCCAATGGCATACATGACCATACACTGCTCCAGTGGCATACATGATCATACACTGCTCCAATGGCATCCATGAACATACACTGCTCAAATGGCATACATGAACATACACTGCTCCAATGGCATACATGAAAATACACTGGTCCAATGGCATACATGATTATACACTGCTCCAATGGCATACATGAACATACACTGCTCTAATGGCATACATGAACATACACTGCTCCAATGGCATACATGAACATACACTGGTCCAATGGCATATATGACCATACACTGCTCCAATGGCATACATGATCATACACTGCTCCAATGGCATACATGAACATACACTGCTCCAATGGCATACATGATTAAACACTGCTCCAATGGCATACATGAACATACACTGGTCCAATGGCATACATGAACATACACTGCTCCAATGGCATACATAATCATACACTGCTCCAATGGCATATATGAACATACACTGCTCTAATGGCATACATGAACATACACTGCTCCAATAGCATACATGAACATACACTACTCCTATAGCATACATGATCATACACTGCTCCAATGGCATACAAGATCATACACTGCTCCAATGGCATACATGACCATACACTGCTCCAATGGCATACATGAACATACACTGCTCCAATAGCATACATGAACATACACTGCTCCAATAGCATACACGATCATACACTGCTCCAATGGCATACATGACCATACACTGCTCCAATGGCATACATGACCATACACTGCTCCAATGGCATACATGACCATACACTGCTCCAATGGAATACGTGAACATACACTGCTCCAATAAGCAATGCACTCATGGAAATTTCAGTATCTAAGCTTTATTTGTCAGTATAAAATGACCTCCCTAATCCTGGTGTTGGTGTTGTGTTCCCATTGGCCCCTGCAATATCTCCCCAAGCTCTATATCATAAATCCCCCTTTCTAACTCCAAAGTTGACTGGTCTTTGTCTTCAAATCTTTAATATGAATGTATCATCATACCACTTACTAACTGAAACCCCATACTCTTTATTCACTACACAGTATTACTTTAACATGGTTATCGACATGCTTTGGGTGGTTATCTGTGTAGCAACCTATGTAAACAATCATCATGTGCAAACAGTTGTCCATTGTTTTATATGCTTTGACTTGCAAAGTGTCCTCTTGCTGGCCTTTTCCATTCACCATTATCTTAGTCTCTTTTGGTCTGCTTAAATACTGCAGCTGCACAGCCATGGCACTTTATTAACAGTGTGCAGTAAATACCCTCTATGAAAAGTTGGCCCTAGTTTCCTGTGCCATTTGTCCAAGTTGCCTATGAACTGTATCTATCCCTAGGCTCACAACCTTGCCCCTTTTGCTAGCTGCCTTCATTGCTTAAGCTCACATATGCTTCTTTAAAGCTTTGGAAGCAGGATCCTCATCTGACTCTGTTGAACTATCCAATCCAGAACACAACTAACAATCATATTACCATTCATACTTTTGACGTTCTCGAGTGGGAACTCACAAGTTTCATCAATCATACCCTTTGGGCTGAAATTGGCGCCTGTTGCCTTCTGATTGGCCTCAATGGAATTGCATTGGCTGTGTGCTGTTCTTCTGATTGAGTCCTGCTGGAAGAGGAGTGGATTTTGAGTTGCTCCTCTGTGGTGCCATGATGTCTGAAGCATTGGATTCTGGGTATACAGATTCCTCACATTTGATTGCGATATCTAGTAGTCATACCACTGATGGTTGTCCAATCACAAGACCAGGGACTGCTGAAGTTTATAACAATGTTATATGGCCTCGAGATAGTGAAGCAGCATCTTGTGACTGTGCACCCTATAGGACAAGCTTTGCCTCTGCTGTTAATATCTCTGCTGTGGGCTGTGGATACTAAAATATACTTCATGTTGACTGCCAATACACCATCTGTGGCCCATTTCCTGTTTATATCTGTGCATGTGGGATATTTCCATGCTTTGCAGTATGGCTGTGCTCCAGAGTGGCTCTATGGCTGAGATGATGGAGGATTCTGTTGGCCTGAGGACATATTTGGCCTGACTTGTTAGTTGCAAAAGAGATAGCTTGTGAAAGGGACACACTTGCCACCCCTCCCACTCTACAACTACTGTGTCTCCCCTACCCCCTCCCCTTTTTCCTACCACTCGCTGCTGCCTACAATATTTCTGCATTCTGGGGTGAAATAGGTGAATACAGGCATACCTGCTTGCCTCTACGCTCACCCCTGACCACCATACCCCATCGTTGCCTCAGTGCCTCCCAGCAGCTATGCTCCTTACATGCATCATTCAGTACCTCTGCCTTTATACTGCCCTGGTCCCCAAGGCCAAAGAGGGATGGGAAGAATCCCAGTGCTATTAAGTGCATGGCTCCTTTATATATCATTTGTGCACTCACAATTTTCCTAAGAATTCCTCCTCATTTCACAAGGCTTGGACTGGCCCATGTTATGATTGGTGGTTGGGGGCATACTATGGTTTGCCACTTTTGTAGTGTCAACATATGACATTTGGTTGCCTCTCCCCATTACCATTTAAGGGGATCCATTTAAAAATGTTTCATCCAATTAAATATTTTTTTTTACAGAGAATATTTGCTGCATACACATCTCCATATGCTCTAATTATATTTTGATGTGGCTGCATACTTTCACAAGATTTTCAGTTGTATTTATCTGAAGACTACAGTGTGTGCTTCAGCTCATTATTTATTATAAACATTCATAATTACATTTTATTTTCTTTAACCTCTTTGAACTTCTTTCTTTAAAACAATAGAGCCCACTTAAGCTTACTCATGCCAAGCATTCACTGTAGCTTTAGAACACTCATTAAGTCAAGTAAGTGAAATAAAGTAGGAGTCGATAGCATGATACACAAAAAACACAGTAATATTTGCTGAGACATGGAAAAAAATATATAATTTTTACCAGCAGCATAAATTCCCAAGTAGAACTGTCAACAGTTGCAAATGGTATCTCTTATAAATACACGTTGTTTCACCCTGTTGTGAACTCTCCTGAGTGCCGCTGTATCTGCTGTGGACTATACAGAGGGGAGTGATCTCCGCCTCACTGAGGGCACCTGGAGCAAGGTATTTGCCCAGCTTGGGGCTTATGGAGTGCCGGGACTTTCATATGCATATATATATATATATATATATATATATATATATATCTCAATAGTCTGTAGCAGCACATAACCTCAGTCCATAAAGAATGCAATTTAGGATATCATCATTTGCAACGTTTCAGCACCATTTATTTTGGAACTTTTGTCAGGCACAATATATCAGTACACAAACAATTAGGAAAACACTCGCTATTAAATACCCATGTTGTCTGACCTCCTGTTCGACACCTCCACTGGGCCTGGAAGTAGCGGTCGCTGGGGAGGTGACGTCAGAGGTTGGCGCCTCCTGTTGCTGGGTAACCAGCATAAACACCTTTTGTGAACATACAAACATAACATGTAATTAAAAACAAGGACAGCAAAATACCTGCTGTCAAACTAATGCTAAGTGTATAGTGTAATAAATCGCTGAAAGAACAGTACATTGATACAAAAACTAGTACTACTTGAATAACATTGCCTAATGTCACTAGTATAATGAGAGAATCAACATAGTATATGGTAATCCTACTATGAAAATGTCAATGAGGATGACAATAATCATGATCGTAGAAAAAATCATCATACGTAATTATTGTGGTACAAATATAATAATACGCTCTATAGTTTAAAGTAATTGTAAACCAAGTGTTTAATTGAGTCCCTGTGCAGCAAGTGTACCAAGTTTGTGTATCCATCTGGTTGCTAACGGAAGCAATTTTCTACTTTGGTTACCCCCACGTGTGAGGGATAGAACACAGTCAATGATATGATATTTGATTGATGCCACATTGTGATTAGCCTGCATAAAGTGGCGTGCCTATGGTTGTTCACTTGTGCCCCTGGTGATGGCAGATCTTATAGCTGATCTACGCCATGCGTGCCAAAGATTTTGTGTGATGTAGTGTGATGTAGTGATGACAAATCCGGATCAGTAGTGATCATGGGCAACAATTTTTTAGCACTACGATTGATATGTGTTCTCATGTGATTATATATATTAACCCATGTATGTGTTTTACCTCGGTTTTTAGACTTAAATCAATGCAATTCCTCTGCAGGGATAGACAGAGCTTTTTTTTCTGTTTCAGAAGCATGGTGTTAGTATACCCTCATTGTTCAAATTTCTTAATCATGGTATCTATTTGACTAACAGCCTCCTAAAATTGGAGGTATAATACACAGGATGTGAAGAAATTGTGATTAGGGCAAACCTGCTTTAAGTGACTCCGGGTGTGAACTACCAGCAAGGAGTTGGTTATTGCGGTCGGTGGGTTTAAAATACAATGTGGTCTCCAACTTGTTACCTCTCCTGATGATGGTGACATCCAAAAAATTCACCCTTTCTTTATCAACCTGATAGGTGAATTAGACCAGACTGTTGGTATCATTATGTGCCCTTATTACTTTGTTAAATTCCTTCTCTGTACCTGTCCACAGGATCAACAGGTCATCTATATACTGTACCTGAAAAACACCATGCTGCTAGTCAAATAGATACCATGATTAAGAAATTTGAACAATGAGGGTTTACTAACACCATGCTTATAAAGAAGAAAAAAAAGCTCTATCTATCCCTGCAGAGGAATTGCATAGATTTAAGTCTAAAAAACCTAGAGGTAAAACACATACATGGGTTAATACATATAATCACATGAGCACAAATATCAACCGAAGTGCTAAAAAATTGTGGTTCATGATCACTACTGATCCGGATTTGTCATTACTACATTACACAAAATTAATGTTGTACTATCGTAGAGGCAAAAACATTAGGGACTATGGCCCGTATTCAATTTGAGCCGAGCTGCGATACTTTTTTGCCTCCCGGACTTTTCACCTACATCGCTTGTTTTGCAGGCGGAAAAGTATCGTGCGCGTGCCCGCGTATTGCCGTATTCAATTTGAAAGTAGGCGAAAATGGGACCCGGCGAAACTTAAACAAGCGGAAAGTACTGTCAGATTTGGGGAAATCAGCCTGACACCCCCCAAAAGATGCTCTGACATGGGGGTTAGCTATGGTACCCCCGATGAAGGTATTCAGTGTTTTTAAATGGGCTCAATAGCTGCTAAATAGTGTTTTTGTATAAGTTTTGAAGAATAGTATTCTGGAATTTTTTTGCAGAAAATAACTTATCCCTGCAAATTTGGGGTACTTCAAAATGGGGGTCAGCATATTTTAAAGTTGCTAAAGTTAAGTAAAAAAAAAATCATGAAAAATCCACCTACCGCAAGCACCTGCAATGAAAAAACAACACCTGGGGCATACTTGGGGACCCCCCCAGAGTCAAGTTTGCTAGTTTTTATCTTTGTCCCCCAACTTTTTTTTTTTTTCGCCCCCAAAATGAAAGTGATTTTTTTGGGATCTCCTTAAGTGTTTTTTTATTTTTGACTCAGTTTACCTTAGGGGGACTGTCTGAAGGCTGCACGGGGGTTCCCGCAATGACATGGGGGGCACCCAGGGGTATACGGGATGGAGGGGCAGAGTTAGAGGTGGAGCAGGCATGACCATGTTTGAGAGGGTGTGACCAATTGTGTGAGGAGATGTGGCCAAGTGCTCAATGATAATAATGTGTGTTTCTAAGGTAGATGTATACAGCTAGAGGAGGTACAGGTCCACAGTGATATCTTATACCTTGTAACTGTTTGCAATTGTTTATTTCTATGTAGCCTATTAACAAATCTAAAAAACAAAATGGAAAAATGTTTTATAAGTTTGGATGTATAAAAAGGTAACTGAGTTGACTAATACGTAATCCTTGATTAAATGCCCAAAATACTGAAATTTAATGTTATATAATTTGAAAACCCAATAAAATATGTTTAAGAGTTATCACCAGTTTTGCAGTTGGATAGCAAGATAAACGGGAGCGCGCATACATGCGATAAGCGGCATATTTGGGCGATAATTACGAAAAGTTTTCTCTGGAGAAAACATATCTTTATCGTGGCTTATTGGATTCCCCCTCCCAAGTTTATCCTCCTCCTCTCACCTCCTTAGTCTCCTCTCCTATCTCATGCCTCCTCATCCCAACTGTCTCCTTTTTGTCCTCTTCTCTCCTGCTAGCCAAATCTTGCACTCCCCTCATACCAGCCTCTTCACCCACTCTCCTTATGTCAGCCTCAGCCTCCTCATCCACTCCCCTCATTCCTCAGCATTCTGCCTCTTCTCCCCTACTGCCAGCCTCCTCTTCCATGCCCCACATGACAGCTCCTTCACCACTCCTGTTATGCCAGTAGCATTCATCCTCCTCCTGTCAACATCCTCTCCCATCTTGCCAGCCTCCTTCTCTACCCTCAATCACCCCATATCAGCCTATTTATCCACTTACTCCCCTTATGCCACCAGCATTAATTTTCCTGTCTGCCACCTTCTCTCCCCTCTTAAGCCCGCCGCTGCCCTATATCAGCCTCTTCCCACACTCACTCCCCTTAAGCCAGCAGCATTCATCCTCCACTTGTCAGCCTCCTCTTCCTTCATGCCAGCTTCTTTCTCTCCCCTCATGCACCCCATATCAACCTCCTGTCCCCTAAAGTCTAAAGCAAACATCCTGCTCTCCCCTTGCCAGCCACCTCACTCAGCCACTACCTGGCTCTTGCAAAAAATCATTGCCTCCAGGCTCCAGCAATCAGCCTCCTCGGCTCTCTATTTAGTAACTTACCCACTCACTGGTTTTCTGCAGCAGCCAACCTCACCCATACCCCTCCTCAGCAGTAACCTTCCACCTCAAGGCCCTTCTCCCAGTCACCGCACCTAGCACCGCAGCGCTCATGATATACTCACTGTGGTGAGTCAACGATCCCAAACACTGGGGCGTTGGCTTCTGAATCAGACCTGGTTGGGCGGCGTCCTCCTCACAAAACTTGCTTGTTGTCTGGAACACGATGCCGGCATGACATCCCCATGAACACTGTGGCTGTGGCTGGTCTACCCTGGCTTGGAGTCCAGACAGACTGCAGGCGGCAGCGACGATGGCGGCGGGCGTTGATGCTCCTCTGTGAAGATGGCATCCGCGTTGTGACAGCTGGGCTGCTACTCTCTACACTGCATATATCACGTTTGTGCAGGGAGCCAATAAATTAACGAGCCTAGCCCGCGAACCAGAATGTGGGATTCTGATTTGCTGGGTTGCCCAAGGGAGGTCTAAAAGGTTGACTGACAGCCAGGAGGATCCAGATTAGCGGGCGGGCCACAGGTGAGCGTTTAATGGCAGAAGCATAATAAATAAAGTATAAATATAAAGAAAAAAAAATATTCTAAACGACCGGGGGGGCATGTGCCTTGGTGTCCCCCCCCTGAATCCGCCACTGTGAACAACCATAGGCACGCCACTTTATGCAGGCTAATCACAATGTGGTATGAATCAAATATCATATCTTTGACCATGTCCTGCCCCTTCCCTGTGGGGTAACCAAAGTAGAAAATTGCTTCATTTAGAATCCAGATGGATACACAAACTTGGTACCCTTGATCCGCAGGGACTCATTGAAACACCTGGTTTACACTGTTTCCTTTAAAGACAAGAGCTTGTTATTATGTTTGTTCCACAATAATTACGTATGATGTTTTTTTATACGATCATGATTATTGTCATCCTCATTGACAAGTTTTTTATAGTAGGATTACCATATACTATGTTGATTCTTTCATTATACTAGTGACATTAGGCAATGTTATTCAAGTAGTACTAGTTTTTGTATCAATGTACTGTTCTTTCAGCAATTTATTACACTATACTCTAAGCATTAGTTTAACAGCAAGTAATTTGCTGTACTTGTTTTTAATTACATGTTATGTTTGTATTTTCACAACAAGGTGTTTATGCTGGCTGCCCAGCAACAGGAGGCGCCATCCTCTGACGTCACCTCCCCAGCGACTGCTACTTCCAGGCCTGGCGGCGGTGGCGAGCAGGAGGTTGGACAACATGAGGTATGTAATGGTGATTGTTTTAATAGTTGTTTGTGTATTGATATAGTGTGCTTGATGAAAGCGCCAAAATAAATGGCATTGAAACATTGCAAACGATGATAGCCTAAATTGCATTTTTTATGGACTGCGGTTGAGTGCCGCTAAAAACTATTGCTATACATTCTGGAGAGTATCTGGTAATTCAGTGAGCACACCTCATAGCAAAGTTCACCAAGAGGAGTGAGTGCCGGTATTGGGACTGGTTTATTTTTAGTGCTGGTTCTCAGCACGTTTACAATGCACCTCTGTGGATTGTAACAATCACAATCAGCATTCATCTTCTTTCCTGTTCCTTTGGAAGAGTAGGTGTTTGCTTCACACATAATTTCTTTTAAAGTATACCTTAAGTGTCACTATCCGGTGACTATACAACAAGAAAACAGTATAGGGTAAATTTACTAAGAATCGGAAGATAGCTAATTGGAATCAACTCACCATCGGGCAAATTGGAAGCACTTCTGGTAGAAGGTAAGTATGTGTGATTGATGTATGTGTGTAATACATCTTTACTAACTACGGTGTGTGTAATGTCTTTATTTAACTATTTATTTTACAGTGGGGGTACAGGTGCTGGCTGCCGGCACTTGTAGTTCCACAAGTGCCAAAGGACAGGCATGCTGGCACCTGTAGTTCTACTGTAAAATACAATAGTTTTCTTTGATTTTACACAATATTACCCCTGTACCGACAGCCCAAGGGTGCGGGGAAGAGCCCCAGGCTTCTGACCAAGCATGGGGTTTCAGGAGAAGACGACCACTTGTTTAGGGGGTCCCCACCTTCCCTGAGATCACCAGCTTGGCCTGAGCGGCTCAGGTTGGTAATGCTTTGGCCCTGGAGACCCAGTAATAGGGTCTCTGGGCTGTGGCATTACACCATGGCTGTTTTTGATCCAGTGCTGGTTTTAAATATAGGGGGACCCCTACGGAATTCCCCCCCCTATATTTAAAACCAGGACTGGCCCTGCAGCCTGGTGCTGGTTCATAAATTACGGTGGAATCCTACTCATTTTTTTCCCCGTAATTTTAGGAACCAAGACTGGCTGGCAAGTCCGGGGCTGGTTATGATTTTGGGGGGACCCTACATCATTTTTTTAAATAAAATTAACTCATTTTTTACAGATACAACACAAGCAGCTTACACATATCTCACTGATATGTGCAGGTTGCTAGCTAGGGAGAGTTGTGCAGAGACAAATCACTGCAATCTCAGGTGAGATAACTAATTCGAGCTTGCTTAAAATCACCAGAGAAACTCGACCTACATCACCATCGGCAAACTCGTTTAGCCTCAAGTCGCCTAATGGTAAATTTGAGAGATAAAAAGTGAGTAAATCACCCGAGTTTTGGCGAGTTCTAAGGAGAATAATTTCTTTGAAAATCGGGGAACATCTTGAATCTTAGTAAATCTACACCTATGTCTAGTACAGTGCCTGAGTATAACGAGGTGCTAACATTAAGAGTTACCCTCACACTAGGTGAAGTTTTCAGCTTCTCAGAAACAGAGGCTGAAGCTATACTGTTCAATGAGGATATCAATGATCACCTGGGAGAAATAAATACCCAAGACATTTACAACGATCTTTATAGATTGAAGAAATGCAAATTCAATTTCTTTTATCATGGTTTGACATTATTTAATTATTATAAGGCTTCAGAATATGCAATTTGACTATGATAGGTAGTTATAATATTGAATTTGGCAAGAAATGGACCTTCATTCTCAATAAATGTTCTTTTGTTTTGCTCTTGCTCATAATTGTGGAGTCAAAAAGAGAGTTAAATATCACTAAATCAAAATTAACTTACTTTGAATCTATACACCTTGGCACCCTAATGGCGGATACATCTATGGATTGGCTGGTCAAATTAAAAGGTCACATAGGAAAATACCAAAGTGACCTGGTGAAATTTAAACATGAGAAACGTATCAAAATGGACCAGGACTATGAATAACAGAGAGTGTATGGATGGTTAACAGCAGCACCCCTGAGAGAATCAAGACCTATTTATAGGGGCACTTATAGAAACCGATGTTTGGATACACCAGGAGATACAGCCACATCATATTGCGACAGCGATAGCCAATTAACAACAACTTCCTCAGGTAAATACCCTTTAGGGGAAAGAACAAGGGCACAAGTCCTAAGCCTAAAAGGCAATATAGGCGTCGAGGTAAACAAGACGCGAGGAAGAGGACGTGGGTCCAGAAAACCTCCGCATCAAACGCAATGTATAATTTTCAATTTATCTTCCAAACATCTGAAAGTGGTGGAAATCACTGTACTACAAAGAGGTCTTTCCTTTGTCCACATAGTTGCTTTTGACGATTTTCATTGGAAAGTAGAGGCTTTAAATTTAATCAGAATTTAAAATTAAAGGAACATTTTGGGAATACAACCACCCAAACCCATGAGACCAACATACCTTCCTAATTGCTAGCTATACAGCTGAGATCCTCCTTGATCCTAATAGCAATAACAGTTCAATTAAGACATATTCCAGGATGTTTGCTTAAGAAGTCTTACATAATCCAGATGAGAAGAGTTTCTGGCATTGAAAAATCTGGGTACATATGAGGACATTACCATAAAACAAGCAGATAAAGGAAGATCTATTGTCATTTAAGACATAATGGATTACAGGAGAGAATTACAGAGACAACTACGGTATGTGGACACTTACAAGAAGCTTTCACAAGATCCAACACAAGTATATAAAAGAGAATTGGACAATGTCTTAAAATCTGCTTTAGATAATCAAATCATTATTGAACAGGTGTATAAGTGTCTTGAGGTACCACATTGAAATTAAACCTCTCTTGTATTCGGTAAATAAAATAAACAAGGATCTATAGAACCCCCCTGGCAGACCAATTATTTCTGCCAGGGGGGCTCTGTATCAACCTATTTCTATTTACTTAGACTAATATTTAGAACCTTGTGTGCAGAAAAAAACCTCCTATTTAAAAGATACTAACAGCCTTCTTTCCTCTCTATGGGAATTAATCGAAATCCCAGATAACTGTTTGTTGTGCACGGTGGAAGTATGTAATTTATGTACATGTATACCCCAAAAATGGGGCTTTTGGCCACCAAGATCTTACTTACCAACAATCCATGGTAAACTGGCACTGATCTGGAGTTCTTTCTTTCCCTGTTGAGATTAGTATTAACTCATAACTCTTTTTACTTTGATGGTGAGCATTATTTACAGGTAGCAGTTTGTGCGATGGAGTCGAAAGTGGCCCCATCATACACCAATACCTTCATGTTCATGGTTGAACAGGATGTTTTTTCACAGACATGAATATTGCTAAAATGTTTTGATGTTTTTCAGGTATATAGATGACCTGTTGATCCTGTGGACAGGTAGGAATTTAATGATGTAATCAGGGCATATAATGATGCAAACAATCCAGTCAAAATCACCTATCAGGTGTCACAAGCCACCGCTGTCCTTTGTCTGACAATGGTGCTGCGGGTGGTTCTCTCAGGCCCGTTGCTAGGAGACAAGTACACCAGGCTGCTGCTCCACAAGGTCTTCCTACCTGACTGTTCTGTCTCTGCCTCCCTGTGCTGATTGGATCACCATCCTCTTTTACCCTTGCTGTTCTCTGCTCTGATGGTGGCTATAGCATTTGTTGTTGTTTCTGGTTCCAGTGAGAGGTTATCCTCCTGTGTGTTTCAGCTCCTCGTGTCCAGGGTCTGTGTTCTCCCTGCAAGTTACATCTAAGCACTGGCTGCCGCTTCTCAGCGTGTGTGTGATTTACCTGCAAGTAACATCAGAGCAGTGCCTGCCACACCTCAGTGTCTGTGTTCTCCCTGCAAGTTTCATCTAAGCAGGGACTGTCGCTTCTCAACATTTATGTAATTTTCCTGCAAGTAACATCAGTGCAGTGCCTGTCACACCTCAGTGTCTGTATGGATTCTCTGCTAGTACATTATAGCAGTGTCAGCTGCACTTCAGTAAAGTGAACTTTTTGTTTATTAATTCCAGAACACTCAGCAGCTTCTCTGGGTCTGTGTGGCCAATCAGCTAAATACACCCAGCTGTCTGCACTGCAATTCAGTGTTATGTGCACTATCTGCAATTTCCAACTCCTCAGTTTCAGTTGCAATTCATTATATTCAAGCAAGCAATAAATGTTTACAGCAACTTCTAATATACCTCAGTGCATACCAGGTCTTAAGACTGCAACTAGCCAAGTGCATACCAGTCCTCAAGACTGCAACTAGCCAAGTGCATACTAGCTCTTAAGGCTGCAACTAGCCAAGTACAAACCGGCCTTCAATGCTCCAACACATCAAGTATTTATCAGTTCTCAAGGCTGCAACTTGCCAAGTACATTTCAGCCCTCACGGCCATATTTAACTAGGAGCCATCTTGTCCTTACAATTCCTTATCAATTGACTCATTAACAATTGACTCTTCAAGTATCAATTATCAATTAACTATTGCTCAACCTACTCACTATACCATATTGAACTTCATATTCCTGGTAATGATTCCAATGTGAATCTTCCCAGAGGTTCATAACATTATAGCCAGCCAATTACAGGAATTGAAGTTGCCTGCTTTGACTATGGATCCTACTCAAAATCCATCCCAAGTTCTAGCTTCACAAATTCAAGCCTTAACTCAAAAGGTCCAAGAAATGTCACTTTGGGATTCAGTTCTGACCACAGTTCTAGAGCCTAAAATTAACTTTCTGGATCATTTCTCGAGGAATCGTAAGGATTTCTTGAACTTTAGAGAGAGTTGCAAATTGTATTTTAAACTGCGCCCTCATTCTTTTGGCTCTGAAGCTCAAAGTGTGGGTATTGTGATATCCTTGCTCCAAGGTGATCCTCAAACTTGAGCAGTTGGACTTCCTTCTACCCATGCAGCACTCCTTTCTGTAGAGTTTTTTTCTCCACCCTTGGTTTATTATATGATGATCCAGACAAAGCAGCCATTGCCGAAGCCAGCCTTTGATCTTTAAGACAAGGGCAGAAAGCAGCGGGGGATTATTGCACCAAGTTTCACAAGTTGCCAGTTGATTGCGGATGGCATGATCCTGCACTCCATAGTCAATTTCGTCTGGGCCTGTCTGACCAAATCAAAGACATAATTGTCCAGTATCCTGCACCTTAAAATCTGGATGCTTAAATGCATCTGGTAATCTGTGTTGACTGTCGACTCCAGCAGTGTAGACTGGAGAAATAATTGCCTGTCCTCTCTCCACAATCTCCAGTTCAGGTGACTTCTTGTGATCAAGAAAAATCTTTCTTCCAAGGAAAAGCGAAGAAGGTGATCACTGGGGTTGTGTCTTTATTGTGGTGGTAAAGAACATACCTCTTATGCTTGGCCAATCAAGTTGGGAATAGGCAAAGTCTAAATGTTCAGGGAAAGTTACATCTAGTCTTTGCATCTTTCTCTCCCAGTAATTCAGTCATCATTTCTTCATTTATCCAAGTTCTTGATAAAGAATTAAGCATATCTGCCTTCCTGGACAGTGGTTCTGCAGACAATTTCATGGACATTTCATTCTTTAACTCATTAGCTTTGGTTCCTGAGTTCTTACCTCAATCTGTTTCTGTTGTCAGCCTGGATGGTAACCTCATCACCCAAGGAGTAGTCAGCTCTCGCTCGCTGCCTATCCGACTCTCTATTGGAGGTTTACATTCTGAAAACATAATGATTCTGTTGTTTCATTATCCATTGGCACCTATCATCCTTGGATTACCATGGATTAAGAACCACAAACCTGTCATTAACTTGCAGTCAGGTGAAGTGCTGCAGTGGGGGTCCACCTATTCCTCTCAATGTTTTGCTTTACCAGTTCGAGTAGCTGCTGCTCAGACTGAGTTCTCATATGCTATTCCTGCTCCTTATTCGGACCTCGCTGATGTTTTAACTAAGAGAAGAGTGGATACCCTGCCTCCACATCATCTAGTAAAACGGATTACTTAGACCCTGTATTGATTTCTGGGGCATAAATAACATCACCATAAAGAACTCTTATCCAATACCATTATTCTCAGTTATTTTTGACCAACTTCATGAGGCATCCATTTTTTCCAAAATCAATTTATGTTGGGCCTATAACCTGATCCAGATCAAAGAGGGTGGTGAGTGGAAGACAGCTTTCAATACTCATTCTGGTCATTATGAATACCTTGTCATGCCTTTTGGTCTGTCAAATTCTCCTGCAGTCTTTCAGGACTTCATTAACGATGTATTGAGAGAGTTCCTTGGAGTCTTTGCCATTGTGTATTTAGATGACATTCTCATCTATTCTAAATCCCTGGAGCAACATCACCAGCATGTGAGACAAGTCTTACGAAAACTCCAAAAGAACAATCTATATGCAAAACAGGAAAAGTGTGACTTTGTGTTACGACTTGTTTCCTACCAGCAATTTACCTCATTCTGGTGGTGCTGTTCTAGTTCCATAATTTGCTAGGCGATCTGGATGCCACAGGATGTCACGTGTTATCCACAACATGGCATGATCGGTTCCTTCCCCTATTTGTGCATGCTGACCCTTTGCAATCTCGCCGACTATAGCATTCCTTGTGGATCTCTCGGCTCTGCTGTATGGTCAGCCACTCCATCGGTTTCCAAGCCGCACCATCAGCTCCCAAGCTGCTACCATCTTTGTTGCTGCTCCATCGGCTTCACAGCCACTCCATCAGCTCTCAAGCTACCACTGGCTTTGTTGCCGCATCACCAGCTCACAAGCCACTCTACCGGCTCTCAAAGCTGCATCTCACCACTGGCTCACAAGCCACACTACTGGCTCTCAAAGCAGCATCTGACCACCAGCTCAAAAACCATTCTACTGGCTCTCAAAGCCACATCTCACCACTGGCTCACAAGCCACACTACTGGAACTCAAAGCTGCATCTCACCACTGGCTCATTAGTCGTACTACCGGCACTCAAGGCCACATTTCACCACCGGCTCACAAGCCACACTACCAGCTCAAAGCCTCATCTCGCCACTGGTTCACAAGCCAAACTACTGGCTCTAAGTCACATCTCACCACCGGCTTTCCAGCCACACTACTCACTCTCAAAGCCGCATCTCACCATCAGCTCTCCAGCCACACTACCAGCTCTCCAGCCACACTACTGCTTCAAAGTCGCATCTCTCCGGCCACACTACCGGCTCTCCAGCCTAACTACCAGCTTAAAGTTGCATCTCACCACCAGCTCTCCAGCCACACTACCAGCTCCCAAACCACGTCACTGGCCTTCAAGCTGCTGCATCAACTTTTCAAATTGTACTACCAGCTTTAGCTGGACCATCGGCTTCTTAGCCATAGTACGGACTTATCTCCCAGTTTCCAGTATCTTCTGCTATTTACTGGTTTCCAAAGGTAACCAGTGTAAACCTCTACTACTTCAAGTATCAAGTCCAGGTGGCCAATTAAGTACCGTTGAATATCTTCCAGTTATAAGGGAACAGAGGGTGGTTGTTAGTTTCGGAAGACCTTGCTAGCCATGATTCTAGAGGTTTAAAAGGAACAACTTAGGAATCCTTAACAGTTTGAGGTGAAGGAGGTCTCTTTTTTGGGGTATATCATCTTTTCCCAGGGATTCTCTATGGACTCTAGTAAAGTCAAAGCAATCTTTGACTGGGTGCAAACATTCACACTCAAGGCCTTCCAATGCTTCCGGGGTTTTTCAAACTATTATCGCAGATTTCTCAAGTCATTTTCTTCTATTGTTGCACCTATTGTGAAGTTGACTAAAAAAGGAGTGGATACAGCTAAGTGGTCTGTCAAAGCTGTACAGGCTTTTAATTCCCTGAAGTCTGCATTCATCACTGCTTCTGTTCTCCATCATCCTGATCCATCTCTTCCATTTATGGTGGAAGTGGATGCCTCTGAAGTTGGTGTTGGTGCTATCTTATCACAAAAGGACCCCCGGGATAAGAAGTTCTACCCATGTGCATTTTTCTCACGCAAATTTGCTGCAGCTGAAAGGAATTACGATGTCAGAAATCGTGAGCTGTTAGCCGTTAAGTGGGCTTTTGAAGATTGGAGGCACTGGTTGGAAGGAGCTAAACATCAAAATACTCTCTTGACTGATCATAAGAACTTATCCTATATTGAAAGAGCTTGAATGCCAGAGAAGCACGTTTGGTGCTCTTTTTTACTTGTTTCAATTATGTTATTTCTTTCAGGCTTGGTTCCAAGAATCTCAAGGCAGACACTCTTTCACGAAGCTTCCAACCCACTCTACCTTCTACTCCTTCTGAAGAGACCATCCTTCCGGCTTCTCATATTAATTTGGCCTTGACTAGGAATCTAGCTATTACTCTCCATTCCTATCAGTCTGAAGCTCATTTTGGAAAGCCGTTGAGATTACTCTTTGTCCCTGAGAGATTTTGGAAAGCAGTTCTTACAGACTTTCATTAAGTGAAAGCCGTTGGTCACCCAGGTATCTTTAGGACTGCTGAATTACTCTCCTGCTCAGTATGGTGGCCATCTTTTTTCAAGGATGTTTGGGAATTCATCATGGCCTGTGATGTTTGTGCCCATAATAAAACTCCTCTGGCCTCCTTCTTTCCCTCTCAGTGCCGTCTAAACCATAACCTCATATTGCAATGGATTTTATTGTAGAACTACCTTCTTCTTCTCTGTGTTTGGTCATTTGGACTGTTGTTGATCATTTCAGTAAAATTGATCATTTTATTCTACTCTCCAAATTGCCTTCTGCCAAAAAGTTATCTGTTTTGTTCATTCAACACATTTTCAGACTTCATGGCTTACCTGTGGATATTTCAGGTCAAGGAACTCAATTTGTGACTTGTTTTTGGAAGCTTTTCTGTTTTTCTCCTGAAACCAGCTTCAGTTTGTCTTCAGGAGACCATCCTCTGTCCAATGGACAGACTGAACGAGTTAACCAGTCCTTGGAGCAATATCTCCAGTGTTTTATCTCTAAATATCAAAATGATTGGGTTTCTCATTTACCATTGGCAGAATTTGCCTTCAATAATTTTTGTCATTCTACATCCACTGTATAATTTCTCTATTTTTTTTGTAATTCTGGACTGCATCCTAGAGCTAATTCTTTTGAGACCATCCCTGGATGAACTTCTTTTTATATGCCAGCCTCTAGGCTCCGATCAGTTTAGAAGAAGGTTAGGCAGTGTCTACTCAAAGCATTTTTTCATTCCAAAGCTTTGGCTGATCAACACTGCTAGCCATGCAAGTTCAAGGTTAGAGATTTGGTTTTGCTGTCTTTAAAGAACATCAAGATTCATCAACATTCACAAAAGTTGGGTCCTAGATTTAATGGTCCCTTCAGAATCATATCTCAGATCAATCCGGTTGCCTTTCAGCTGAAGTTACCCATCAGAATGAAGATTAATAATACTTTCCATTGCTCACTACTTAAACTGATTTTTTCTTCTGCCAAGTTCAGTTCCAGACGTCCAGATAGACCTTCTACTATTCTCAACCAGGGTCATCAAGAATACATTGTGGAGAAGATTTTAGATTTCAGATTCTCACAGGAAGGTCTACAGTTTTTGGTCCACTGGAAGGTATACAGAACAGAGGAGCGTTCTTGGGTCTCCAAAAAATCTTGCCTCCTGTCTTGAAAAAAAGATTTTTCAAGACTTTTCCTGATAAGCCTGGTTCCAGGGTTTCCTTAACCCTTCGTCAAGAGGGGGTACTGTCACAAGCCGCCACTGCACCTTGTCTGACAATGGTGCTGTGGGTGATTTTCTCAGGCCCATTGTTAGGAGACAAGAATGCCGAGCTGCTGCTCCACAAGGTCTTCTTACCTGACAGTTCTGTCTCCGCCTCCCTGCACTGATTGGATCACCTTTCATTTTTACCCCTGCTGGTTCACTGCTTTGATGCCAGCTATAGCATTTGTTGAGGATTCCGGTTGCAGTGAGAGGTTATCCTCCTGTGTGTTCCAGATACTCGTGTCCAGCGTCTGTGTTCTCCCTGCAAGTTACATCTAAGCAGTGGCTGGCGCTTCCCAGGGTGTATGTGATTTTTCTGCAAGTAACATCAGTGCAATGCCTGCCACACCTCAGCACCTGCATGCTATACTATGCTAGTACATTATAGCAGTGTCAGCTACACTTCAGAAAAGTTAACTTTTTGTTTATTCATTCCAGCACTCTCAGTAGCTTCTCTGTGCCTGTGTGGCCAATCAGCTAAATACACCAAGTTGTCTGCACTGCAATTCAGTGTTATGTGCACAATCTGCAATTTCTAACTCCCCAGTTTCAATTGCAATTCATTGTCTGTATATTCAAGCAAGCAATAAACTGTTACAGCAATTTCTAATATACCTCAGAGCATACCAGCTCTTAAGACTGCAACTAGCCAAGTGCATACCAGTCCTTAAGACTGCAACAAGCTATGTACATACCAGTCTTTAAGGCTGCAACTAGCCAAGTGCATACCAGTTCTCAAGACTGCAACTAGCCAAGTGCATACCAGTTCTTAAAGCTGCAACTAGCCAAGTGCATACCAGATCTTAAGACTCAAACTAGCCAAGTGCATACCAGCTCTTAATTATACACAAAAGAGTTTTTGTGTATAATTAAGCTTTAAACTGGTTCACACTTACCATAGATCAGAGGTTAAGGTTCATTAAAAGGTTTCTTTATCATTCACCCTCAACCCCTTTTCATGAGTAAGTGGACATGTACTCACCACAAACTCCTCTTGGTTCATTCACAGAAAGGTTTCTTTAAATCCTGGACACAAAGTCCCTGAAATCCTCAATCCTCAACCAGACAGGGTTGATTTCAATAAAAGCTTTTTATTCACACAGTTCACATACAAATATATGTAAGAACAGATAAAATAACTATCCCGTGTTCCTGTCAAAAGATGCAACCTCAATAACCCAGGAAATTAAGTTACAATCCACTTCCAGATGGACAGGACATTGTCCAAAAGAACAACTGGAAGCTCAAGCAGGTAATGCTAGGTCCATCATGTTAAAGATTGTGTTTGTTGTGGACCCAGAGTGGTAACAAGAATAGACACCAAAACAGGTATAAACTGAAAAGTGGGTTGTTTAATGTGAATGTTGGTAGACATGAGCAATAAGATAAACTAAAGTCCAGTAATAACAAACTAATAAATATGTGGCAGGAGGGAACTGTAGTGAATGGGAACAAATGAATGTCCAGATCAGTGACAGAGATGAATGAGGTGATTTCAGATAGACTATTAGAGTGAAGTGGATATCCTGGTATGCTGAATAGTGGCACTAATTGCACATAAATCCAGCCATAATCCAGAAAACATGGACTACATCACTGTCAATATGGTGATGGTTGCGTAGGACTGCGCTCTGTTGTGTGGGCAGATGTGATATGTTAGTGGGCTGAAAGGTGTGCTATATGAGTAAGTGGGGTGCTGCACTTCCTGATCACAGGCATATCGGGTCCTGTGTAAAATTAGATAGAGACGGTGGGGTACGCCCTGTGGGTGCAATGATGATGGGGGAGTGTTGGACTGTGTATGTGGTTGCTTGTGTGTGTGTTGTGAATGAGTGGAGAGGGGTGGAACAATGGAATGACAGAGGCAGACACAAGGTGGGAGTAAATGGTTTTATTGGAATAGTCACAGTGCTTCTCCTATATAGTCCCGGGCAACAAGGTGGGTGTGGTGGTGGGTGAGAGAGGTGGGGGGGAGAGACTGGGGAGGTGGGTCGACCCTTTCAGGGGGCTCCTTTCTGTGCGGTTCAATAGACCGGCACATTACCCCTGCTGGACACTATGGTTGACAGTCTTGGGAGTCTCGGTGGGTGAGAGGGGGAGAGCGAGAGGGGTATGGTGTGGTGGGTGGGTGTAGTACACCTAGCAGCGTCCCACGTATGAATGAATAGACTTTTCATTCAAACACGGGACGTCATCAGGTGTCATTCCAGTGGTCCACCCCTCCCCACTCATTCACACCACACACACTAGCAACCACATACACAGTCCAACACTCCCCCATCATCATTGCACCCACAGGGTGAGTGCACCTTCTGTACCCCACCATCTCTACATCACTGTCCAGGTTTTAGTCCCATTCATTCCTTGCGATCCACCATCACAATGAATCCACTCCCGTCTTTGGCTTCTAAACCATGCCTTTCTCAATAGGAACCGGAACCACCTTTTATGGTATCCTCCTTGAGGTTATTTAGAAAGCCGGTGTTCTCTTCCTGGTGTCTGTCACTTGACTTCCGGTAGTTGGAACTACAAAACTGGAAGTCGCGGCTGATGGAATGCAAACACCGGAAGGAGTTGTCAGGGTATGTTACAAGTTGCGGTCACAACTTGTTTCCCTCCAGCAATATACCTTCATCTGCCAGTGTTTCTCCTGGAGTCATTCCGTCGGTTGCTAGGCAATCCGGACACTGCAGGATATCAAATGTGAACCACAACACAGCGTGATTGGATCCTTTTCTTATTTGCACATGCTGGTCTTTTGCTGCCTCGCTGACTATAACATTTCTTTTTGGATCCCTCGGCTCTGCTGCATGATCTGTGTTACTATTGTTCCTTATTTCTAGTGGACTCTAATTTACCAGCTTCCAAGATGCTCTGGCTCACCAAGCCACACTACCAGCTCTCTAGCCACACTATCAGCTCTCAGGCCGAATCCCCAGCTCACTAGCAGCACCACCGGCTCGCAAACTGCATAAGCTCTCATGCCACACCACAGGATTCTCAGATCGTATCCTGGCTCTCAAGCTGCACAACCGGCTCTCAAGCCACACTACCGGCTCTCAAGCTGAATCACCTGCTCACAAGGCCGCACCATCGGCTCGCTGGCTGCATCAGATCTCAAGCCACACCATCGGCTCTCAAGCCGCAACACCAGCTCTCAAAGCTGCATCACCTGCTCACAAGGCCACATCATCAGCTCTCAAGCCACACTGGCTCTCAAAGCCACAACACCTGCTCACAAAGCCACACCACCAGCTCTCAAGCTGCACCACCAGCTCTCAAGCTTCACCACCGGCACTTAAAGCTACACCACCTGCTCACAAAGCTGCACTACCAGCTATCAAGTGCAGCTCATGATTGCCATACCACTGGCTCACAAGCTGCATCAGCTCTCAAACCGCACCATCTGCTCAACAAGCAACTCCACTAGATCTCAAGCCACACCACCAGCTCCACATCTGCAACACCGGCCCACAAGATGCACCTGCTCTCAAAGTAGCACCATAGGCTTTCAAAGCCGCATGACTGGCTCTTCTGCCCCACCATCAACATACCAATTGCATCCAAATCTCCGGCTGTATTAGTCACACTATACCCATCAACCACTTACTCTCTTACATGAAACTCTGGTCTTCCTAGGTATCTGTGTAAACCACTACAACTCTGAGTTTAAGTCCAGGTGGCCATCTAAGTACCAGTGAACTTTATCAGTGAACAATGGGTTGTTGTTATTGGCGGAAGACCTTGTTAGCTTGAGTTCTAGGGGGTTTACACAGGGTGGCCTTGGAAACCATAACATTATAGTTTGCCACATTAATAATATAAGAAATTTGTGGCTTATGGCACAGTCACAGAACCCTGCACAGGTGCTTGCTGTACAGGTTCAAGTGCTTACTCAAAAAGTTCAGGAGCTCACTCTTTGAGTAGAGGATGTCCAAACTATGGCAGCTCCTGGTGGTCTTAAAGAACCAAAGATGAACCTGCCAAATCGATTCTCTGGAGATCACAAATAGTTCCTCAACTTCCGTGAGAGTTGTAAACTTTATTTCAGGTTACGACCTGCTTTTTCTGGATCTATGTCCTAGTGGGTAGGCCTGGTTATATCCTTACTGCAAGGAGCCCCTCTGACTAAGGGTGTTTGGGTTACCCATGACACATGTGGTTCTTCAATCAGTTAATGCTTTTTTATGGCTCTGGGGCTTTTGTATGATGATCCAGATAGAACTGCCTTGGCTGAGTCAAATCTGCGCTCCCTCAGACAAGGACAAAAAGCAGCAGAGAATTATGCTTCTGAATTTCATAGATGGGCAGTTGACTCTGGTTGGAATGATCCAGTATTACGCAGCCAATTCCGTGTTGGGCTCTCAGTAGCTATTAAAGATATTCTTGTCCAACATCCTCCTTCTGAATCTTTAAATGCTCTCATGCATTCGGCTATCCGCATTGATCATCATCTCCATGAGCGAAGACAATAACGGAATATTCCTACAAGAGCTCCTTAGTCTCCCACCTTTCTTCCATCTTTAGATCAGGAGGAACCCATGCAAATTGGTGCCTTTCTCTTACCAACAGAAAAGAGGCACAGGAGGCATTCCCAAGGTCTCTGTATGTATTGCGGAGATGAGGGACATTCCTTAAGTAACTGTCCACTCATACCAGTAAAAGGCAAGGCCTAAATGTCGAAGAATTACATTTAGGCCTGGCTCCAATCTCCTCCAAGAACTCCATTCTTGTTCCTGCTGCAATCCAACTTTCCAATTCTACTTTGGCCACTTCCACATTCTTGGATAGTGGTGCAGCTGGTAATTTTATGGATATCTTTTTTTTAAGTCTCTGGGTCTTTCCGCTGCTTCTTTGGATCAACACATTTGTGGACTGGATGGAGGACTAGTCTCCAATGGATTAATCAAATTCAAGTCACCTCCAATTTGTTTGTTCATCGGTCTTTTACATTTGGGTCATCTCTTTGTTCCTTCTCCAGTGTCCTCTTGCACCAATTGTTCCTGGTCTCCCTTGGCTCAGGGATCATAATCCCATTATTGATTGGTCCTCTGGGGAAATCATAAAATGGAGTCCTGCATGCCATTCTCAATGTCTCACCTTACCTATTCAGATGATTCAACCTGCTGTACTTGAAATGCCTTCAGCTATACCTGTCCAGTATCAGGATTTTTCCGATGTCTTCTCTCAACAAATGGCTGATGCTCTTCCACCTCATTGCTTGTATGATTGTGCCATAAATTTGGTCCCTGGTGCTAAGTTACCAAAAGGTTGGTTATATTCTTTATCTATCCGAAAACAAAGCTATGGTAGAATGGATCAAGGATGCATTATCTAAAGGTTTTATCCATCCTTCCAAGTCTCCCGTGGGGGCTGGTTTTTTTTTGAGAGACAAAGGACAGTTCCCTCCATCCTTGCATCGACTTAAGGGG
This sequence comes from Taudactylus pleione, assembly GCA_031769625.1. Classification (NCBI taxonomy): domain Eukaryota; kingdom Metazoa; phylum Chordata; class Amphibia; order Anura; family Myobatrachidae; genus Taudactylus; species Taudactylus pleione. The sequence continues at coordinate 10,507,061 of JAUIMM010000116.1, forward strand.
CCTTAATAATATAACTGTCAAGAATTACTACCCATTACCGCTCATTTCAGTCCTCTTTGCTCAGCTAAGTCAAGCCACTATCTTCTCAAAAATCAACCTTCGGGGAGCCTACAACTTGATCTGGATTAAGAGTGGCAATGAATGAAAGACAGCCTTCAATACTCACTCAGGACACTATGACTATTTGGTTATGCTGTTTGGACTTTCCACTGCCCCGCGGTTTTCAGGATCTTATTAACAATGTTCTTCATGATGTCCTATGAGTTTTGTGGTAGTGAACTTTGACGACATTCTCATTTACTCCCAGTTGTTGAATCGACACAATCAACATGTTCGCCATGTACTGCAAATATTGTGAGAAAACCATCTTTTTGCTAAATTGGAGAAATGTTATTTTGACGTCACTCAAATCTCTTTCATAGGCTACATCAGTGGTTCTCAGACTCGGTCCTCAGGACCCCAAACAGGTCATGTTTTCCAGGACACCCAGCAGTTACACAGGTGTAGTCATTATTCACTGACACATTTTAAAAGATCCACAGGTGGAGCTAATTATTTCACTCACGATTCTGTGAGGAGACCTGGAAAATATGTACTGTTTGGGGTCCTGAGGACCGAGTTTGAGAACCTGTGGGCTACATAATATCTTCCCAGGGATTTTCTATGGATCCTGATAAGACCAAAGTGATTCTGGAGTGGGTCCAACCAACTACCCTTAAAGCTATTCAGTGATTCCTCAGTTTTGTTAATTATTACTGAAGATTCATCAATTCATTCTCTACTATTGTGGCACCCATTGTGGGGTTGACCAAAAAGGGAGCTGGCACTTTCAACTGGTCATCCAAGGCTGTTGAAGCTGTTAAGGCTGCTTTTACACATGCTCCTGTTCTCCGTCATCCTAATCTGGATCTGCCATTCATCCTGGAAGTAGATGCTTCTGAGGTAAAAGCCGGAGCTGTTTTGTCCCAAAGGGATCTTCTTGACAAACAAATTGCACCCCTGTGCTTTTTTCTCCTGTAAATTCACCACTGCTGAATGTAATTATGTTGTGGGTAATTGGAAGTTATTCGCTGTTAAATGGGCTTTAGAGGACTGGAGGAACTGGCTGAAGGGGGCCAAGCATCAAATTACTGTTCTTACTGACCATAAGAACTTATCATACATCGAGTCTGCTAAAAGATTGAATCCCAGACAAGCACATTGGGCATTGTTTTTCACCCGTTTTAATTACATCATTTCTTTCCACCCTGGGTTAAGAAACATTAAGGCTGATGTGCTTTCCAGAAGCTTTGTACTGGTTTAACAAACTACTATTTCTGATGAACCTATTGTTCCCACTTCTCACATCCATTTTGCTCTCACCTGGAATTTGGCTGAGCTCCTTCAGGCCTGTCAGTCAGAGACTCCATCGGACAAGCCTCCTCGTCTGTTGTTTGTTCCGGAAAGCATCATAAATTAAATTTTGTAGGACTTCCATTCTTGATAAGCTTTTGGTCAGCCCGGCATTAGCAAGACTCTGGAGTTACTATCCTGTTCAGTTTGGTGGCCTTCTCTGACAAAAGATGTCCACGAGTTTGTCCTAGCATGTGAGGTTTGTGCCTGATATAAGATGCCTCGGACATCCCCTTCAGGTCTGTTGATTCCTCTCTCTATACCTAAGAGACTTTGGACCCACATTGCCATGGACTTTATTGTTGATCTTCCAGTTTCTGCTTGATGCTCCATTATTTCGACAGCTGTGGACTGCTTCAGCAAAATGGCACACTTTATTCCTTTGTCTAAATTGCCCACTGACAAAGAACTCTCTGTGTTGTTCCTCCAGCATATCTTTCACCTGCATGGATTGCCTATGGACATAGTGTCGGATCAGGAAACACAATTTGTTGCACAGTTCTGGAGAGCCTTCTGTTCCTCTTTAGGCATCTGCCTCAGCCTTTCTTCAGGATATCATCCTCAAACAATGGGCAAACGGAACGTGCCAACCAATCTCTGGAACAATATTTACGCTGCTATGTATTCAAATGCCATAACGAATGGGTTTCTCACCAGCCTCTTGCAGAATTCGCATTTAACAATTTGTGTAATTCAGCATCTTCAGTCTCTCCTTGCTTTTGTGTAACTGGTCATCATCCTAGAGTAAATTCGTTTGATTCCAGTTTATCCAATTTGCTTGATTAGCCTTCTGTTTCTCAGCTCTGCCGTATTTGGAGCAAGGTGCATCAAAGTCTTTGTAAAGTTTCTCTCTACTCCAAGAAGTCAGTTGACAAGCATTGGAGGTCATGTGCATTCAGGAAGGTTGATTTGCTTTGGCTCTCTACCAAAAATATCAAGCTTCACCACCCTACTCAGAAATTGGGTCCAAGATGTATTGGTCCTTTTTGCATCTTTGCTCAGGTGAATCCAGGGACCTTCAAGCTTCATTTACCCAAGTCTCTCTGTATTAATAACACATTTCACTGTTCTTTATTTAAACCAGTCTTCAGCTCTGTCAAATTCAGACTCAAATTTCCATCCAGACCTGCTTTAGTTGTCATCCGCAGTAAGTGTGAGTTTGTTATTGAGAATATCTTGTATTCTAAGATTTTCAGAGGTCATTTGCAGTTTCTGGTCCACTGGAAAGGGTATGGCCTGGAGGAACGTTCCTGGGTCCCTGAGAGTGCTTTACATGTTCCAAGACTGAAAAATAAATTTTTCTTGGATTCTCCTGACAAACCAGATTCTGGGTTTTTTCAACCCCACATCAAGGGGGGGGGGTACTGTAACAGGTCACGGTTATATACCTTCATCTGCCAGTGTTTCTCCTGGAGTCATTCCATCTGTTTCTAGTCAAGCTGGATGCTGCAGGATGTCATGTGTGAACCACAACACAGCGTGATTGGATCCTTTCCTTATTTGTACATGCTGTTTTTTTGATGCCTTGCCGACTAGCATTTCTTTTTAGATCCCTCAGCTCTGCTGCATGATCTGTGTTACCATTGCTCCTTATATCTAGCGGACTCTCATTTACCAACTTCTAATCTGCTCTGGCTCACCAAGCCGCACTAGCAGTTCTCTAGCAGCACCACCGGCTCTCAGGCCACCTCCCCAGCTCCCAAGTCACACCACCGGCTCTCAAGCCACACCGGCTCTCAAAGCCACATCACCTGATCACAAGGCCACATCATCAGCTCTCAAGCTGCACTGGCTCTCAAAGCTGCAACACCTGCTCACAAGACCGCACCACCGGCTCTCAAGATGCACCACCGGTTCTCAAAGCTGCATCACCTGCTCATAAAGCCACACCACCAGCTCTCAAGCTGCAATGGCTTTCAAACCGCACCACCTGCTCACAAAGCTGCAGTACCAGTATGCCAGTCACACCACTGGCTCTCAAGCCACATCATCGGTTCTTAAGTCATACCAACAGCTCACAAGCCACATCAGCTCTCAAAGCCACACCATCTGCTCATCAAGCTGCTCCACTAGTTCTGTAGCCACACCACCAACTATACAGCTACACCACTGGCCCACAAGCTGCACCGATTCTTGAAGCCACACCATAGGCTCTAAAAGCTGCATGACTGGTTCTTATGCCACACCATCAACATACCAGTTGCATCCAAATCTCTGGCTGTATTAGTCACACTATTTCCCATCAAGCACCTAATCTCTAATATGAAACTTTGGACTTCCTAGGTATCTGTGTAAACCACTACTACAAGGGGTTTAAGACCAAGCAGCCACCTAAGTGCCATTGAATGTTATCAGTTCTAAGGGAACAATGGGTGGTTGTTTTTGGTGGAAGACCTTGTTAGCTTGAGTTCTAGGGGGTTTACACAGGTTGGCCTTGGAAACTGTAACAGGGGGTCCGTTCTCCATGGGAAATGTGTTTAGTTTTCCTTCATACTCCTCTTTCACCATATATTCTTGACATGTAAAGTAAACAGTAGATCAATACATTATGTGAAACCAATCCTTTTTTAATATTCCGAGCATGTTCTCATTTTCAACATGCAAATGATCTTCCCAATGTACTGGGATCCACATGTGCTCTCTAATATTTAAACACAGTATTTGCTATGGCATGAAATAAAATCCCTAATCTCATATATTATATTTGTTTATGTGGACTTATAGTGGACAATATGAGTTTCTTTACTCTTAAACAATCTACACATCCTACATGTGCCACATCGATAAAAACTTTTTGACTTGTCCTCATTGTTCCCCTTATAAATTAATTGTTGTTTTAAGGTGGATGCCTGTGACTCAAATACCACTACATTGGTACAATTGTGCCTAATCCTTTGAAACTGGCTGAGAGGAATACTCATCAGCCAGTTCCAATGGTGATTGCTTGTGAAGCCAATTACCAAATTACAATCTGTTGGTTTATTAAAGTTTCTGGTCTTGATTAATCCCTCCTCAATATATATTGTTCGATCAAGAAAATTTACCTCTATATTGCTTATATAAAAGGTTAATTGAATATTAAATGGATTCCGATTTAGATAGTCACAAAATTCATCCAACTTGGTTCTATCACCCTGCCATATAAAAAAATATGTCATCTTTATAGCATGCCCAGGCCCCAGGCTGAACCCAAAGCCATGCCCCTAACATACCCAACCCTCCTCCCAGAAGGCCATAAAACTGTTGGCATAGCTTGGGGCCAGCCTGCTACCCATGGCTGTACTGGCAGTTTGTAAGTAAAACGAGTCAATGAACCAAAAAATATTAGTATGCAATTTGAGGGAAATCCCTTCTAAAAATAAATTTTTTAAAAGTATCTGTGAAACTTTCTCTATATAAAAAGAATTCAGTAGCTTTAAATCCTAGTTGATGGCTAATAATCATATATAATGAGGGATGTCTGAGGTTACCAGAAAACAATCACTTTCCCATTTTATATGTGTTAATTTATTAATAATGGAAATTCTGTTCTTAAGGTAAGATGGTGTCTTTTTTACTAGGGGCTGTAATGCATGGTGTATAAATCTGGATAAATTTAAAAGTATGGCATTAGCACCTGCCACTATCGGCCAGCAATTTGGTTTTACTAGACTCTTATGAATTTTGGGGAGACCATAGATCACTGGTATTGATGGTTTCTCAATCATCATATAAGATTGTTCTCCCTCTGAGATGGTCCCATTTGCTTTTTATAGTGCCTAAAGACCTCCAACTTCTTTCATACCCCCACAGTGTGGTTCTCTCTTAATCTTTTATAAATATCACATTCAGACAAATGTCACAAGCTCACCCCCCTTATCGGCAGGTTTTATCACAATCTCTTTATTATTAGTTAAGGATTTTATCACCTCTCTTTCTCCCTTGGACAAATTCCCTCTTTTTATTGTTTTAAAATGGTTCCAAAACCTCCCTTACTAACCGCTCAAATATGTCCACAAAACATCTTTTGTGGGCTGGAAAGAAGCTTGATTTCTTCCAAAATACAGAACATGATACCAAACTATTAGTTGGTTCAGTGTTTGGGTCCTTTGGAATTTCTGCGATATAACCTCTTTAAGGACAATTTTCTTATAAATCTCTGGAGAGCAATAAAAACACTAAACTCATCCACCCTATTGGAGGGACCAAATTTCAAAACGCTTTACAAAACACTTTTTTTTCTCTTCAGTTAAGATATAAACACTAAGATTATAGATGATGGTACCTTTTGTTTTTTCCAAGTTTTGTTCAGCCTGTACAAATTCCTTATACTTATTATTACCATTTCTATAATCATCCCTTGTTTTTTTTTTTTTTTCCTTTTTCTTTTGTTTACCTGATTCCTAACCCCTCACCTTTTTCCCCTATGTTTTATCTTTAGTACCGATCCCTCATAGGCTGAAAGCTTCTCCTTCCTAAAAAAGTCTCTGTGTTTCTTAGGGAGTCAAACATATTTCTGAGGATTACACTGTGATCTACCTCACTAATCATCCTATATTGGGTATCAGGTAAGTAGGGATGATTATGTGGGGAATTTCTATGATTATACTCCCTAATAGAAAAGTTGAAGTTAAGAATGTATTTTGTGATATGCAGTTATAGGTTTTTTAGAATATGTTTTAGGTGATATTATAGATTATGTATACTTTGGGGATGTGTGTATAAGGGGTGATAATGAATGCGGTATTTAGTGGGTCCTTTTAATTGATTTAGAATTTTTTTCCCTTATTTGGGAATTATGGGTAGGGGTATAAATTCTGTTTCCTGTTAGGTCCAAACCATATCCTGAGGAAGGACTTGTTAGTCTGAAACACGTAGATGGTGGTGGACCTAGCATTATCTGCTTGAGTTTCCAGTTGTTCTTTTGGACAATGTCCTTTTCATCTGGACGTGGATTGTAACTTTATTTACCGGGTTATTGAGGTTGCATCTTTTGACAGGAACACTGGATAGTTATTTTATCTGTTCTTACATATTTTTTTATGTGAACTGTGAAATAAAAAACTTTTATTGAAATGAACCCTGTCTGGTTGAAGGATTTCGGGGGCTTTTTGTCCAGGATTTAAAGAAACCTTTCTGTGAACGAACCAAGAGGAATTTGTGGTGAGTACATGTCCACTTACTCGTGAAAAGGGATTTAGAGAAGCAACCTATGCTGGAGTATAAGACTCACTGAGGGTGAATGTTAAAGAAACCTTTTAATGAGCCTATGGTGAGTGCGAACCAGTTTATAGCTTGATGGTGAAAACCAAGAGGGAGAATCATTAACTGGGCAAAGAATTACATATTGGAGGAATTGCATTATTTTTCAATTGAGACAGTGCTTTTGGACTATACCAAATACGTTTTTTGTGTATAATCTGGTTAAGCTGCTGTGTAGGAAAACAGACGCAACGGCTAATTAATGCACGCCAATAGAAAGGCGTTTAAACAGACAGACACGCCTGCTTAATTCTAATACCCCCCTCAGTTACCACCCCAAACACTGACTACCTGTCACTTACTTTGCGATGGATCCTCTGTGTGGGTGTAATCGCACAACAATCGCTATGTGTGTGCAGTGCAGCTGACACGCATGCACAATGACATACAATCACTTGATCTGCATAAAAATTGGCATTGCATTTATTTCTGAATCAGGCCCAAAGCCCAGATACAAGCAGCTGTGCCATGTATCTTTATTCTTAATCCGCGACTTTATGCACACATTATACCAATTTCTGGGTGACAAAAGTACTACTCTGGTGTCCCTGTTACACTATGAGCATCTTTATATGTGGCTACGATGTGACTAAGATGGACAATTTTGGAGAGACTATACATCTACCTATGATGGTGCATACCAAGAGTCTTGTGTCATATGGATGAGGATACATCTTTAGGCAAAGCAGCGTACATGCATAATACAGCACTGTTCTGGGGGCAGTATAGAAATGAATTAATGTAAATTTTGCTTTTTTATTTTTCCTCCGATACACTCACAATTCCTAATGCAGCACCTAATCATCAAAATGATGTTTTCTTGTATGTAAGCTGTAGGTTTGTGGTAGATTCTTCATAGATGTTTTAGCCTTTCTTCGAAATAACGTTTTAACCAGTGACAGTGCTCTCAGTATTAAAGTGCAGTCACTCTGCTTCTTCACACTTTCTGAGCATATTTCTGAGAATAAAAAAACTTCTGCAGTTTGAAACAGACTTTAATTGTGTTATCGAAGAGAATGAATCAAAAGACAACAATGGGCTTGTACGTTTAACCACTGGAGAAATGCTTCTAGATTTTCTATGGGGCTCAAAAGAAGAAATAGATTCATCTCAGTCTTCTGAGACCTATTCAAAATCTCCTGAATAGAATTTCCCTGAAGTTTACCATTTCTTTGGCCCAAATGCAACATTTTTCATGGTTTTAGAACTGTCGCTACACAAAGACACCAAATGTGGACTTTGTTTACAGTGGGGAAGCTAAAACAAAAATGCGGTAGCCTGTATTCATCCTACAGCTGGACAGTGTAAGTCCACCTAAAAGGTGCAATATATATATTATTAAGTATTTGATCTGCTTTGTGTTTTGTGGAAACTAAATACCACAGAAGGCAGGAATGACAGGCGAGGAGAAAAATGGCTTGTGCAAAAAATGAACCTGATATTCTAAGTTTAGAATAAAGTCTTATGTGTGTCATGTTATCCTGTCACCTTTGATAGAGGAAATTCAATAACTGTGTATTATGAATAATATTTCCTTCTTGAAAGACAAATATGGCACAGCTAGAGCAATCTGTTTTCTTTAATTAGTCATGCAGATAATAAAACAGGTCTGCACATTTTTCGCAATACGTCAATTAACCTGTTGCATACTTAAACAGCAGCCTTTTTAAAATTCTTGTTGTATTTGTTGTATATAAAAAAGACACTAAACATGTAAATAAGATGGGTGCCAAAAAGTGAGCAACTGGAGACTCATTGTTTAAGCCCACCCCCATCTATAAGCTTTTCAGTTGGAGTGCTGTGCAATTAAAGGGGGAGATTTATCACATCTTGGAGAGAGATGAAGTACTAACCAATCTGCTGCTGTCATGTTACAGGCTGTGTTTGAAAAATTACAGTTAGGAGCTGATTGTTCGATACTTTATCTCTCTTCATTTTATCTCTCACCAAGCTTTGATAAATCTCCCCCTAAGTTTCAAGGTAGAACAATCCATTTGGCAGATGTGCAAGGAAACGGATATACAAAGATGGCTACAGTACCTCTCTACACTTTTTGCTATAGCACAAATATCTTGTATTTAATTTACACCAATTTATAATACATACGCATAGTTTAAGGAGAAGGGGGGAAGGTAAATGTGGTAACACAAAAATTAAAAAATCAAAATGATAATAATAATATTCGCAAACAAAAATGTGTTTACGTAACCCTTCCCCTCTGCAAACTTCCCTCACATTTTCTCCACGCTCTGATCACTTTTCTGATTGACATCCCTCCATTTAAACTGGGACCTATCAAAATCAAAGGAACTTTGACCAAATAAGAATTGAGGGATGGGACTTTGCTGACTATATCTGAAGGACACCATCAAGTTACTACATAGCCTTGAAAAAGGCAGAGAATTGCAGAAATGCGTTGAACACCACAGCCTCCTGCTCCATTACTCTGAGAACACTGGCACCATCCAGCCCCCAGGTAAATGAAAGGTGGACCTTGAGGGACGATCAACATCGAAGTCCGAGCCTCAAGTAAAGGTAAGTCAGTCTGTGCGCTATAACAGGGAACACTGTCGGTGCTGGGGACGTGACGGAGTGCTAAGTGACAATGGTGTACTGACTGCCTGAGAATTCCTGCACTCCATCCAGTTACACCACCAGACACCCCTCTCAGCCACAACTGCAAGGATCGCATTCTCTATACATGCTGTCAGCCATCACAGTATGTATTAACACTAGCCCAATGACTTACCTTCCTCATCATACTGGTATCTGTGAGATACTGTCATGCACTGCAGGGCTAACAGCCTAGTTGTAATAACAGCAGGTAGGTCCAGTTCTCATAAGCACCTAAGCATTTAACATATTATATTGAAAGTGTCTATCTGGATAGGAACTTTCCTTGCTGGCATCTTTGAAACATTCTCATACATCAATTTAAATTAATACAATGTCTGGTCACCTTTCTGGCAACTATATAACACCCCGCTCTCTAGGACTCTTTTAAATATTTTCTCCCTCCCCTTTTTCTTTTATCAGTATTGGACTAACACTGAATAGAAGTTCTTGGATAATAATTATTAGTTTTTTATTTTACATCTTGTTTCTCTGATTTCCTTTTTCCACTCCCCCCCTTCCATTCTCCCCCATTTTTTAAATGTATTTCTATTCAAATTTTAATTTTATTTCCATTTTTTTATTTTTTTTATTTTTAATTTTCATGTTCCCACATATGCCTCCCCCCCTCCTCTCCCTCCCCCCTTTATTTCACCACCATTGCCTTTCCGTACATTGTCCATGTTGGTTTGTTTGTCTTAACATATTCATATGAGCTAAAATAAAAATTAATTTATAATAAAATTAAAAATTAAATTTTTATATTGGAATATCTTGTTAACATCTTATTAAGCCTATAATTAACAAAAAATGGCAGCTGCTCAATCAATCTAGCAGCACTAATCAGGTGCATGAAAGGGAGGGGTCATACTAAATAGAAAAAGGAGGGGGGTTTAACCCCCTATTGTTCCTCAGCACACTGAATAGTACCTGCAACAATATATGAAAACTATATGGTCATAGAAATCAGAGATATTAGTTGCATGCATTTGCAAATACATGGGAAGCTGCTACGCCACATCACGGCTTCTCTGTCACTAGCAGTCCCTAACACTAAGGGGTTCACATCCGGGGCGCAGTGCACCCCGAAAAACGTCCAGCCCAGGACCCCCCCAGGGCATCACATGAAAAATGGAAAAAGAGTGACAGTGCAGTGTAAAGTATAGGTGTCTAAGACTAATTAATGAGTGTTGGAAAATGGGGTTAAAATATATGTGAATTATTACATGTAAAAAATACAAACATAATATGTGATGTAAAAAGCAACTATGTGTATTAAGTGGTGATGCCATGAGGGGTCCCAGCCAGACCAGCCCCGTGGGCCTTACGCCCGAACGCTCACCCCAAATGTAAAATATACCAATTATAAGGCCTCATGATAAAGGCACATATAAATTTTGTCAAATGTAAGGCCTCCTGATAAAGGCACATACATAAATGCATCCACATTGAGAGCCAGCTTATCTGGGAGTCACCCCTGGGAACTCCAACTAGCACTACTAGAACCAGCATGCCCTACTAATGCTGGCTCCTTCATGCCACTCATACAATACAAACAAAAAATGGCAGCTGCTCAATCAATCTAGCAGCACTAATCAGGTGCATGAAAGGGAGGGGTCATACTAAGTAGAAAAAGGAGGGGGGTTTAACCCCCTATTGTTCCTCAGCACACTGAATAGTACCTGCAACAATATATGAAAACTATATGGTCATAGAAATCAGAGATATTAGTTGCATGCAAACCCCCCTCCTTTTTCTACTTAGTATGACCCCTCCCTTTTTTGCACCTGATTAGTGCTGCTAGATTGATTGAGCAGCTGCCATTTTTTGTTTGTTTGGTTAGGTATGAGTGGCATGAAGGAGCCAGCCTTAGTAGGGCATGCTGGTTCTAGTAGTGCTAGTTGGAGTTCCCAGGGGTGACTCCCAGGTAATCTGGCCCTCAATGTGGATGCATTTATGTATGTGCCTTTATCAGGAGGCCTTACATTTGATAAAATTTATATGTGCCTTTATCATGAGGCCTTATAATTGGTATATTTTACATTTGGGGTGAGCGTTTGGGCGTAAGGCCCCCGGGGCAGGTCTGGCTGGGACCCCTCATGGCATCACCACTTAATACACATAGTTGCTTTTTACATTTTTTTATGTAATAATTCACATATATTTTAACCCCTTTTTCCAACACTCATTAATTAGTCCTACACACCTATACTTTACACTGCACTGTCACTCTTTTTACATTTTTCGTGTGATGCCCTGGGGGGGTCCTGGGCTGGACGTTTTTCGGGGTGCACTGCGCCCCGGATGTGAACCCCTTAGTGTTAGGGACTGCTAGTGACAGAGAAGCCGTGACGTGGCCTAGCAGCTTCCCATGTATTTGCAAATGCATGCAACTAATATCTCTGATTTCTATGACCATATAGTTTTCATATATTGTTGCAGATACTATTCAGTGTGCTGAGGAACAATAGGGGGTTAAACCCCCCTCCTTTTTCTACTAAGCCTATAATTAGCAAATAAGACACTCAAACCTTGCAATGTGAGTATGAGCTGGCTATATCATCCCATTTACCAAGTCAATCTGTCTACCATATTTAGTTATAAACTCACTACACACAATATACAATAAGGTGAGCGCTATATAGTCCAACTTTTACTGTAGTTCAGAACTTGGAGCCTGATTCAGCACGGATTGAATGGCTGCATTCGCACACACCCACTAGCTGCGAAAATATGCTAATGTATGCAATCGCATGGCAACCAAAAACATTGATAACATCGATTTACATTGGAACCATTCGCACAGTTGTGGTTGACCTGACCCTACCTCACAAACTGCTAAACTTCCTGTCGCCATCTTGACCTCTTCCAGTGTATTCCACTGCAGGGGCTTAATTATGCATGCCCCTGTAATGGCGTTCAAATGCACAGAAACGCCTGTGTTCTGCCAACCCCCCCAACTACCCCTAAATGGTCACCTCATGTCAATCACTATGCTTTTGGACTGCGTGCTCACTGCATTCGCTTACCGATCGCAGCGGCTGGTTCGCGCACACGCACTGCGATGAATACGCATGTGCAGAGCACAAACATCGAGGAGCTGCATGCGAACGCAGCCGCTTGATCCAACCTGAATATGGCCCTTGGATTTAATAACCTAACTCAAGTTTTGTATTGAATGTACACAATCCAAATTACATGATTTTAGATGTTTTATTGATTATTTTTATTGATTTTTATACATTTTTAAGGATAACAAAGCTGAACTAAAACCAAATCCGAACCAAAACACTTGAGGGTGATTTGCCAAAACTAAAACACGATGATGAATTAGAATCAAACCAAAATAGGAGGTTCGCGCACATCTCTAATATTTATAGCATGCACATTTAAATGCTTAGTTCTTCATTCAATACATAGAAACAAGCAGCTGTTATATGTGTAAGGATAAAGTAAAGCATCTTAAAGGGCCAAGAGAGGCCGAATTTCTCCAATTTGGTAAATTGAAAAGCTGTTCACACACAATAGCAAAATATACTATGTGTAAAAACTGCTGGAAAATTGGTTTGCTGTTAACAATGTAAATGTCTCTTTGCCTAATTAGGTTTTTACTAGAAGAGCAAAATATTCAAAACTGTTCCATGGAATATTCACCTTAGTTGGCATTTGGCAGAAGAACTTTACGAATTCGGAATTTGGCCTCAAGTGAAATTTCCACTATCATTTTTGTTTGTTCTGGAAGTCAAAGCATACTACAGAGCAAAATACATTGACACTTTCCTTGTCAAAGCTCTATTTGTAGACTATACATTTTATGAAATGTGGAATTTAGGGTACAAAAAGTACATTGTAAAATAGAATTTAGCAGAAAGGTGAAAACAAAGTGAAGCCTAAAGATTGTATCAACAGGCCTTTGTAGCTCTCAAAATGGTCTGTAACAATACTGTAGCATGGGACTCTTTTTTTAGATCCTATATACTGCAGTCAATAAAGAAAAGTAAAGCTGGGTGGCCATCAGTACTATTTTTCCAGCTATTAATTTGTAAATTTGGTGCTGTATTTCCAAAGTATTTGCTGGAGATATAGCAGCCAACTGCACTATATTTCAAAAGGATGAGACCCATGCAAAAAAACTTGCATAAGGGCATGAGAGATCCTAAAATGCTCCTGCGTGCATCCAAGAGGTGATTCACATGTTGTATGCCCATTGTTACAGTGTGCTTATGCATTTTTATATGTTTGAAAATGTGACTAGATACAAGCAACACAGAGCATTTCCCATTTATTTGAATAGCCCATTAATTTTTCTACAGGGTGTTCAGCATGCAGAAATCCCATTGAAATTAATGGCAGATGCTCCTCTAGCAAATAATAAAAAAAAAACAGTCAGCCTGGCCTCCCAAAATTCATTCTTTAGTACTATCCCTAGATGACCTGGGCTTGTACCCACTAAAACAGACTACAATCATTGTTTTCCACTTTCATAGCACAACTAAACAATGGCTACTGAGAGAAAATAGAAAAGAAGTAACAACATGCGCTGTGAAAATTTAAATAAATATAATAATACTTTAAATTGCCTCATAATTAAGACAAAATATATTCAATATATCAATAAAATGAAAGGGAAAATACATTGAAGGCTAAATAGCTATAATATTCCTCCAACTCATTATAAATTCCATAAGCCTGCACCTGCAGTCCCAGTTAGTATAGTGACAAATAACCTATATTTCTCCAAAGTGCAGGTATGTGTACAACTAGTTTTGCTAGTTAAGATTAATTCAATGTTCTCAGGTTGCGGCCTGGGATTGGCCGTTACTCACCACAGTGCCGGCTTCCCCTGATCTCCCGAGCGGTCAGATGCCAGGTGCAATGGTGAGTAACGCGATGAGGATTACTCCTGGAGTCTGCTAGGACTATCATGGATTGCTCTGTGACTTGATTCCTACGGTTGCCGTCATGGACGCAGCTATGACAGTCTGTGTTACCTGACTATCTTGTTCCCAGCACTAAGTTTTTCTCCTGTCCCCAGTACACCACACAGTATTAGTAATCAGCGCTTTGGACAAGTGCTCTTCCTGCGTCTGGATCCCCAGTGCACTTATAAACATCTATCTGCATCTGGATCCCCAGTGCATTTATAACTTCTATATGTGTCTGGATCCCCAGGGCACTTATAACATCTATATGCATCTGGACCCTTAGTGCACTTATAACATCTGTGTCTGTATCCCCAGTGCACTTATAACATCTATCTGCATCTAGATCCCCAGTGCACTTATAACATCTATATGCGTCTGGATCCTCAGTGCACTTATAACATCTATCTGCTTCCGTATCCCCGGTGTACTTATAACATCTATCTGCATCTGGATCCCCAGTGCACCCATATGCTATTTGCGTCTGGCACTCTCCCTGTGTACCAGAGCTAATATTTTCTCCCAGTGCTTCTCCCATGTCTCCCTGTGCTTGTGTATTTGTTTATTCCCACTAGAGCCGTATACCTGACCTAAGGGCCACAACCTGCTTACTGTGTGCAGCTAAAACCCAAATCCCAATTGGAGGGGTCACTGGTGAACACCTCCTGTAAGTTAGACTGTGCCTTTGGTCATGTCTCATCAACATCCAGTGCTAGTGGATGAGGAAGACATATATAGAGGCTCCCCGTCTCCTGTTATCTCCACACCCCAGGGCCTTGACTTCAAACCCTCCGGTTGAGGCTCATGAGAACACAAGCGTGACAGTTTGTTCAGGCCAAATGGAAGCCTTGGTGCAGAGGCTTTGTAAGATCTTGCCTCTTGTATGGAGAATCAGGATGCCACACAACAAATGGTGGCTCAGTATCTCCAGGAGCTCTCTACTCAATTACTTATCATTCAGTCAACTTTTGTTTTGCCACTGTGCTTCCACCTCCTGCCATATCTAACTCTCCTGATCTTCCACCTGTGGGGAGTTTGCAAAAATCTTACCTTCAGTTAGCTACATCCGAACGCTTTGATTGGAACCCAAAGCGCTGTCGGGGTTTTATCAATCAATGGGAAATCAATTCAAGTGTCTGCCCCAAAACTTCCCCACCTGGAGGTCCAAAGTGGCATACATCATTTCTCTGCTTTCTGGAACTGCCCTGGACTGGTTGTCTCCACTGTGGGAATGAGCTGACCCCCTCCTTTCCAATTATGATGCCTTCATAAGTGCTCTCAAAAGGATCTTTGATGAGCCAGGTCGATCCGCTTTGGCCTCTTCCGATCTCCTTTGAATTTGCCAAGGGATGCATTCTGTGGGTCAAATTTCAGACCATTGCCTCTGAGTTAAAATGGAATGATGAGGCTCTCCGAGTGGCATTTCTTCAAGATTTATCCAAGAATTGAAAGACAAGTTTAGCTTCTTGAGATCTACCTGAATCCCTTTCAGAATTAACATAACTATGTATTAAGATAGATCTCCACCATAGGGAATGTCTGGCTACCAGAGGATGTGAGGAACATTATAAAGATCGGACTATGCCAACTTGTTCTTCCTTTTATCCTGCTTCCTTGGAGGAAGAAATGATGTAGGTTAATTGATCCTGTTTAACCCCGGCTGAATGTACCCAATGCTTCTAGAATAACCTCTGTCTATATTGTGCTGCCCCTGGACATAGCATTGGTGCTTGTCCTCTTCTATCAGGAAATGAGAGACCCTAACTGGAACTGGCAGTATCCGGCTGGAGGTGTTAACCTTGTCCTCCCAAGCAAAGGATGATTTGATGCCAGTTGAAATTCATTTCCAGACTCAAGTCAAAAGTGTAAAAGCTCTTGTGGATTCTGGAGCCACAGGGAATTTCATCTCTGAGTTAATAGGTCAAGAATTAAAGATTCCAGTATGACCCTTCTATGTCTATTGGATCTTTCTGGAGTAGATGGAGGTACCATCCTTGGAAGTACTATTTCTTCAATTTCTCTACCAGTCTCACTTTGGGTAGGTGTTCTTCATCAGGAAGAAATTGAGTTATTGGTCTTACCCAAAACTTTGCATGCTCTGTTGTTGGATCTGTCAAGGCTTCAAACTCATAACCCTAGATGGATTGGTCTAACATGCACATCTCTCCTGGGGCTCAGATTGTTCTCAGAAATGTCTCTCTCAAGTACTGCCACTTCAAACTCAACAGTTTTCTTCCAAGACTTCTACTTCCAGTCTTCAGTCTGAATCAGTCAATTCTACTGTTTCACCCAACTCTCGTCTTCCTGAACCATATTGAGATTTTACTGATGTTTTTTGTGAGCAGTTTGCAGATAAACCATCAGCCTGGGGATTGTGGCATTGTCCTTGCTCCTGGAAAGATACCACCTCAAGGTAGCATATACCGGCTGTCGGTTCCAGAGAAAGCGGCCATGACTGACTACATAAAAGAGAACCTGGCCAAGGGGTTTATTAGACCATCTTCCTCTCCCACTGGAGCAGGGTTCTTTTATGTTGAGAAGAAAGATGGGAACCTTACACCCTGCATAGACTACCGTGGTCTTAACGAGATAACCATCAAGAACAGGTATTTGCTACCACTCATCCCAGAACTTTTTAACAAGGTGTGGGGCACTTCCATATTCACCAAATTAGACCTCCGTGGTGCTTATAATTTAATCCATATACATAGTGGAGACGAATGGAAGACCACTTTTAATACTTGAGATGGCCACTGCGAGTACTTGGTGATGCCCTTTGGGTTGTGCAGCACACCAGCTGTCTTCCAAGGCAACGTAAATGAAGTGTTTCAGGACATCCTTTACAAGTTTGTGGTGGTCTGTTTAGATGATATCCTAATTTTCTCCAAGAACAGCCAGACTCATTGCCTACAGGTCAAGGAGGTGCTCTCCCACCTTTGAGCCCTCCATTTGTATGGAAAATTTCCAAATGTCTGTTTGAGAATTCTTCTGTCCCTTATTTAGTCATATCATTTCTGGGAATGCTCTCCAAATGGATCTATAGAAATTGAGTGCAATTCAAGATTGGCCTCGACCTAATTCTTTGAAAGCAGTCCAATGTTTGCTTGGATTCTTCAATTGTTATCGGAGGTTCATTTACAACTTCTCCACCATTGTTGCACCGATTACTGCCCTAACGAAAAAAGGTGCTAATCTTTGGTCCCTTGCTGCAGAAGCTTTCGTGACCTTAAAACAAGCTTTTTCCACTGCTCCCATACTTCGACAACTACAGTTAGAAAAACCATTTGTTATGTTCTGGGTTGTTTGTGGACTCGGGGTGGTAGCAGGAGCGATCACAGAAGCGGGTTTGAATAAAAAACTAGGTTTTTTAATATGTGCTTGAGCAGACATAAAATATGGCAGTAAATAAAAGACCAGGTATATATAAACGTGCACTAGAGTTCTGTGGTGAGAGTAATGGGTTAATGTCCAAGTAGAAACAATTAGAACTGTCCAGATGTGCAGGTAGTGAGACTGGAATAATCAACCAGGTATGCAGGTAGTGATGCAGGAAAATAATAACCAGGTATGCAGGTAGTGAACTAAGGCAATTGAGCAGGATGTCAGCAGGCTCAAGCACTCAGGTATGGGCAAGGGTGGTGGAGGAAGCAGGGTAGTCCAGTAGAAGCTAGGAGCTGACAGGCAGACTGGCAGAAAGCGAATTACACAGGAAGAGGATAAGCACAGAGAAATCCCTCTCAGCTAGGCTGAGATACATGTTGCACTGGCAAAGAAGGAAAGCACTGACCCTTCTTAAATACCCCATGCCGTGCTGTTACTGACCAGAGGGAACATGTGACTCACCAGGATTGGCCAGCTGCATCACATGGCCAGAAGACAAAATGGTGGCGCCCATGCCAAACGGAACGGAGATGCCGCCAGGCCTTACCAGCACAGAGTGAGAACAGGCCCGCCAGACACCAGCTCCGCCACACCAGACAGCCCGCGCCACAACGACCACACAGGTAACACCCGCCTAGCGCCATGCTGAAATACCCTGGCCGTGACAGTACCCCCCCTTTTGGGGTGGCCTCAGGACACTCACCAGGCTTCTTCAGATGGGCAGAATGAAATCTCCTGTTGAGCGCGAGAGCGTGGACATCACGAGCATCGGTCCAGCAACGTTCCTCTGAACCATAATCTTTCCAGCCTAGCAAATACTGTAAATGACCTCTGCGTAGACGAGAATCCAAGACCTGGGCGACCTCAAACTCAACTCCTCTCTCCATCTGGACTCGAAGAGAAGCAGGTAGAGCACTGTGGAACCTATTCAGAACTAGGGGCTTTAATAAGGAAACATGGAAGGAATTAGGGATTTTTAGGTATGGGGGTAACTGTGGATGATAGGCCACTGGATTAATGACTTCTGTTATGGTGAAGGGACCAATGAAGCAAATTTAATTGAAGGAACTCTCGGACGAAGATTCCGGGTGGACAACCAGACCTGGCTTCCAACTTGCATGCGTGGAACTATTCTACGCTTCTTATCGGCCTGGGTCTTATAGCGAGAGGATGCCTTCAGCAAATCAGACCGTACTTGAGTCCAGATGGCAGCAAAATTCCACACCGTGTCCTCCACGGACAGAACATCAAAAACAGGCAGGCTTCGGAATTCGGGAACACAAGGATGAAGGCCATAAACAACCTGAAATGGCATTTGGTTAGTTGACGAGTGGTAGGAAGCATTATGTGCAAACTCGCCCCATGGCAGCAAGGCTGCCCAATTGTCCTGGGAAGATGTCATAAAGATTCTTAAGAAAGTCTCTAGATCTTGATTAACTCTCTCGGTGGAGCCTTTGCTTTGTGGATGGTAGACCGTGGAAAAGTTTAATTTCACTTGAAGAACAGAACACAAAGCCCTCCAGAATTTTGCAGTAAACTGCACACCACAGTCAGAGACAATTTCGGCAAGAAATCCATGAAGATGAATTATGTGTTGAACGAGCAACTGTGCCAGGTCAGGAGCAGAAGGTAACTTCTTCAAAGGTATATAGTGACCATCTTAGAGAATCGATCTATTACAACCCAGATAGTATTGAAGCCTTGAG
Organism: Taudactylus pleione; assembly: GCA_031769625.1. Classification (NCBI taxonomy): domain Eukaryota; kingdom Metazoa; phylum Chordata; class Amphibia; order Anura; family Myobatrachidae; genus Taudactylus; species Taudactylus pleione. Next base: position 10,526,316 of record JAUIMM010000116.1, read on the forward strand.
AGACTGGCAGGTCTGTGACAAAATCCATAGAGAGATGCGTCCATGGACGTGATGGAGTAGGAAGTGGAAGCAATTCCCCAGCTGGAGCTTGTTGTGATGATTTATGCTGGGCACAGGAGGAGCAGGAAGAGATGAACTCCATTATATCTTCCTTCATAGAAGGCCACCAATAGTGTCTTTTCAGGAACTCCAAGGTCTTCCGAGTGACTGAGTTCCCTGCGAAGCGATAGGAATGTGCCCAAGTGAGAAGCTGCTTCCTTAATTCCGGGGCCACAAATGATTTTCCTGTAGGAGGCTGAACCTGTAATGCAGTGAAAACTCTTGATTCCAAGACGGGGTATTGCTTTGATTTTCAGATTGATCATCACAGAGGAGAGATGTCGAAAGGGCATCAGCCTTCTGATTAAGTGCTCCAGACCGGAAGGTCAGGGTGAACTGAAACCTGGCAAAGAATATTGCCCAGCGGGCCAAACAAGGACTCACACATTGAAGGTTTTTGAGAAATAGGAGATTTCTATGGTCCGTAAATACAGTAAATGGAAACTTAGCGCCTTCTAGCAAATATCTCCATTCCTTCAACGCCAACTTTACAACTAGTAGTTCTTGCTCACCTATGATGTAGTTCCTTTTGGGAGGTGAGAATTTCTTAGAAAAGAACCCACAAGGATGGACTCGATTGTCCTCATAACGTTGAGACAGGACTGCTCCCACAGCTTCAGATGATGCATCTACTTCCAACAAAAAAGGCCTGTCCAGATCTGGTTGTCGAAGAACAGGTGCTGAGATAAAGGCCTGTTTTAGAAGATGAAAAGCAGACTCTGCCTCAGGTGACCATTGGGCAGGATTAGCACCTTTGTTGGTCAAGGCTGTAATGGGAGCCAGCAATGTAGAAAATCCCTTAATGAAGCGTCTATAATAATAGGCGAAGCCCAACAATCTCTGGATGGCTTTCAGCATCTGAGGTCGCGTCCAATCCAGAATTGCTTGTACCTTCTTGGAGTCCATTTCCAAACTGGAGCCAGAAATTACATAGCCGAGAAAAGGTACACTGGGCACTCCAACGACACACTTCTTCAGTTTGCAGTAAAGGTGGTTCTCTCTCAAATGGGTCAAAACTTCTTTAACCTGTTCATGATGTTTAGCTACAGAGGATGAAAAAATCAGTATATCGTCCAGATAGACAACAACTGATACATATAACAGGTCCCGGAAAATCTCATTAATGAAACTCTGAAAGACAGCAGGGGCATTGTACACTCCAAAAGGCATTACTAAATATTCGAAATGTCCATCTCTGGTATTAAAAGCGGTCTTCCATTCATCGCCACGTCGAATACGAATGAGATTGTAAGCCCCTCTCAGATCAAATTTAGAAAAAATGACAGAGCCTTTGACCCTATCAAACAACTCAGTAATCAGGGGAAGAGGGTATTGATTCTTTACAGTAATGTCATTAAGGTCTCGATAATCGATACATGGTCTTAAACCACCGTCCTTCTTGCCAACAAAGAAAACCCAGCTCCAGCAGGTGAAGTAGAGGGGCGAATGAACCCCTTTGCCAGGTTGTCCCGGATGTACTCGGTCATGGCTTGAGTCTCAGGTAAGGACAGCGGATAGGTACGACCACAAGGTGGTATCTTATCAGGTATCAAATCAATTGGACAGTCCCATTCCCTATGAGGAGGTAAGATATTTGCTTGCTGCTCAGAGAACATCTGATATTCCTTGGGAATGGCAGAAGAAATAATGGAACTGTCTTTCTTACTGGTTGAATTTTTGGAAGACAGGATTTCTGACAGTCCATACCCCATGACAGAATCTGCATAGAAGTCCAATCTATCCTGGGATTATGTTGACGCAACCAGGGTAGACCAAGAACAATTTCTTGAGAGGCCTCTGATATCACCAGGAATTTTAAGGACTCAGAATGAAGTGCCCCAATTCGGACCAATACTGGTTGAGTCTCCTTGGTGACTATCCCGTTAGTTAGAGGGCGTTCGTCTATAGAGGTCAGAGAGGTGGCATGGTTGAGGGACAAACAAGGAATCTGAAATTTATCTATGAAACTTGACGTTATGAAATTCCCGGCTGCTCCCGAGTGAAGTAGACCAGTAGCAAAGACAGGTTTGGGTTTAAGATCCAAAGCTAGGGTAATCGTGAAATCTTAAATTTTTGGAGACGGGCTCATAACTCCTAACTTGATGTCTCCAGGGTCAGTTAGGATTTGGCATTTCCCGGTTTACGGGGGCAGGAGATGAGCAGGTGACTGGACTCTCTGCAGTACAGACAGAGGTTCTTTTGCATTCTTCTCTGACGTTCTTCTTTGGAGAGGTGTGTATGATTCACGTGCATAGGCTCCTCTTCAGTAGGAGAAGGAATGGGCAAATGACCTTTGCTGGTCAGTTCTGTGTTTTTCAGCCTGACCTTCCCTGAAGTGTAGGTCAACTTTGATACACAACAAAATAATGTCGTTCAGATTAGTAGGAAGCTCTCGAGTGACTAGATCATCCTTTAGTTGGTCTAACAACCCATGCCAGAAGGCCGAGGTGAGGGCTTCCTCATTCCATTTGAGCTCTGATGCTAAAATTTGAAATTGCACGGCATATTGACTGATAGGACAGACCCCTTGTCTCAGTGTCATGATGTTTCATGATGCCGATACAGTACGCCCAGGTTCATCGAAAATCCTCCTGAAGGATGACACAAAGCCTGCGTAATTATCCAGCAGCAGATCTGAGCGCTCCCAGAGTGGGGAAGCCCATTCCAAGGCCTGGAGAGACTATATAAGCCACTTTAGTTCTTGCAGTTAGAAAGTTGTCAGGCTGCAGGGTAAAATGTATATAACACTGATTTAGGAATCCTCAGCAGAGTTTAGGGTTGCCATCATATTTACTTGGTAAAGGAAGATTTAAGTTTGGGAGATGATCTGCCTCCTGTATTCCCAGATACTGATGCGGATGTAGTTGCTGGTACTCCAGGGGTAGAAAAGGAAGTTTGCAAACTATCCTGTCGCTTAGACATCTCTTGCAGGAATTGAGCCATCTGATGCTGCATGATTTCCAGATTTTCTAAACTACCAGAAATGCACCAGAATAAATCCACTCCTGACTCATTAATCCGTGGCCGGCTCCATGGGGCCAGTGCAAACTGTTATGTTCTGGGTTGTTTGTGGACTCGGGGTGGTAGCAGGAGCGATCACAGAAGCGGGTTTGAATAAAAAACTAGGTTTTTTAATATGTGTTTGAGCAGACATAAAATATGGCAGTAAATAAAAGTCCAGGTATACATAAACGTGCACTAGAGTTCTGTGGTGAGAGTAATTGGTTAATGTCCAAGTAGAAACAATTAGAACTGTCTAGGTGTGGAGGTAGTGATACTGCAATAATCAACCAGGTATGCAGGTAGTGATGCAGGAAAATAATAACCAGGTATGCAGGTAGTGAACTAAGGGCCTAATTCAGACCCGCTCGCGAGCGCTGAGCGCTCGCAAGCGGGTCGATGGTGCCCTAATGCGCATGCGCACAATGGAGGGAGCTCCGTCGTGCGCATGCGCGAGACCCGCATAGCGACAGCCAAGGGGGCGTGCTGTTGATGGTGAGTGACAGCACGCCCACTTTGGTGGGCGTGCCGGGGGCGTTGCTGCCCAGACGGAGGCGTTCTCATGGGAACGCCTACCGTCTGGGTCTGGCCCCACTGACATCACTCGTGATGTCAGTGGGAGTGCTTTTGGCTCTGATAGAGCAAAAAGCACTCCTGGGCTTGCGGCAGCGAGACCCTCACAAGCCCGATGGTCGCGATGGTCATGACCATTGCGACCATCTTTTTCGCTGCTCGCATAAGCTGTGGGTGTTCACCCACAGCTATGCAAGCGGCCAGGAGGCCGCTCCATTTTTTGGTAGGAGGGCCCTGATTCAGAGCGAGCGCTCTGGTCAGAGCATCCGGCTCTGAATCAGGCCCTAAGGCAATTGAGCAGGATGTCAGCAGGCTCAGGCACTCAGGTATGGGCAAGGGTGGTGGAGGAAGTAGGGTAGTCCAGTGGAAGCTAGGAGCTGACAGGCAGAATGGTAGACAGCGAAATAAGCACAGTGAACTCCCTCTCAGCTAGGCAAACAAGGAAGGCACTGACCCTTCCTAAGTACCCCATGCTGTACTGTTACTGGCCGGAGGGAACATGTGACTCACCAGGATTGGCCAGCCGCATCACATGGCCAGAAGGCAAAATGGCGGCACCCATGCCAAACGGAAGGGAGACGCCGCTAGGCCTTGCCAGTGCAGAGTGACAACAGGCCCTCACAACAACACACGCAGCCAAAGCCCCCCGCCAGTCACTAGCTCTGCCACCAGACAGCCCGCGCCACAACGACCTCACAGGTAACACCCGCCTAGCGCCATGCTGAAATACCCTGGCCGTGACACCATTTACTTTGGAAATGGATGCTTCTGTTGTGGGTGTAGAAGCAGTACTGTCTCTGGTGGCAGAGGATTGGAAAACTCACCCTTGTTGTTACTTTTCACGCAAAAAGTGAAAAATTACACCATTGGGGATCATGAGCTACTTGCTATGAAGTTGGCCTTGGAAGAGTGGAGGCACCTTTTGGAGGGGGCCAGGTTTCCTATTACTGTTATTATGGATCATAAAAATATTTTATATCTCAAGACTGCTCATCGTCTGAACACCAGGCAGGCTCGATGGTCTCTCTTTATCTCCAGGTTCAATTTCAAAGTCCAATTTCATCCTGGAGTTCAGAATAGAAAAGCTGATGCTCTCTCGCGGTCTTTTCTACCTGAACAAGAAGAGGAAGAGCTGCCTCCAACTCATCAAATTCTGAATCCCATGGTCTTCGTTCATACACAAATTTTGACTCCTCCTCCCGGAAATTTTTTTGCGGCTTCGCAGCTATGTAAGAAATTATTGTCTTGGGCTTATGTCTCTTTGTTTGCTGGCCACCTCGACATACTCAAAACCTTCAAGTTTTGAAATGCTCATATTGGTGGCCCAATACGAAAGAAGATGTTTGAAGTTTAATTGTCTCCTGTGTCAAGTGCGCTCAACACAAGTCAGCTCACAGCAAAGCTATTGGTCCTCTATGTCCACTACCCATTCCTAGTATTCCCTGGACCCTTCTATCGATGGATTTCATTTCGGAATATGTAGTTCCAAAGGCCATAATACTATATGGGTAGTAGTGGACTGATTTTTGAAGATGGCACATTTTATACCCTTAGTCGGACTCCCTTCTGCCCCACAACTAGCTAAAATATTTATTTGTGACATCTTCCGTCTGCATGGTTTACCCCCCAAAAAAAGTGTTTGATCGAGGCGTACAACTTGTGGCCAAATTCTGGAGGGCCTTATGTGCTGCTTGTGGAATTAAGTTAAAATTTTCTTTGGCCTATCACCCTTAGACTAACGTGCAAACTGAGAGGATCAATCAAGAACTGGAAAAATTTTATTAGGTTTTTCGTGTCCTCTTCTCAAGATGACTGTCTTGAATTGCTGCCTTGGGTGGAATTTGCCCATAACTTCAAATACCACACTTCCACATGTTCACTCCATTCTTTGCTGTCTTTAGTAGACATCCTCAAGTTCCAGAATTTCAAGCTCTACCTCCGATAGAGGTACCTGCTGTTACAAATCTGGTAGAATCCCTTTTTGATGAATGTTAGGACATTCACTCCTCTTTGAAGTAAACTTCAAGTACTTACAAGAATTTGCAGACTGTAAAGGTCTTGCTGTTCCTATTTTAAAAGTCAGAGATAGAGTCTGGTATTTCACAAAGAACATATACCTGAAGGTTCCTAGTATTAAACTTGCCCCATGATTCATTGGTCCTTTCTGCATTCTGAAAGTCATTAATCTGGTTGTTTTTAAGTTAGAACTTCCTTCTCATTTGAGAATATCCAGTACCATTCACATCTCCTTGCTGCGACCTTTGATCCTTAATCAGTTTCACTCCTTTCCACGCAAAACACCTCAAGTTCATAATCAACAAGGTGTTGAATTCAAAGAAGAAAAAATTCTTGATTCCAGGTTTTGACTGGGTCTTCTACAATATTTGATTGACTGGAAAGGCTATGGACATGAAGAATGGGCATGGATCAAGGCTTCTGATGTCCATGCACCCCAATTTAATCATGCCTTCCATGAGAAATTTCCTGGTAAACCTTCTGGGTGTCCAGAGTCCACCCTGAAAGGGGGGAGTACTGTCAGGTTGCAGCCTTGAATCTACTGTTACTCACCACAGCACTGGCTTACCCTGATCTCCCAAATGGTCAGACGCCAGGTGCAATAGTGAGTAACGCACTGAGGATTACTACTGGGGCCTGCTAGGACTATCATGGATTGCTCTGTGACTTGGTTCCTGCGGTTGCCATAATGGATGCACCCATGGCAGTCTGTCACCTGACTACATTTTTCCCTGTGGTAGCATTGTTAGCTGTCAGCTGACAGGGTCCTTGAAGTGCCTGAACAACTTTGCTACTTCAGTGTTGGTTTGCTGTGGTTTCGTTCCAGGCTCCAAGTTGGTCCATACTGAGTTTACTCGCAGTATCCTTCAGTGTGTCTTCCAGTGTTATCCACATCCAGAATCCTGAGTGTGCTACGTCTCCTCTCAAGTTAATTTTTTGTTTCCTGTTCCAGTCTCTCCCTGTTTGTGTTTTCCCAGCACTAAGTTTTTCTCCTGTCCTCAGTCCACCACCCAGTTTTAGTAATCAGCACTTTGGACAAGTGCTCTTCCTGCATCTGGATCCCCAGTGCACTTATGACATCTGTTTTCATCTGGATCCCCAGTTGCACTTATAACAACTATCTGCATTTGGATCCCCAGTGCACTTATATAATACTTGCATCTGGGACTCTCTGTGTGTACAAGAGCTAATATTTTCTCCCATGATTCTCCCATGTCTTCCTTTGCTTGTGGTTTTGTTTATTCCCACTACCCACTAGTACCAGATACCTTATTTATTTATTAACAGTTTCTTATATAGCGGAACAAATTCCGTCGCGCTTTACAATTTGAATTAACATTATACTGGGTTGTAAAAGACATACATACATAAAAGACATACATAAGGGTAAGAGGGCCCTGTTCGCAAGCTTACAATCTATAGGGAAATAGGTGTTGATACACAAGGATAGGTGCTACATATTGCAAATTGGTCCAGCCCGATTGCAGATGTTCTTGGTGGGCTGTATCATCCAATCACACTGTAAAGTTAGCCTAGGGTTAGGAGGATGTTAAATTGAAGAAAGAGAAGATGTGATAGGTGTTTACTATAAGAAGAGAGTTAGATAGGGAGCTATAAAAGGTTAGGTGGGTGGTCCTAGAATCTGATAAGCTTGTCTGAAGAGGTGAGTTTTCAGAGAAAGCTTGAATGTTTGAAAACTAATGGAAAGTCTTACTGTGCATGGGAGGGCATTCCACAGGGTGGGTGCAGCCCCAAAAAAGTCCTGTAACCATGCATGGGAACAAGTAATGCGTGGGGATGAGAGACGCAGATCTTGTGCAGAGCGGAGATGTCAGGTTGGAAGATATTTTGAGATAAGTGAAGAGATGTATGTTGGTGTGGTTTGGTTAATAGCTTTATGTGTGAGTGTAAGTATTTTAAATTGAATGACAGTGTGGATCAGCAGACACTGAACGTTTGGTGAGAAAGATCAACCTCGCAGCTGCATTCATAATGGATTGTAGGGGAGAGCCTGATTTTGGGAAGACCAATAAGGAGGCTATTGCAATAGTCAATGCCGGAAATTATGCGTGCGTGTATTAGAGTTTTTGCAGTGTCTTGCGTAAGATATGGACGAATTTTGGCTATGTTTTTTAGATGTGTGTAACAGGATTTAGAGACAGATTGAATGTGGGGAAAAAAAGACAGTTCACAGTCAAGGATGACACCTAGGCAGCGAGCTTGTGACTTGGGGTTGATTGTCGAGTTGTCAACAGTAATAGAGATATCAGGTTGGTAACTACTATGGGCCGGTGGAAATATAATTAATTCTGTTTTAGAAATATTAAGTTTGAGGTGGCAAAATGACATCAAAGATGAAATGGCAGAGAGACATTCAGTGACACGGACCAGCACAGATGGCGACAAATCTGGGGAGGATAGGTAGATTTGAGTATCATCCGCATACAGATGATATTGAAAACCAAGAGCTGATTAGTTTGCCAAGAGAGGTGGTATATATTGAGAAAAGCAGATACCTGACCTAAGGGCCACAACCTTCTTGCCAGGTGCAGCTAAAACCCAAATCCCAATTGGAGGGGTCACTGGTGAACACCTCCTTGTAAGTTTGACCCCACGCCTCTGGTCAGGTGTCGTCAACATCTGGTGCTAGTGGATGAGGAAGACATATATACAGATTCTCCATCTCCTGTTATCTCCACAGTTTCTGTGTCAAGATGGTCCATGAAAGGCTGGAGTGTCTATGAGGGGGCAAAGAATATCACTCATAGAATAGCACCATCCTCTTACTAAATGCTAACTAATACTTTATGCACCTAAAAACATCACAGAGGCTCTTCCTAGTATCCCTAGTGCCTAGATCTGGGCAACAGTAAATAGGAATATTGGGACAACCAAAGTGACAATGTGTTGTTAATGTGTAATCCAAAGGAAAATCCAAACCAGTTTAAAGGGAAAACTTTGTAAAACAATGGGAAATGTCTTTAATATGAAATCCAGTATGAAATCCATCTAAAACATTTTATTAATTGAAAATTACAACTTTGTACAAACAAACGAAAATGTTCATACTTTTTAATACAAACATAAAAATAATCCATATCTATTTTTAATATGGAGAGAAACATTTGTAATCCAATAAAATAATTGTCATTAATGTGTCTTTAATTTGCAATCCAAACGGTTTCTCTTCTTTTAACCCAAAGGGAAAAATTTGCAATGCAACATTAAATCCAAGGCATATATTACCTTTTTAACAGGGGACAAATTAAATTAAATTAGAAATGTCTTTCATTTGTAATTCAAAGTAAATTAATTACAGGTCTTCTTTTAATCTAAGGCGTAATTCAGGCAAATCCATTGAAAATTAAAATAAAATAATATAAGAAAAAAAAACCATAAGAAATAACACAAACTGTTTCCTGTTGCAGAGTGAGAGATGAATCAGTCAAATGGCATTTCTTATTAAATACACTTAGGGGCTGATACAGTATTGCATGCCTGTGCAATGCTGAACGCAGATTCCTGATTATCGGGAAGCTGCACAGGACCCGTTCTACTCATGTGCAGAATGGGTCCTGTATGATTGCATGCAGCCCCTGCTATGCCTCTGCCTGATTGACAGACAGAGACATTTAATGGGCGGTGCAGGGACGAACAACGTTTCCGGAAACTAGGGCGTGACGCCACCTTTTTCCCGGAGGGGCAAGGCCAGGATCTGTGTCCCTGGATGCAATTTCCTGGCCTCGCAACCCAGTCAGCCTGTGTAATTTGAGGCTTACTCAGCTGGTCGCAGTGCTGGGATAGCAAATGTCAGACACCTCTTGCTGCATTTGCATATTTGCAAGGCGGAATTGCAAAGCTGCCTGCTTGCAGTTTTCCAATTCCATCCACTACTGAATCACCCTCTTAGAGGCAAGTATAGATGCAAAATTGGTATGTACATAAACAAACTAGTATATATAACCATATACAATTCAGGTGCAGAAAAAAGTTACTAACCTAAACACCTTAAGTATAACATAAAAGCAGCTGCTTACAGCGTTAGGATCTATCTATCCCACTACACATATAACATTGAATAGTTTGGAAATACTTCACTACCGTATGATCATGTAATGAAAGCTCAAATGAGAAACATAGAGTGAAAATACAAGTGATAATACAAACAAGGAGCGCTACACATAATGATATAAAAATATAAAAAGCAATTTAATAAATAAAACATCATAATACACATAAACACACATATAATAAACATCAAACTGATGAAGAATATAGCTAGTTCAGAAAAAAATTATATTTATCCCCTAAAGGAGATCACCTCTGCAGTAGGTGTCTCCCAATGAACATCAAAGAATAAAAAATTATGTACATAAATCATGAAGTAGAGTTATAATGGTAAATTGAGTCGGGGTGTAGTAAGTGCTGGAGCTGATTTAAAGAAGTATTCACTTTAAGTCATTCCTGTTCCACTATTAAGTTAAACAAGATGATATGTCTGCAGACCTCACAGTCCAAGCATATAGTCTAATAGAGCATTAGTCAAATGCTAAATACTCCAGATCTTACTGGGTTGATTCCATGTGAATGTGTGGAGCAACAGACAACGATTTGCAAATAACAGCTGAGCAGAAAGTACCTTAGCACCGGCTGGCTCGAAGGGAACAAACAGACATCTGTGAAGCCCAAACAAGCACAAGGCTCACCTGCATTGGAGGGTAAAGGCTGAATGCTGGAAGCTGCTGATGTTTTTAAATTGCTCCCGACTTCAGATAGTGTATAGCAGCAATATCCTCCGCACTTCCGACTCCTTAATAGGTCATCAGTCTGGCAAGTGTTGTGACCCTTATGCGTTTCTCCTCTCCATGTACCAGTGGTTTCATCAGAGGGTATGTCTCACAATGATTCTGTGCTTCTTTTAAACCTGAATCCACCAATAGGGGTTCTATGGTAATAAGGTAGCTTCATTCAAAACACCTTTTAGTGTGCTCAGAAACATATTAATGTATCCACAGATCATAGTATTTAAAACCATAGATAACAGTCCTTTAGGGGATAAATATATTTATTTTGAACTAGCTATATTCTTCATCAGTTTGATGTTTATTATATGTGTGTTTATGTGTATTATGATGTTTTATAATTAAATAGATTTCTATATTTTTGTATATATGTAACGCTCCTTGTTTGGATTATCACTTGCATTTTCACTCTATGTTTCTCATTTGAGCTTCCATTACATGATCATGCGGTAGTGAAGTATTTCCAAACTATTCAATGGTATGAATATACTACATAAAGAATAGAATTGGTTTTATTTTCACAATTTCATGCATTGAACTTTCATCAAATTTGAAGTCAGACACAGTAATGTAATACCTGTGGGTAACTAACCTTGTTTTGAGGGGGCAGCCAAGTAGGCTATGCATGGTACATGGTGTGGCAAAGTGGGCTAAATGAGGGATATGGCATGAAAAAGTCAGTGGTGTGCAATGGAATGATTGCATCATTGCATCCACGATTACCAGAATTGTGAAATGGGAGCGGGTCATGATGACGTGATTCAGAGGGAGAAATAACCACACTTCTAAGCATTCAGGAAAGCCACCTGAGATTCTGGCGCATCCTGGACATTCTAGGATTGAAGTCAAGTATAGTCCTATTGAAGTATGTGTATTATAAACATGCAATTAAAGTTGTACAATCCTAGAACCATCATTGCCTATTGCACATACACTTAACATGTATTTCTGTTCTCAGATCACCCATTAAGATAGCCCCCTCTGGCGAAACACATGTTTGGGCACTTCAGGGAACCCCTTACAACCACCAGGGGCACTCCCTGTTGGCAGACTACCACGAGCAACAACCACAACAGGTATCTCCTTCTGTGTACAGAGTGCAGAGCGTACCCTGTCTCCTGCCCTGGACTGTTCATTACATCAGGGCACAGCAGGGCTTGCTCTCTGCATGGATATCCCTCTCTCCTGTGCTCTTCCTGATGACTAGGAAATCCCCAGAACCACTCACCTATGGTTCACTGTGTATCACACACATACCATAGGAAGCAGCATTCTGAGGAATATTAACCCTTCTCACATTTTTTCTTTTTATTTCTTTTACACTATTGTGTCCTATTCCTCACACTGTTATCTGCTATAGGTACTCTCATTGTGCAGGGCACAGGAGTGCGAGTCTGAACTGCATCGTCATCAGATTCGCCCTCTAAAAACCCTGTCCAACAGCAGATGCCTGTGTCCTATTATTTCTATCCCCATGTATAGGGTGGAATCCGCTCACACAGTGTCCTATGCCTATGCAAGACACTCTGCAGCAGCCATTTTTCCCATACAATAGTGGAGAGCCTTTCCTCCTTTAAACTATCCTGCTTTCTATCACACTTGGAATGAAATTGTCCTAAGATCATGGATATTATATATCAGAAAGTACTATCTATATACACATGTGTATATATGTTTGTGTGTAATTTTTTTATTTTTATATACATACACTGTACCCAGGAGAATAACTACAATTCATGTGGTCATTTTTTTTATTTTTCTGCTCGCATATTATATTTCATTTATTGTGATATTATACACTTATTCCCTAATGATGATGCTCCATGTATGAAATGTATCAATTTAGATAGCAATTTGGAGAACTGTAATTTATGTGGTCTATGTATTTTTCTGCTCGCATGTTATTTTAATAAATCATTTATTGTGGTATTATACATTTGTTCCCATATGATGATGCTTCATGTATAAAATTTATCAGTATAGATAGCAATTTGGAACTACCCCTATTTACAGGGAGTTAGCTAGGTAGTCACCGACTATTACATTGAAGGGCAGATACCCTTTATATTTCCTTACATAATTCCCCTTCAATATATACATATTTTCACCTTTTTGACCACAGTGTCATAATTTTTGTGTCTGACCCATATTGGGATTTAGAGATCGGATATATGTAAAACTTTTTTCCCTATCTCTTATCAGTCACTCATAACTGGACCTACTGTGGCCCAGATTACATGTTGTGTTTGTTTTGTTTTTTCAGTGTTCAGGTATAGATGTTTGTCACATTATTTCATTATTTTAATAGCATACATACTAAAAGCTAATTTTATATATTATAGTAGTTTGAGTGCCCCACAAAAAGAGAATATCTTTCTCTTTCTTTTTCTTCTCAGATCAGAATTGCAATGTGTGTGAAGCAAACAAATGTTTTTTGATCAAACAATCCTGGACAAGGCTGAGAAAGAGGATGAATCAATCACTACTCAATAATCTTTAGTAAAGTGATGCATTCCATCAAGGCGTTCAGTAGGGCTTCTCTCATAATTAGCAAAACATTTCATTTTCTGACTATTACCTGCTAGGCATGTCTATTCTAGTGGATGCAGATCTGTTTGGTCCTGACTTTATAGAATGGTCAAAGCCACTATAAAGCATGCAGATTTTTTCCAACCTCAAAAGCTGTCAGGAAATCCTTATCCCAAAGGGGTTGAACTTTGAGAGCACAAAAGTTCAAGAACACATCCAAAACGCAATGAGGAGGCGTCTCCAGTAGGGCAATAGAGTCAAAAGGTGCGGTTTCCTCAGCTTGGAACTCATTCAAAAAGTGGCCTGTGTTTCCTTCTATTCCTTCCAGCATTATACTTGCAAAAGCTCTTCCCACTTGGAGACAGATTACCAAAACAGGTGGTTCTTAAATATCATCCACAATGGCCTCAGACTTCCCATGATTAATATTTCCTACCAAAAATTCCTTGTGCAGTCCCTTGCTGTTCAAGGTCTTTTGCAGAGTTTGACACACGGGAGGATAGAATAAATCTATCCTTAAAAGATTTAGACAAGCAACCTTTACTCAGTACGGAAACACAGTGGATATTATAGACCACTAAAGAACATAAATGCACTGAATCTTCATATAAATAAAGTTTTCTCAATCAAAGTAATATGTCTCTCTCTCTTTTGATATCTGGTGTTACCAAACTATGCATTTTTTAGGGTTCCTCTAAGATATTCCTTCCTTCTCCCAAGATGTACCTCCAGAGAAGTGGTCACAGGCCAGGAAATTTATATGTTACATGTTAAACTTTCTATCGTCAGATGATAGATGTGTCCATAAACTTAAACTATACTTAACCAAAATAATCACACAGGACCAAGTTATGCCATTCAAAAATAAGTGGTCAGCTTTATTTTGTTACATTGATAAGTATGGTGGCAGAAGAAAGAACTGCAAACAGCGTCCTCTTGTCTTAGGCAAAAGGATATCACTACTCACGAGGGCCAACTATCCAATATCAAGAGCCAGTGTGATATTAAAACTTGCAAGGGCCAACTCTCCCTTTCTAAGCAAGTAATGAGGTATCCGACACCCATACCAATGCACAATTTATGCTTGCTCGGTTGAGAGATTCCCCACACCCTCTCACATAACATTCCCCCTAGCCCCTCATCCTATCATTGCTGCCGATACACTGTCAAAACAAACACAAGCATACCCCTTACTTTATTAACCCCTCTATCCCTGACTAGAAGTTTATGTGCCCTTGGCTCTAGCCACACCTCCGTTATATTTCTCCACTGTAGTATAGCACTAAGGTATCAATGTATCAACCTAGTATTATAGGCAAAATTAAAGCCATTTCCAAAGCTTCTTTCATGTCCTTTTTCTTTTTAGACAATTTAAAAACCTTTTTTAAATTTGTAGAGAAAGATATGAGTGCTCACCCTACAGTTGTTTTGTGTGTGTGTGTGTGGGGGGGGATCTGTGTGTATGGAGGAGGTCTGAGTTTGTGTGCGAAATGGGTGTGAGGGGTCGAAGCTAGTTGTTATTGTGAGTAGGTGTGAGGTTCGAGGTGTGTGTGTTACAAGTGTACCAGTAGTGTCTGTATTTTATTGTGCCTGGGTGTCAAGGTGAGAAATAAATGGAGGAGCCAGGTATGCAGGACCAATCTGTTTATTGAGTAGTCACGATGCTTCTCTGTCAATGGTCGAGATGGCTTGCTCGGGTCTGTTCTTTTAGGGAACACCTTTTCCATTATAGTAGATACTATAGTTCTGCTGTGCAGTAATTGTAGGTGTGTGCTTGAGGGGGGAAGTAGGTGAATCCTTGAGGAAGCTAGGCATAAGGTGCAGAACCACACAACATAAGGCATACAGTAAGTGTGCTTCTTGAAAGATAGCTTTCTGCTGCAGCTATTAATTTTATGGCTCATAATAGTGCACTAGTTAATTTAATATTGTGCCATATTAAAGTGTCCTAGTTCTTATTATGTAACATTATAGTGTTCTGCACATTACAATGAGCAAATTAGATTATAGCACATTACAGTGCACCCTTAAATCCACCACACGCACTTCTTACTGAAAAAGTCATATCACACAATTCTTGCTGGGCAATGGATCAAACCCAAAAGCTGTGAAATTGGTAAACAATATTATAACCTGGGTCCAGGCCCCATAGCAATGGCACCCCTTGCACCCTCTATAGTTATGCCCATGTTTAGTGCTCACCAGACTTCTTGTTGTTGGTCTCTGGATGTCGTTTTTTAGCAGCCTGTCCAGAAGGCCTCTTCTGTTGTGCAGCTGAGGAAACATAAAAAGTTTAAAAACGGGTGAACATTGTACACATTTGCAAATGGCAGTTCCTCTGCTAGGGTTCCACACACTCATCAGGATTTTGGAATTACATTTTGTATTATTTAATCAGTAACAGTTTATCTAACTAAACAATGGGACTAACACTAAGTTTAGACAGAATTAGTTTGGTACAGTTTAAAGGAAAAGATCTGTTTGGTTACTCACCAGGTTAGCCTTGGGATGGAGGATGGTCTCTATCTGCAATATTGGTTCCAGGTACGATTTCAAGTGGTATCACCTGCTTAAGCTCTTCTCATAGACTGTGTTGTGGATCGGTGCTGCTCGGCCAATACCTGTCCCATGCAACTCCTGCTGCTCCTGTGCTAGCTTCGCCTTCAGGACGCAGTTCATATCATTGAAGTGTTTCTTGAAAATCTCAATACAGTGCCTGCAGGAGCTGACTGCATTGATGGCATTGGTGACGGTCTGCTATAGTGCCTTCTTGCGATGAGACTGGGCTCCAAAGAGTCTACCATGCTACCATTGTGTGTACCAGTGCACAGTTCCCTTCATAGGTGAACCTCACTTTCCTGCAGGTTCTCGTCTTCCCAGGGGCAGACACAGCAGGCTCATTATCCTCCTGCTCCTCACAACCCTCCTCCTTAAGGCTGGGTGACAAACATCTCCTCATCACTCTGCTCACACCCAACTCTAAGCCTGAAAGACATGGTGATACTGAAACCGAACTCTCTCACTAGCAAAGTTCCTCCACACCTACACTATACTTATCAAAGGACAAAAAGGCAGAGGTGGGACTTACATACACATGTGAGGTACAACTCTTTGGGGACCAATGGATCACTTTGTTTAAAACTGAACAACCCGCATTAATGAAACTTGCATTCTGATTTGCAAGATTTTTGCATGCTCCGCAGTCTTCCACCAAACTTGCAGCAGGCAAGAGCGAGTTCATACTTGCACAGAAAATCACACCCTATTACATTTCGCCCCTGGTGACTTGTTTAATCCTGATTTACCCAATTTAGCAATCTCTGGTGCATCGAAATGATAAACCAATTTCAAAGGGCCCAAAATTCACCTGGGTTTCTCCAGCATCTGTTTCCAAGGAATTGCAGATTCCCTACATGGTCTGCAATGCTGGCGCAGCACTACATAAGGACGCCCACATTACTTTATATGCACATCCGTAATGGTTAGCAAGACTGCAAAAATATCGGTACAATTGAGTACCTTCGGACCCATACGTACAGTTAAGGTAGGTCAGACCTTACTCAGAAATTGAACAATTCAGCACACGCTATGAGGCCTCAGGCTGCGTATGGTATTGCAGTGGATAATTTATTCATTCCCACAATGGCGTTCACTGGCATGCCTGCATTCGGCCGACTTCCCACCCATCACAACCCACAGATGGCACTTCCATTAGATCACTCTGTGATGAGTCTATGTAGTCACTGCGATTGCAGTGCGGATTGCAATGACTTGTTCGCACATGTGCACTGAGATGCATACACATACGCAGATTGTAACGATCGACCGATTACGTGCATATAAGCAACTGCATTTCTTGCTGAATCAGGCCCCATGTTTCCACTTAATCTTCCCTTTTTCATTTGGCCTTGGACACTCTGGTGGCCAAATATGGAATGGGTTTCAGATCTGCTACTATCCAGTCATACATATAAGCTCTTGTCCTTTTGTTACTTTTACTAATAGAATATAGACTTTATCTTTATCTTAATTCATGCAGTTTTCATGTCCAGGTTTAGCCAAGTGCATGACACTCAAATGCATTGCATATATTGAGCCCTTTTTTATAATTTCTATCCTCCTTGGACAATAGCTCAGAAAAGAAATCAGTCCACGCTCGGTTTTACCCATATCATAAATGGTACCAGCAGCGTGGTAAAATTAATGCCATAAATGTATACAAAACAGAAAAACGTTTGCTATCGGCGCTAACAATAATATACTGTAAATCTATGTGAGTGCAGCAAATAAAACCAAGGGGATTTTCTCATGATTTGATCAAAGCATATACGCCTGCAGCCCAGCATCAAGGGATCCATTATTTTTCTGCAGGTCCCTACTCTAGCATATATAATACCTCAAGCATTCATATTAGCTAAGAAACTGCCATAAATCATGTCTCTCTCCTTTGTGCCTGAGGTCTAGAACTAACTATAATTAACATATAAAACTAATGGTTGATTCAACTCCTAGGGATTTCCATATTATTCTTAATGGTCACACCAAGAACTGTACCATTGAGAAACCCCATGTGGAGTTTGAGATAGTCAGAGATTACTCAGTACCTACCTTATGCCTCATTTCTTGCCTTTCAAGTTACAGTACCTGTTATGCATGGCTCCCTGAAATATGAGATATTTCAGTTCATAACTTACCACAGACCCTTTCTCTCTGTGAGAGCCTCCACCATTAGAAGGTGGATTGTGGCAGCTATGAGAGACTCTGGCATTGACACCTCCAAGTTTATATGGCATTCAGTAAGGGCTGCTTCCACCACACTTGCAGTTTATATGCATGCTGCTTGTTGGTTCTCTGAGTCCACATTTGGCAGATATTAATGGAGACCAACCAATCTTCAAAAGATTGAGTTCTTCAGAGCAAGCACACTGTATGTGGTAGTCTGCTCATTAGCTGTTGCTAGATGGAAAGTCTCCCGAAGAACAAGCCCTAGCTTGCATGAATCTATGGTCTCCAAACTTCCCTTGTTCTAGGGCATAGGAATAGGATTTTCACCTACCAATAGCAATCACCCTGCACCTTTCTAGGTCTGTTGGTTTCTCTGTACAGAGTTTGTTTCTATGTTTAACAGATGGAGCTAAAGCTCCAGGCCTCCACATAAAAATAGGCCCATTATCATGGCAGCATGATGATGACCAGCTGGCCACACAGTCGGGCATAAGTCATAAATATTAAATACTGGCTGGGATACCTGGTATTGCCCACATTGAAGACTGGACCCTGAAGTACACCTACAGCTTTTAATTTTTTACATTGTCCTTGCCTATAACCCCATTCCATTGATCCCAAAAAGGACCCCACTGTTTTCTAACATGCATGCAAACTGTGGCATAACTACAGTGGGTGCAAGGGGTGTTGCTGATAAGGTGCCCGAGCTGCCTCTGTGGCCTGCTGCTCCCCCTGCACCAAGTCATGCACACAAGGTGGGCAGGTCCAGTCAAGGCCACTGAAGGGGTGTCAGGTGTCAGCAGATGGCACACAAAGGGAGGTGTGAGGCTGCTGGAGGGACATATGGAGGTGAGTTGCTGGGGGGGCATAATGTGTAAGGGGCATTGCTGTGTGGCATAATGTTATAAGGGGCATTACTGTGTGGCATTACGGTGTAGTGTAAGGGGTATTACAGTGTGACATAATGTATAAGAGGCACTACTACTGTGTGGCATAATGTGTATAAGAGGTACACATAACCTGAATAAGGCCCTTTTAAGATCTTGCTATGTGGCCCACAAAGTTCTAGTTATGCCCTTCCATGCAAACACAAAAAGGATTAACTCTTGATTTAATATGAACTTGCATGAGTCATAAAGTGTAACATTTGCTCAGACTGTGAGTTTAAAAGGATACTTGTGTAGTTTTCACACAGATTTTTGGCAGACTAACAATTTCCACTTGAGCCAGCCCCGAAACCTACGTTCCCATTTTTAGAGGTTGGGTGATAGTGTGTGGCCTCAACAAAGTTCAAACCTAGGCAAAAATCTAATCCTGGTCAAACTACACTCTTCCAAATTTGGTGGAGCTAGGTCCAAAACTCTGGCCATGCATGAAAGACAAACAGACAGACAGACAGTACACACTTTCTATCTTATTATATATATATATATTTCTAGTTTTCTCTCAAAAATGTGCATTTTGTCTTTATTTATATGTTTTATTAGACAGTGGGGCTGACAGTGTAGGGTATGTACAAAGCCAAAATGGCTCTGTTCACAGGTCCTCCCCTTCTCAGTATAGGCACTGAACATTGTCAGCTCCAGGCTCATGTGACTCTTAATCTGGCCCTGTGGAAGCCCACAAATGTGTGATAACATGCCAGTTAAGGAGCATGCTAAGAGCAAAACCACTTCTTTAATAAAGGGCCAGATTAACAATGAGGTGGATGGAGCTACAGGTCCAGGCCTCCACATAAATATAGGCCCTTTATCATGGCAGCATGCCTAGCTGGTCACACTGTCAGCCATAAATCATTAGTATTACATTTGTATTTCTATTTTCCTCACAAAATGATGCAATTTTTCTCATTTAAAATATTTAGGGAGACATTGGCGCTTGACCACATGTACTGGTCATGACTCCTCTGCTTCTCACAATAGGGGGTAAATTTACCAAAGGTCAATTTTGCATTTTGAGTGATTTGATCTGCGATTTTCATTCGATTTGTATTCGATTTTGCTTTTGGGTATTTACTAAAGGCCCAATCCAATGTAAAATTGAATTTCAAATACAATTTTTAGTCAAATCGGCCTCAAATCGACCATCGGAAAAATATTGGTGCTTTTACACACAAAACCCTTATTTACTATAATTCTATTTGAAATCGACCTCAAAATCGGACTTCAAATCAAACTTCAAATCACCAAATGAATAGACCTGCTTCATGCTTTTGATTTGAGCATGAGCAGGTCAGATTGACACAGATACATGCATACATCAGTGAGATGCTTGCATTTATCTGACTGTAAAAAGTAATTAAACAGTGAAAGTTTAAAAAAACTTGACGTGAGGTCCCCCCCCAAAACAAAACCAGCCCCGGACTGTTCAAACCCAGGTCTGGTTGACTAAGTACAGGGAAAAAATTATGTAGGGTCTCCCTGTACTAAGTACAACCAGCACTGGGCTATGGCAGGGCCGCAACTAGGGGGGGGGCTAGAGGTGCACGTGCACCAGGTGCCGGAATGCAGGGGGTTAAAAAGGGCAGACTCGCGGTGGCTTGGGGGCTGCTGATTCAGAAAATGGCCATCCAAAAATGGCCGCCGCCAAGGAGGAGACAGATGCTAGTGGTCCTTACTGGACCTCTAGTGTCTGTCTCCTCCTTGGCGGTGGCCATTTTTGGATGGCCGTTTTCAGCAGATTCCATGCGGACTAGAAGTCCGCATGGACTCTGCTGAAAATGGCCATCCAAAAATGGCCGATGCCCAAGAGGAGACAGACGCTAGAGGTCCTAATGGACCTCTAGTGTCTGTTAGGCCAGCACAATGCACACAGCATTCCCAGAAGTGCCGGGAATGCTGGCGCTGCCGGAAGAGGAAGATGAAAGCTGCATCTTCTCCCGTGAAATCCCCTGGCAACGAGCATAAAACCCCATGGCAATGAGCATGAAACCCCCTGGCAAAGATCATGAAATCCCGTGGCAATGAGCATGAAACCCCTGGCAATGAGCATGAAACCCCCTGGCAGCGAGCATGAAACCCCATGGTAATGAGTATGAAACTCCCTGGCAAGGAGCATGAAACCCCAGGCAACGAGCATGAAACCCCCTGGCATAAAGCATGTAACCCCTGGCAATGAGCATAAACCCCATGACAACGAGCATGTAACCCCTGGTAATGAGCATAAACCCCTTGGCAATGACATGAAACCCCCTGGCAACGAGCATTTAACTCCTGGCAATGAGAATGGAACCCCTGGTAATGAGCATAAAACCCGTGAAAACAAGCAGGTAATTTTAAAGTAATTAGAAGCCTTACTGTGGGGCATAAAATGGTGCGGGGAAATATGTAAGTGGTACTTTGGTAATAGGCATTACAATGTGTGGCATAATGTGTAATGGGCATTATGGTGTGTGGAATAATGTAAGTCACTAAACCAGGGACGTCTGACTAACGCACTGCCTTATGGAGGAGCAAGGACAAAATCTAAGTACAAGAAGGGAGGGGGCGCAAAATTACTGCCTTGCACCGGGTGACAGATATCCTAGTTTCGGCCCTGGCTTTGGGAAGCAGGGCTGGTTCTGGAATTACAGGGAAAAATTTGCGTAGGGTCTCCCTGTAATTCACAGAACCAGCCCTGGACCCTTTCTAATGGGGGACTGATGCCACAGCCAGGGGAGCCCTATCACTGGGCCCCCAAGCCACAGCATCAGCCCTGACCACTAGTCATCCAAGATGTTGTTAAAATAACAAAACGATAAATGTGACCATCGTACTAAGCAATATTCATCCTAACCAGGATGAATATTCCTTCCTGAATAAAGCACACAGACACGGCTTCCTCCTTTGAAGCTCCAGGTCTGAGCATTCATTGGCTGAGAGAGGTCAGGCCCTGCCTCTCAGCCAATGAACGGCTGCAGGGTAACTAAAGTTTATCTAGGTCTTTGATCATTTTTAGACTCAGGCCCTGATTCAGACCCGCTCGCTGCTATAGGCAGCTCGCAGGTCTGAAGGGCGTTTTTTTTTTTTTGTGACCGGCCTCCTGGCCGCTCGCTAAGCTGTGGTTGACCACTCACAGGTTTAGCGAGCGGCCAGGTGATGGTCGCGACCATCGGGGCTTGCGATGAGACCCTTGTGGTAGGGTCTCATCTGCTGCAAGCCCCAGTGAGCTTCTGGCTCTAATAGAGCCGGAAGCTCACCACTGACCTCACTCGTGAGGTCAGTGGGGCTGCCCCCAAATGGCAGGCATTCATTCGGGAATGCCTAGTTTTGGCCAGCCACCACCCCGCACCACCTACCAGCCGCCCCTTTTGGATGTGAGCACCGGAGCAAGTGATTTCTTGCTCGCATCGGGGCTCATGCAGTGCGCACGCCGCGCGTGTGCACTGCCCGGCCATTGACCCGCTTGCGAGTGCTATGCGCTTGCGAGTGGATCTGAATCAGGCCCTCAGTCCCATGTGGCCCTTAATCTGAGATTCTATGGTCCCAGCATAAATTATAATTTTTTGTTTTGCTACTAGGAAAACTTTCAATTTTGTTGTTGCCTTTTCATTACTTCACTGTTGTTAGAAGTTGTTTTTGTTTACATCATTAAAGGGGCAGATGTATGAAACTTTGGAAAGTGATAAAGTGCAGAGAGATAAACGACCAACCAATCAGCTCCAAACTGTCATTTTTCAAACACAGCCTGTAACATGACAGTTGGGAGCGGATTGGTTGGTCGTTTATCACTCTGCACTTTATCACTTTCCAGAGCTTCACACATCTGCCCCAAAGGTTTAATTGGAAAATGATGCGTCCCTTACTTCTTTCTGTAGCCCTTTAAGTAATCTGCTTTCCTACTTACCTCAGTCTAGATTTAGGATTGCCATCAGTAGGCTTCTGAAGGGTGTGCTTGAGTGGTCACTTAACTGTGACCATCCACTCAGTTTACAGAGTATGTGTGTGGCCAGCTCTCCACCGCAGATACTAGGTAAGTTCACTTTACCTTATCCCAGTGAATTAGGAGGCCTACTCACCAGATGTTGCTAGGTGGCAGAACAAAGACATTTGCAGATCATAGATTCCAGCAATCTAAGATCTATTGGAGGTTAGGATTTATCTACTTGGATTATTTTGTCCCCCTTTTTTCACACAAGGCAACTTTATAGTTAATTACATTTCAAATAAACTTTTAGCAGGCAGCTATTAATGGGTGGAGGTAAGTAGGCACAGTGATTTTTTGACACAAACATCTAATTGCATCACAGGTTCTTACTTTATAAGCAAACAGATACTTCCTCGATGTTCTGGATATTAGACCAAACAATGATTTCAAATGTGAAGAAAATGATAGTTATTTTTAATGCACCACAACCCCTCTTTCTGTATCTTAAAGACTTAAACATATTAATTTTCATTTTATAGAAGTCTTTATATAACAAGATAATATTTTTCACTGCATACAGATGGCTGTTCAGCAGACCAGCCTGAATAATTGTGTTACTAATAAGTAGAAAGGCAATTAGTTGTGTTAGTGTGCTGTAATCATGTGAACAGACAAAAAAACAAGTGTTGGGGGAAGAAAATGGACAAAAATGTCTTCTTTTTCCCCAATTCATCAACTGACAGCCATAATTAGATATATGTAATTGAAAATTCCTCAGTAGGGGGGCAGCATATACAAATGATTTTTTTTCCAGCTCTTGTTTCCTTCTTTCTTACACAAAAAGCAAGGATGTTATCATTTCAAAGAATAATTTGTCGTTTTTGGATACAAACACATTTTTAGATAAGTTTTATATTTTAACCCTAAAAACAAATCTCTTTTCTATGCATAATAATAATAATAATAATAATAATAATAATAATAATAATAATAATAATATAAGATACATATAAAGTAATAATACAATGCATACAGAACATTTTCAGTTGACTTCTTGAATTGATACAATTTTGGTAAACACTATTACACCTTATGGGCATATGTCATAACAAGTGATATTCTTGTTGTCACTTGTTACTAATCTTAAATGGTAAACAAAAGAGCAATTTAGCTAATCACTGATAGCTTATATACTGGCGCTTGACATGCAATATGATACAATTTGGGTTTTTAATACTCAAACCAGCACTGCTGCTATACCCATGCCATTTGCTGTTGTCACAAAACAAAACCATGAAACGTATCCGATATGAGGACTGTGCTGGTGCTTGTACTAAATATGTATGAATTTGCTTGATTGATCTCAATAATCTGACTTCTCTTAACCAAACAATGTTAATAGGACAAGATACATTGCATACGTCACACAAAAAAGATAAAATGCATGACATGATTCACAAATTGATACTAATTGATATGTTGTATCTAGTTAGCTGCTATTCTCCAATGTGGATTTGAGCCAGTAAAAAAATATATATATTTCTAGCAGGGTCCCATATAATCTGTTAATGGAAAATATAACAGTTCCACCAGAATTACGATCCTAATTAGGATTAAACAAGAGTAATAATATATTGCTCGCCAGCGGACTTGTAATAATGATTTGTCCCAGTATTGGCCTCAACACATTGGAAGGGCTGTGTTTATCCGATATTCAAAAATATATCTTATATTTATTCCTCTGTGATATGGTTATATGTCTATCACTCCTCCGACACTTCAGAAGATCGCGGCATGCAGCTGTAATGGGGAGCCTTGCAGTTTAGCAGCAGTACAGATTTCATAAGTACCGGTCCCCTCTCATAAGCGGGGGACCATAGCATGGTACTTCTTGTGTGGGTCTGCTAATCTCATTGTATAAGTCCTGCTGTTGTAAGCTTACTCCCTTCTATGGTGACTGCTTGGGTAAGCACACACCGCAGATCATTTAACTGAAGTCTCGCTTGCAGATAA
This sequence comes from Taudactylus pleione, assembly GCA_031769625.1. NCBI lineage: Eukaryota > Metazoa > Chordata > Amphibia > Anura > Myobatrachidae > Taudactylus > Taudactylus pleione. The sequence goes on from JAUIMM010000116.1 coordinate 10,550,918, forward strand.
TAACAGTGAGGAGTCGTATAACTACTGGGATGGTCCATGTAGAGGTAACAACACTTAGGATTAACCCTTTTGATGCATTTTGCTCTGATACCAGAACATTATCAAGAAGTTGATAAAGTTCTAGGATTAAAGTGAAACGCGTTGAATGGGTTCTTTATTATATAAAGATGTTGTCTACCATATAAAGGTCACTAGAATGCTCTCTGTATCCTACGCTGGTAACTTATGCTCTGTGTGTTGTATAGAGCTCACTGTAACGCTCACTGTACTATATATATATATATATATAATATATATTCTCCTGAGGAAGCCCAGCCAAAAAAGCGTAAGAGGTGAAATGCGTAGAGATTGAAGGGATGTGGTGACGCATACACCTGATCTGGCTAGGTACGACCAATTGAGATAAGCTTTTAAAGAACTTCTAAATTATAATTGTGTTATTTTGTATGTCTATTATGTGTGGTGTGTGTCATAAATTTTAATAGTACTGCACCATGAAAGTTTATTTATCTCCCCAAATATATCAATTATAATGATACTAATACGGGAGACCTGAAGGGATAGCAAATAAGAGGGACCCTGCCGAGAAAGACATTTGGTGAGGAGATCCAAGAATCCTTCTATATGCCTACATATACAAACCTGAGGGTATGCATATATATAGGTCTTTGAAAAAAAAACCTGTAGTTCAATACTACTATACTATAAAGCACTGTGTTCTCATTTTTGTTTTTCATAAATCGTTTGGACATCACAACAACAGTACGTTTTGGGGAACATCCAGCTGCCACCTTCATTTGGGGAAGCGTACTTGAAGAGGAACAAGATTATATAATTTGTGGACATTCAGAATACTCTGGGTGTAGCGCTGTGTATAGTATTTGTTTTTTATATATATATACTAATACACTGGTCTGTGTATAGTATAGAGGTTGTTGCCATGCTCTTTGTATTGCATAGAAGTTACTAGGTCAGTCTCTGTTTTGTCAGATAGGGAGAGTAGGTGTTATGCTTGATTATAACCCTTTGACATTTGATATTTGACAATTGTCCATATATTCATATATGTCTTTGACTATTAAAGCTACTCTAATATTATGCAAATCACACCTGCAGGGTTTTTGTCATGATTATTTTGTCAGTACACTGCGCCCCCATTATGAAAGTTGCCAGCTAGTCCCTGACACATTATTCAGTGGTTTGACTGTAGTACTAATTTACAGTTCTGCTTTGATTTGTTTTGTTAAGGACATATTACTGTGTCACTTTTGCTTTACTAAACTGGACTTTGCACTTTTGTTGTAATATGTTGAAGTATATATTTGGTTAAGGTATTATTTCATATCATTGTATTGTTATATTTCTTATTATTTCTTGTTATATGGCTACTAACTGTGCAATATACTCATTTCGCAGCACTGCAAAGTAGCTGGTGTTTGAATGCAGTTGATTAAAATTATTAATAATAGTAACAATAATTATAATAATAATATTGTAGCATTAATGGTCGTATTGGACCTAAATAAGAATTGGACGCTAATCGCATCACTGTTGCATCTTTCTCTTTGGCAATGCAAATAATGCTGATGTCGGAGGAGGCATCCTGTTTAAATAGATGCCTCCTGCCAGTTTCTGTGATCTGCTGCTGCATCCGAGGATGCAGTATCAGATCAACTGCGTAAACATCAGTCATCTGAGTAAACCTCAGGTTATCCTTGTTGGCTGTGAAATTCACGCTGCTGGAGCAACGTATTCTGGAATGCTGGCCGCACCACCTTTTCCCTGCCCGCAAACAGCTTAAAAGCAGGGCCGGATTAACAATGGTGCAGGTGGAGCTACAGCACCAGGCCTCCCCATGATAATAGGCCCACAGGATCCGCTGGAGAGTGGTGCAAGTAAGATGGTATGGGCTGACAGCTGTACTACCTTACTTACTGCCCACTCCAGTGTCTGCTGGATGAGTGTTACTGACTGTCAGTGATATTGAATATAGACCGCTTCATCTAACTGCTAAACTCACTAGGTGGCAGCCAGTGGGACTGATCCCCTCTTCCTGCTCCCACAGGGCCACAGCAAATCGTCCACCCCGGATCCTGATTCACTCACCATTCTGTTCCTTCTCTTTCCGGGGCCGGGCCCCGGCGCAACGTCCTGGCAGCGATGTGGATGTCAAATGATGACATCATGATGCTGCCGTCAAACCCATCTGACGACTCTGCAGTAGCTGTACTGTAGCTGGAGGAGCGGCAGTGCAGAGTAGCACAAGAGAGCAGGGGACGACCGGTAACTTTTCCCCATGGTCAGAACCATACAGCTGACAGACGGCAATGAAAGGCAAAGGGGAGAGAATAATACAAGACAATGGGCAGGGGGGAGGGGACAATGTGAGATAGGGGGCAGAGGGAGGAATGGGCATTGCAAGACAGAAGGCAAGGGTGAGGGGACAATGCAAGACAGAGGGCAGGGGGAGGAAGGGACAATGGATAGAACAATGCAAGACGGAGGGATGGGGGAAGGAAACAATACAAGATAGAGGGCAAGGATGGGAGAAGGGTTGCCACCCATCCTGTATTATACACAGGCTTGCCATTATATCCCTTTAATCTGGGACACCTATGATTTACACAGGTTCTGTGGTTAATTAATATCAAGTGAAATCCAAGCTTGAATTTAGCCAGCCACAGAACCTGTGTAATTCATATGTGTCCCGGGTTAAAGGCATATTATGGAAAACCTATGCACATTGCTGCATGCAGCATCTCCGTCACAAAGAGGGTCATGCGCAGCAGCAGCCTGAAGGGAAAGGCTGAGTCCAGAGTGTCTATGCAGCACAGCATTTTCCTACCCCATGGGACTGACGGATCCTTGGCTGCCCTAAAGGTGGGATTTGGAGGCTGGAGTGACAGTAATCTGGAGTGGCAGGGGGCAGTGGAGAGACACAAAGGTAAGGAGGCTGGAGAGACACAGTGGGCAGGAGGCTGTGGATACACAAAAGGGCAGGAGGCTGGAAGACAGGGAGCTGGAGAGACATGAAGGGTAGGAGACTGAAGGGACTCGGGACAGGAGGATGGACAGACAATGGGCAATGGGCTTGAAAGACAGAGAGCAGGAGGCTGGAGAGACCAGACCATGGGATCTCCTACCTGTATAGTAAATACTGACTGAAGTTACTGTCTGCTCAGGGAGGATCAATTTCTACAGAGATTCCCCATTGCAGAGAAACCACCATATAGGTAAGGTGTATTTAGTACACACTAGACCAGAGTTTCCCAAACTGCTCTATTTCAGTCCAGGTTTAAGGATATCCATGCTTGAGCACAGGTGACTTAATTAGTACCTCAGTCAATTTGATTTACCCATCTGGATAGATATCATTTGATTTAACCAAGCATGGATATCATTAAAACTATGGAGTTTGGGAAATTCTGGTATAGACTTTATACCCACTCCTGGGTTTTTTGAAGGGTCCCGGCAGGGACCTTGATCAGTTGCTGAAAGGGATATTGTCTGCAGCGTGCAGTGTCCCCCAACACAATGCAGGCCATACATATGGGGAGACAGACAGCACAATGCAGGCCATACATATGGGGAGACAGAAAGCACAATGCAGGTCATACAGATGAGAGGCAGATAACAGAATTCAGGATATACAAATGGGGAGGGGGCAGACAGCACAATGCAGTACATACAAATGGGGAGACAGACAGCACAGTGCAGTACATACATATGCAAGGCCAGTGCTACCAGTAGACAGTATTAGGCGGCTGCTAAGGGGAACCAGCCACTAGAGGGCACCACACAGTCCAAAGAGCGGTTGGTTTAGTGTGTGTGGGGGTGGATTAATGAGTGCTGGCGGGTGAGTGTGTGTGTCGGAGGCAGTTAATCTTTACTGAAATATATTGGAGCAGAAATGTGTGGCATAATGTTTTGGGGCACAGCTGTATGGCATATAAAGAATTTGGGGCACATGTGTGGCACATGTAGTAGGGGCAAGGTTTGGCATACAGTAACTTTGGTGCACAGCTATGTGGAATAAGAATTTGGGACACAAATGTGTGGCATATTATCTATTGGAGGCGTTAATGTGTAGCATAATTATGAATTGGGGATACAACTGTGTGACATATAATGAATTGTGGAACATAACATATTATGAATTGGGGGCAGTGTTATGAGGCATAGTATGATTTGGGTCTCTGCTGTGTGGCATATTATAAATTAGCATCACTAATAAGTGGCATAGTATGAATTGGAGGGAGCAGGAATGGTGGGTGAAATGCTGCTTAGGGCTCCCAGACACCGTGCACCGGCAATGTACATATCGGGAGACAGACAGCATAGTGTAGTACATACATATGGGAAATTGACAGCACAATGCAGAAGGGCTGTAGCTAGGGTAGTGTGGCCGATGCCATCGCACAGGGCACCAGAGGTCAGGGGGCGCTGTTTGGGTCAGTCAAATTTCGGTTTATTATCACTCTCACTTGTAGTTTCCTCTTATTTCATCCCCAGCATCTCTTGGCCTCTCCTATCTCTTCCATGGCCCTTCCCCATGAGGCCATTCCCCTTATTTGGGTGTATTATGGCCCTCATTCAGAGCCACTTGCTATTTGCAGTCGTTCGTTCTAAAACTAGGGGTGGCTATTCAAATGAACCGTTCGCTGTTTGCAGTCTGTTCACGCCTCTATGTCTGAACGAGTGAACAAAACTTGAGTACGTTTTTTGGAAAAATACGCCCCCTGGCCGCTCGCATCCTACGTCATGTCCGCTATTTATTAGATTAATCGAGTACATCGACCAGCGTATGAACTGCTCGCTATTCTTGGGGTTGGTGTTTGCTACCACAATTTTGCGAGCAGTTCTGACTATAAAATAACCCAGTGACGTGGTCCATGACGCTGCTGTTTTAAATATGCACACCCATAAAACGCCCGTTTTGACCTTTAAGCACGCCTGCGTTCTGATTTCCACTCCCCATTTTCAAGCACCTTCCCCTGTTACCACCCACATACGCCTCTTTCTGTCACTCAAAATAGCAGGCATTCGCTATTTTGCGAGCACATGAATTTCGGCCGCACTGACTGGTTAGCGCATGCGTATAACGATCCGTACGCATGCGCAGTTGGCCTAACATCGCTCGGAACGAACGAGCGGCCGCTTACGAGCAGCTCTGAATCAGGCCCTATGTCCATTTGAAAAATGCTCTTTATGGCGCAGGGCACCAAAAAGTCTAGTTACGGCTCTGCAATACAGTACATACTTATTGGGGGGACGGTCAGCACAAACTAGAAGAAATATGACATACAGATGGGGGAGGGATGAAAGCACAATGCCAGACATACAGAAGGGGGAGGGATGAAAGCACAATGCAGGACATACAGATGCGGGATGGATGAAAGCACAATGCCGGACATAAAGAAAAGGGGGGGGATGAAAGCACAATGCCAGACATACAGATGGGGGAGGGATGAAAGCAGAATGCCAGACATACAGATGGGGGAGGTTTGAAAGCAGAAAGCCGGACATACAGATGGGGGATGAATGAAAACACAATGCCGGACATACAGATGGGGGAGGGATTAAAGCACAATGCCGGACAAAGAGATGGGGGAGGGATGAAAGCACAATGTCGGACAAAGAGATGGGGGAGGGATGAAAGCACAATGCCGGACAAACAGATGGGGGAGGGATGAAAGCACAATGCCGGACAAACAGATGGGGGAGGGAAGAAAGCACATTGCCATACATACGGATGGGGGAGGGATGAAAGTACAATGCCGGACATAAAGATGGGGGAGGGATGAAATCACAATGCCGGACACACAGATGGGGGAGGAATGAAAGCACAATGCCGGACACACAGATGGGGGAGGGATGAAAGTACAAAGCCGGATATACAGATGGGGGAGGGATTAAAGCACAATGCCGGACATACAGATGGCGGAGGGATGAAAGCACAATGCCGGACATACAGATGGGGGAGGGATGAAAGTACAAATCCGGACATATAGAAGGGAGAGGGATGAAAGCAGAATGCCGGACATACAGAAGGGAGAGGGATGAAAGCACAATGCCGGACATACAGATGGGGGAGGTATGAAAGTACAATGCTGGACATACAGATGGGGGAGGGATGAAAGCACACTGCCGGAAATACAGATGGGGGAGGGATGAAAGCACAATGCCGGACATACAGAAGGGACAGGGATGAAAGCAGAATGCCGGACATACAGAAGGGAGAGGGATGAAAGCACAATGCCGGACATACAGATGGGGGAGGTATGAAAGTACAATGCTGGACATACAGATGGGGGAGGGATGAAAGCACACTGCCGGAAATACAGATGGGGGAGGGATGAAAGCACAATGCCGGACATACAGAAGGGACCGGGATGAAAGCAGAATGCCGGACATACAGATGGGGGAGGTATGAAAGTACAATTCCGGACATACAGAAGGGGGAGGGATGAAAGCACACTGCCGGAAATACAGATGGGGGAGGGATGAAAGCACAATGCTGGACATACAGACGGGACCTGGATAAAAGCAGAATGCCGTACATACAGATGGAGGATGGATGAAAGCACAATGCTGGACATACAGATGGCAGAGGGATGAAAGCAGAATGCCAGACATACAGATGGGGGAGGGATGAAAGCACAAAGTAGGACATACAGAAGGGAGAGGGATGAAAGCACAATGCCAGACATACAGAAGGGGGAGGTATGAAAGTACAATGCCGGACATACAGATGGGGGAGGGATGAAAGCACAATGCCAGACATACAGAAGGGACAGGGATGAAAGAAAAATGCCAGACATACAGATGTGGGAGTGATGAAAGCACAATGCCGGACATACTGAAGGGACAGGGATGAAAGCAGAAAGCCGGACATACAGATGGGGAGGGATGAAAGCACAATGCCAGACATACAGAAGGGACAGGGATGAAAGCAGAAAGCCGGACATACAGAAGGGACCTGGATGAAAGTAGAATGCCGTACATACAGATTGGCGAGGGATGAAAGCACAATGCTGGACATACAGATGGGGGAGGGATGAAAGCACAATGCCGGACATACAGATGGGGGAGGTATGAAAGTACAATACCGGACATACAGATGGGGGAGGGATGAAAGCAGAATGCCAGAAATACAGATGGCGGAGGGATGAAAGCACAATGCCGGACATACAGAAGGGACAGGGATGAAAGCAGAATGCCGGACACACAGATGGGGGAGGGATGAAAGCACAATGCCGGACATATAGAAGGGAGAGGGATGAAAGCACAATGCTGGACATACAGATGGGGGAGGGATGAATGCACAATGCCGGACATACAGTTGAGGGAAGGATGAATGTACAATGCCGGACATACAGATGGGTGATGGATGAAATCACAATGCTGGACATACAGACGAGGGAGGGATGAAAGCACAATGCCGGACATACAGAAGGGAGAGGGATGAAAGAAGAATACTGGGCATACAGATGGGGGAGGGATGAAATCACAATGCCGGACATACAGATGGGGGAGTGATAAAAACACACTGCCGGACATACAGAAGGGGGAGTGATGAAAGCACAATGCCGGACATACAGAAGGGATAGGGATGAATGCAGAATGCCGGACATACAGAAGGGACAGGGATGGAAGCAGAAAGCCGGACATACAGATGGGGAGGTATGAAAGCACAATGCCGGACATTCAGATGGGGGAGGAATGAAAGCACAATGCCGGACAAACAGATGGGGGAGGGATGAAAGCACAATGCCGGACACACAGATGGGGGAGGGATGAAAACACAATGAGAGATGGGGGAGGGATGAAAGCACAATGCAGGACATATACATGGGCGAGGGATGAAAGCACAATGCCGGACATACAGATGGGGGATGGATGAAAGCACAATGCCGGACAAACAGATGACGGAGGGATGAAAGCACAATGCTGGGCATACAGATGAGGGATGAATGAAAGCACAATTCTGGACATACAGATGGTAGAGAGATGAAAGCACAATGCCAGACATACAGAAGGGACAGGGATGAAAGAAAAATGCCAGACATACAGATGGGGGAGTGATGAAGGCGCAATGCCGGACATACAGAAGGGACAGGGATGAATGCAGAAAGCCCGACATACAGATGGGGAGGTATGAAAGCACAATGCCTGACATACAGATGGGGGAGGGTTGAAATCACAATGCCGGACACACAGATGGGGAAGGGATGAAAGCACAATGCAGGAGATACAGATGGGGGAGGGATTAAAGCACAATGCCGGACATACAGATGGGGGAGGGATGAAAGTACAAAGCCGGATATACAGATGGAGGAGGGATGAAAGCACAATGCCGGACATACAGATGAGGGAGGGATGAAAGCACAATGCCGGACACACAGATGGGGGAGGGATGAAAGCACAATGCAGGAGATTCAGATGGGGGAGGGATGAAAGCACAATGCCGGACTAACAGAAGGGGGGAGGGATGAAAGCAGAAAGCCGGACATACATATGGGGGAGGGATGAAAGCACAATGCCGGACATACGGATGGGGGAGGTATAAAAGTACAATGCCGGACATACAGATTAGGGAGAGATGAAAGCACACTGCCGGACATACAGATGGGGGAGGGATGAAAGCACAATGCCAGACATACAGCAGGCACAGGGATGAAAGAAAAATGCCAGACATACAGATGTGGGAGTGATGAAAGCACAATGCCGGACATACAGAAGGCACAGGGATGAAAGCAGAAAGCCGGACATACAGATGGGGAGGTATGAAAGCACAATGCCGGACATTCAGATGGGGGAGGGATGAAAGCACAATGCCGGACAAACAGATGGGGGAGGGATGAAAGCTCAATGCCGGACACACAGATGGGGGAGGGATGAAAACACAATGAGAGATGGGGGAGGGATGAAAGCACAATGCAGGACATATACATGGGCAAGGGATGAAAGCACAATGTCGGACATACAGATGGGGGAGGGATGAAAGCAAAATGCCGGACAAACAGATGACGGAGGGATGAAAGCACAATGCTGGGCATACAGATGAGAGATAGATGAAAGCACAATGCCAGACATACAGATGGGGGAGGGATGAAAGAAAAATGCCAGACATACAGATGTGGGAGTGATGAAAGCACAATGCCGGACATACAGAAGGGACAGGGATGAAAGCAGAAAGCCGGACATACAGATGGGGAGGTATGAAAGCACAATGCCGGACATTCAGATGGGGGAGGGATGAAATCACAATGCCGGACACACAGATGGGGGAGGGATGAAAGCACAATGCAGGAGATACAGATGGGGGAGGGATGAAAGCACAATGCCGGACATACAGATGGGGGAGGGATGAAAGTACAAAGCCGGATATACAGATGGGGGAGGGATGAAAGCACAATGCCGGACATACAGATGAGGGAGGGATGAAAGCACAATGCCGGACACACAGATGGGGGAGGGATGAAAGCACAATGCAGGAGATTCAGATGGGGGAGGGATGAAAGCACACTGCCGGACATACAGATGGGGGAGGGATGAAAGCACAGTGCTAGACATACAGAAGGGACAGGGATGAAAGAAGAGTGCCAGACATACAGATGTGTGAGTGATGAAAGCACAATGCCGGATATACAGAAGGGAAAGGGAAGAAAGCAGAATGCCGGACATACAGATGGGGGAGGGATGAATGCACAATGCCGGACAATCAAATGGGGGAGGGATGAAAGCACAATGCCGGACATACAGATGGGGGTGGGATGAAAGCAGAATGCCGGACATACAGATGGGGGAGGGATGAAAGCACACTGCCGGACATTCAGATGGGGGAGTGATGAAAGCACAATGCCGGACAAACAGATGGGGGAGGGATGAAAGCACAATGCCGGACACACAGATGGGGGAGGGATGAAAACACAATGAGAGATGGGGGAGGGATGAAAGCACAATGCAGGACATATACATGGGCGAGGGATGAAAGCACAATGCCGGACATACAGATGGGGGATGGATGAAAGCACAATGCCGGACAAACAGATGACGGAGGGATGAAAGCACAATGCTGGGCATACAGATGAGGGATGATGAAAGCACAATTCTGGACAAACAGATGGTAGAGAGATGAAAGCACAATGCCAGACATACAGAAGGGACAGGGATGAAAGAAAAATGCCAGACATACAGATGGGGGAGTGATGAAGGCGCAATGCCGGACATACAGAAGGGACAGGGATGAATGCAGAAAGCCCGACATACAGATGGGGAGGTATGAAAGCACAATGCCTGACATACAGATGGGGGAGGGTTGAAATCACAATGCCGGACACACAGATGGGGGAGGGATGAAAGCACAATGCAGGAGATACAGATGGGGGAGGTATTAAAGCACAATGCCGGACATACAGATGGGGGAGGGATGAAAGTACAAAGCCGGATATACAGATGGGGGAGGGATGAAAGCACAATGCCGGACATACAGATGAGGGAGGGATGAAAGCACAATGCCGGACACACAGATGGGGGAGGGATGAAAGCACAATGCAGGAGATTCAGATGGGGGAGGGATGAAAGCACAATGCCGGACTAACAGAAGGGGGGAGGGATGAAAGCAGAAAGCCGGACATACATATGGGGGAGGGATGAAAGCACAATGCCGGACATACGGATGGGGGAGGTATAAAAGTACAATGCCGGACATACAGATTAGGTAGAGATGAAAGCACACTGCCGGACATACAGATGGGGGAGGGATGAAAGCACAATGCCAGACATACAGAAGGCACAGGGATGAAAGAAAAATGCCAGACATACAGATGTGGGAGTGATGAAAGCACAATGCCGGACATACAGAAGGCACAGGGATGAAAGCAGAAAGCCGGACATACAGATGGGGAGGTATGAAAGCACAATGCCGGACATTCAGATGGGGGAGGGATGAAAGCACAATGCCGGACAAACAGATGGGGGAGGGATGAAAGCACAATGCCGGACACACAGATGGGGGAGGGATGAAAACACATCGAGAGATGGGGGAGGGATGAAAGCACAATGCAGGACATATACATGGGCAAGGGATGAAAGCACAATGTCGGACATACAGATGGGGGAGGGATGAAAGCAAAATGCCGGACAAACAGATGACGGAGGGATGAAAGCACAATGCTGGGCATACAGATGAGAGATAGATGAAAGCACAATGCCAGACATACAGATGGGGGAGGGATGAAAGAAAAATGCCAGACATACAGATGTGGGAGTGATGAAAGCACAATGCCGGACATACAGAAGGGACAGGGATGAAAGCAGAAAGCCGGACATACAGATGGGGAGGTATGAAAGCACAATGCCGGACATTCAGATGGGGGAGGGATGAAATCACAATGCCGGACACACAGATGGGGGAGAGATGAAAGCACAATGCAGGAGATACAGATGGGGGAGGGATGAAAGCACAATGCCGGACATACAGATGGGGGAGGGATGAAAGTACAAAGCCGGATATACAGATGGGGGAGGGATGAAAGCACAATGCCGGACATACAGATGAGGGAGGGATGAAAGCACAATGCCGGACACACAGATGGGGGAGGGATGAAAGCACAATGCAGGAGATTCAGATGGGGGAGGGATGAAAGCACACTGCCGGACATACAGATGGGGGAGGGATGAAAGCACAGTGCCAGACATACAGAAGGGACAGGGATGAAAGAAGAGTGCCAGACATACAGATGTGTGAGTGATGAAAGCACAATGCCGGATATACAGAAGGGAAAGGGAAGAAAGCAGAATGCCGGACATACAGATGGGGGAGGGATGAATGCACAATGCCGGACAATCAAATGGGGGAGGGATGAAAGCACAATGCCGGACATACAGATGGGGGAGGGATGAAAGCAGAATGCCGGACATACAGATGGGGGAGGGATGAAAGCACACTGCCGGACATTCAGATGGGGGAGTGATGAAAGCACAATGCCGGACAAACAGATGGGGGAGGGATGAAAGCACAATGCCGGACACACAGATGGGGGAGGGATGAAAACACAATGAGAGATGGTGGAGGGATGAAAGCACAATGCAGGACATATACATGGGCGAGGGATGAAAGCACAATGCCGGACATACAGATGGGGGAGGGATGAAAGCACAATGCCGGACAAACAGATGACGGAGGGATGAAAGCACAATGCAGGAGATACAGATGGGGGAGGGATTAAAGCACAATGCCGGACATACAGATGGGGGAGGGATGAAAGTACAAAGCCGGATATACAGATGGGGGAGGGATGAAAGCACAATGCCGGACATACAGATGAGGGAGGGATGAAAGCACATAGCCGGACACACAGATGGGGGAGGGATGAAAGCACAATGCAGGAGATTCAGATGGGGGAGGGATGAAAGCACAATGCCGGACATACAGATGGGGGGAGGGATGAAAGAACAAAGCAGGACATACATATGGGGGAGGGATGAAAGCACAATGCCGGACAAACAGATGGGGTAGGAATAAATGCACAATGCCGGACATGCAGATGGTGGAGGGATGAAAGCACAATGCCGGACATACAGAAGGGGGAGGGATGAATGCAAAATGCCGGACATACAGAAGGGAGAGGGATGAAAGCACAATGCCGGACATACAGATGGGGGAGGTATGAAAGTACAATGCCGGACTTACAGATGGGGGAGGGATGAAAGCACACTGCCAGACATACAGATGTGTGAGTGATGAAAGCACAATGCCGGATATACAGAAAGGAAAGGAAAGAAAGCAGAATGCCGGACATACAGATGGGGGAGGGATGAATGCACAATGCCGGACATTCAAATGGGGGAGGGATGAAAGCACAATGCCGGACATACAGATGGGGGAGGGATGAAAGCAGAATGCCGGACATACAGATGGGGGAGGGATGAAAGCACACTGCCGGATATTCAGATGGGGGAGTGATGAAAGCACAATGAGAGATGGGGGAGGGATGAAAGCTTAATGCAGGACATATACATGGGAGAGTAATGAAAGCACAATGCCGGACATACAGATGGGGGAGGGATGAAAGCACAATGCCGGACAAACAGATGATGGAGGGATGAAAGCACAATGCTGGGCATACAGATGAGGGATGAATGAAAGCACAATTCTGAACATACAGATGGGGGAGAGATGAATGCACAAACCGGACATACAGATGGTGGAGGGATGAAAGCACAATGCCGGACATACAGATGGGGGAGGGATGACACACAATACCGGACAAACATATGGGGGAGGATAAAAGCACAATGCCGTACATAAAGATGGTGGAGGTATGAAAGCACAATGCCGGACATACAGATGGGGAAGAGATGAGAGCACAATGCCTGACATACATATGGTGGAGGGATGAAAGCACAATGCCAGACGTACAGGCGGTGGAGGGATGAAAGCACATTCCCGGACATACAGATGGGGGAGGGATGAAAGCACAATGCTGGACAAACAGATGGGGGAGGGATGAAAGCACAATGCCGGACATAAAGTTGGTGGAGAGATGAAAGCACAATGCTGGACACACAGATGGGGGAGGTATGAAAGCACAATGCCGGATAAACTGATGGTGGAGGCCTGAAAGCAGAATGCCGGACATACAGGTGGGGGAGGGATGAAAGCAGAATGCCGGTTAAAGATGGGGGAGGGATGAAAGCAGAATGCCGGACAAACAGAATGGGGAAGGTTGAAAGCACAATGCCGGACATAGAGATGTGGGAGGGATGAAAGCACAATGCCGGACAAACAGATGGGGGAGGGATGAAATCACAATGCCGGACATACAGATGGGGGAGGGATGAAAGCACAATGCCGGACAAACAGATGGGGGAGGGATGAAAGCACAATGCCGGACATACAGATGGGGGAGGGATGAAAGCACAATGCCGGACAAACAGATGGGGGATGGATGAATGCACAATGCCGGACATACAGATGGGGGAGGGATGAAAGCACAATGCCGGTCATGCAAATGGGGGAGGGATGAAAGCACAATGCCGGTCATGCAAATGGGGGAGGGATGAAAGCACAATGCCGGAAATATAGATGGTGGACGGATGAAACACAATGCCGGACATACAGATGGGGTAGGAATGATAGCAAAATGCCGGACATACAGAAGTGTGTGGGATGAAATCACAATGCCGGACATACAGAAGGGGGAGGGATGAAAGCACAATGTCTGACACACAGATGTGTGTGGGATGAAAGCACAATGCCAGACAAATAGAAGGGGGAGGGATGAAAGCACAGTGCCGTAAAAACAGATGGGGGAGGGATGAAAGCACAATGCCGGACATACAGATGGGGGAGGGATGAAAGCACAATGCCGGACAAACAGATGGGGGAGGGATGAAAGCACAATGCCGGACACACAGATGGGGGAGGGATGAAAACACAATGAGAGATGGGGGAGGGATGAAAGCACAATGCAGGACATATACATGGGTGAGGGATGAAAGCATAATGCCGGACATACAGATGGTGGAGGGATGAAAGCACAATGCCGGACATACAGATGACGAAGGGATGAAAGCACAATGCTTGGCATACAGATGAGGGATGGATGAAAGCACAATTCTGGACATACAGATGGGGGAGAGATGAAAGCACAAACCGGACATACAGATGGTGGAGGGATGAAAGCACAAAGCCGGACATACAGATGGGGGAGGGATGACACACGATACCGGAAAAACATATGGGGGAGGATAAAAGCACAATGCCGTACATAAAGATGGTGGAGGTATGAAAGCACAATGCCGGACATACAGATGGCGAAGAGATGAGAGCACAATGCCGGACATACATATGGTGGAGGGATGAAAGCACAATGCCAGACGTACAGGTGGTGGAGGGATGAAAGCACAATGCCGGACATACAGATGGGGGTGGGATGAAAGCACAATGCTGGACAAACAGATGGGGGAGGGATGAAAGCACAATGCCGGACATACAGTTGGTGGAGGGATGAAAGCACAATGCTGGACATACAGATGGGGGAGGTATGAAAGCACAATGCCAGACATACAGAAGGGGAGGTATGAAAGCACAATGCCGGATATACTGAAGGGGGAGGGATGAAAGCACAATGCCAGACATACAGATGGGGGATGGATGAAAGCACAATGCAGGACATTCAGATGGGGGATGGATGAAAGCACAATGCCGGACAAACAGATGGGGCAGGGATGAAACCACAATGCCGGACATACAGTTGGTGGAGGGATGAAAGCAGAATGCCGGACATACAGATGGGGGACGCATGAAAGCAGAATGCCGGTTACTGATGGGGGAGGGATGAAAGCAGAATGCCGGACATACAGATGGGGGAGGGATGAAAGCACAATGCTGGATATACAGAAGGGGAAGGGATGAAAGCACAATGCCGGACAAACAGAATGGGGAGGGTTGAAATCACAATGCCGGACATAGAGATGTGGGAAGGATGAAAGCATAATGCCGGACATACAGATGGCGGTGTGATGAAAGCACAATGACGGACAAACAGATGGGGGAGTGATGAAAGCACAATGCCGGACATACAGATGGTGGAGGGATGAGAACAAAATTCCAGACATACATATGGGGGAGGGATGAAAACACAATGCCGGGCAAACAGATGGGGGAGGGATGAAAGCACAATACCGGTCATACAAATGGGGGAGGTATGAAAGCACAATGCCGGACATAGAGATGGGGGAGGGATGAAAGCACAATGACGGGCATACAGAAGGGGGAGGGATGAAAGAACAATGCCGGACATACAGTAGGGGGAGGGATGATAGCACAATGCCGGACATAGAGAAATGTGTGAAATGAAATCACAATGCCGGACATACAGAAGGGGGAGGGATGAAAGCACAATGTCTGACATACAGATGTGTGTGGGATGAAAGCACAATGCCAGACAAATTGAAGGGGGAGGGATGAAAGCACAATGCCGGACAAACAGATGGGGCAGGGATGAAACCACAATGCCGGACATACAGTTGGTGGAGGGATGAAAGCAGAATGCCGGACATACAGATGGGAGAGGGATGAAAGCAGAATGCCGGTTACAGATGGGGGAGGGATGAAAGCAGAATGCCGGACATACAGATGGGGGAGGGATGAAAGCACAATGCTGGATATACAGAAGGGGAAGGGATGAAAGCACAATGCCGAACAAACAGAATGGGGAGGGTTGAAATCACTATGCCGGACATAGAGATGTGGGAGGGATGAAAGCATAATGCCGGACATACAAAAGGGGGAGTGATGAAAGCACAATGACGGACAAACAGATGGGGGAGTGATGAAAGCACAATGCCGGACATACAGATGGTGGAGGGATGAGAACAAAATTCCAGACAAACATATGGGGGAGGGATGAAAACACAATGCCAGGCAAACAGATGGGGGAGGGATGAAAGCACAATACCAGTCATACAAATGGGGGAGTGATGAAAGCACAATGCCGGACATACAGATGGGGGAGGGATGAAAGCACAATGCAGGACATACAGTAGGGGGAGGGATTATAGCACAATGCCGGACAATACAGAAGTGTGTGGAATGAAATCACAATGCCGGACATACAGAAGGGGGAGGAATGAAAGCACAATGTCTGACATACAGATGTGTGTGGGATGAAAGCACAATGCCAGACAAATAGAAGGGGAAGGGATGAAAGCACAATGCCGGACAAACAGATGGGGGAGGGATGAAATCACAATGCCGGACATACAGATGGGGGAGGGATGAAAGCACAATGCCGGACAAACAGATGGGGGAGGGATGAAAGCACAATGCCGGACATACAGATGGGGGAGGGATGAAAGCACAATGCCGGACAAACAGATGGGGGATGGATGAATGCACAATGCCGGACATACAGATGGGGGAGGGATGAAAGCACAATGCCGGTCATGCAAATGGGGGAGGGATGAAAGCACAATGCCGGTCATGCAAATGGGGGAGGGATGAAAGCACAATGCCGGAAATATAGATGGTGGACGGATGAAACACAATGCCGGACATACAGATGGGGTAGGAATGATAGCAAAATGCCGGACATACAGAAGTGTGTGCGATGAAATCACAATGCCGGACATACAGAAGGGGGAGGGATGAAAGCACAATGTCTGACACACAGATGTGTGTGGGATGAAAGCACAATGCCAGACAAATAGAAGGGGGAGGGATGAAAGCACAGTGCCGGACAAACAGATGGGGGAGGGATGAAAGCACAATGCCGGACATACAGATGGGGGAGGGATGAAAGCACAATGCCGGACAAACAGATGGGGGAGGGATGAAAGCACAATGCCGGACACACAGATGGGGGAGGGATGAAAACACAATGAGAGATGGGGGAGGGATGAAAGCACAATGCAGGACATATACATGGGTGAGGGATGAAAGCATAATGCCGGACATAGAGATGGTGGAGGGATGAAAGCACAATGCCGGACATACAGATGACGAAGGGATGAAAGCACAATGCTTGGCATACAGATGAGGGATGGATGAAAGCACAATTCTGGACATACAGATGGGGGAGAGATGAAAGCACAAACCGGACATACAGATGGTGGAGGGATGAAAGCACAAAGCCGGACATACAGATGGGGGAGGGATGACACACGATACCGGAAAAACATATGGGGGAGGATAAAAGCACAATGCCGTACATAAAGATGGTGGAGGTATGAAAGCACAATGCCGGACATACAGATGGCGAAGAGATGAGAGCACAATGCCGGACATACATATGGTGGAGGGATGAAAGCACAATGCCAGACGTACAGGTGGTGGAGGGATGAAAGCACAATGCCGGACATACAGATGGGGGTGGGATGAAAGCACAATGCTGGACAAACAGATGGGGGAGGGATGAAAGCACAATGCCGGACATACAGTTGGTGGAGGGATGAAAGCACAATGCTGGACATACAGATGGGGGAGGTATGAAAGCACAATGCCAGACATACAGAAGGGGAGGTATGAAAGCACAATGCCGGATATACTGAAGGGGGAGGGATGAAAGCACAATGCCAGACATACAGATGGGGGATGGATGAAAGCACAATGCAGGACATTCAGATGGGGGATGGATGAAAGCACAATGCCGGAGAAACAGATGGGGCAGGGATGAAACCACAATGCCGGACATACAGTTGGTGGAGGGATGAAAGCAGAATGCCGGACATACAGATGGGGGACGGATGAAAGCAGAATGCCGGTTACTGATGGGGGAGG
Organism: Taudactylus pleione; assembly: GCA_031769625.1. NCBI lineage: Eukaryota > Metazoa > Chordata > Amphibia > Anura > Myobatrachidae > Taudactylus > Taudactylus pleione. Next base: position 10,569,207 of record JAUIMM010000116.1, read on the forward strand.
GATGAAAGCAGAATGCCGGACATACAGATGGGGGAGGGATGAAAGCACAATGCTGGATATACAGAAGGGGAAGGGATGAAAGCACAATGCCGGACAAACAGAATGGGGAGGGTTGAAATCACAATGCCGGACATAGAGATGTGGGAGGGATGAAAGCATAATGCCGGACATACAGATGGCGGTGTGATGAAAGCACAATGACGGACAAACAGATGGGGGAGTGATGAAAGCACAATGCCGGACATACAGATGGTGTAGGGATGAGAACAAAATTCCAGACATACATATGGGGGAGGGATGAAAACACAATGCCGGGCAAACAGATGGGGGAGGGATGAAAGCACAATACCGGTCATACAAATGGGGGAGGTATGAAAGCACAATGCCGGACATAGAGATGGGGGAGGGATGAAAGCACAATGACGGGCATACAGAAGGGGGAGGGATGAAAGAACAATGCCGGACATACAGTAGGGGGAGGGATGAAAGCACAATGCCGGACATACAGAAGTGTGTGGAATGAAATCACAATGCCGGACATACAGAAGGGGGAGGGATGAAAGCACAATGTCTGACATACAGATGTGTGTGGGATGAAAGCACAATGCCAGACAAATTGAAGGGGGAGGGATGAAAGCACAATGCCGGACAAACAGATGGGGGAGGGATGAAAGCACAATGCCGGACATACAGATGGGGGAGGGATGAAAGCACTATGCCGGACAAACAGATGGGGGAGGGATGAAAGCACAATGCCGGACATACAGATGGGGGAGGGATGAAAGCACAATGCCGGACAAACAGATGGGGGAGGGATGAATGCACAATGCCGGACATACAGATGGGGGAGGGATGAAAGCACAATGCCGGTCATGCAAATGGGGGAGGGATGAAAGCACAATGCCGGTCATGCAAATGGGGGAGGGATGAAAGCACAATGCCAGAAATATAGATGGTGGACAGATGAAACACAATGCCGGACATACAGATGGGGTAGGAATGAAAGCACAATGCCGGACATACAGTTGGTGGAGGGATGAAAGCACAATGCCAGACATACAGAAGGGGGAGGGATGAAAGCACAATGCCGGACATACAGATGGGGTGGGTTGAAGCACAATGCCGGAAATATAGATGCGGGACGGATAATACACAATGATGGACATACAGATGGTGGAGGGATGAGAGCACAATGCCGGACATACATATTGGGGAGGGATGAAAGCACAATGCCGGACATACAGATGGGGGAGGGATGAAAGTACAAAGCCGGATATACAGATGGGGGAGGGATGAAAGCACAATGCCGGACATACAGATGAGAGAGGGATGAAAGCACAATGCAGGAAATACAGATGGGGGAGGGATGAAAGCACAATGCCGGACATACAGATGGGGTGGGAAGAAGCACAATGCTGGAAATATAGATGCGGGACGGATGAAACACAATGCTGGACATACAGATGGTGGAGGGATGAGAGCACAATGCCGGACATACATATTGGGGAGGGATGAAAGCACAATGCCGGACATACAGATGGGGGAGGGATGAAAGTACAAAGCCGGATATACAGATGGGGGAGGGATGAAAGCACAATGCCGGACACACAGATGGGGGAGGGAAGAAAGCACAATGCAGGAGATACAGATGGGGGAGGGATGAAAGCACAATGCCGGACATACAGAAGGGGGAGGGATGAAAGCACAAAGCAGGACATACTTATGGGGGAGGGATGAAAGCACAATGCCGGACATACAGATGGGGTAGGAATGAAAGCACAATGCCGGACATGCAGATGGTGGAGGGATGAAAGCACACTGCCGGACATACAGAAGGAGGAGGGATGAAAGCACAATGCCGGACATACAGATGGGGGAGGTATGAAAGTACAATGCCGGACATACAGATGGTGGAGGGATGAAAGCACACTGCCGGACATACAGATGGGGGAGGGATGAAAGCACAGTGCCAGACATACAGAAGGGACTGGGATGAAAGAAGAATGCCAGACATACAGATGTGTGAGAGATGAAAGCACAATGCCGGATATACAGAAGGGAAAGGGATTAAAGCAGAATGCCGGACATACAGATGGGGGAGGGATGAAAGCACAATGCTGGACATTCAAATGGGGGAGGGATGAAAGCACAATGCTGGACTTACAGATGGGCGAGGGATGAAAGCACAATGCCGGACATACAGATGGGGGAGGGTTGAAAGCAGAATGCCGGACATACAGATGGGGGAGGGATGAAAGCACACTGCCGGACATTCAGATGGGGGAGGGATGAAAGCCCAATGCCGGACATACAGATGGGGGAGGGATGAAAGCACAATGCCGGACACAAAGAAGGGGGAGGGATGAAAACACAATGAGAGATGGGGGAGGGATGAAAGCACAATGCAGGACATATACATGGGCGAGGGATGAAAGCACGATGCCGGACATACAGATTGTGCAGGGATGAAAGCACAATGCCGGACATACAGATGACGGAGGGATGAAAGCACAATGCTGGGCATACAGATGAGGGATGGATGAAAGCACAATTCCGGACATACAGATGGGGGAGAGATGAAAGCACAAACCAGACATACAGATGGTGGAGGGATGAAAGCACAATGCCGGACATACAGATGGGGGAGGGATGACACACAATACCGGACATACAGATGGGGAAGAGATGAAAGCACAATGCCGGACATACAGATGGGGTGGGATGAAGCACAATGCCGGAAATATAGATGCGGGACGGATGAAACACAATGCTGGACATACAGATGGTGGAGGGATGAGAGCACAATGCCGGACATACATATGGGGGAGGGATGAAAGCACAATGCCGGACATACAGATGGGGGAGGGATGAAAGTACAAAGCCGGACAAACAGATGAGGGAGGGTGAAAGCACAATACCGGACACACAGATGGGGGAGGGATGAAAGCACAATGCAGGAGATACAGATGGGGGAGGGATGAAAGCACAATGCCGGACATACAGAAGGGGGAGGGATGAAAGCACAAAGCAGGACATACAAATGGGGGAGGGATGAAAGCACAATGCCGGACATACAAATGGGGTAGGAATGAAAGCACAATGCCGGACATGCAGATGGTGGAGGGATGAAAGCACAATGCCGGACATACAGAAGGGGGAGGGATGAATGCAAAATGCTGGACATACAGAAGGGAGAGGGATGAAAGCACAATGCCGGACATACAGATGGGGGAGGTATGAAAGTACAATGCCGGACATACAGATGGTGGAGGGATGAAAGCACACTGCCAGACATACAGATGGGGGAGGGATGAAAGCACAGTGCCAGACATACAGAAGGGACAGGGATGAAAGAAGAATGCCAGACATACAGATGTTTGAGTGATGAAAGCACAATGCCGGATATACAGAAGGGAAAGGGATTAAAGCAGAATGCCGGACATACAGATGGGTGAGGGATGAAAGCACAAAGCTGGACATTCAAATGGGGGAGGGATGAAAGCACAATGCCGGACTTACAGATGGGGGAGGGATGAAAGCACAATGCCGGACATACAGATGGTGGAAGGATGAAAGCAGAATGCCGGACATACAGATGGGGGAGGGATGAAAGCACACTTCCGGACATTCAGATGGGGGAGGGATGAAAGCCCAATGCCGGACATACAGATGGGGGAGGGATGAAAGCACAATGCCGGACACAAAGATGGGGGAGGGATGAAAACACAATGAGAAATGGGGGAGGGAAGAAAGCACAATGCAGGACATATACATGGGCGAGGGATGAAAGCACAATGCCGGACATACAGATTGTGGAGGGATGAAAGCACAATGCCGGACATACAGATGACGGAGGGATGAAAGCACAATGCTGGGCATACAGATGAGGGATGGATGAAAGCACAATTCCGGACATACAGATGGGGGAGAGATGAAAGCACAAACCAGACATACAGATGGTGGAGGGATGAAAGCACAATGCCGGACATACAGATGTGGGAGGGATGACACACAATACCGGACAAACATATGGGGGAGGATAAAAGCAGAATGCCGTACATAAATATGGTGGAGGTATGAAAGCACAATGCCGGACATACAGATGGGGAAGAGATGAGAGCACAATGCCGGACATACATATGGTGGAGGGATGAAAGCACAATGCCAGACATACAGGCGGTGGAGGGATGAAAGCACAATGCCGGACATACAGATGGGGGAGGGATGAAAGCACAATGCTGGACAAACAGATGGGGGAGGGATGAAAGCACAATGCCGGACATACAGTTGGTGGAGAGATGAAAGCACAATCCTGGACATAGAGATGGTGGAGGTATCAAAGCACAATGCCGGACATACAGAAGGGGAGGTATGAAAGCACAATGCCGGATATACTGAAGGGGGAGGGATGAAACCACAATGCCAGACATACAGATGTGGGATGGATGAAAGCACAATGCAGGACATTCAAATGGGGGATGAATGAAAGCACAATGCGGGACAAACAGATGGGGGAGGGATGAAACCACAATGCCGGACATACAGTTGGTGGAGGGATGAAAGCAGAATGCCGGACATACTGATGGGGAAGGGATGTAAGCAGAATGCTGGACATACAGATGGGGGAGGGATGAAAGCACACTGCCGGACATACAGATGGGGGAGGGATGAAAGCACAATGCTGGATAAACAGAAGGGGAAGGGATGAAAGCACAATGCCGGACAAACAGAATGGGGAGGGTTGAAAGCACAATGCCGGACATAGAGATGTGGGAGGGATGAAAGCATAATGCCGGACATACAGATGGGGGAGGGATGAAAGCACAATGCCAGTCGAACAGATGGGGGAGGGATGAAAGTACGATGCCGGACATACAGATAGGGGAGGGATGAAAGCACAATGACGGACAAACAGATGGGGGAGTGATGAAAGCACAATGCCGGACATACAGATTTTGGAGGGATGAGAACAAAATTCCGGACATACATATGGGGGAGGGATGAAACACAATGCCGGGCAAACAGATGGGGGAGGGAAGAAAGCACATTATTGGTCATACAAATGGGAGAGGGATGAAAGCACAATGCCAGACATACAGATGGGGGAGGGATGAAAGCACAATGCCGGGCATACAGATGGGGGAGGGATGAAAGAACAATGCCGGACATACAGTAGGGGGAGGGATGATAGCACAATGCCGGACATACAGAAGTGTGTGGGATGAAATCACAATGCCGGACATACAGAAGGTGGAGTGAATGAAAGCACAATGTTTCACATACAGATGTGTGTGGGATGAAAGCACAATGCCAGACAAATAGAAGGGGGAGGGATGAAAGCACAATGCCGGACAAACAGATGGGGGAGGGATGAAAGCACAATGCCGGACATACAGATGGGGGAGGGATAAAAGCACAATGCCGGACACACAGATGGGGGAGGGTTGAAAACACAATGAGAGATGGGGGAGGGATGAAAGCACAATGTAGGACACATACATGGGCGAGGGATGAAAGCACAATGCCGGACATACAGATGGTGGAGGGATGAAAGCACAATGCCGGACATACAGATGACGGAGGGATGAAAGCACAATGCTGGGCATACAGATGAGGGATGGATGAAAGCACAATTCTGGACATACAGATGGGGGAGAGATGAAAGCACAAACCGGACATACAGATGGTGGAGGGATGAAAGCACAATGCCGGACATACAGATGGGGGAGGGATGACACACAATACCGGACAAATATAAGGGGTAGGATAAAAGCACAATGCCGGACATACAGATGGTGGAGGGATGAAAGCACAATGCCGGACATACAGATGACGGAGGGATGAAAGCACAATGCTGGGCATACAGATGAGGGATGGATGAAAGCACAATTCTGGACATACAGATGGGGGAGAGATGAAAGCACAAACCGGACATACAGTTGGTGGAGGGATGAAAGCAGAATGCCAGACATACAGAAGGGGGAGGGATGAAAGCAGAATGCCGGTTACAGATGGGGGAGGGATGAAAGCAGAATGCCTGACAAACAGAATGGGGAGGGTTGAAAGCACAATGCCGGACATAGAGATGTGGGAGGGATAAAAGCATAATGCAGGACTTACAGATGGGGGAGGGATGAAAGCACAATGCCAGTCAAACAGATGGGGGAGGGATGAAAGTACGATGCCGGACATACAGATGGGGGAGGGATGAAAGCACAAAGCCGGGCAAACAGATGGGGCAGTGATGAAAGCACAATGCCGGACATACAGATGGGGGAGGGATGAAAGCACAATGCCGGGCATACAGATGGGGGAGGGATACAAGCACATTGCCAGACAAACAGATGGGGGAGTGATGAAAGCACAATGCCGGACATACATATGGGTGAGGGATGAAAACACAATGCCGGGCAAACAGATGGGGAGGGATGAAAGCACAATACCGGTCATACAAATGGGGGAGGGATGAAAGCACAATGACAGACATACAGATGGGGGAGGGATGAAAGCACAATGCCGGGCATACAGATGGGGGAGGGATGAAAGAACAATGCTGGACATACAGAAGGGGGAGGGATGATAGCACAATGCCGGACATACAGAAGTGTGTGGGATGAAGTCACAATGCCGGACATACTGAATGGGGAGGGATGAAAGCACAATGTCTGACATACAGATGTGTGTGGGATGAAAGCACAATGCCGGACAAACAGATGGGGGAGGGATGAAAGCACAATGCCGGACATACAGTTGGTGGAGGGATGAAACCACAATGCCGGACATACAGAAGGGGGAGGTATGAAAGCACAATGCCGGACATACAGAAGGGGGGAGGGATGAAAGCACAGAGCAGGACATACATATGGGGGAGGAATGAAAGCACAATTCCGGACATACAGTTGGGGGAGGGATGAAAGCACAATGCCGGGCATACAGATGGGGGACGGGTGAAAGCACAATGCCGGACACACAGAATGGGGAGGGATGAAAGCACAATGCCGGACATATAGAAGTGTGTGGGATGAAAGCACAATGCCGGACATACAAATGGGGGAGGGATGAAAGCACAATGCCGGACATACAGATGGGGGAGGGATGAAAGCACACTGCCGGTCATGCAAATGGGGGAGGGATGAAAGCACAATGCTGGAAATATAGATGGGGGACGGATGAAACACTATGCCGGACATGCAGATGGGGGAGGGATGAAAGCACAATGACGGACATACAGATGGGGTAGGAATGAAAGCACAATGCCGGACATACAGATGGTGGAGGGATGAAAGCACAATGCCGGACATATAGAAGGGGGATGGATGAAAGCAGAATGCCGGACATACAGAATGGGGAGGGATGAAAGCACAAAGCAGGACATTCAGATGGGGGAGGGAAGAAAGCACAATTCCGGGCATACAGATGTGGGAGGAATGAAAGCACAATGCCGGACATAAAGATGGGGGAGAGATAAAAGCACAATGCCGGACATACAGATGGGGGATGGATGAAAGAACACTGCCGGACATACAGATGGTAGAGGGATGAAAGCACAATGCCGGACATACAGATGGGGGCGGGATTAAGCACAATGCCGGAAATAAAGATGCGGGACGGATGAAACACAATGCCGGACATACAGATGGTGGAGGGATGAGAGCACAATGCCGGCCATACATATGGGGGAGGGATGAAAGCACAATGCCAGACATACAGATGGGGGAGGGATGAAAGCACTGTGCCAGACATACAGATGGAGGAGGGATGAAAGCACAATGCCGGACATACAGATGGGGGAGGGATGAAAGCACAATGCCGGACATACAGAAGGGGGAGGGATTTAAGCACAATGCCGGACATACAGAAGGGGGAGGGATGAAAGCACAATGCCGGACAAACAGATGGGGGAGGGATCAAAGCACAATGCCGGACATACAGATGGGGGAGGGATGAAAGCACAATGCCGGACAAACAGATGGGGGAGGGATGAAAGCACAATGCCGGACACACAGATGGGGGAGGGATGAAAACACAATGAGAGATGGGGGAGGGATGAATGCACATTGCAGGACATATACATGGGCGAGGGATGAAAGCACAATGCCGGACATACAGATGGTGGAGGGATGAATGCACAATGCCGGACATACAGATGACGGAGGGATGAAAGCACAATGCTGGGCATACAGATGATGGATGGATGAAAGCACAATTCTGGACATACAGATGGGGGAGAGATGAAAGCACAAACCGGACATACAGATAGTGGAGGGATGAAAGCACAATGCTGGACATACAGATGGGGGAGGGATGACACACAATACCGGACAAACATAAGGGGGAGGATAAAAGCACAATGCCGTACATAAAGATGGTGGAGGTATGAAAGCACAATGCCGGACATACAGATGGGGAAGAGATGAGAGCACAATGCCGGACATACATATGGTGAAGGGATGAAAGCACAATGCCAGACGTACAAGTGGTGGAGGGATGAAAGCACAATGCCGGACATACAGATGGGGGAGGGATGAAAGCACAATGCTGGACAAACAGATGGGGCATGGATGAAAGCACAATGCCGGACATACAGTTGGTGGAGGGATGAAAGCACAATGCTGGACATACAGATGGGGGAGGTATGAAAGCACAATGCCGGACATACAGAAGGGGAGGTATGAAAGCACAATGCAGGACATTCAGATGGGGGATAGGATGAAAGCACAATGCCGGACAAACAGATGGGGGAGGGATGAAACCACAATGCCGGACATACAGTTGGTGGAGGGATGAAATCAGAATGCCGGACATACAGATGGGGGAGGGATGAAAGCAGAATGCCGGTTACAGATGGCGGAGGGATGAAAGCAGAATGCCGGACATACAGATGGGGGAGGGATGAAAGCACAATGCTGGAAATACAGAAGGGGAAGGGATGAAAGCACAATGCCGGACAAACAGAATGGGGAGGGTTGAAATCACAATGCCGGACATAGAGATGTGGGAGGGATGATAGCATAATGCCGGACATACAGATGGGGGAGTGATGAAAGTACAATGCCAGTCAAACAGATGGGGGGAGGATGAAAGTACGATGCCGGACATACAGATAGGGGAGGGATGAAAGCACAATGACGGACAAACAGATGTGGGAGTGATGAAAGCACAATGCCGGACATACAGATTGTGGAGGGATGAGAACAAAATTCCGGACTTACATATGGGGGAGGGATGAAAACACAATGCCGGGCAAACAGATGGGGGAGGGATGAAAGCACAATACCGGTCATACAAATGGGGGTGGGATGAAAGCACAATGCCGGACATACAGATGGGGGAGGGATGAAAGCACAATGCCGGGCATACAGAAGGGGGAGGGATGAAAGAACAATGCCGGACATACAGTAGGGGAGGGATGATAGCACAATGCCGGACATACAGAAGTGTGTGGAATGAAATCACACTGCCGGACATACAGAAGGGGGAGGGATGAAAGCACAATGTCTGACATACAGATGTGTGTGGGATGAAAGCACAATGCCAGACAAATAGATGCGGGAGGGATGAAAGCACAATGCCGGACAAACAGATGGGGGAGGGATGAAAGCACAATGCCGGACATACAGATGGGGGAGGGATGAAAGCACAATGCCGGACAAACAGATGGGGGAGGGATGAAAGCACAATGCCGGACATACAGATGGAGGAGGGATGAAAGCACAATGCCGGACAAACAGATGAGGGAGGGATGAATGCACAATGCCGGACATACAGATGGGGGAGGGATGAAAGCACAATGCCGGTCATGCAAATGGGGAGGGATGAAAGCACAATGCAAGTCATGCAAATGGGGGAGGGATGAAAGCACAATGCCGGAAATATAGATGGTGGACGGATGAAACACAATGCCGGACATACAGATGGGGTAGGAATGAAAGCACAATGCCGGACATACAGAAGGGGGAGGGATGAAAGCACAATGCCGGACATACAGAAGGGGGGAGGGAGGAAAGCACAAAGCAGGACATACATATGGGGGAGGGATGAAAGCAGAATGCTGGACATACAGATGGGGGAGGAATGAAAGCACAATTCCGGATATTCAGATGGGGGAGGGATGTAAGCACAATGCCGGGCATACAGATGGGGGACGGGTGAAAGCACAATGCCGGACATACAGAAGGGGGAGGGATGAAAGCACAATGCCGGACATACAGAAGTGTGTGGGAGAAAAGCACAATGCCGGACATACAAATGGGGGAGGGATGAAAGCACAATGCCGGACATACAGATGGGGGAGGGATGAAAGCACAATGCCGGTCATGCAAATGGGGGAGGGATGAAAGCACAATACTGGAAATATAGATGGGAGACGGATGAAACATTATGCCGGACATGCAGATGGGGGAGGGATGAAAGCACAATGACGGACATACAGATGGGGTAGGAATGAAAGCACATTGCCGGACATACAGATGGTTGAGGTATTAAAGCACAATGCCGGACATTTAGAAGGGGGAGGGATGAAAGCAGAATGCCGGACATACAGAATGGGGAGGGATGAAAGCACATAGCAGGACATACAGATGGGGGATGGAAGAAAGCACAATTCCGGGCATACAGATGTGGGAGGAATGAAAGCACAATGCCGGACATAAAGATGGGGGAGAGATAAAAGCACAATGCCGGACATACAGATGGGGGATGGATGAAAGAACACTGCCGGACATACAGATGGGGTGGGATGAAGCACAATGCCGGAAATATAGATGCAGGACGGATGAAACACAATGCTGGACATACAGATGGTGGAGGGATTAGAGCACAATGCCGGACATACATATGGGGGAGGGATGAAAGCACAATGCCGGACATACAGATGGGGGAGGGATGAAAGTACAAAGCCGGATATACAGATGGGGAGGGATGAAAGCACAATGCCGGACATACAGATGAGGGAGGGATGAAAGCACAATGCCGGACACACAGATGGGGGAGGGATGAAAGCACAAAGCTGGAGATACAGATGGGGGAGGGATGAAAGCACAATGCCGGACATACAGAAGGGGGGAGGGATGAAAGCACAAAGCAGGACATACATATGGGGGAGGGATGAAAGCACAATGCCGGACATACAGATGGGGTAGGAATGAAAGCACAATGCCGGCCATGCAGATGGTGGAGGGATGAAAGCACAATGCCGGACATACAGAAGGGGGAGGGATGAATGCAAAATGCCACACATACAGAAGGGAGAGGGATGAAAGCACAATGCCGGACATACAGATGGGGGAGGTTCGAAAGTACAATGCCGGACATACAGATGGGGGAGGGATGAAAGCACACTGCCGGACATACAGATGGGGGAGGGAGGAAAGCACAGTGCCAGACATACAGAAGGGACAGGGATGAAAAAAGAATGCCAGACATACAGATGTGTGAGTGATGAAAGCACAATGCCGGATATACAGAAGGGACAGGGATTAAAGCAGAATGCCGGACATACAGATGGGGGAGGGATGAAAGCACAATGCCGGACATTCAAATGGGTTAGGGATGAAAGCACAATGCCGGATTTACAGATGGGGGAGGGATGAAAGCACAATGCCGGACATACAGATGGGGGAGGGATGAAAGCAGAATGCCGGACATACAGATGGGGGAGGGATGAAAGCACACTGCCGGACATTCAGATGGGGAAGGGAAGAAAGCACAATGCCGGACATACAGATGGGGGAGGGATGAAAGCTCAATGCCGGACACACAGATGGGGGAGGGATGAAAACACAATGAGAGATGGGGGAGGGATGAAAGCACAATGCAGGACATATACATGGGCGAGGGATGAAAGCACAATGCCGGACATACAGATTGTGGAGGGATGAAAGCGCAATGCCGGACATACAGATGACGGAGGGATGAAAGCACAATGCTGGGCATACAGATGAGGGATGGATGAAAGCACAATTCCGGACATACAGAAGGGGGAGAGATGAAAGCACAAACCGGACATACAGATGGTGGAGGGATGAAAGCACAATGCCGGACATACAGATGGGGGAGGGATGACACACAATACCGGACAAACATATGGGGGAGGATAAAAGCACAATGCCGTACACAAAGATGGTGGAGGTATGAAAGCACAATGCCGGACATACAGATGGGGAAGAGATGAGAGCACAATGCCGGACATACATATGGTGGAGGGATGAAAGCACAATGCCAGACGTACAGGTGGTGGAGGGATGAAAGCACAATGCCGGACATACAGATGGGGGAGGGATGAAAGCACAATGCTGGACAAACAGATGGGGGAGGGATGAAAGCACAATGCCGGACATACAGTTGGTGGAGGGATGAAAGCACAATGCTGGACATACAGATGGGGGAGGTATGAAAGCACAATGCCGGACATACAGATTGGGAGGTATGAAAGCACAATGCCGGATATACTGAAGGGGGAGGGATGAAAGCACAATGCCAGACATACAGATGGGGGATGGATGAAAGCACAATGCAGGACATTCAGATGGGGGATGGATGAAAGCACAATGCCGGACAAACAGATGGGGGAGGGATGAAACCACAATGCCGGACATACAGTTGGTGGAGTGATGAAAGCAGAATGCCGGACATACAGATGGGGGAGGGATGAAAGCAGAATGCCGGTAACAGATGGGGGAGGGATGAAAGCAGAATGCCGGACATACAGATGGGGGAGTGATGAAAGCACAATGCTGGATATACAGAAGGGGAAGGGATGAAAGCACAATGCCGGACAAACAGAATGGGGAGGGTTGAAAGCACAATGCCGGACATACAGACGGGGGAGGGATGAATGCAAAATGCCGGACATACAGAAGGGAGAGGGATGAAAGCACAATGCCGGACATACAGATGGGGGAGGTTCGAAAGTACAATGCCGGACATACAGATGGGGGAGGGATGAAAGCACAATGCCGGACATACAGAAGGGGGAGGGATGAATGCAAAATGCCGGACATACAGAAGGGAGAGGGATGAAAGCACAATGCCGGACATACAGATGGGGGAGGTTCGAAAGTACAATGCCGGACATACAGATGGGGGAGGGATGAAAGCACACTGCCGGACATACAGATGGGGGAGGGATGAAAGCACAGTGCCAGACATACAGAAGGGACAGGGATGAAAGAAGAATGCCAGACATACAGATGTGTGAGTGATGAAAGCACAATGCCGGATATACAGAAGGGAAAGGGATTAAAGCAGAATGCCGGACATACAGATGGGGGAGGGATGAAAGCACAATGCCGGACATTCAAATGGGTTAGGGATGAAAGCACAATGCCGGATTTACAGATGAGGAGGGATGAAAGCACAATGCCGGACATACAGATGGGGGAGGGATGAAAGCAGAATGCCGGACATACAGATGGGGGAGGGATGAAAGCACACTGCCGGACAATCAGATGGGGGAGGGAAGAAAGCACAATGCCGGACATACAGATGGGGGAGGGATGAAAGCTCAATGCCGGACACACAGTTGGGGGAGGGATGAAAACACAATGAGAGATGGGGGAGGGATGAAAGCACAATGCAGGACATATACATGGGCGAGGGATGAAAGCACAATGCCGGACATACAGATTGTGGAGGGATGAAAGCGCAATGCCGGACATACAGATGACGGAGGGATGAAAGCACAATGCTGGGCATACAGATGAGGGATGGATGAAAGCACAATTCCGGACATACAGAAGGGGGAGAGATGAAAGCACAAACCGGACATACAGATGGTGGAGGGATGAAAGCACAATGCCGGACATACAGATGGGGGAGGCATGACACACAATACCGGACAAACATATGGGGGAGGATAAAAGCACAATGCCGTACATAAAGATGGTGGAGGTATGAAAGCACAATGCCGGACATACAGATGGGGAAGAAATGAGAGCACAATGTCGGACATACATATGGTGGAGGGATGAAAGCACAATGCCAGACAGACAGGTGGTGGAGGGATGAAAGCACAATGCCGGACATACAGATGGGGGAGGGATGAAAGCACAATGCTGGACAAACAGATGGGGAGGGATGAAAGCACAATGCCGGACATACAGTTGGTGGAGGGATGAAAGCACAATGCTGGACATACAGATGGGGGAGGTATGAAAGCACAATGCCGGACATACAGCAGGGGAGGTATGAAAGCACAATGCCGGATATACTGAAGGGGGAGGGATGAAAGCACAATGCCAGACATACAGATGGGGGATGGATGAAAGCACAATGCAGGACATTCAGATGGGGGATGGATGAAAGCACAATGCCGGACAAACAGATGGGGGAGGGATGAAACCACAATGCCGGACATACAGTTGGTGGAGTGATGAAAGCAGAATGCCGGACATACAGATGGGGGAGGGATGAAAGCAGAATGCCGGTAACAGATGGGGGAGGGATGAAAGCAGAATGCCGGACATACAGATGGGGGAGGGATGAAAGCACAATGCTGGATATACAGAAGGGGAAGGGATGAAAGCACAATGCCGGACAAACAGAATGGGGAGGGATGAAAGCACAATGCCGGACATAGAGATGTGGGATGGATGAAAGCACAATGCAGGACATTCAGATGGGGGATGGATGAAAGCACAATGCGGGACAAACAGATGGGGGAGGGATGAAACCACAATGCCGGACATACAGTTGGTGGAGGGATGAAAGCAGAATGCCGGACATACTGATGGGGAAGGGATGAAAGCAGAATGCCAGTTACAGATGGGGGAGGGATGAAAGCAGAATTCCGGACATACAGATGGGGGAGGGATGAAAGCACAATGCTGGATATACAGAAGGGGAAGGGATGAAAGCACAATGCCGGACAAACAGAATGGGGAGGGTTGAAAGCACAATGCCGGACATAGAGATGTGGGATGGATGAAAGCACAATGCAGGACATTCAGATGGGGGATGGATGAAAGCACAATGCGGGACAAACAGATGGGGGAGGGATGAAACCACAATGCCGGACATACAGTTGGTGGAGGGATGAAAGCAGAATGCCGGACATACTGATGTGGAAGGGATGAAAGCAGAATGCCAGTTACAGATGGGGGAGGGATGAAAGCAGAATTCCGGACATACAGATGGGGGAGGGATGAAAGCACAATGCTGGATATACAGAAGGTGAAGGGATGAAATCACAATGCCGGACAAACAGAATGGGGAGGGTTGAAAGCACAATGCCGGACATAGAGATGTGGGAGGGATGAAAGAATAATGCCGGACATACAGATGGGGGAGGGATGAAAGCACAATGCCAGTCGAACAGATGGGGGAGGGATGAAAGTACGATGCCGGACATACAGATAGGGGAGGGATGAAAGCACAATGACGGACAAACAGATGGGGGAGTGATGAAAGCACAATGCCGGACATACAGATTTTGGAGGGATGAGAACAAAATTCCGGACATACATATGGGGGAGGGATGAAAACACAATGCCGGGCAAACAGATGGGGGAGGGAAGAAAGCACATTACCGGTCATACAAATGGGAGAGGGATGAAAGCACAATGCCAGACATACAGATGGGGGAGGGATGAAAGCACAATGCCGGGCATACAGATGGGGGAGGGATGAAAGAACAATGCCGGACATACAGTAGGGGGAGGGATGATAGCACAATGCCGGACATACAGAAGGTGGAGGGATGAAAGCACAATGTTTCACATACAGATGTGTGTGGGATGAAAGCACAATGCCAGACAAATAGAAGGGGGAGGGATGAAAGCACAATGCCGGACAAACAGATGGGGGAGGGATGAAAGCACAATGCCGGACATACAGATGGGGGAGGGATAAAAGCACAATGCCGGACAAACAGATGGGGGAGGGATGAAAGCACAATGCCGGACACACAGATGGGGGAGGGTTGAAAACACAATGAGAGATGGGGGAGGGATGAAAGCACAATGTAGGACATATACATGGGCGAGGGATGAAAGCACAATGCCGGACATACAGATGGTGGAGGGATGAAAGCACAATGCCGGACATACAGATGACGGAGGGATGAAAGCACAATGCTGAGCATACAGATGAGGGATGGATGAAAGCACAATTCTGGACATACAGATGGGGGAGAGATGAAAGCACAAACCGGACATACAGATGGTGGAGGGATGAAAGCACAATGCCGGACATACAGATGGGGGAGTGATGACACACAATACCGGACAAACATAAGGGGTAGGATAAAAGCACAATGCCGGACATACAGATGGTGGAGGGATGAAAGCACAATGCCGGACATACAGATGACGGAGGGATGAAAGCACAATGCTGGGCATACAGATGAGGGATGGATGAAAGCACAATTCTGGACATACAGATGGGGGAGAGATGAAAGCACAAACCGGACATACAGTTGGTGGAGGGATGAAAGCAGAATGCCAGACATACAGATGGGGGAGGGATGAAAGCAGAATGCCGGTTACAGATGGGGGAGGGATGAAAGCAGAATGCCGGACATACTGATGGGGGAGGGATGAAAGCACAATGCTGGATATAGAGAAGGGGAAGGGATGAAAGCACAATGCCTGACAAACAGAATGGGGAGGGTTGAAAGCACAATGCCGGACATAGAGATGTGGGAGGGATAAAAGCATAATGCAGGACTTACAGATGGGGGAGGGATGAAAGCACAATGCCAGTCAAACAGATGGGGGAGGGATGAAAGTACGATGCCGGACATACAGATGGGGGAGGGATGAAAGCACAGTGCCGGACAAACAGATGGGGCAGTAATGAAAGCACAATGCCGGACATACAGATGGGGGAGGGATGAAAGCACAATGCCGGGCATACAGATGGGGGAGGGATAGAAGCACATTGCCGGACAAACAGATGGGGGAGTGATGAAAGCACAATGCCGGACATACATATGGGTGAGGGATGAAAACACAATGCCGGGCAAACAGATGGGGAGGGATGAAAGCACAATACCGGTCATACAAATGGGGGAGGGATGAAAGCACAATGACGGACATACAGATGGGGGAGGGATGAAAGCACAATGCCGGGCATACAGATGGGGGAGGGATGAAAGAACAATGCTGGACATACAGAAGGGGGAGGGATGATAGCACAATGCCGGACATACAGAAGTGTGTGGGATGAAATCACAATGCCGGACATACTGAATGGGGAGGGATGAAAGCACAATGTCTGACATACAGATGTGTGTGGGATGAAAGCACAATGCCGGACAAACAGATGGGGGAGGGATGAAAGCACAATGCCGGACATACAGTTGGTGGAGGGATGAAACCACAATGCCGGACATACAGAAGGGGGAGGTATGAAAGCACAATGCCGGACATACAGAAGGGGGGAGGGATGAAAGCACAGAGCAGGACATACATATGGGGGAGGAATGAAAGCACAATTCTGGACATACAGTTGGGGGAGGGATGAAAGCACAATGCCGGGCATACAGATGGGGGATGGGTGAAAGCACAATGCCGGACACACAGAATGGGGAGGGATGAAAGCACAATGCCGGACATATAGAAGTGTGTGGGATGAAAGCACAATGCCGGACATACAAATGGGGGAGGGATGAAAGCACAATGCCGGACATACAGATGGGGGAGGGATGAAAGCACACTGCCGGTCATGCAAATGGGGGAGGGATGAAAGCACAATGCTGGAAATATAGATGGGGGACGGATGAAACACTATGCCGGACATGCAGATGGGGGAGGGATGAAAGCACAATGACGGACATACAGATGGGGTAGGAATAAAAGCACAATGCCGGACATACAGATGGTGGAGGGATGAAAGCACAATGCCGGACATATAGAAAGGGGATGGATGAAAGCAGAATGCAGGACATACAGAATGGGGAGGGATGAAAGCACAAAGCAGGACATTCAGATGGGGGAGGGAAGAAAGCACAATTCCGGGCATACAGATGTGGGAGGAATGAAAGCACAATGCCGGACATAAAGATGGGGGAGAGATAAAAGCACAATGCCGGACATACAGATGGGGGATGGATGAAAGAACACTGCCGGACATACAGATGGTAGAGGGATGAAAGCACAATGCCGGACATACAGATGGGGGCGGGATTAAGCACAATGCCGGAAATAAAGATGCGGGACGGATGAAACACAATGCCGGACATACAGATGGTGGAGGGATGAGAGCACAATGCCGGCCATACATATGGGGGAGGGATGAAAGCACAATGCCAGACATACAGATGGGGGAGGGATGAAAGCACTGTGCCAGACATACAGATGGTGGAGGGATGAAAGCACAATGCCGGACATACAGATGGGGGAGGGATGAAAGCACAATGCTGGACATACAGAAGGGGGAGGGATTTAAGCACAATGCCGGACATACAGAAGGGGGAGGGATGAAAGCACAATGCCGGACAAACAGATGGGGGAGGGATCAAAGCACAATGCCGGACATACAGATGGGGGAGGGATGAAAGCACAATGCCGGACAAACAGATGGGGGAGGGTTGAAAGCACAATGCCGGACACACAGATGGGGGAGGGATGAAAACACAATGAGAGATGGGGGAGGGATGAAAGCACATTGCAGGACATATACATGGGCGAGGGATGAAAGCACAATGCCGGACCTACAGATGGTGGAGGGATGAATGCACAATGCCGGACATACAGATGACGGAGGGATGAAAGCACAATGCTGGGCATACAGATGATGGATGGATGAGAGCACAATGCCAGACATACAGATGGGGGAGGGATGAAAGCACTGTGCCAGACATACAGATGGTGGAGGGATGAAAGCACAAACCGGACATACAGATAGTGGAGGGATGAAAGCACAATGCTGGACATACAGATGGGGGAGGGATGACACACAATACCGGACAAACATAAGGGGGAGGATAAAAGCACAATGCCGTACATAAAGATGGTGGAGGTATGAAAGCACAATGCCGGACATACAGATGGGGAAGAGATGAGAGCACAATGCCGGACATACATATGGTGGAGAAATGAAAGCACAATGCCAGACGTACAGGTGGTGGAGGGATGAAAGCACAATGCCGGACATACAGATGGGGGAGGGATGAAAGCACAATGCTGGACAAACAGATGGGGCATGGATGAAAGCACAATGCCGGACATACAGTTGGTGGAGGGATGAAAGCACAATGCTGGACATACAGATGGGGGAGGTATGAAAGCACAATGCCGGACATACAGAAGGGGAGGTATGAAAGCACAATGCCGGATATACTGAAGGGGGAGGGATGAAAGCACAATGCCAGACATACAGATGGGGGATGGATGAAAGCACAATGCAGGACATTCAGATGGGGGATTGGATGAAAGCACAATGCCGGACAAACAGATGGGGGAGGGATGAAACCACAATGCCGGACATACAGTTGGTGGAGGGATGAAATCAGAATGCCGGACATACAGATGGGGGAGGGATGAAAGCAGAATGCCGGTTACAGATGGCGGAGGGATGAAAGCAGAATGCCGGACATACAGATGGGGAAGGGATGAAAGCACAATGCCGGACAAACAGAATGGGGAGGGTTGAAATCACAATGCCGGACATAGAGATGTGGGAGGGATGAAAGCATAATGCCGGACATACAGATGGGGGAGTGATGAAAGTACAATGCCAGTCAAACAGATGGGGGAGGGATGAAAGTACGATGCCGGACATACAGATAGGGGAGGGATGAAAGCACAATGACGGACAAACAGATGTGGGAGTGATGAAAGCACAATGCCGGACATACAGATTGTGGAGGGATGAGAACAAAATTCCGGACTTACATATGGGGGAGGGATGAAAACACAATGCCGGGCAAACAGATGGGGGAGGGATGAAAGCACAATACCGGTCATACAAATGGGGGAGGGATGAAAGCACAATGCCGGACATACAGATGGGGGAGGGATGAAAGCACAATGCTGGGCATACAGAAGGGGGAGGGATGAAAGAACAATGCCGGACATACAGTAGGGGAGGGATGATAGCACAATGCCGGACATACAGAAGTGTGTGGAATGAAATCACACTGCCGGACATACAGAAGGGGGAGGGATGAAAGCACAATGTCTGACATACAGATGTGTGTGGGATGAAAGCACAATGCCAGACAAATAGATGCGGGAGGGATGAAAGCACAATGCCGGACAAACAGATGGGGGAGGGATGAAAGCACAATGCCGGGCATACAGATGGGGGAGGGATGAAAGCACAATGCCGGACAAACAGATGGGGGAGGGATGAAAGCACAATGCCGGACATACAGATGGGGGAGGGATGAAAGCACAATGCCGGGCATACAGATGGGGGAGGGATGAAAGAACAATGCTGGACATACAGAAGGGGGAGGGATGATAGCACAATGCCGGACATACAGAAGTGTGTGGGATGAAATCACAATGCCGGACATACTGAATGGGGAGGGATGAAAGCACAATGTCTGACATACAGATGTGTGTAGGATGAAAGCACAATGCCGGACAAACAGATGGGGGAGGGATGAAAGCACAATGCCGAACATACATTTGGTGAAGGGATGAAACCACAATGCCGGACATACAGAAGGGGGAGGTATGAAAGCACAATGCCGGACATACAGAAGGGGGGAGGGATGAAAGCACAAAGCAGGACATACATATGGGGGAGGAATGAAAGCACAATTCCGGACATACAGATGGGGGAGGGATGAAAGCACAATGCCGGGCATACAGATGGGGGACGGGTGAAAGCACAATGCCGGACACACAGAAGGGGGAGGGATGAAAGCACAATGCCGGCCATACAGAAGTGTGTGGGATGAAAGCACAATGCCGGATATACAAATGGGGGAGGGATGAAAGCACAATGCCGGACATACAGATGGGGGAGGGATGAAAGCACAATGCCGGACATACAGATGGGGGTGGGATGAAGCACAATGCCGGAAATATAGATGCGGGACAGATGAAACACAATGCCGGACATACAGATGGTGGAGGGATGAGAGCACAATGCCGGACATACATATGGGGGAGGGATGAAAGCACAATGCCAGACATACAGATGGGGGAGGGATGAAAGCACTGTGCCAGCCATACAGATGGTGGAGGGATGAAAGCACAATGCCCGACATACAGATGGGGGAGGGATGAAAGCACAATGCCGGACATACAGATTGTGGAGGGATGAGAACAAAATTCCGGACTTACATATGGGGGAGGGATGAAAACACAATGCCGGGCAAACAGATGGGGGAGGGATGAAAGCACAATACCGGTCATACAAATGGGGGAGGGATGAAAGCACAATGCCGGACATACAGATGGGGGAGGGATGAAAGCACAATGCTGGGCATACAGAAGGGGGAGGGATGAAAGAACAATGCCGGACATACAGTAGGGGAGGGATGATAGCACAATGCCGGACATACAGAAGTGTGTGGAATGAAATCACGCTGCCGGACATACAGAAGGGGGAGGGATGAAAGCACAATGTCTGACATACAGATGTGTGTGGGATGAAAGCACAATGCCAGACAAATAGATGCGGGAGGGATGAAAGCACAATGCCGGACAAACAGATGGGGGAGGGATGAAAGCACAATGCCGGGCATACAGATGGGGGAGGGATGAAAGCACAATGCCGGACAAACAGATGGGGGAGGGATGAAAGCACAATGCCGGACATACAGATGGGGGAGGGATGAAATCACAATGCCGGACAAACAGATGAGGGAGGGATGAATGCACAATGCCGGACATACAGATGGGGGAGGGATGAAAGCACAATGCCGGTCATGCAAATGGGGGATGGATGAAAGCACAATGCAAGTCATGCAAATGGGGGAGGGATGAAAGCACAATGCCGGAAATATAGATGGTGGACGGATGAAACACAATGCCGGACATACAGATGGGGTAGGAATGAAAGCACAATGCCGGACATACAGTTGGTGGAGGGATGAAAGCACAATGCCGGACATACAGAAGAGGAAGGGATGAAAGCACAATGCCGGATATACAGAAGGGGGGAGGGAGGAAAGCACAAAGCAGGACATACATATGGGGGAGGGATGAAAGCAGAATGCTGGACATACAGATGGGGGAGGAATGAAAGCACAATTCCGGATATTCAGATGGGGGAGGGATGAAAGCACAATGCCGGGCATACAGATGGGGGACGGGTGAAAGCACAATGCCGGACATACAGAAGGGGGAGGGATGAAAGCACAATGCCGGATATACAGAAGTGTGTGGGAGAAAAGCACAATGCCGGACATACAGATGGGGGAGGGATGAAAGCACAATGCCGGTCATGCAAATGGGGGAGGGATGAAAGCACAATGCTGGAAATATAGATGGGGGACGGATGAAACATTATGCCGGACATGCAGATGGGGGAGGGATGAAAGCACAATGACGGACATACAGATGGGGTAGGAATGAAAGCACATTGCCGGACATACAGATGGTTGAGGGATTAAAGCACAATGCCGGACATTTAGAAGGGGGAGGGATGAAAGCAGAATGCCGGACATACAGAATGGGGAGGGATGAAAGCACATAGCAGGACATACTGATGGGGGAGGGATGAAAGCACATTTCCGGGCATACAGATGTGGGAGGAATGAAAGCACAATGCCGGACATAAAGATGGGGGAGAGATAAAAGCACAATGCCGGACATACAGATGGGGGATGGATGAAAGAACACTGCCGGACATACAGATGGTAGAGGGATGAAAGCAACATGCCGGACATACAGATGGGGTGGGATGAAGCACAATGCCGGAAATATAGATGCAGGACGGATGAAACACAATGCTGGACATACAGATGGTGGAGGGATTAGAGCACAATGCCGGACATACATATGGGGGAGGGATGAAAGCACAATGCCGGACATACAGATGGGGGAGGGATAAAAGTACAAAGCCGGATATACAGATGGGGAGGGATGAAAGCACAATGCCGGACATACAGATGAGGGAGGGATGAAAGCACAATGCCGGACACACAGATGGGGGAGGGATGAAAGCACAAAGCTGGAGATACAGATGGGGGAGGGATGAAAGCACAATGCCGGACATACAGAAGGGGGGAGGGATGAAAGCACAAAGCAGGACATACATATGGGGGAGGGATGAAAGCACAATGCCGGACATACAGATGGGGTAGGAATGAAAGCACAATGCCGGCCATGCAGATGGTGGAGGGATGAAAGCACAATGCCTGACATACAGAAGGGGGAGGGATGAATGCAAAATGCCGGACATACAGAAGGGAGAGGGATGAAAGCACAATGCCGGACATACAGATGGGGGAGGTTCGAAAGTACAATGCCGGACATACTGATGGTGGAGGGATGAAAGCACACTGCCGGACATACAGATGGGGGAGGGATGAAAGCACAGTGCCAGACATACAGAAGGGACAGGGATGAAAGAAGAATGCCAGACATACAGATGTGTGAGTGATGAAAGCACAATGCCGGATATACAGAAGGGAAAGGGATTAAAGCAGAATGCCGGACATACAGATGGGGGAGGGATGAAAGCACAATGCCGGACATTCAAATGGGTTAGGGATGAAAGCACAATGCCGGATTTACAGATGGGGGAGGGATGAAAGCACAATGCCGGACATACAGATGGGGGAGGGATGAAAGCAGAATGCCGGACATACAGATGGGGGAGGGATGAAAGCACACTGCCGGACATTCAGATGGGGGAGGGAAGAAAGCACAATGCCGGACATACAGATGGGGGTGGGATGAAAGCTCAATGCCGGACACACAGACGGGGGAGGGATGAAAACACAATGAGAGATGGGGGAGGGATGAAAGCACAATGCAGGACATATACATGGGCGAGGGATGAAAGCACAATGCCGGACATACAGATTGTGGAGGGATGAAAGCGCAATGCCGGACATACAGATGACGGAGGGATGAAAGCACAATGCTGGGCATACAGATGAGGGATGGATGAAAGCACAATTCCAGACATACAGAAGGGGGAGAGATGAAAGCACAAACCGGACATACAGATGGTGGAGGGATGAAAGCACAATGCCGGACATACAGATGGGGGAGGGATGACACACAATACCGGACAAACATATGGGGGAGGATAAAAGCACAATGCCGTACATAAAGATGGTGGAGGTATGAAAGCACAATGCCGGACATACAGATGGGGAAGAGATGAGAGCACAATGCCGGACATACATATGGTGGAGGGATGAAAGCACAATGCCAGACGTACAGGTGGTGGAGGGATGAAAGCACAATGCCGGACATACAGATGGGGGAGGGATGAAAGCACAATGCTGGACAAACAGATGGGGGAGGGATGAAAGCACAATGCCGGACATACAGATGGGGGAGGGATGAAAGCACAATGCTGGACATACAGATGGGGGAGGTATGAAAGCACAATGCCGGACATACAGATTGGGAGGTATGAAAGCACAATGCTGGATATACTGAAGGGGGAGGGATGAAAGCACAATGCCAGACATACAGATGGGGGATGGATGAAAGCACAATGCAGGACATTCAGATGGGGGATGGATGAAAGCACAATGCCGGACAAACAGATGGGGGAGGGATGAAACCACAATGCCGGACATACAGTTGGTGGAGTGATGAAAGCAGAATGCCGGACATACAGATGGGGGAGGGATGAAAGCAGAATGCCGGTAACAGATGGGGGAGGGATGAAAGCAGAATGCCGGACATACAGATGGGGGAGGGATGAAAGCACAATGCTGGATATACAGAAGGGGAAGGGATGAAAGCACAATGCCGGACATACAGATGGGGGAGGGATGAAAGCACAATGCCGGACATACAGAAGGGGGAGGGATGAATGCAAAATGCCGGACATACAGAAGGGAGAGGGATGAAAGCACAATGCCGGACATACAGATGGGGGAGGTTCGAAAGTACAATGCCGGACATACAGATGGGGGAGGGATGAAAGCACACTGCCGGACATACAGATGGGGGAGGGATGAAAGCACAGTGCCAGACATACAGAAGGGACAGGGATGAAAGAAGAATGCCAGACATACAGATGTGTGAGTGATGAAAGCACAATGCCGGATATACAGAAGGGAAAGGGATTAAAGCAGAATGCCGGACATACAGATGGGGGAGGGATGAAAGCACAATGCCGGACATTCAAATGGGTTAGGGATGAAAGCACAATGCCGGATTTACAGATGAGGGAGGGATGAAAGCACAATGCCGGACATACAGATGGGGGAGGGATGAAAGCAGAATGCCGGACATACAGATGGGGGAGGGTTGAAAGCACACTGCCGGACAATCAGATGGGGGAGGGAAGAAAGCACAATGCCGGACATACAGATGGGGGAGGGATGAAAGCTCAATGCCAGACACACAGATGGGGGAGGGATGAAAACACAATGAGAGATGGGGGAGGGATGAAAGCACAATGCCGGACATACAGATTGTGGAGGGATGAAAGCGCAATGCCGGACATATAGATGACGGAGGGATGAAAGCACAATGCTGGGCATACAGATGAGGGATGGATGAAAGCACAATTCCGGACATACAGAAGGGGGAGAGATGAAAGCACAAACCGGACATACAGATGGTGGAGGGATGAAAGCACAATGCCGGACATACAGATGGGGGAGGGATGACACACAATACCGGACAAACATATGGGGGAGGATAAAAGCACAATGCCGTACATAAAGATGGTGGAGGTATGAAAGCACAATGCCGGACATACAGATGGGGAAGAGATGAGAGCACAATGTCGGACATACATATGGTGGAGGGATGAAAGCACAATGCCAGACAGACAGGTGGTGGAGGGATGAAAGCACAATGCCGGACATACAGATGGGGGAGGGATGAAAGCACAATGCTGGACAAACAGATGGGGAGGGATGAAAGCACAATGCCGGACATACAGTTGGTGGAGGGATGAAAGCACAATGCTGGACATACAGATGGGGGAGGTATGAAAGCACAATGCCGGACATACAGATTGGGAGGTATGAAAGCACAATGCCGGATATACTGAAGGGGGAGGGATGAAAGCACAATGCCAGACATACAGATGGGGGATGGATGAAAGCACAATGCAGGACATTCAGATGGGGGATGGATGAAAGCACAATGCCGGACAAACAGATGGGGGAGGGATGAAACCACAATGCCGGACATACAGTTGGTGGAGTGATGAAAGCAGAATGCCGGACATACAGATGGGGGAGGGATGAAAGCAGAATGCCGGTAACAGATGGGGGAGGGATGAAAGCAGAATGCCGGACATAAAGATGGGGGAGGGATGAAAGCACAATGCTGGATATACAGAAGGGGAAGGGATGAAAGCACAATGCCGGACAAACAGAATGGGGAGGGTTGAAAGCACAATGCCGGACATAGAGATGTGGGAGGGATGAAAGCATAATGCAGGACTTACAGATGGGGGAGGGATGAAAGCACAAGGCCAGTCAAACAGATGGGGGAGGGATGAAAGTACGATGCCGGACATACAGATGGGGGAGTGATGAAAGCACAATGCCGGACATACAGATGGTGGAGGGATGAATGCACAATGCCGGGCATACAGATGGGGGAGGGATACAAGCACAATGCCGGACAAACAGATGGGGGAGTGATGAAAGCACAATGCCAGACATACATATGGGGGAGGGATGAAAACACAATGCCGGGCAAACAGATGGGGAGGGATGAAAGCACAATACCGGTCATACAAATGGGGGAGGGATGAAAGCAGAATGCCGGACATACAGATGGGGGAGGGATGAAAGCACAATGCCGGGCATACAGATGGGGGAGGGATGAAAGAACAATGCTGGACATACAGAAGGGGGAGGGATGATAGCACAATGCCGGACATACAGAAGTGTTTGGGATGAAATCACAATGCCGGACATACTGAATGGGGAGGGATGAAAGCACAATGTCTGACATACAGATGTGTGTAGGATGAAAGCACAATGCCGGACAAACAGATGGGGGAGGGATGAAAGCACAATGCCGGACATACAGTTGGTGAAGGGATGAAACCACAATGCCGGACATACAGAAGGGGGAGGTATGAAAGCACAATGCCGGACATACAGAAGGGGGGAGGGATGAAAGCACAAAGCAGGACATACATATGGGGGAGGAATGAAAGCACAATTCCGGACATACAGATGGGGGAGAGATGAAAGCACAATGCCAGGCATACAGATGGGGGACGGGTGAAAGCACAATGCCGGACACACAGAAGGGGGAGGGATGAAAGCACAATGCCGGACATACAGAAGTGTGTGGGATGAAAGCACAATGCCGGATATACAAATGGGGGAGGGATGAAAGCACAATGCCGGACATACAGATGGGGGAGGGATGAAAGCACAATGCCGGACATACAGATGGGGGTGGGATGAAGCACAATGCCGGAAATATAGATGCGGGACGGATGAAACACAATGCCGGACATATAGATGGTGGAGGGATGAGAGCACAATGCCGGACATACATATGGGGGAGGGATGAAAGCACAATGCCAGACATACAGATGGGGGAGGGATGAAAGCACTGTGCCAGACATACAGATGGTGGAGGGATGAAAGCACAATGCCGGACATACAGATGGGGGAGGGATGAAAGCACAATGCCGGACATACAGAAGGGGGAGGGATTTAAGCACAATGCCGGACATACAGAAGGGGGAGGGATGAAAGCACAATGCAGGACATTCAAATGTGGGAGGGATGAAAGGACAATGCCGGACATACTGATGGGTGAGGGATGAAAGCACAATGCTGGACTTACAGATGGGGGAGGGATGACACACAATACCGGACAAACAGATGGGGGAGGATGAAAGCACAATGCCTGACATAAAGATGGTGGAGGTATGAAAACACAATGCCGGACATACAGATGGGGAAGACTTGAGAGCACAATGCCGGACGTACAGATGGTGGACGGATGAAAGCACAATGCCAGACGTACAGTTGGTGGAGGGATGAAAGCACAATGCCGGACATACAGAAGGGGGAAGGGAGGAAAGCACAAAGCAGGACATACATATGGGGGAGGGATGAAAGCA
This sequence comes from Taudactylus pleione, assembly GCA_031769625.1. NCBI lineage: Eukaryota > Metazoa > Chordata > Amphibia > Anura > Myobatrachidae > Taudactylus > Taudactylus pleione. The sequence continues at coordinate 10,597,350 of JAUIMM010000116.1, forward strand.
CAATGCCGGACATACAGATGGGGTAGGAATGAAAGCACAATGCCTGACATGCAGATGGTGGAGGGATGAAAGCACAGTGCCGGACATACAGAAGGGAGGGGGATGAAGCTCAATGCTGGACATACAGAAGGGGGGAGGGATGAAAGCACAATGCCGGACATAGAGATGGGGTAGGAATGAAAGCACAATGCCGGACATGCAGATGGTGGAGGGATGAATGCACAATGCCCGACATACAGAAGGGAGAGGGATGAAGCAGAATGCCGGACATACAGATGGGGGAGGTATGAAAGTACAATACCGGACATAAAGATGGGGGAGGGATGAAAGCACAGTGCCAGACATACAGAAGGGACAGGGATGAAAGAAGAATGCCAGACATACTGATGTGGGAGTGATGAAAGCACAATGCCGGATATACAGAAGGGAAAGGAATGAAAGCACAATGCCGGACATACAGATGGGGGAGGGTTGAAAGCACAATGCTGGACATACAGATGGGGGAGGGATGAAAGCACAATGCCGGACAAACAGAAGGTGAGGTATGAAAGCATAATGCCATATATACTGAAGGGGGAGGGATGAAAGCACAATGCCAGACATACAGATGGGGGATGGATGAAAGCACAATGCAGGACATTCAGATGGGGGATGGATGAAAGCACAATGCCGGGCATACAATTGGTGGAGGGATGAAAGCAGAGTGCCGGACATACAGATGGGGGAGGGATGAAAGCACAATGCAGGTTACAGATGGGGGAGGGATGAAAGCAGAATGCCGGACATACAGATGGGGGAGGGATGAAAGTACAATGCTGGATATACAGAAGGGGAAGGGATGAAAGCACAATGCCAGACAAACAGAATGGGGAGGGTTGAAAGCACAATGCCGGACATAGAGATGTGGGAGGGATGAAAGCATAATGCCGGACATACAGATGGGGGAGGGATGAAAGCACAATGCCAGTCAAACAGAAGGGGGAGGGATGAAAGTACGATGCCGGACATACAGTTGGGGGAGGGATGAAAGCACAATGCAGGACAAACAGATGGGGGAGTGATGAAAGCACAATGCCGGACATACAGAAGGGGGGAGGGATGAAAGCACAATGCTGGACATACAGATGGGGGAGGAATGAAAGCACAATGCCGGACATACAGAAAGGGAGGTATGAAAGCATAATGCCGGATATACTGAAGGGGGAGGGATGAAAGCACAATGCCAGACATACAGATGGGGGATGGATGAAAGCACAATGCCGGACAAACAGATGGGGGAGGGATGAAACCACAATGCCAGGCATACAATTGGTGGAGGGATGAAAGCAGAATGCCGGACATACAGGTAGGGGAGGGATGAAAGCACAATGCCAGTTACAGATGGGGGAGGGATGAAAGCAGAATGCCGGACATACAGATGGGGGAGGGATGAAAGCACAATGCTGGATATACAGAAGGGGAAGGGATGAAAGCACAATGCCGGACAAACAGAATGGGGAGGGTTGAAAGCACAATGCCGGACATAGAGATGTGGGAGTGATGAAAGCATAATGCCGGACATATAGATGGGGGAGGGATGAAAGCACAATGCCAGTCAAACAGATGGGGGAGGGATGAAAGTGCGATGCCGAAAATACAGATGGGGGAGGGATGAAAGCACAATGCTGGACAAACAGAAGGGGGAGTGATGAAAGCACAATGCCGGACATACAAATGGTGGAGGGATGAGAAGAAAATTCCGGACATACATATGGGGGAGGGATGAAAACACAATGCCGGTCATACAAATGGGGGAGATATGAAAGCACAATGCCGGACATACAGATGGGGGAGGGATGAAAGCACAATGCCGGGCTTACAGATGGGGGAGGGATGAAAGCACAATGCCGGACATACAGAAGGGGGAGGGATGACAGCACAATGCCGGACATACAGAAGTGTGTGGGATGAAATCACGATGCCGGACATACAGAAGGGGGAGGGATGAAAGCACAATGTCTGACATACAGATGTGTGTGGGATGAAAGCACAATGCTGGACAAACAGATGGGGGAGGGATGAAAGCACAATGCCGGTCATGCAAATGGGGGAGGGATGAAAGCACAATGCCGGAAATATAGATGGTGGATGGATGAAACACAATGCCGGACATACAGGTGGGGTAGGAATGAAAGCACAATGCCGGACATACAGTTGGTGGAGGGATGAAAGCACAATGCCGGACATACAGAAGGGGGAGGGATGAAAGCACAATGCCGGACATACAGAAGGGGGGAGGAATGAAAGCACAAAGCAGGACATACATATGGGGGAGGGATGAAAGCAGAATGCCGGACATACAGATGGGGGAGGAATGAAACACAATTCCGGACATACAGATGGGGGAGGGATGAAAGCACAATGCCAGGCATACAGATGGGGGAGGGGTGAAAGCACAATGCCGGACATACAGAAGGGGTAAGGATGACAGCACAATGCCGGACATACAGAAGTGTGTTGGATGAAAGCACAATGCCGGACATACAAATGGGAGAGGGAAGAAAGCACAATGCCACACTTACAGATGGGGGAGGGATGAAAGCACAATGCCGGTCATGCAAATGGGGGAGGGATGAAAACACAATTCCGGGCATACAGATGTGGGAGGAATGAAAGCACAATGCGGGACATAAAGATGGGGGAGAGATAAAAGCACAATGCCGAACATACAGATGGGGGATGGATGAAAGCACAATGACGGACATACAGATGGGGTAGGAATGAAAGCACAATGCCGGACATACAGATGGTGGAGGGATGAAAACACAATGCAGGACATACAGAAGGGGGAGGGATGAAAGCAGAATGCCGGACATACAGAATGGGGAGAGATGAAAGCACAATTCCGGGCATACAGATGAGGGAGGAATGAAAGCACAATGCCGGACATAAAAGATGGTGGAGGGATGAGAGCACAATGCCGGACATACATATGGGGGAGGGATGAAAGCACAATGCCAGACATACAGATGGGGGAGGGATGAAAGCACTGTGCCAGACATACAGATGGTGGAGGGATGAAAGCACAATGCCGGACATACAGATGGGGGAGGGATGAAAGCACAATGCCGGACATACAGAAGGGGGAGGGATTTAAGCACAATGCCGGACATACAGAAGGGGGAGGGATGAAAGCACAATGCAGGACATTCATATGGGGGAGGGATGAAAGTACAATGCCGGACATACTGATGGGTGAGGGATGAAAGCACAATGCTGGACATACAGATGGGGGAGGGATGACACACAATACCGGACAAACAGATGGGGGAGGATGAAAGCACAATGCCTGACATAAAGATGGTGGAGGTATGAAAACACAATGCCGGACATACAGATGGGGAAGACTTGAGAGCACAATGTCGGACGTACAGATGGTGGACGGATGAAAGCACAATGCCAGACGTACAGTTGGTGGAGGGATGAAAGCACAATGCCGGACATACAGAAGGGGGAAGGGAGGAAAGCACAAAGCAGGACATACATATGGGGGAGGGATGAAAGCACAATGCCGGACATACAGATGGGGTAGGAATGAAAGCACAATGCCTGACATGCAGATGGTGGAGGGATGAAAGCACAGTGCCGGACATACAGAAGGGAGAGGGATGAAGCTCAATGCTGGACATATGGAAGGGGGGAGGGATGAAAGCACAATGCCGGACATAGAGATGGGGTAGGAATGAAAGCACAATGCCGGACATGCAGATGGTGGAGGGATGAATGCACAATGCCCGACATACAGAAGGGAGAGGGATGAAGCAGAATGCCGGACATACAGATGGGGGAGGTATGAAAGTACAATACCGGACATAAAGATGGGGGAGGGATGAAAGCACAGTGCCAGACATACAGAAGGGACAGGGATGAAAGAAGAATGCCAGACATACTGATGTGGGAGTGATGAAAGCACAATGCCGGATATACAGAAGGGAAAGGAATGAAAGCACAATGCCGGACATACAGATGGGGGAGGGATGAAAGCACAATGCTGGACATACAGATGGGGGAGGGATGAAAGCACAATGCCGGACATACAGAAGGTGAGCTATGAAAGCATAATGCCGTATATACTGAAGGGGGAGGGATGAAAGCACAATGCCAGACATACAGATGGGGGATGGATGAAAGCACAATGCAGGACATTCAGATGGGGGATGGATGAAAGCACAATGCCGGGCATACAATTGGTGGAGGGATGAAAGCAGAGTGCCGGACATACAGATGGGGGAGGGATGAAAGCACAATGCAGGTTACAGATGGGGGAGGGATGAAAGCAGAATGCCGGACATACAGATGGGGGAGGGATGAAAGCACAATGCTGGATATATAGAAGGGGAAGGGATGAAAGCACAATGCCAGACAAACAGAATGGGGAGGGTTGAAAGCACAATGCCGGACATAGAGATGTGGGAGGGATGAAAGCATAATGCCGGACATACAGATGGGGGAGGGATGAAAGCACAATGCCAGTCAAACAGAAGGGGGAGGGATGAAAGTACGATGCCGGACATACAGTTGGGGGAGGGATGAAAGCACAATGCAGGACAAACAGATGGGGGAGTGATGAAAGCACAATGCCGGATATACAGAAGGCGGGAGGGATGAAAGCACAATGCTGGACATACAGATGGGGGAGGAATGAAAGCACAATGCCGGACATACAGAAGGGGAGGTATGAAAGCATAATGCCGGATATACTGAAGGGGGAGGGACGAAAGCACAATGCCAGACATACAGATGGGGGATGGATGAAAGCACAATGCCGGACAAACAGATGGGGGAGGGATGAAACCACAATGCCAGGCATACAATTGGTGGAGGGATGAAAGCAGAATGCCGGACATACAGGTAGGGGAGGGATGAAAGCACAATGCCAGTTACAGATGGGGGAGGGATGAAAGCAGAATGCCGGACATACAGATGGGGGAGGGATGAAAGCACAATTCTGGATATACAGAAGGGGAAGGGATGAAAGCACAATGCCGGACAAACAGAATGGGGAGGGTTGAAAGCACAATGCCGGACATAGAGATGTGGGAGTGATGAAAGCATAATGCCGGACATACAGATGGGGGAGGGATGAAAGCACAATGCCAGTCAAACAGATGGGGGAGGGATGAAAGTGCGATGCCGGACATACAGATGGGGGAGGGATGAAAGCACAATGCTGGACAAACAGAAGGGGGAGTGATGAAAGCACAATGCTGGACATACAAATGGTGGAGGGATGAGAAGAAAATTCCGGACATACATATGGGGGAGGGATGAAAACACAATGCCGGTCATACAAATGGGGGAGATATGAATGCACAATGCCGGACATACAGATGGGGGAGGGATGAAAGCACAATGCCGGGCATACAGATGGGGGAGGGATGAAAGCACAATGCCGGACATACAGAAGGGGGAGGGATGACAGCACAATGCCAGACATACAGAAGTGTGTGGGATGAAATCACGATGCCGGACATACAGAAGGGGGAGGGATGAAAGCACAATGTCTGACATACAGATGTGTGTGGGATGAAAGCACAATGCTGGACAAACAGATGGGGGAGGGATGAAAGCACAATGCCGGTCATGCAAATGGGGGAGGGATGAAAGCACAATGCCGGAAATATAGATGGTGGATGGATGAAACACAATGCCGGACATACAGGTGGGGTAGGAATGAAAGCACAATGCCGGACATACAGTTGGTGGAGGGATGAAAGCACAATGCCGGACATACAGAAGGGGGAGGGATGAAAGCACAATGCCGGACATACAGAAGGGGGGAGGAATGAAAGCACAAAGCAGGACATACATATGGGGGAGGGATGAAAGCAGAATGCCGGACATACAAATGGGGGAGGAATGAAACACAATTCCGGACATACAGATGGGGGAGGGATGAAAGCACAATGCGAGGCATACAGATGGGGGAGGGGTGAAAGCACAATGCCGGACATACAGAAGGGGTAAGGATGAAAGCACAATGCCGGACATACAGAAGTGTGTTGGATGAAAGCACAATGCCGGACATACAAATGGGAGAGGGAAGAAAGCACAATGCCGCACTTACAGATGGGGGAGGGATGAAAGCACAATGCCGGTCATGCAAATGGGGGAGGGATGAAAACACAATTCCGGGCATACAGATGTGGGAGGAATGAAAGCACAATGCGGGACATAAAGATGGGGGAGAGATAAAAGCACAATGCCGGACATTCAGATGGGGGATGGATGAAAGCACAATGACGGACATACAGATGGTGGAGGGATGAAACCACAATGCAGGACATACAGAAGGGGGAGGGATGAAAGCAGAATGCCGGACATACAGAATGGGGAGAGATGAAAGCACAATTCCGGGCATACAGATGTGGGAGGAATGAAAGCACAATGCCGTACATAAAAGATGGGGGAGAGATAAAAGCACAATGCCGGACATACAGATGGGGGATGGATGAAAGAACACTGCCGGACATACAGATGGTAGAGGGATGAAAGCACAATGCCGGACATACAGATGGGGGTGGGATGAAGCACAATGCCAGAAATATAGACGGGGGATGGATGAAACACAATGCCGGACATACAGATGGTGGAGGGATGAGAGCACAATGCCGGACATACAGATGGGGGAGGGATGAAAGCACAATGCCGAAAATATAGATGGGGGATGGATGAAACACAATGCTGGACATACAGATGGTGGAGGGATGAGAGCACAATGCCAGACATACAGATGGGGGAGGGATAAAAGCACTGTGCCAGACATACAGATGGTGGAGGGATGAAAGCACAATGCCGGACATACAGATGGGGGTGTGATGAAAGCACAATGAAGGACATACAGATGGGGGAGGGATTTAAGCACAATGCAGGACATTCAGAAATGGGGAGGGATGAAAGCACAATGCCGGACATACAGAAGGGGGAGGGATGAAAGCACAATGCAGGACATTCATATGGGGGAGGGATGAAAGCACAATGCCGGACATACAGATGGGTGAGGGATGAAAGCACAATGCTGGACATACAGATGGGGGAGGGATGACACACAATACCGGACAAACAGATGGGGGAGGATGAAAGCACAATGCCGGACATATAGATGGTGGAGGTATGAAAGTACAATGCCGGACATACAGATGGGGAATAATTAAGAGCACAATGCCGGACGTACAGATGGTGGAATGATGAAATCACAATGCCAGACGAACAGTTGGTGGAGGGATGAAAGCACAATGCCGGACATACAGAAGGGGGAAGGGATGAAAGCACAAAGCAGGACATACATATGGGGGAGGGATGAAAGCACAATGCCGGACATACAGATGGGGTAGGAATGAAAGCACAATGCCGGACATGCAGATGGTGGAGGGATGAAAGCACAATGCTGGACATACAAAAGGGGGAGGGATGAATGCAAAATGCAGGACATACAGAAGGGAGAGGGATGAAAGCACAATGCCGGACATACAGATGGGGGAGGTATGAAAGTACAATGCCGGACATACAGATGGGGGAGGGATGAAAGCACACTGCCGGACATACAGATGGGGGAGGGATGAAAGCACAGTGCCAGACATACAGATGGGGGAGGGATGAAAAAACAATGAGAGATGGGGGAGGGTTGAAAGCACAATGCCGAACATACAGATGAGCGAGGCATGAAAGCACAATGCCGGACATACAGATGGTGGAGGGATGAAAACACAATGATAGATGGGGGAGGAATGAAAGCACAATGCCGGACACACAGATGGGGGAGGGATGAAAACACAATGAGAGATGGCGGAGCGATGAAAGCACAATGCCGGACATACAGATGGGCGAGGGCTGAAAGCACAATGCCGGACATACAGATGGTGGAGGGATGAAAGCACAATGCCGGACATACAGATGGGGGAGGGATTTAAGCACAATGCAGGACATTCAGAAATGGGGAGGGATGAAAGCACAATGCCGGACATACAGAAGGGGGAGGGATGAAAGCACAATGCAGGACATTCATATGGGGGAGGGATGAAAGCACAATGCCGGACATACAGATGGGTGAGGGATGAAAGCACAATGCTGGACATACAGATGGGGGAGGGATGACACACAATACCGGACAAACAGATGGGGGAGGATGAAAGCACAATGCCGGACATATAGATGGTGGAGGTATGAAAGTACAATGCCGGACATACAGATGGGGAATAATTGAGAGCACAATGCCGGACGTACAGATGGTGGAGGGATGAAATCACAATGCCAGACGTACAGTTGGTGGAGGGATGAAAGCACAATGCCGGACATACAGAAGGGGGAAGGGATGAAAGCACAAAGCAGGACATACATATGGGGGAGGGATGAAAGCACAATGCCGGACATACAGATGGGGTAGGAATGAAAGCACAATGCCGGACATGCAGATGGTGGAGGGATGAAAGCACAATGCTGGACATACAAAAGGGGGAGGGATGAATGCAAAATGCAGGACATACAGAAGGGAGAGGGATGAAAGCACAATGCCGGACATACAGATGGGGGAGGTATGAAAGTACAATGCCGGACATACAGATGGGGGAGGGATGAAAGCACACTGCCGGACATACAGATGGGGGAGGATGAAATCACAGTGCCAGAAATACAGATGGGGGAGGGATGAAAAAACAATGAGAGATGGGGGAGGGTTGAAAGCACAATGCCGAACATACAGATGAGCGAGGCATGAAAGCACAATGCCGGACATACAGATGGTGGAGGGATGAAAACACAATGATAGATGGGGGAGGAATGAAAGCACAATGCCAGACACACAGATGGGGGAGGGATGAAAACACAATGAGAGATGGGGGAGCGATGAAAGCACAATGCCGGACATACAGATGGGCGAGGGATGAAAGCACAATGCCGGACATACAGATGGTGGAGGGATGAAAGCACAATGCTGGGCATACAGATGAGGGATGGATGAAAGCACAAATCTGGACATACAGATGGGGGAGAGATGAAAGCACAAACCGGACATACAGATGGTGGAGGGATGAAAGCACAATGCCGGACATACAGATGGGGGAGGGATGACACACAATACCGGATAAACAGATGGGGGAGGATAAAAGCACAATGCCGTACATAAAGATGGTGGAGGTATGAAAGCACAATGCCGGACATACAGATGGGGAGGTGATGAGAGCACAATGCCGGACATACATATGGTGGACAGATGAAAGCACAATGCCGGACATACAGATGGGGGAGGGATGAAAGCACAATGCTGGTCAAACAGATGGGGGAGGGATGAAAGCACAATGCCCGACATACAGATGGGGGAGGGATGAAAGCACAATGCTGGATATACAGAAGGGGAAGGGATGAAAGCACAACGCTGCACAAACAGAATGGGGAGGGATAAAAGCATAATGCCGGACATACAGATGGGGGAGGGACGAAAGTACAATGCCAGTCAAACAGATGGGGGAGGGATGAAAGTACGATGCCGGACATACAGATGGGGGAGGGATGAAAGCACAATGCAGGACAAACAGATGGGGGAGTGATGAAAGCACAATGCCAGAAATACAGATGGTGGAGGGATGAGAACAAAATTCTGGACATACATATAGGGGAAGGATGAATACACAATGCCGGGCAAACAGATGGGGGAGGGATGAAAGCACAATGCCGGTCATACAAATGGGGGAGGGATGAAAGCACAATGCCGGACAGACAGATGGGGGATGGATGAAAGCACAATGCCGGGCATACAGATGGGGGAGGGATGAAAGCACAATGCCGGACATACAGAAGGGGGAGGGATGATAGCACAATGCCGGACAAACAGAAGTATGTGGGATGAAATCACAATGCCGGACATACAGAAGGGGGAGGGATGAAAGCACAATGTCTGACATACAGATGTGTGTGGGATGAAAACACAATGCCAGACAAACAGATAGTGGAGGGATGAAAGCACAATGCCGGACAAACAGATGGGGGAGGGATGAAAGCACAATGCCGGACATACAGATGGGGGAGGGATGAAAGCACAATGCCGGACAAACAGATGGGGGAGGGATGAAAGCAAAATGCCGGACATACAGATGGGGGAGGGATGAAAGCACAATGCCGGACAAACAGATGGTGAAGGGATGAAAACACAATGAGAGATGGGGGAGGGATGAAAGCACAATGCCGGACACACAGATTGGGGAGGGATGAAAACACAATGAGAGATGGGGGAGGGATGAAAGCACAATGCCGGACATACAGATGGGCGAGAGATGAAAGCACAATGCCGGACATACAGATGATGGAGGGATGAAAGCACAATGCCGGACATACAGATGGTGGAGAGATGAAAGCACAAACCGGACATACAGATGGTGGAGGGATGAAAGCACTATGCCGGACATACAGATAGGGGAGGGATGACACACAATACCAGACAAACAGATGGGGGAGGATAAAAGCACAATGCCGTACCTAAAGATGGTTGAGGTATGAAAGCACAATGCTGGACATACAGATGGGGAAGAGATGAGAGCACAATGCCGGACATACATATGGTGGAGCAATGAAAGCACAATGCCGGACATACAGATGTGGGAGGGATGAAAGCACAATGCTGGACAAACAGATAGAGGAGGGATGAAAGCACAATGCCGGACATACAGAAGGGGAGGTATGAAAGCACAATGCCGGACATACAGTTGATGGAGGGATGAAAGCACAATGCCGGTTACAGATGGGGGAGGGATGAAAGCAGAATGCCGGACATACAGATGGGGGAGGGATGAAAGCACAATGCTGGATATACAGAAGGGGAAGGGATGAAAGCACAATGCCGGACAAACAGAATGGGGAGGGTTGAAAGCACAATGCCGGACATAGAGACGTGGGAGGGATGAAAGCATAATGCCGGACATACAGATGGTGGAGGGATGAAAGCACAATGCTGGTTACAGATGGGGGAGGGATGAAAGCAGAATGCCGGACATACAGATGGGGGGAGGGATGAAAGCACAATGCTGGATATACAGAAGGGGAAGGGCTGAAAGCACAATGCCGTACAAACAGAATGGGGAGGGTTGAAAGCACAAAGCCGGACATAGAGATGTGGGAGGGATGAAAGCACAATGCCAGACAAACAGATTGGGAAGGGATGAAAGTACAATGCCGGACATGCAAATGGGGGAGGGATGAAAGCACAATGCCTGAAATATAGATGGGGGAGGGATGAATGCACAATGCCTGAAATATAGATGGGGGAGGGATGAAAGCACAATGCCAGACAAACAGATGGGGGAGTGATGAAAGTACAATGCCGGACATGCAAATGGGGGAGGGATGAATGCACAATGCCAGAAATATAGAAGGGTGACGGATGAAACACAATGCCGGACATTCAGATGGTGGAGGGATGAAAGCACAGTGCCGGACATACAGATGGGGTAGGAATGAAAGCACAATGCCGGACATACAGATGGGGAGGTGATGAGAGCACAATGCCGGACATACATATGGTGGACAGATGAAAGCACAATGCCGGACATACAGATGGGGGAGGGATGAAAGCACAATGCTGGTCAAACAGATGGGGGAGGGATGAAAGCACAATGCCCGACATACAGATGGGGGAGGGATGAAAGCACAATGCTGGATATACAGAAGGGGAAGGGATGAAAGCACAACGCTGGACAAACAGAATGGGGAGTGATAAAAGCATAATGCCGGACATACAGATGGGGGAGGGACGAAAGTACAATGCCAGTCAAACAGATGGGGGAGGGATGAAAGTACGATGCCGGACATACAGATGGGGGAGGGATGAAAGCACAATGCAGGACAAACAGATGGGGGAGTGATGAAAGCACAATGCCAGAAATACAGATGGTGGAGGGATGAGAACAAAATTCTGGACATACATATGGGGGAAGGATGAATACACAATGCCGGGCAAACAGATGGGGGAGGGATGAAAGCACAATGCCGGTCATACAAATGGGGGAGGGATGAAAGCACAATGCCGGACAGACAGATGGGGGATGGATGAAAGTACAATGCCAGGCATACAGATGGGGGAGGGATGAAAGCACAATGCCGGACATACAGAAGGGGGAGGGATGATAGCACAATGCCGGACAAACAGAAGTGTGTGGGATGAAATCACAATGCCGGACATACAGAAGGGGGAGGGATGAAAGCACAATGTCTGACATACAGATGTGTGTGGGATGAAAACACAATGCCAGACAAACAGATAGTGGAGGGATGAAAGCACAATGCCGGACAAACAGATGGGGGAGGGATGAAAGCACAATGCCGGACATACAGATGGGGGAGGGATGAAAGCACAATGCCGGACAAACAGATGGGGGAGGGATGAAAGCACAATGCCGGACATACAGATGGGGGAGGGATGAAAGCACAATGCCGGACAAACAGATGGTGAAGGGATGAAAACACAATGAGAGAAGGGGGAGGGATGAAAGCACAATGCCGGACACACAGATTGGGGAGGGATGAAAACACAATGAGAGATGGGGGAGGGATGAAAGCACAATGCCGGACATACAGATGGGCGAGAGATGAAAGCACAATGCCGGACATACAGATGGTGGAGGGATGAAAGCACAATGCCGGACATACAGATGGTGGAGAGATGAAAGCACAAACCGGACATACAGATGGTGGAGGGATGAAAGCACAATGCCGGACATACAGATGGAGGAGGGATGACACACAATACCGGACAAACAGATGGGGGAGGATAAAAGCACAATGCCGTACATAAAGATGGTGGAGGTATGAAAGCACAATGCTGGACATACAGATGGGGAAGAGATGAGAGCACAATGCCGGACATACATATGGTGGAGGAATGAAAGCACAATGCCGGACATACAGATGTGGGAGGGATGAAAGCACAATGCTGGACAAACAGATAGAGGAGGGATGAAAGCACAATGCCGGACATACAGAAGGGGAGGTATGAAAGCACAATGCCGGACATACAGTTGATGGAGGGATGAAAGCACAATGCCGGTTACAGATGGGGGAGGGATGAAAGCAGAATGCCGGACATACAGATGGGGGAGGGATAAAAGCACAATGCTGGATATACAGAAGGGGAAGGGATGAAAGCACAATGCCGGACAAACAGAATGGGGAGGGTTGAAAGCACAATGCCGGACATAGAGATGTGGGAGGGATTAAAGCATAATGCCGGACATACAGATGGTGGAGGGATGAAAGCACAATGCCGGTTACAGATGGGGGAGGGATGAAAGCAGAATGCCGGACATACAGATGGGGGGAGGGATGAAAGCACAATGCTGGATATACAGAAGGGGAAGGGCTGAAAGCACAATGCCGGACAAACAGAATGGGGAGGGTTGAAAGCACAAAGCCGGACATAGAGATGTGGGAGGGATGAAAGCACAATGCCAGACAAACTGATTGGGGAGGGATGAAAGTACAATGCCGGACATGCAAATGGGGGAGGGATGAAAGCACAATGCCTGAAATATAGATGGGGGAGGGATGAAAGCACAATGCCTGAAATATAGATGGGGGAGGGATGAAAGCACAATGCCAGACAAACAGATGGTGGAGCGATGAAAGTACAATGCCGGACATGCAAATGGGGGAGGGATGAATGCACAATGCAAGAAATATAGAAGGGTGACGGATGAAACACAATGCCGGACATTCAGATGGTGGAGGGATGAAAGCACAGTGCCGGACATACAGATGGGGTAGGAATGAAAGCACAATGCCGGACATACAGTTGGAGGAGGGATGAAAGCACAATACTGGACAAACAGAAGGGGGAGGGATGAAAGCACAATGCCGGACATACAGAAGGGTGGAGGGATGAAAGCACAAAGCAGGACATACATATGGGGGAGGGGTGAAAGCACAATGCAGGACATACAGATGTGTGTGGGATGAAAGCACAATGCCGGACATACAAATGGGGGAGGGATGAAAACACAATGCCGGACATACAGATGGGGGAGGGATGAAAGCACAATGCCAGACATATAGATGGGGGACGGATGAAACACAATGCCGGACATACAGATGGTGGAGGGATGAATGCACAATGCCGGACATACAGAAGGGGGAGGGATGAAAGCTCAATGCCGGACATACAGAAAGGGGGAGGGATGAAAGCACAAAGCAGGACATACATATGGGGGAGGGATGAAAGCAGAATGCCGGACATACAGAATGGAGAGGGATGATAGCACAATTCTGGACATACATATGGGGGAGGGATGAAAGCACAAAGCCGGACATACAGAAGGGGGAGGAATGAAAGCACAATGCCGGACATACAGATGGGGGAGAGATAAAAGCACAATGCCGGACATACAGATGGGGGATGGATATAAGAACACTGCCAGACATCCAGATGGAAGAGGGATGAAAGCACAATGCCGGACATACAGATGGGGGTGGGATGAAGCACAATGCGGAAATATAGATGGGGGACGGATGAAACACAATGCCGAATATACAGATAGGGGAGGGATGAAAGCACTGTGCTAGACATACAGATGGTGGAGGGATGAAAGCACAATGCCGGACATACAGAAGGGGGAGGGATGAAAGCACAATGCCGGACACACAGATGGGGGAGGGAGTTAAGCACAATGCTAGACATTCAGAAATGGGGAGGGATGAAAGCACAATGCCGCACATACAGAAGGTGAGGTATGAAAGCACAATGCCGGATATACTGAAGGGGGAGGGATGAAAGCACAATGCCAGACATACAGATGGGGGATGGATGAATGCACAAAGCAGGACATACATATGGGGGAGGGAAGAAAGCAGAATGCCGGAAAAACAGATGGGGGAGAGATGAAACCACAATGCCGGACATACAGTTGGTGGAGGGATGAAAGCACAATGCCGGTTACAGATGGGGGAGGGATGAAAGCAGAATGCCGGACATACAGATTGGGGAGGGATGAAAGCACAATGCTGGATATACAGAAGGGGAAGGGATAAATGCACAATGCCTGACAAACAGAATGGGGAGGGTTGAAAGCACAATGCCGGACATAGAGATGTGGGAGGGATGAAAGCACAATGCCGGACATACAGATGGGGGAGGGATGAAAGCACAATGCCAGACAAACAGATTATTTATTATTTATTTATTAACAGTTTCTTATATAGCGCAGCAAATTCCGTTGCGCTTTACAATTTGAATCAAGATTAACATTATACTGGGTTGTAAAAGACATACATACATGACATACATAAGGGTAAGAGGGCCCTACTCACAAGCTTACAATCTATAGGGAAATAGGTGTTGATACACAAGGAGAGGTGCTATTGCAAATTGGTCCAGCCCAATTGCAGATATTCTTGGTGGGCTGTATAATCCAATCACACTGGAAAGTTGGCCTAGGGTTAGGAGGATGTTCAATTGAAGAAAGAGAAGATGTGATAGGTGTTTACTATAAGAAGAGAGTTAGATAGGGAGCTATAAAAGGTTAGGTGGGCGGTCCTGGAATCTGATAAGCTTGTCTAAAGAGGTGAGTTTTCAGAGAACGCTTGAATGTTTGGAAATTAGTGGAAAGTCTTATTGTGCATGGGAGGGCATTCCACAGGGTGGGTGCAGCCCGAAAAAAGTCCTGTAACCATGCATGGGAACAAGTAATGCGCGGGGATGAGAGTCGCAGATCTTGTGCAGAACGGAGATGTCGGGTTGGAAGTTATTTTGAGATAAGTGAAGAGATGTATGTTGGTGTGGTTTGGTTAATAGCTTTATGTGTGAGTGTAAGTATTTTAAATTGAATACGGTAGAAGACCGGCAGCCAATGGAGGGACTGACAGAGTGGATCAGCAGACACTGAACGTTTGGTGAGAAAGATCAACCTCGCAGCTGCATTCAAAATGGATTGTAGTGGGGAGAGCCTGTTTTTGGGAAGACCAATAAGGAGACTATTGCAATAGTCAATGCGGGAAATTATGAGTGCGTGTATAAGAGTTTTTGCAGTGTCTTGCGTAAGATATGGTCGAATTTTGGCTGTGTTTCTTAGATGTATGTAACAGGATTTAGAGACAGATTGAATGTGGGGAACAAAAGACAGTTCAGAATCAAGGATCACACCTAGGCAGCGAGCTTGTGGGGTGGGGTAGATTGTCGAGTTGTCAACAGTAATAGAGATATCAGGTTGGTAACTGCTATTGGCTGGTGGAAATATAATTAATTCTGTTTTGGATATATTAAGTTTGAGGTGGCGAGATGACATCCAAGATGAAATGGCAGAGAGACATTCAGTGACACGGACCAGCACAGATGGTGACAAATCTGGGGAGGATAGGTAAATTTGAGTATCGTCCGCATACAGATGATACTGAAAACCAAAAGAGCTGATTAGTTTGCCAAGAGAGGTGGTATATATTGAGAAAAGCAGAGGACCTAATACTGAACCTTGTGGTACTCCAACTGATAGAGGTAGCGAAGTGGAGGTAGAATCAGAAAAGCGAACAGTGAAAGAGCGATTAGATAGGTAAGATGAGAACCAAGAAAGGGATGTGTCTTGAAGACCAATGGATTGTAGTGTTTGTATGAGAAGAGAGTGGTCAACAGTGTCAAAGGCAGCTGAGAGATCTAGAAAAATTAGAAGTGAATAATGGCCTTTAGCCTTGGCAGTGACCAGATCATTTACTACCTTAGCCAGTGCTGTCTCAGTGGAGTGTTGGGAACGAAAGCCTGACTGAAGTGGATCCAATAAGTTGTGGGAGTTAAGAAAGTGTGTGAGGCGAGAGTAGGCAAGTCTCTCCAGTAGCTTGGAGGGGAAAGGTAGCTGGGAGATAGGACGGTAATTTGAGAGAGAGTTAGGGTCAGAATTTTGTTGTTTCACAATGGGAGTGAACACTGCATGCTTGAACAGTGATGGAAAGATACCAGTAGAGAAAGAGAGATTACAGATTTTAGTTAAGTGTGGAATGAGCACAGGAGACAGAGCTTTACTGTTTACTGTACTGATGGGGGAGGGATGAAAGTACAATGCCGGACATACAGTTGGTGGAGGGATGAAAGCACAATGCCGGACATACAGAAGGGGGAGTGATGAAAGCACAATGCCGGACATACAGATGGTGGAGGGATGAAAGCACAAAGCAGGACATACATATGGGGGAGGGATGAAAGCAGAATGCCGGACATACAGATGGGGGAGGAATGAAAGCACAATTCTGGACATACAGATGGGGGAGGGATGAATGCACAATGCCGGGCATACAGATGCGGGAGGGGTGAAAGCACAATGCCGGACATACAAATGGGGGAGGAATGAAAGCACAATGCCGGACATACAGATGGGGGAGGGATGAAAACACAATGCCGGTCATCCAAATGGGAGAGGGATGAAAGCACAATGTCAGACATATAGATGGGGGATGGATGAAACACAATGCAGGACATACAGATGGGAGAGGGATGAAAGTATAATGCCGGACATACAGATGGGGTAGGAATGAAAGCACAATGCCGGACCTACAGATGGTGGAGGGACGAAAGCACAATGCCGGACATACAGCAGGGGGAGGGATGAAAGCACAATGCAGGACATACAGAAGGTGGAGGGATGAAAGCACAAAGCAGGACATACATATGAGGGAAGGATGAAAGCAGAATGCCGGACATACAGAATGGGGAGAGATGAAAGCACAATTCTGGACATACAGATGGGGGAGGGATGAAAGCACAATGCCGGGCATACAGATGTGGGATGAATGAAAGCACAATGCCGGACATACAGATGGGGGAGAGATAAAAGCACAATGCCGGACATACAGATGGGGGATGGATGAAAGAACACTGCCGGACACACAGATGGTAGAGGGATGAAAGCACAATGCCGGACATACAGATGGGGGTGGGATGAAGCACAATGCTGGAAATATAGATGGGGACAGATGAAACACAATGCCGGACATACAGATGGTGGAGGGATGAGAGCACAATGCCGGGCATACATAAGGGGGAGGGATGAAAGCACTATGCCGGGCATACATATGGGGGAGGGATGAAAGCAAAATGCCAGACATACAGATGGGGGAGGGATGAAAGCACTGTGCCAGACATACAGATGGTGGAGGGATGAAAGCACAATGCCGGACATACAGATGGGGGAGGGATGAAAGCACAATGCCGGACATACAGTTGGGGGAGGGATTTAAGCACAATGCTGGACATTCAGAAAAGGGGAGGGATGAAAGCACAATGCCGGACATACAGAAGGGGGAGGGATGAAAGCACAATGCAGGACATACAGATGGGTGAGGGATGATACACAATACCGGACAAACAGATGGGGGAGGATGAAAGCACAATGCCGGACATACAGAAGGGGGAGGGATGATAGCACAATGCCGGACATACAGAAGTGTGTGGGATGAAATCACAAAGCCGGACATACAGAAGGGGGAGGGATGAAAGCACAATGTCTGACATACAGATGTGTGTGGGATGAAAGCACAATGCCGGACAAACAGATGAGGGAGGGATGAAAGCACAATGCCGGTCATACAATTGGGGGAGGGATGAAAGCACAATGCCGGACATACAGAAGGGGGAGGGATGAAAGCACAATACCGGACATAGAGTTGATGGAGGGATGAAAGCACAATACCGGACATACAGAAGGGGGAGGGATGAAAGCACAATGCCGGACATACAGAAGGGGGGAGGGATGAAAGCACAAAGCAGGACATACATATGGGGGAGGGATGAAAGCAGAATGCCGGACATACAGATGGGGGAGGAATGAAAGCACAATTCCGGACATACAGATGGGGGAGGGATGAATGCACAATGCCGGGCATACAGATGGGGGAGGGGTGAAAGCACAATGCCGGACATACAGAAGGGGGAGGGATGAAAGCACAATGCCGGACATACAGATGTGTGTGGGATGAAAGCACAATGGCGGACATTCAAATGGGGGAGGAATGAAAGCACAATGCCAGACATACAGATGGGGGAGGGATGAAAACACAATGCCGGTCATCCAAATGGGTGAGGGATGAAAGCACAATGTCAGACATATAGATGGGGGACGGATGAAACACAATGCAGGACTTACAGATGGGGGAGGGAAGAAAGTATAATGCCGGACATACAGATGGGGTTGGAATGAAAGCACAATGCCGGACCTACAGATGGTGGAGGGATGAAAGCACAATGCCGGACATACAGCAGGGGGAGGGATGAAAGCACAATGCCAGACATACAGAAGGGGGGAGGGATGAAAGCACAAAGCAGGACATACATATGAGGGAGGGATGAAAGCAGAATGCCGGACATACAGAATGGGGAGGGATGAAAGCACAATTCTCGACATACAGATGGGGGAGGGATGAAAGCACAATGCCGGGCATACAGATGTGGGATGATTGAAAGCACAATGCCGGACATACAGATGGCGGAGAGATAAAAGCACAATGCCGGACATACAGATGGGGGATGGAAGAAAGAACACTGCCGGACACACAGATGGTAGAGGGATGGAAGCACAATGCCGGACATACAGATGGGGGTGGGATGAAGCACAATGCCGGTAATATAGATGGGGACAGATGAAACACAATGCCGGACATACAGATGGTGGAGGGATGAGAGCACAATGCCGGACATACATATGGGGGAGGGATGAAAGCACAATGCCAGACATACAGATGGGGGAGGGATGAAAGCACTGTGCCAGACATACACATGGTGGAGGGATGAAAGCACAATTCCGCACATACAGAAGAGGGAGGGATGAAAGCACAATGCCGGACATACAGATGGGGGAGGGATTTAAGCACAATGCTGGACATTCAGAAATGGGGAGGGACGAAAGCACAATGCCGGACATTCAGAAGGGGGAGGGATGAAAGCACAATGCAGGACATTCATATGGGGGAGGGATGAAAGCACAATACCGGACATACAGATGGGTAAGGGATGATACACAATACCGGACAAACAGATGAGGGTGGATGAAAGCACAATGCCGGACATAAAGATGGTGGAGGTATGAAAGCTCAATGCCGGACATACAGATGGTGAAGAGATGAGAGCACAATGCCGGGCGTACAGATGGTGGAGGGATGAAAGCACAATGCCAGAAGTACAGTTGGTGGAGGGATAAAAGCACAATGCCGAACATACAGAAGGGGGGAGGGATGAAAGCACAAAGAAGGACATACATATGGGGGAGGGATGAAAGCACAATGCCGAACATAAAGATGGGGTAGGAATGAAACCACAATGCAGGACATAAAGATGGTGGAGGTATGAAAGCACAATGCTGGACATACAGATGGGGAAGAGATGAGAGCACAATGCCGGACGTACAGATGGTGGAGGGATGAAAGCACAATGCCAGACGTACAGTTGGTGGAGGGATAAAAGCACAATGCCAGACATACAGAAGGGGGGAGGGATGAAAACACAAAGCAGGACATACATATGGGGGAGGGATGAAAGCACAATGCCGGACATACAGATGGGGTAGGAATGAAAGCACAATGCCGGACATACAGATTGTGGAGGGATGAAAACACAATGCCGGACATACAGAAGGGGGAGGGATGAATGCACAATGCCGGACATACAGAAGGGGGGAGGGATGAAAGCACAATGCCGGACAAACAGATGGGGGAGGGATGAAAGCACAATGCCGGTCATACAATTGGGGGAGGGATGAAAGCACAATGCCGGACATACAGATGGGGTAGGAATGAAAGCACAATACCGGACATACAGTTGGGGGAGGGATGAAAGTACAATGCCGGACATACAGAAGGGGGAGGGATGAAAGCACAATGCCGGACATACAGAAGGGGGGAGGGATAAAAGCACAAAGCAGGACATACATATGGGGGAGGGATGAAAGCAGAATGCCGGACATACAGATGGGGGAGGAATGAAAGCACAATTCCGGACATACAGATGGGAGAGGGATGAATGCACAATGCCGGGCATACAGATGGGGGAGGGGTGAAAGCACAATGCCGGACATACAGAAGGGGGAGGGATGAAAACACAATGCCGGACATACAGATGTGTGTGGGATGAAAGCACAATGGCGGACATTCAAATGGGGGAGGAATGAAAGCACAATGCCGGACATACAGATGGGGGAGGGATGAAAACACAATGCCGGTCATCCAAATGGGAGAGGGATGAAAGCACAATGTCAGACATATAGATGGAGGACGGATGAAACACAATGCAGGACATACAGATGGGGGAGGGATGAAAGTATAATGCCGGACATACAGATGAGGTTGGAATGAAAGCACAATGCCAGACCTACAGATGGTGGAGGGATGAAAGCACAATGCCGGACATACTGCAGGGGGAGGGATGAAAGCACAATGCCAGACATACAGAAGGGGGGAGGGATGAAAGCACAAAGCAGGACATACATATGAGGGAGGGATGAAAGCAGAATGCCGGACATACAGAATGTGGAGGGATGAAAGCACAATTCTCGACATACAGATGGGGGAGGGATGAAAGCACAATGCCGGGCATACAGATGTGGGATGATTGAAAGCACAATGCCGGACATACAGATGGCGGAGAGATAAAAGCACAATGCCGGACATACAGATGGGGGATGGATGAAAGAACACTGCCGGACACACAGATGGTAGAGGGATGGAAGCACAATGCCGGACATACAGATGGGGGTGGGCTGAAGCACAATGCCGGTAATATAGATGGGGACAGATGAAACACAATGCCGGACATACAGATGGTGGAGGGATGAGAGCACAATGCCGGACATACATATGGGGGAGGGATGAAAGCACAATGCCAGACATACAGATGGGGGAGGAATGAAAGCACTGTGCCAGACATACACATGGTGGAGGGATGAAAGCACAATTCCGGACATACAGAAGGGGGAGGGATGAAAGCACAATGCCGGACATACAGATGGGGGAGGGATTTAAGCACAATGCCGGACATTCAGAAATGGGGAGGGATGAAAGCACAATGCCGGACATACAGAAGGGGGAGGGATGAAAGCACAATGCAGGACATTCATATGGGGGATTGATGAAAGCACAATACCGGACATACAGATGGGTGAGGGATGATACACAATACCGGACAAACAGATGGGGGTGGATGAAAGCACAATGCCGGACATAAAGATGGTGGAGGTATGAAAGCACAATGCCGGACATACAGATGGGGAAAAGATGAGAGCACAATGCCGGGCGTACAGATGGTGGAGGGATGAAAGCACAATGCCAGACGTACAGTTGGTGGAGGGATAAAAGCACAATGCCGGACATACAGAAGGGGGGAGGGATGAAAGCACAAAGAAGGACATACATATGGGGGAGGGATGAAAGCACAATGCCGAACATACAGATGGGGTAGGAATGAAACCACAATGCAGGACATAAAGATGGTGGAGGTATGAAAGCACAATGCTGGACATACAGATGGGGAAGAGATGAGAGCACAATGCCGGACGTACAGATGGTGGAGGGATGAAAGCACAATGCCAGACGTACACTTGGTGGAGGGATAAAAGCACAATGCCGGACATACAGAAGGGGGGAGGGATGAAAACACAAAGCAGGACATACATATGGGGGAGGGATGAAAGCACAATGCCGGACATACAGATGGGGTAGGAATGAAAGCACAATGCCGGACATACAGATTGTGGAGGGATGAAAACACAATGCCTGACATACAGAAGGGGGAGGGATGAATGCACAATGCCGGACATACAGAAGGAGGGAGGGATGAAAGCACAAAGCAGGACATACATAAGGGGGAGGAATGAAAGCAGAATGCCGGACATACAGATGGGGGAGGGATGAAAGCTCCATTCCGGACATACAGATGGGGGAGGGATGAAAGCACAATGCCGGGCATACAGATGTGGGAAAAATTAAAGCACAATGCCGGACAAACAGATGGGGGATGGTTTAAAGAACACTGCTGGACACACAGATGGTAGAGGGATGAAAGCACAATGCCGGACAAACAGATGGGGGTGGGATGAAGAACAATGCCGGAAATATAGATGGGGGTTGGATGAAACACAATGCCGGACATACAGATGGTGGAGGGATGAGAGTACAATGCCGGACATACATATGGGGGTGGGATGAAAGCACAATGCCAGACATACAAATGGGTGAGGGATGAAAGCACTGTCCCAGACACACAGATCGTGGAGGGATGAAAGCACAATGCTGGACATACAGATGGGGGAGGGATGAAAGCACAATGCCGGACATACAGATGGGGGAGGGATTTAAACACAATGCTGGACTTTCAGAAATGGGGAGGGATGAAAGCACACTGTGGGACATACAGACGGGGGAGGGATGAAAGCACAATGCCAGACGTACAGTTGGTGGAGGGATGAAAGCACAATGCCGGACAAACAGATGGGGGAGGGATGAAAGCCCAATGCCGGACATACAGTTGGTGGAGGGATGAAAGCACAATTCCGGACATACAGATGGGGGAGGAATGAAAGCACAATGCCGGACATACAGATGGGGAGGGATGAAAGCACAATGCCGGATATACAGAAGGGGGAGGGATGAAAGCAAAATGCCAGACATACAGATTGGGGATGGATGAAAGCATAATGCAGGACAAACAGATGGGGGAGGGATGAAACCACAATGCTGGACATACAGTTGGTTGAGGGATGAAAGCAGAATGCCTGACTTACAGATGGGGGAGGGATGAAAGCAGAATGCCGGTTACAGATGGGGGAGGGATTTAAGCACAATCCTGGACATTCAGAAATGGGGAGGGATGAAAGCACAATGCTGTCAATACAGAAGTGGGAGGGATGAAAGCATAATGCCGGACATACAGATGGTGGAGGGATGAAAGCACAATGACGGACATACAGATGGGGGAGGGATGAAAGCACAATCCTGGACATTCAGAAATGGGGAGGGATGAAAGCACAATGCCGTCAATACAGAAGTGGGAGGGATGAAAGCATAATGCCTGACATACAGATGGTGGAGGGATGAAAGCACAATGACGGACATACAGAAGGGGGAAGGATTTAAGCACAATCCTGGACATTCATAAAAGGGGAGGGATGAAAGCACAATGCCGTCAATACAGAAGTGGGAGGGATGAAAGCATAATGCCGGACATACAGATGGTGGAGGGATGAAAGCACAATGCCGGACATACAGATGGGGGAGTGATGAAAGCACAATACCGGACAAACAGATGGGGGAGGATGAAAGCACAATGCCGGACATAAAGATGATGGAGGTATGAAAGCACAATGCCGGACATACAGATGTGGAAGAGATGAGAGCACAATGCCGGACAAAAAGATGGTGGAGGGATGAAAGCACAATGCCAGACGTACAGTTGGTGGAGGG
The DNA here is from genome assembly GCA_031769625.1 of Taudactylus pleione. Classification (NCBI taxonomy): domain Eukaryota; kingdom Metazoa; phylum Chordata; class Amphibia; order Anura; family Myobatrachidae; genus Taudactylus; species Taudactylus pleione. Next base: position 10,621,791 of record JAUIMM010000116.1, read on the forward strand.
ATGAAATCACAATGTCAGACAAACAGATGGGGGAGGGATGAAAGCACAATGCCAGACATACAGTAGGTGGAGGGATTAAAGCACAATGCCTGACATACAGATGGCAGAGGGTTGAAAGCACAATGCCGGACATACAGATGGGGGAGGGATGAAAGCACAATGCCGGACATACAGTTGGTGGAGGGATGAAAGCAGAATGCCGGACATACAGATGGTGGAGGGGTGAAAGCACAATGCCGGACAAACAGAAGGGGGAGGATGAAAGCACAATGCCAGACATAAAGATGGTGGAGGTATGTAAGCACAATGCCGGACATACAGATTGGGAAGAGATGAGAGCACAATGCCAGACGTACAGTTGGTGGAGGGTGGAAAGCACAATGCCGGACATACAGAAGGGGGGAGGGTTGAAAGCACAAAGCAGGACATACATATGGGGGAGGGATGAAAGCACAATGCCTGACATACAGATGGGGTAGTTATGAAAGCACAATGCCTGACATACAGATGGTGGAGGGATGAAAGCAGAATGCCGGACACACAGATGGTGGAGGGATGAAAGCAAAATGCCGGTTACAGATGGGGGAGGGATGAAAGCACAATGCTGAGCATACAGATGTGGGAGGAATGAAAGCACAATGCCGGACATACAGATGGGGGAGAGATAAAAGCACAATGCCAGACGTACAGTTGGTGGAGGGTGGAATGCACAATGCCGGAAAATACAGATGGGGGAGGGATAAAAGCTCAATGCAGGACAAACAGATGGGGAAGGGATGAAAGCACAATGTCGGAAATACAGATGGTGGAGGGATGAGAGCAAAATGCCGGACATACAGATGCGGGAGGGATGAAAGCACAATGCTGGACATACAGATGGGGGAGGGATGAAAGCACAATGCCGGACATACAGATGCGGGAGGGATGAAAGCACAATGCCGGACATACAGATGCGGGAGGGATTAAAGCACAATGCTGGACATACAGATGGGGGAGGGATGAAAGCACAATGCCGAACGTACAGATGGGGGAGGGATGAAAGCACAATGCCGGACATACAGATGCGGTAGGGATGAAAGCACAATGCTGGACATACAGTTGGGGGAGGGATGAAAGCACAATGCCGGACATACAGAAGGGGGAGGGATGAAAGCACAATGCCGGACATACAGATGGTGAAGAGATGAGAGCACAATGCCGGGCGTACAGATGGTGGAGGGATGAAAGCACAATGCCAGAAGTACAGTTGGTGGAGGGATAAAAGCACAATGCCGAACATACAGAAGGGGGGAGGGATGAAAGCACAAAGAAGGACATACATATGGGGGAGGGATGAAAGCACAATGCCGAACATAAAGATGGGGTAGGAATGAAACCACAATGCAGGACATAAAGATGGTGGAGGTATGAAAGCACAATGCTGGACATACAGATGGGGAAGAGATGAGAGCACAATGCCGGACGTACAGATGGTGGAGGGATGAAAGCACAATGCCAGACGTACAGTTGGTGGAGGGATAAAAGCACAATGCCAGACATACAGAAGGGGGGAGGGATGAAAACACAAAGCAGGACATACATATGGGGGAGGGATGAAAGCACAATGCCGGACATACAGATGGGGTAGGAATGAAAGCACAATGCCGGACATACAGATTGTGGAGGGATGAAAACACAATGCCGGACATACAGAAGGGGGAGGGATGAATGCACAATGCCGGACATACAGAAGGGGGGAGGGATGAAAGCACAATGCCGGACAAACAGATGGGGGAGGGATGAAAGCACAATGCCGGTCATACAATTGGGGGAGGGATGAAAGCACAATGCCGGACATACAGATGGGGTAGGAATGAAAGCACAATACCGGACATACAGTTGGGGGAGGGATGAAAGTACAATGCCGGACATACAGAAGGGGGAGGGATGAAAGCACAATGCCGGACATACAGAAGGGGGGAGGGATAAAAGCACAAAGCAGGACATACATATGGGGGAGGGATGAAAGCAGAATGCCGGACATACAGATGGGGGAGGAATGAAAGCACAATTCCGGACATACAGATGGGAGAGGGATGAATGCACAATGCCGGGCATACAGATGGGGGAGGGGTGAAAGCACAATGCCGGACATACAGAAGGGGGAGGGATGAAAACACAATGCCGGACATACAGATGTGTGTGGGATGAAAGCACAATGGCGGACATTCAAATGGGGGAGGAATGAAAGCACAATGCCGGACATACAGATGGGGGAGGGATGAAAACACAATGCCGGTCATCCAAATGGGAGAGGGATGAAAGCACAATGTCAGACATATAGATGGAGGACGGATGAAACACAATGCAGGACATACAGATGGGGGAGGGATGAAAGTATAATGCCGGACATACAGATGAGGTTGGAATGAAAGCACAATGCCAGACCTACAGATGGTGGAGGGATGAAAGCACAATGCCGGACATACTGCAGGGGGAGGGATGAAAGCACAATGCCAGACATACAGAAGGGGGGAGGGATGAAAGCACAAAGCAGGACATACATATGAGGGAGGGATGAAAGCAGAATGCCGGACATACAGAATGTGGAGGGATGAAAGCACAATTCTCGACATACAGATGGGGGAGGGATGAAAGCACAATGCCGGGCATACAGATGTGGGATGATTGAAAGCACAATGCCGGACATACAGATGGCGGAGAGATAAAAGCACAATGCCGGACATACAGATGGGGGATGGATGAAAGAACACTGCCGGACACACAGATGGTAGAGGGATGGAAGCACAATGCCGGACATACAGATGGGGGTGGGCTGAAGCACAATGCCGGTAATATAGATGGGGACAGATGAAACACAATGCCGGACATACAGATGGTGGAGGGATGAGAGCACAATGCCGGACATACATATGGGGGAGGGATGAAAGCACAATGCCAGACATACAGATGGGGGAGGAATGAAAGCACTGTGCCAGACATACACATGGTGGAGGGATGAAAGCACAATTCCGGACATACAGAAGGGGGAGGGATGAAAGCACAATGCCGGACATACAGATGGGGGAGGGATTTAAGCACAATGCCGGACATTCAGAAATGGGGAGGGATGAAAGCACAATGCCGGACATACAGAAGGGGGAGGGATGAAAGCACAATGCAGGACATTCATATGGGGGATTGATGAAAGCACAATACCGGACATACAGATGGGTGAGGGATGATACACAATACCGGACAAACAGATGGGGGTGGATGAAAGCACAATGCCGGACATAAAGATGGTGGAGGTATGAAAGCACAATGCCGGACATACAGATGGGGAAAAGATGAGAGCACAATGCCGGGCGTACAGATGGTGGAGGGATGAAAGCACAATGCCAGACGTACAGTTGGTGGAGGGATAAAAGCACAATGCCGGACATACAGAAGGGGGGAGGGATGAAAGCACAAAGAAGGACATACATATGGGGGAGGGATGAAAGCACAATGCCGAACATACAGATGGGGTAGGAATGAAACCACAATGCAGGACATAAAGATGGTGGAGGTATGAAAGCACAATGCTGGACATACAGATGGGGAAGAGATGAGAGCACAATGCCGGACGTACAGATGGTGGAGGGATGAAAGCACAATGCCAGACGTACACTTGGTGGAGGGATAAAAGCACAATGCCGGACATACAGAAGGGGGGAGGGATGAAAACACAAAGCAGGACATACATATGGGGGAGGGATGAAAGCACAATGCCGGACATACAGATGGGGTAGGAATGAAAGCACAATGCCGGACATACAGATTGTGGAGGGATGAAAACACAATGCCTGACATACAGAAGGGGGAGGGATGAATGCACAATGCCGGACATACAGAAGGAGGGAGGGATGAAAGCACAAAGCAGGACATACATAAGGGGGAGGAATGAAAGCAGAATGCCGGACATACAGATGGGGGAGGGATGAAAGCTCCATTCCGGACATACAGATGGGGGAGGGATGAAAGCACAATGCCGGGCATACAGATGTGGGAAAAATTAAAGCACAATGCCGGACAAACAGATGGGGGATGGTTTAAAGAACACTGCTGGACACACAGATGGTAGAGGGATGAAAGCACAATGCCGGACAAACAGATGGGGGTGGGATGAAGAACAATGCCGGAAATATAGATGGGGGTTGGATGAAACACAATGCCGGACATACAGATGGTGGAGGGATGAGAGTACAATGCCGGACATACATATGGGGGTGGGATGAAAGCACAATGCCAGACATACAAATGGGTGAGGGATGAAAGCACTGTCCCAGACACACAGATCGTGGAGGGATGAAAGCACAATGCTGGACATACAGATGGGGGAGGGATGAAAGCACAATGCCGGACATACAGATGGGGGAGGGATTTAAACACAATGCTGGACTTTCAGAAATGGGGAGGGATGAAAGCACACTGTGGGACATACAGACGGGGGAGGGATGAAAGCACAATGCCAGACGTACAGTTGGTGGAGGGATGAAAGCACAATGCCGGACAAACAGATGGGGGAGGGATGAAAGCCCAATGCCGGACATACAGTTGGTGGAGGGATGAAAGCACAATTCCGGACATACAGATGGGGGAGGAATGAAAGCACAATGCCGGACATACAGATGGGGAGGGATGAAAGCACAATGCCGGATATACAGAAGGGGGAGGGATGAAAGCAAAATGCCAGACATACAGATTGGGGATGGATGAAAGCATAATGCAGGACAAACAGATGGGGGAGGGATGAAACCACAATGCTGGACATACAGTTGGTTGAGGGATGAAAGCAAAATGCCTGACTTACAGATGGGGGAGGGATGAAAGCAGAATGCCGGTTACAGATGGGGGAGGGATTTAAGCACAATCCTGGACATTCAGAAATGGGGAGGGATGAAAGCACAATGCTGTCAATACAGAAGTGGGAGGGATGAAAGCATAATGCCGGACATACAGATGGTGGAGGGATGAAAGCACAATGACGGACATACAGATGGGGGAGGGATGAAAGCACAATCCTGGACATTCAGAAATGGGGAGGGATGAAAGCACAATGCCGTCAATACAGAAGTGGGAGGGATGAAAGCATAATGCCTGACATACAGATGGTGGAGGGATGAAAGCACAATGACGGACATACAGAAGGGGGAAGGATTTAAGCACAATCCTGGACATTCATAAAAGGGGAGGGATGAAAGCACAATGCCGTCAATACAGAAGTGGGAGGGATGAAAGCATAATGCCGGACATACAGATGGTGGAGGGATGAAAGCACAATGCCGGACATACAGATGGGGGAGTGATGAAAGCACAATACCGGACAAACAGATGGGGGAGGATGAAAGCACAATGCCGGACATAAAGATGATGGAGGTATGAAAGCACAATGCCGGACATACAGATGTGGAAGAGATGAGAGCACAATGCCGGACAAAAAGATGGTGGAGGGATGAAAGCACAATGCCAGACGTACAGTTGGTGGAGGGATGAAATCACAATGTCAGACAAACAGATGGGGGAGGGATGAAAGCACAATGCCAGACATACAGTAGGTGGAGGGATTAAAGCACAATGCCTGACATACAGATGGCAGAGGGTTGAAAGCACAATGCCGGACATACAGATGGGGGAGGGATGAAAGCACAATGCCGGACATACAGTTGGTGGAGGGATGAAAGCAGAATGCCGGACATACAGATGGTGGAGGGGTGAAAGCACAATGCCGGACAAACAGAAGGGGGAGGATGAAAGCACAATGCCAGACATAAAGATGGTGGAGGTATGTAAGCACAATGCCGGACATACAGATTGGGAAGAGATGAGAGCACAATGCCAGACGTACAGTTGGTGGAGGGTGGAAAGCACAATGCCGGACATACAGAAGGGGGGAGGGTTGAAAGCACAAAGCAGGACATACATATGGGGGAGGGATGAAAGCACAATGCCTGACATACAGATGGGGTAGTTATGAAAGCACAATGCCTGACATACAGATGGTGGAGGGATGAAAGCAGAATGCCGGACACACAGATGGTGGAGGGATGAAAGCAAAATGCCGGTTACAGATGGGGGAGGGATGAAAGCACAATGCTGAGCATACAGATGTGGGAGGAATGAAAGCACAATGCCGGACATACAGATGGGGGAGAGATAAAAGCACAATGCCAGACGTACAGTTGGTGGAGGGTGGAATGCACAATGCCGGAAAATACAGATGGGGGAGGGATAAAAGCTCAATGCAGGACAAACAGATGGGGAAGGGATGAAAGCACAATGTCGGAAATACAGATGGTGGAGGGATGAGAGCAAAATGCCGGACATACAGATGCGGGAGGGATGAAAGCACAATGCTGGACATACAGATGGGGGAGGGATGAAAGCACAATGCCGGACATACAGATGCGGGAGGGATGAAAGCACAATGCCGGACATACAGATGCGGGAGGGATTAAAGCACAATGCTGGACATACAGATGGGGGAGGGATGAAAGCACAATGCCGAACGTACAGATGGGGGAGGGATGAAAGCACAATGCCGGACATACAGATGCGGTAGGGATGAAAGCACAATGCTGGACATACAGTTGGGGGAGGGATGAAAGCACAATGCCGGACATACAGAAGGGGGAGGGATGAAAGCACAATGCCGGACATACAGCTGTGTGTGGGATGAAAGCACAATGCCAGACATACAGATGGGGGAGGGATGAAACCACAATGCCGGACATACAGATGGGGGAGAGATGAAAGCACAATTCCAGACATACAGATTGGGGAGGGATGAAAGCACAATGCTGGACATACAGATGGTGGAGGGATGAAAGCACAATGCCGGACATACTGAAGGGGGAGGGATGAATGCACAATGCCAAACATACAGAAGGGGGAGGGATGAAAGCACAATGCCGGCATACAGATGGGGGAGGGATGAAAGCACAATGCCGGACATACAGATGCGGGAGGGATGAAAGCACAATGCTGGAAATACAGATGGGGGAGGGATGAAAGCACAATGCCCAACATACAGATGGGGGAGGGATGAAAGCACAATGCTGGACATACAGATGCAGGAGGGATGAAAGCACAATGCTGGACATACAGTTGGGGGAGGGATGAAAGCACAATGCCGGACATACAGAAGGGGATGAAAGCACAATGCCGGACATACAGCTGTGTGTGGGATGAAAGCACAATGCCAGACATACAGATGGGGGAGGGATGAAACCAGAATGCCGGACATACAGATGGGGGTGGGATGAAAGCACAATTCCAGACATACAGAATGGGGAGGAATGAAAGCACAATGCCGGACATACAGAGGGTGGAGGAATGAATGCACAATGCCGGACATACCGAAGGGGGAGGGAAGAAAGCACAATTCCGGACATACAGATGTGGGAGGGATGAAAGCACAATGCCGGCATACAGATGTGGGAGGAATGAAAGCACAGTGCCGGACATACAGATGGGGGAATGAAGAAAGCACAATGCCGGACATACAGATGGGGGATGTATGAAAAAACACTGCCGGATATACATATGGGGAGAGATGAGAGCACAATGCCGGATATACATATGGGGGAGGGAAAAAAGCACAATGCCGGACATACAGATGTCGGAGGGATGAAAGCACTATGCCAGACAAAGAGATGGTGGAGGGATGAAAGCACAATGCAGGACATACAGATTGGGGAGGGATGAAAGCACAATACCGGACATACAGATGGGGGAGGAATGAAAGCACAATTCCGGACATACAGATGGGGGAGGGATGAATGCACAATGCCGGGCATACAGATGGGGGAGGGGTGAAAGCACAATGCCGGACATACAAATGGGGGAGGAATGAAAGCACAATGCCGGACATACAGATGGGGGAGGGATGAAAACACAATGCCGGTCATCCAAATGGGAGAGGGATGAAAGCACAATGTCAGATATATAGATTGGGGACGGATGAAACACAATGCAGGACATACAGATGGGGGAGGGATGAAAGTATAATGCCGGACATACAGATGGGGTAGGAATGAAAGCACAATGCCGGACCTACAGATGGTGGAGGGATGAAAGCACAATGCCGGACATACAGCAGGGGGAGGGATGAAAGCACAATGCAGGACATACAGAAGGGGGGAGGGATGAAAGCACAAAGCAGGACATACATATGAGGGAAGGATGAAAGCAGAATGCCGGACATACAGAATGGGGAGGGATGAAAGTACAATTCTGGACATACAGATGGGGGAGGGATGAAAGCACAATGCCGGGCATACAGATGTGGGATGAATGAAAGCACAATGCCGGACATACAGATGGGGGAGAGATAAAAGCACAATGCCGGACATACAGATGGGGGATGGATGAAAGAACACTGCCGGACACACAGATGGTAGAGGGATGAAAGCACAATGCCGGACATACAGATGGGGGTGGGATGAAGCACAATGCCGGAAATATAGATGGGGACAGATGAAACACAATGCCAGACATACAGATGGTGGAGGGATGAGAGCACAATGCCGGGCATACATATGGGGGAGGGATGAAAGCACAATGCCTGGCATACATATGGGGGAGGGATGAATGCACAATGCCAGACATACAGATGGGGGAGGGATGAAAGCACTGTGCCAGACATAAAGATGGTGGAGGGATGAAAGCAGAATGCCGGACATACAGATGGGGGAGGGATGAAAGCACAATGCCGGACATACAGATGGGGGAGGGATTTAAGCACAATGCTGGACATTCAGAAAAGGGGAGGGATGAAAGCACAATGCCGGACATACAGAAGGGGGAGGGATGAAAGCACAATGCAGGACATTCATATGGGGGAGGGATGAAAGCACAATACCGGACACACAGATGGGTGAAGGAGGATACACAATACCGGACAAACAGATGGGGGAGTATGAAAGCACAATGCCGGACATACAGAAGGGGGAGGGATGATAGCTCAATGCCGGACATACAGAAGTGTGTGGGATGAAATCACAAAGCCGGACATACAGAAGGGGGAGGGATGAAAGCACAATGTCTAACATACAGATGTGTGTGGGATGAAAGCACAATGCCGGACAAACAGATGGGGGAGGGATGAAAGAACAATGCCGGTCATACAATTGGGGGAGGGATGAAAGCACAATGCCGGACATACAGATGGGGTAGGAATGAAAGCACAATACCGTACATACAGTTGGTGGAGGGATGAAAGCACAATGCCGGACATACAGAAGGGGGAGGGATGAAAGCACAATGCCGGACATACAGAAGGGGGGAGGGATGAAAGCTCAAAGCAGGACATACATATGGGTGAGGGATGAAAGCAGAATGCCGGACATACAGATGGGGAGGAATGAAAGCACAATTCCGGACATACAGATGGGGGAGGGATGAATGCACAATGCCGGGCATACAGATGGGGGAGGGGTGAAAGCACAATGCCGGACATACAGAAGGGGGAGGGATGAAACCACAATGACGGACATACAGATGTGTGTGGGATGAAAGCACAATGGCGGACATTCAAATGGGGGAGGAATGAAAGCACAATGCCGGACATACAGATGGGGGAGGGATGAAAACACAATGCCGGTCATCCAAATGGGAGAGGGATGAAAGCACAATGTCAGACATATAGATGGGGGACGGATGAAACACAATGCAGGACATACAGATGGGGGAGGGATGAAAGTATAATGCCGGACATACAGATGGGGTTGGAATGAAAGCACAATGCCGGACCTACAGATGGTGGAGGGATGAAAGCACAATGCCGGACATACAGCAGGGGGAGGGATGAAAGCACAATGCCAGACATACAGAAGGGGGGAGGGATGAAAGCACAAAGCAGGACATACATATGAGGGAGGGATGAAAGCAGAATGCCGGACATACAGAATGGGGAGGGATGAAAGCACAATTCTCGACATACCGATGGGGGAGGGATGAAAGCACAATGCCGGGCATACAGATGTGGGATGATTGAAAGCACAATGCCGGACATACAGATGGGGGATGGATGAAAGAACACTGCCGGACACACAGATGGTAGAGGGATGGAAGCACAATGCCGGACATACAGATGGTGGTGGGATGAAGCACAATGCCGGTAATATAGATGGGGACAGATGAAACACAATGCCGGACATACAGATGGTGGAGGGATGAGAGCACAATGCCGGACATACATATGGGGGAGGGATGAAAGCACAATGCCAGACATACAGATGGGGGAGGGATGAAAGCACTGTGCCAGACATACACATGGTGGAGGGATGAAAGCACAATTCCGGACATACAGAAGGGGGAGGGATGAAAGCACAATGCCAGACATACAGATGGGGGAGGGATTTAAGCACAATGCCGGACATTCAGAAATGGGGAGGGATGAAAGCACAATGCCGGACATACAGAAGGGGGACGGATGAAAGCACAATGCAGGACATTCATATGGGGGAGGGATGAAAGCACAATACCGGACATACAGATGGGTGAGGGATGATACACAATACCGGACAAACAGATGTGGGTGGATGAAAGCACAATGCCGGACATAAAGATGGTGGAGGTATGAAAGCACAATGCCGGACATACAGATGGGGAAGAGATGAGAGCACAATTCCGGACGTACAGATGGTGGAGGGATGAAAGCACAATGCCAGACGTACAGTTGGTGGAGGGATAAAAGCACAATGCCGGACATACAGAAGGGGGGAGGGATGAAAGCACAACGAAGGACATACATATGGGGGAGGGATGGAAGCACAATGCCGAACATACAGATGGGGTAGGAATGAAACCACAATGCAGGACATAAAGATGGTGGAGGTATGAAAGCACAATGCTGGACATACAGATGGGGAAGAGATGAGAGCACAATGCCGGACGTACAGATGGTGGAGGGATGAAAGCACAATGCCAAACGTACAGTTGGTAAAGGGATTAAAGCACAATGCCGGACATACAGAAGGGGGGAGGGATGAAAACAAAAAGCAGGACATACATATGGGGGAGGGATGAAAGCACAATGCCGGACATACAGATGGGGTAGGAATGAAAGCACAATGCCGGACATACAGATTGTGGAGGGATGAAAACACAATGCTGGACATACAGAAAGGGAGGGATGAATGCACAATGCCGGACATACAGAAGGGGGGAGGGATGAAAGCACAATGCCGGACAAACAGATGGGGGAGGGATGAAAGCACAATGCCGGTCATACAATTGGGGGAGGGATGAAAGCACAATGCCGGACATACAGATGGGGTAGGAATGAAAGCACAATACCGGACATACAGTTGGTGGATGGATGAAAGCACAATGCCGGACATACAGAAGGGGGAGGGATGAAAGCACAATGCCGGACATACAGAAGGGTAGAGGGATGAAAGCACAAAGCAGGACATACATATGGGGGAGGGATGAAAGCAGAATGCCAGACATACAGATGGGGGAGGAATGAAAGCACAATTCCGGACATACAGATGGGGGAGGGATGAATGCACAATGCCGGGCATACAGATTGGGGAGGGGTGAAAGCACAATGCCGGACATACAGAAGGGGGAGGGATGAAAGCACAATGCCGGACATACAGATGTGTGTGGGATGAAAGCACAATGGCTGACTTTCAGATGGGTGAGGAATGAAAGCACAATGCCGGACATACAGATGGGGTTGGAATGAAAGCACAATGCCGGACCTACAGATGGTGGAGGGATGAAAGCACAATGCCGGACATACAGCAGGGGGAGGGATGAAAGCACAAAGCCAGACATACAGAAGGGGGGAGGGATGAAAGCACAAAGCAGGACATACATATGAGGGAGGGATGAAAGCAGAATGCCGGACATACAGAATGGGGGGGGATGAAAGCACAATTCTCGACATACAGATGGGGGAGGGATGAAAGCACAATGCCGGGCATACAGATGTGGGATGATTGAAAGCACAATGCCGGACATACAGATGGCGGAGAGATAAAAGCACAATGCCGGACATACAGATGGGGGATGGATGAAAGAACACTGCCGGACACACAGATGGTAGAGGGATGGAAGCACAATGCCGGACATACAGAGGGGGGTGGGATGAAGCACAATGCCGGTAATATAGATGGGGACAGATGAAACACAATGCCGGACATACAGATGGTGGAGGGATGAGAGCACAATGCCGGACATACATATGGGGGAGGGATGAAAGCACAATGCCAGACATACAGATGGGGGAGGGATGAAAGCACTGTGCCAGACATACACATGGTGGAGGGATGAAAGCACAATTCCGGACATACAGAAGGGGGAGGGATGAAAGCACAATGCCGGACATACAGATGGGGGAGGGATTTAAGCACAATGCCGGACATTCAGAAATGGGGAGGGATGAAAGCACAATGCCCGACATACAGAAGGGGGAGGGATGAAAGCACAATGCAGGACATTCATATGGGGGAGGGATGAAAGCACAATACCGGACATACAGATGGGTGAGGGATGATACACAATACCGGACAAACAGAAGCGGGTGGATGAAAGCACAATGCCGGACCTAAAGATGGTGGAGGAATGAAAGCACAATTCCGGACATACAGAAGGGGGAGGGATGAATGCACAATGCCGGGCATACAGATTGGGGAGGGGTGAAAGCACAATGCCGGACATACAGAAGGGGGAGGGATGAAAGCACAATGCCGGACAAACAGATGTGTGTGGGATGAAAGCACAATGGCTGACTTTCAAATGAGGGAGGAATGAAAGCACAATGCCGGACATACAGATGGGGGAGGGATGAAAACACAATGCCGGTCATCCAAATGGTAGAGGGATGAAAGCACAATGTCAGACATATAGATGGGGGACGGATGAAACACAATGCAGGACATACAGATGGGGGAGGGATGAAAGTATAATGCCGGACATACAGATGGGGTTGGAATGAAAGCACAATGCCGGACCTACAGATGGTGGAGGGATGAAAGCACAATGCCGGACATACAGCAGGGGGAGGGATGAAAGCACAAAGCCAGACATACAGAAGGGGGGAGGGATGAAAGCACAAAGCAGGACATACATATGAGGGAGGGATGAAAGCAGAATGCCGGACATACAGAATGGGGGGGGATGAAAGCACAATTCTCGACATACAGATGGGGGAGGGATGAAAGCACAATACCGGGCATACAGATTTGGGATGATTGAAAGCACAATGCCGGACATACAGATGTCGGAGAGATAAAAGCACAATGCCGGACATACAGATGGGGGATGGATGAAAGAACACTGCCGGACAGACAGATGGTAGAGGGATGGAAGCACAATGCCGGACATACAGAGGGGGGTGGGATGAAGCACAATGCCGGTAATATAGATGGGCCAGATGAAACACAATGCCGGACATACAGATGGTGGAGGGATGAGAGCACAATGCCGGACATACATATGGGGGAAGGATGAAAGCACAATGCCAGACATACAGATGGGGGAGGGATGAAAGCACTGTGCCAGACATACACATGGTGGAGGGATGAAAGCACAATGCCGGACATACAGAAGGGGGAGGGATGAAAGCACAATGCCGGACATACAGATGGGGAAGGGATTTAAGCACAATGCCGGACATTCAGAAATGGGGAGGGATGAAAGCACAATGCCGGACATACAGAAGGGGGAGGGATGAAAGCACAATGCATGACATTCATATGGGGGAGGGATGAAAGCACAATACCGGACATACAGATGGGTGAGGTATGATACACAATACCGGACAAACAGAAGGGGGTGGATGAAAGCACAATGCCGGACATAAAGATGGTGGAGGTATGAAAGCACAATGCCGGACATACAGATGGGGAAGAGATGAGAGCACAATGCCGGGCGTACAGATGGTGGAGGGATGAAAGCACAATGCCGGACATGCAGAAGGGGAGGGATGAAAGCACAAAGAATGACATACAATTGGGGGAGGGATGAAAGCACAATGCCGAACATACAGATGGGGTAGGAATGAAACCACAATGCAGGACATAAAGATGGTGGAGGTATGAATGCACAATGCCAGACATACAGATGGGGTAGGAATGAAAGCACAATGCCGGACATAAAGATTGTGGAGGGATGAAAACACAATGCCGGACATACAGAAGGGGGAGGGATGAATGCACAATGCCGGACATTCAGAAGGGGGGAGGGATGAAAGCACAAAGCAGGACATTCATAAGGGGGAGGAATGAAAGCAGAATGCCGGACATACAGATGGGGGAGGGATGAAAGCACCATTCCGGACATACAGATGGGGGAGGGATGAAAGCACAATGCCGGGCATACAGATGTGGGAAAAATGAATGCACAATGACGGACAAACAGATGGGGGATGGATGAAAGAACACTGCTGGACACACAGATGGTAGAGGGATGAAAGCACAATGCCGGACAAACAGATGGGGGTGGGATGAAGAACAATTGCGGAAATATAGATGGGGGTGGGATGAAAGCACAATGCCAGACATACAAATGGGGGAGGGATGAAAGCACTGTCCCAGACACACAGATCGTGGAGGGATGAAAGCACAATGCTGGACATACAGATGGGGGAGGGATGAAAGCACAATGCCGGACATACAGATGGGGGAGGGATTTAAACACAATGCTGTACATTCAGAAATGGGGAGGGATGAAAGCACACTGCCGGACATACAGAAGGGGGAGGGATGAAAGCACAATGCCAGACGTACAGTTGGTGGAGGGATGAAAGCACAATGCCGGACAAACAGATGGGGGAGGGATGAAAGCACAATGCCGGACATACAGTTGGTGGAGGGATGAAAGCACAATTCCGGACATACAGATGGGGGAGGAATGAAAGCACAATGCCGGACATACAGATGGGGGAGGGATGAAAGCACAATACCGGAAATACAGATGGGGAGGGATGAAAGCACAATGCCGGATATACAGAAGGGGGAGGGATGAAAGCAAAATGCCAGACATACAGATGGGGGATGGATGAAAGCACAGTGCCGGACATACAGATGGGGAAGAGATGAGAGCACAATGCCGGACGTACAGATGGTGGAGGGATAAAAGCACAATGCCAAATGTACAGTTGGTGGAGGGATGAAAGCACAATGCCGGACAAACTGATGGGGGAGGGAAGAAAGCACAATGCCGGACATACAGTTGATGGAGGGATGAAAGCAGAATGCCGGACATACAGAAGGGGGAGGGATGAAAGCAGAATGCCGGTTACAGATGGGGGAGGGATGAATGCAGAATGCCAGACATACAGATGGGGGAGGGATTTAAGCACAATCCTTGACATTCAGAAATGGGGAGGGATGAAAGCACAATGCCGTAAATACAGAAGGAGGAGGGATGAAAGCACAATGTAGGACATACAGATGGGGGAGGGATGAAAGCACAATGCCGGACATACAGATGGGGGAGGGATGAAAGCACAATGCCGGACATACTGATGGGGGAGGGATGAAAGCACAATACCAAACAAACAGATGGGGGAGGATGAAAGCACAATGCCGGACATAAAGATGATGGAGGTATGAAAGCACAATGCCGGACATACAGATGGGGAAGAGATGAGAGCACAATGCCGGACAAAAAGATGGTGGAGGGATGAAAGCACAATGCCAGACGTACAGTTGGTGGAGGGATGAAATCACAATGCCAGACAAACAGATGGGGGAGGGATGAAAGCACAATGCCAGACATACAGTTGGTGGATGGATTAAAGCACAATGCCGGACATACAGATGGGGGAGGGTTGAAAGCACTATGCCGGACATACAGATGGGGGAGGGATGAAAACACAATGCCGGACATACAGTTGGTGGAGGGATGAAAGCAGAATGCCGGACATACAGATGGTGGAGGGATGAAAGCACAATGCCGGTTACAGATGGGGGAGGGATGAAAGCACAATGCTGGACATACAGATGTGGGAGGAATGAAAGCACAATGCCGGACATACAGATGGGGGAGAGATAAAAGCACAATGCCGGACATACAGATGGGGGATGGATGAAAGAACACTGCCGGACATACAGATGGAGGTGGGATGAAGAACAATGCCGGAAATATAGATGGGGGATGGATGAAACACAATGCCAGACATACAGATGGTGGAAGGATGAGAGCACAATGCCGGACATACATATGGGGGAGGGATGAAAGCACAATGCCAGACATGCAGATGGGGGAGTGATGAAAGAACTGTGCCAGACATACAGATGGTGGAGGGGTGAAAGCACAATGCCGGACAAACAGATGGGGGAGGATGAAAGCACAAAGCCAGACATAAAGATGGTGGAGGTATGAAAGCACAATGCCGGACATACAGATGGGGAATAGATGAGAGCACAATGCCAGACGTACAGTTGGTGGAGGGTGGAAAGCACAATGCCGGACAAACAGAAGGGGGGAGGGATGAAAGCACAAAGCAGGACATACATATGGGGGAGGGATGAAAGCACAATGTCGGACATACAGATGGGGTAGGAATGAAAGCACAATGCCGGACATACAGAAGGGGGAGGGATGAATGCACAATGCCGGACATACAGAAGGGGGGGTGATAAAAGCACAAAGCATGACATACATATGGGGGAGGGATGAAAGCAGAATGCCGGACATACAGATGGGGGAGGGATGAAAGCACAATTCCGGACATACAGATGAGGGAGGGAAGAAAGCACAATGCCGGGCATACAGATGTGGAAGGGATGAAAGCACAATGCCGGGCATACAGATGTGGGAGGAATGAAAGCACAATGCCGGACATACAGATGTGGGAGAGATAAAAGCACAATGCTGGACATACAGATGGGGGATGGATGAAAGAACACTGCTGGACATACAGATGGTAGAGGGATGAAAGCACAATGCCGGACAAAAAGATGGGGGAGAGATGAAAGCACAATGCCGAACATAGAGATGGGGAAGAGATGAGAGCACAATGCCAGACGTACAGTTGGTGGATGGTGGAAAGCACAATGCCGGACATACAGAAGGGGGGAGGGTTGAAAGCACAAAGCAGGACATACATATGGGGGAGGGATGAAAACACAATGCCGGACATACAGATGGGGTAGGAATGAAAGCACATTGCCTGACATACAGATGGAGGAGGGATGAAAGCCGAATGCCAGACATACAGATGGTGGAGGGATGAAAGCACAATGCCGGTTACAGATGGGGGAGGGATGAAAGCACAATGCTGAGCATACAGATGTGGGAGGAATGAAAGCACAATGCCGGACATACAGATGGGGAAGAGATGAGAGCACAATGCCAGATGTACAGTTGGTGGAGGGTGGAAAGCACAATGCCAGACATACAGACGGGGGGAGGGATGAAAGCACAAAGCAGGACATACATATGGGGGAGAGATGAAAGCACAATGCCGGACAAACAGATGGGGGAGGATGAAAGCACAATGCCAGACATAAAGATGGTGGAGGTATGAAAGCACAATGCCGTACATACAGATGGGGAAGAGATGAGAGCACAATGCCAGACGTACAGTTTGTGGAGGGTGGAAAGCACAATGCCGGACATACAGAAGGGGGGAGGGATGAAAGCACAATGCCGGACATACAGATGGGGTAGGAATGAAAGCACAATGCCGGACATACAGAAGGGGGAGGGATGAATGCACAATGCCGGACAACAGAAGGGGGGGTGATAAAAGCACAAAGCATGACATACATATGGGGGAGGGATGAAAGCAGAATGCCGGACATACAGATGGTGGAGGGATGAAAGCACAATTCTGGACATACAGATGGGTGAGGGAAGAAAGCACAATGCCGGGCATACAGATGTGGAAGGGATGAAAGCACAATGCCGGGCATACAGATGTGGGAGGAATGAAAGCACAATGCCAGACATACAGATGGGGGAGAGATAAAAGCACAATGCTGGACATACAGATGGGGGATGGATGAAAGAACACTGCTGGACATACAGATGGTAGAGGGATGAAAGCACAATGCCGGACGAACAGATGGGGGAGGGATGAAAGCACAATGCCGAACATAGAGATGGGGGAGGGATAAAAGCACAATGCAGGACATACAGATGCGGCAGGGATGAAAGCACAATGCCGGACATACAGAAGGGGGAGGGATGAAAGCACAATGCCGGACATACAGATGTGTGTGGGATGAAAGCACAATGCCCGACATACTGGTGGGGGAGGGAAGAAAGCACAATTCCGGACATACAGTTGATGGAGGGATGAAAGCAGAATGCCGGACATACAGAAGGGGGAGGGATGAAAGCACAATGCCGGACGTACAGATGGTGGAGGGATAAAAGCACAATGCCAGACGTACAGTTGGTGGAGGGATGAAAGCACAATGCCGGACAAACTGATGGGGGAGGGAAGAAAGCACAATGCCGGACATACAGTTGATGGAGGGATGAAAGCAGAATGCCGGACATACAGAAGGGGGAGGGATGAAAGCAGAATGCTGGTTACAGATGGGGGAGGGATGAAAGCAGAATGCCAGACATACAGATGGGGGAGGGATTTAAGCACAATCCTTGACATTCAGAAATGGGGAGGGATGAAAGCACAATGCCGTAAATACAGAAGGAGGAGGGATGAAAGCACAATGTAGGACATACAGATGGGGGAGGGATGAAAGCACAATGCCAGACATACAGATGGGGGAGGGATGAAAGCACAATGCCGGACATACTGATGGGGGAGGGATGAAAGCACAATACCAAACAAACAGATGGGGGAGGATGAAAGCACAATGCCGGACATAAAGATGATGGAGGTATGAAAGCACAATGCCGGACATACAGATGGGGAAGAGATGAGAGCACAATGCCGGACAAAAAGATGGTGGAGGGATGAAAGCACAATGCCAGACGTACAGTTGGTGGAGGGATGAAATCACAATGCCAGACAAACAGATGGGGGAGGGATGAAAGCACTATGCCGGACATACAGATGGGGGAGGGATGAAAACACAATGCCGGACATACAGTTGGTGGAGGGATGAAAGCAGAATGCCGGACATACAGATGGTGGAGGGATGAAAGCACAATGCCGGTTACAGATGGGGGAGGGATGAAAGCACAATGCTGGACATACAGATGTGGGAGGAATGAAAGCACAATGCCGGACATACAGATGGGGGAGAGATAAAAGCACAATGCCGGACATACAGATGGGGGATGGATGAAAGAACACTGCCGGACATACAGATGGAGGTGGGATGAAGAACAATGCCGGAAATATAGATGGGGGATGGATGAAACACAATGCCAGACATACAGATGGTGGAAGGATGAGAGCACAATGCCGGACATACATATGGGGGAGGGATGAAAGCACAATGCCAGACATGCAGATGGGGGAGTGAAGAAAGAACTGTTCCAGACATACAGATGGTGGAGGGGTGAAAGCACAATGCCGGACAAACAGATGGGGGAGGATGAAAGCACAAAGCCAGACATAAAGATGGTGGAGGTATGAAAGCACAATGCCGGACATACAGATGGGGAATAGATGAGAGCACAATGCCAGACGTACAGTTGGTGGAGGGTGGAAAGCACAATGCCGGACAAACAGAAGGGGGGAGGGATGAAAGCACAAAGCAGGACATACATATGGGGGAGGGATGAAAGCACAATGTCGGACATACAGATGGGGTAGGAATGAAAGCACAATGCCGGACATACAGAAGGGGGAGGGATGAATGCACAATGCCGGACATACAGAAGGGGGGGTGATAAAAGCACAAAGCATGACATACATATGGGGGAGGGATGAAAGCAGAATGCCGGACATACAGATGGGGGAGGGATGAAAGCACAATTCCGGACATACAGATGAGGGAGGGAAGAAAGCACAATGCCGGGCATACAGATGTGGAAGGGATGAAAGCACAATGCCGGGCATACAGATGTGGGAGGAATGAAAGCACAATGCCGGACATACAGATGTGGGAGAGATAAAAGCACAATGCTGGACATACAGATGGGGGATGGATGAAAGAACACTGCTGGACATACAGATGGTAGAGGGATGAAAGCACAATGCCGGACAAAAAGATGGGGGAGGGATGAAAGCACAATGCCGAACATAGAGATGGGGAAGAGATGAGAGCACAATGCCAGACGTACAGTTGGTGGAGGGTGGAAAGCACAATGCCGGACATACAGAAGGGGGGAGGGTTGAAAGCACAAAGCAGGACATACATATGGGGGAGGGATGAAAGCACAATGCCGGACATACAGATGGGGTAGGAATGAAAGCACATTGCCTGACATACAGATGGAGGAGGGATGAAAGCCGAATGCCAGACATACAGATGGTGGAGGGATGAAAGCACAATGCCGGTTACAGATGGGGGAGGGATGAAAGCACAATGCTGAGCATACAGATGTGGGAGGAATGAAAGCACAATGCCGGACATACAGATGGGGAAGAGATGAGAGCACAATGCCAGATGTACAGTTGGTGGAGGGTGGAAAGCACAATGCCAGACATACAGACGGGGGGAGGGATGAAAGCACAAAGCAGGACATACATATGGGGGAGAGATGAAAGCACAATGCCGGACAAACAGATGGGAGAGGATGAAAGCACAATGCCAGACATAAAGATGGTGGAGGTATGAAAGCACAATGCCGTACATACAGATGGGGAAGAGATGAGAGCACAATGCCAGACGTACAGTTTGTGGAGGGTGGAAAGCACAATGCCGGACATACAGAAGGGGGGAGGGATGAAAGCACAATGCCGGACATACAGATGGGGTAGGAATGAAAGCACTATGCCGGACATACAGAAGGGGGAGGGATGAATGCACAATGCCGGACAACAGAAGGGGGGGTGATAAAAGCACAAAGCATGACATACATATGGGGGAGGGATGAAAGCAGAATGCCGGACATACAGATGGTGGAGGGATGAAAGCACAATTCCGGACATACAGATGGGTGAGGGAAGAAAGCACAATGCCGGGCATACAGATGTGGAAGGGATGAAAGCACAATGCCGGGCATACAGATGTGGGAGGAATGAAAGCACAATGCCAGACATACAGATGGGGGAGAGATAAAAGCACAATGCTGGACATACAGATGGGGGATGGACGAAAGAACACTGCTGGACATACAGATGGTAGAGGGATGAAAGCACAATGCCGGACGAACAGATGGGGGAGGGATGAAAGCACAATGCCGAACATAGAGATGGGGGAGGGATAAAAGCACAATGCAGGACATACAGATGCGGCAGGGATGAAAGCACAATGCCGGACATACAGAAGGGGGAGGGATGAAAGCACAATGCCGGACATACAGATGTGTGTGGGATGAAAGCACAATGCCCGACATACTGGTGGGGGAGGGAAGAAAGCACAATGCCGGACATACAGTTGATGGAGGGATGAAAGCAGAATGCCGGACATACAGAAGGGGGAGGGATGAAAGCACAATGCCGGACGTACAGATGGTGGAGGGATAAAAGCACAATGCCAGACGTACAGTTGGTGGAGGGATGAAAGCACAATGCCGGACAAACTGATGGGGGAGGGAAGAAAGCACAATGCCGGACATACAGTTGATGGAGGGATGAAAGCAGAATGCCGGACATACAGAAGGGGGAGGGATGAAAGCAGAATGCCGGTTACAGATGGGGGAGGGATGAAAGCAGAATGCCAGACATACAGATGGGGGAGGGATTTAAGCACAATCCTTGACATTCAGAAATGGGGAGGGATGAAAGCACAATGCCGTAAATACAGAAGGAGGAGGGATGAAAGCACAATGTAGGACATACAGATGGGGGAGGGATGAAAGCACAATGCCGGACATACAGATGGGGGAGGGATGAAAGCACAATGCCGGACATACTGATGGGGGAGGGATGAAAGCACAATACCAAACAAACAGATGGGGGAGGATGAAAGCACAATGCCGGACATAAAGATGATGGAGGTATGAAAGCACAATGCCGGACATACAGATGGGGAAGAGATGAGAGCACAATGCCGGACAAAAAGATGGTGGAGGGATGAAAGCACAATGCCAGACGTACAGTTGGTGGAGGGATGAAATCACAATGCCAGACAAACAGATGGGGGAGGGATGAAAGCACTATGCCGGACATACAGATGGGGGAGGGATGAAAACACAATGCCGGACATACAGTTGGTGGAGGGATGAAAGCAGAATGCCGGACATACAGATGGTGGAGGGATGAAAGCACAATGCCGGTTACAGATGGGGGAGGGATGAAAGCACAATGCTGGACATACAGATGTGGGAGGAATGAAAGCACAATGCCGGACATACAGATGGGGGAGAGATAAAAGCACAATGCCGGACATACAGATGGGGGATGGATGAAAGAACACTGCCGGACATACAGATGGAGGTGGGATGAAGAACAATGCCGGAAATATAGATGGGGGATGGATGAAACACAATGCCAGACATACAGATGGTGGAAGGATGAGAGCACAATGCCGGACATACATATGGGGGAGGGATGAAAGCACAATGCCAGACATGCAGATGGGGGAGTGAAGAAAGAACTGTTCCAGACATACAGATGGTGGAGGGGTGAAAGCACAATGCCGGACAAACAGATGGGGGAGGATGAAAGCACAAAGCCAGACATAAAGATGGTGGAGGTATGAAAGCACAATGCCGGACATACAGATGGGGAATAGATGAGAGCACAATGCCAGACGTACAGTTGGTGGAGGGTGGAAAGCACAATGCCGGACAAACAGAAGGGGGGAGGGATGAAAGCACAAAGCAGGACATACATATGGGGGAGGGATGAAAGCACAATGTCGGACATACAGATGGGGTAGGAATGAAAGCACAATGCCGGACATACAGAAGGGGGAGGGATGAATGCACAATGCCGGACATACAGAAGGGGGGGTGATAAAAGCACAAAGCATGACATACATATGGGGGAGGGATGAAAGCAGAATGCCGGACATACAGATGGGGGAGGGATGAAAGCACAATTCCGGACATACAGATGAGGGAGGGAAGAGAGCACAATGCCGGGCATACAGATGTGGAAGGGATGAAAGCACAATGCCGGGCATACAGATGTGGGAGGAATGAAAGCACAATGCCGGACATACAGATGTGGGAGAGATAAAAGCACAATGCTGGACATACAGATGGGGGATGGATGAAAGAACACTGCTGGACATACAGATGGTAGAGGGATGAAAGCACAATGCCGGACAAAAAGATGGGGGAGGGATGAAAGCACAATGCCGAACATAGAGATGGGGAAGAGATGAGAGCACAATGCCAGACGTACAGTTGGTGGAGGGTGGAAAGCACAATGCCGGACATACAGAAGGGGGGAGGGTTGAAAGCACAAAGCAGGACATACATATGGGGGAGGGATGAAAGCACAATGCCGGACATACAGATGGGGTAGGAATGAAAGCACATTGCCTGACATACAGATGGAGGAGGGATGAAAGCCGAATGCCAGACATACAGATGGTGGAGGGATGAAAGCACAATGCCGGTTACAGATGGGGGAGGGATGAAAGCACAATGCTGAGCATACAGATGTGGGAGGAATGAAAGCACAATGCCGGACATACAGATGGGGAAGAGATGAGAGCACAATGCCAGATGTACAGTTGGTGGAGGGTGGAAAGCACAATGCCAGACATACAGACGGGGGGAGGGATGAAAGCACAAAGCAGGACATACATATGGGGGAGAGATGAAAGCACAATGCCGGACAAACAGATGGGGGAGGATGAAAGCACAATGCCAGACATAAAGATGGTGGAGGTATGAAAGCACAATGCCGTACATACAGATGGGGAAGAGATGAGAGCACAATGCCAGACGTACAGTTTGTGGAGGGTGGAAAGCACAATGCCGGACATACAGATGGGGGGAGGGATGAAAGCACAATGCCGGACATACAGATGGGGTAGGAATGAAAGCACAATGCCGGACATACAGAAGGGGGAGGGATGAATGCACAATGCCGGACAACAGAAGGGGGGGTGATAAAAGCACAAAGCATGACATACATATGGGGGAGGGATGAAAGCAGAATGCCGGACATACAGATGGTGGAGGGATGAAAGCACAATTCCGGACATACAGATGGGTGAGGGAAGAAAGCACAATGCCGGGCATACAGATGTGGAAGGGATGAAAGCACAATGCCGGGCATACAGATGTGGGAGGAATGAAAGCACAATGCCAGACATACAGATGGGGGAGAGATAAAAGCACAATGCTGGACATACAGATGAGGGATGGATGAAAGAACACTGCTGGACATACAGATGGTAGAGGGATGAAAGCACAATGCCGGACAAACAGATGGGGGAGGGATGAAAGCACAATGCCGAACATAGAGATGGGGGAGGGATAAAAGCACAATGCAGGACATACAGATGCGGCAGGGATGAAAGCACAATGCCGGACATACAGAAGGGGGAGGGATGAAAGCACAATGCCGGACATACAGATGTGTGTGGGATGAAAGCACAATGCCCGACATACTGGTGGGGGAGGGAAGAAAGCACAATGCCGGACATACAGTTGATGGAGGGATGAAAGCAGAATGCCGGACATACAGAAGGGGGAGGGATGAAAGCACAATGCCGGACGTACAGATGGTGGAGGGATAAAAGCACAATGCCAGACGTACAGTTGGTGGAGGGATGAAAGCACAATGCCGGACAAACTGATGGGGGAGGGAAGAAAGCACAATGCCGGACATACAGTTGATGGAGGGATGAAAGCAGAATGCCGGACATACAGAAGGGGGAGGGATGAAAGCAGAATGCCGGTTACAGATGGGGGAGGGATGAAAGCAGAATGCCAGACATACAGATGGGGGAGGGATTTAAGCACAATCCTTGACATTCAGAAATGGGGAGGGATGAAAGCACAATGCCGTAAATACAGAAGGAGGAGGGATGAAAGCACAATGTAGGACATACAGATGGGGGAGGGATGAAAGCACAATGCCGGACATACAGATGGGGGAGGGATGAAAGCACAATGCCGGACATACTGATGGGGGAGGGATGAAAGCACAATACCAAACAAACAGATGGGGGAGGATGAAAGCACAATGCCGGACATAAAGATGATGGAGGTATGAAAGCACAATGCTGGACATACAGATGGGGAAGAGATGAGAGCACAATGCCGGACAAAAAGATGGTGGAGGGATGAAAGCACAATGCCAGACGTACAGTTGGTGGAGGGATGAAATCACAATGCCAGACAAACAGATGGGGGAGGGATGAAAGCACTATGCCGGACATACAGATGGGGGAGGGATGAAAACACAATGCCGGACATACAGTTGGTGGAGGGATGAAAGCAGAATGCCGGACATACAGATGGTGGAGGGATGAAAGCACAATGCCGGTTACAGATGGGGGAGGGATGAAAGCACAATGCTGGATATACAGATGTGGGAGGAATGAAAGCACAATGCCGGACATACAGATGGGGGAGAGATAAAAGCACAATGCCGGACATACAGATGGGGGATGGATGAAAGAACACTGCCGGACATACAGATGGAGGTGGGATGAAGCACAATGCCGGAAATATAGATGGGGGATGGATGAAACACAATGCCGGACATAAAGATGGTGGAAGGATGAGAGCACAATGCCGGACATACATATGGGGTAGGGATGAAAGCACAATGCCAGACATGCAGATGGGGGAGTGATGAAAGAACTGTGCCAGACATACAGATGGTGGAGGGGTGAAAGCACAATGCCGGACAAACAGATGGGGGAGGATGAAAGCACAAAGCCAGACATAAAGATGGTGGAGGTATGAAAGCACAATGCCGGACATACAGATGGGGAATAGATGAGAGCACAATGCCAGACGTACAGTTGGTGGAGGGTGGAAAGCACAATGCCGGACAAACAGAAGGGGGGAGGGATAAAAGCACAAAGCAGAACATACATATGGGGGAGGGATGAAAGCACAATGTCGGACATACAGATGGGGTAGGAATGAAAGCACAATGCCGGACATACAGAAGGGGGAGGGATGAATGCACAATGCCAGACATACAGAAGGGGGGGTGATAAAAGCACAAAGCATGACATACATATGGGGGAGGGATGAAAGCAGAATGCCGGACATACAGGTGGGGGAGGGATGAAAGCACAATTCCGGACATACAGATGAGGGAGGGAAGAAAGCACAATGCCGGGCATACAGATGTGGAAGGGATGAAAGCACAATGCCGGGCATACAGATGTGGGAGAGATAAAAGCACAATGCTGGACATACAGATGGGGGATGGATGAAAGAACACTTCTGGACATACAGATGGTAGAGGGATGAAAGCACAATGCCGGACAAAAAGATGGGGGAGGGATGAAAGCACAATGCCGAACATAGAGATGGGGAAGAGATGAGAGCACAATGCCAGACGTACAGTTGGTGGAGGGTGGAAAGCACAATGCCGGACATACAGAAGGGGGGAGGGTTGAAAGCACAAAGCAGGACATACATATGGGGGAGGGATGAAAGCACAATGCCGGACATACAGATGGGGTAGGAATGAAAGCACATTGCCTGACATACAGATGGAGGAGGGATGAAAGCAGAATGCCAGACATACAGATGGTGGAGGGATGAAAGCACAATGCCGGTTACAGATGGGGGAGGGATGAAAGCACAATGCCGAGCATACAGATGTGGGAGGAATGAAAGCACAATGCCGGACATACAGATGGGGAAGAGATGAGAGCACAATGCCAGTTGTACAGTTGGTGGAGGGTGGAAAGCACAATGCCAGACATACAGACGGGGGGAGGGATGAAAGCACAAAGCAGGACATACATATGGGGGAGAGATGAAAGCAATATGCCGGACAAACAGATGGGGGAGGATGAAAGCACAATGCCAGACATAAAGATGGTGGAGGTATGAAAGCACAATGCCGGACATACAGATTGGGAAGAGATGAGAGCACAATGCCAGACGTACAGTTTGTGGAGGGTGGAAAGCACAATGCCGGACATACAGAAGGGGGGAGAGATGAAAGCACAATGCCGGACATACAGATGGGGTAGGAATGAAAGCACAATGCCGGACATACAGAAGGGGGAGGGATGAATGCACAATGCCGGACAACAGAAGGGGGGGTGATAAAAGCACAAAGCATGACATACATATGGGGGAGGGATGAAAGCAGAATGCCTGACATACAGATGGTGGAGGGATGAAAGCACAATTCCGGACATACAGATGGGTGAGGGAAGAAAGCACAATGCCGGGCATACAGATGTGGGAGGGATGAAAGCACAATGCCGGTCATACAGATGTGGGAGGAATGAAAGCACAATGCCAGACATACAGATGGGGGAGAGATAAAAGCACAATGCTGGACATACAGATGGGGAATGGATGAAAGAACACTGCTGGACATACAGATGGTAGAGGCATGAAAGCACAATGCCGGACAAACAGATGGGGGAGGGATGAAAGCACAATGCCGAACATAGAGATGGGGGAGGGATGAAAGCACAATGCAGGACATACAGATGCGGCAGGGATGAAAGCACAATGCCGGACATACAGAAGGGGGAGGGATGAAAGCACAATGCCGGACATACAGATGTGTGTGGGATGAAAGCACAATGCCCGACATACTGGTGGGGGAGGGATGAAAGCACAATGCCGGACATACAGATGGGGGAGTGATTAAGCACAATGTTGGACATTCAGAAATGGGGAGGGATGAAAGCACAATGAAGGACATACAGAAGGGGGAGGGATGAAAGCACAATGCAGGACATTCGTATGGGGGAGGGATGAAAGCACAATGCCGGACATACAGATGGGTGAGGTATGAAAGCACAATGCCGGATATACAGATGGGGAAGGGATGACACACAATACCGGACAAACAGATGGGGGAGGATGAAAGCACAATAACGGACATAAAGATGGTGGATGTATGAAAGCACAATGCCGGACATACAGATGGGGAAGAGATGAGAGCACAATGCCGGACGTACAGATGGTGGAGGGATAAAAGCACAATGCCAGACGTACAGTTGGTGGAGGGATGAAAGCACAATGCCGGACAAACTGATGGGGGAGGGAAGAAAGCACAATGCCGGACATACAGTTGATGGAGGGATGAAAGCAGAATGCCGGACATACAGAAGGGGGAGGGATTTAAGCACAATCCTTGACATTCAGAAATGGGGAGGGATGAAAGCACAATGCCGTAAATACAGAAGGAGGAGGGATGAAAGCACAATGTAGGACATACAGATGGGGGAGGGATGAAAGCACAATGCCGGACATACAGATGGGGGAGGGATGAAAGCACAATGCCGGACATACTGATGGGGGAGGGATGAAAGCACAATACCAAACAAACAGATGGGGGAGGATGAAAGCACAATGCCGGACATAAAGATGATGGAGGTATGAAAGCACAATGCCGGATATACAGATGGGGAAGAGATGAGAGCACAATGCCGGACAAAAAGATGGTGGAGGGATGAAAGCACAATGCCAGACGTACAGTTGGTGGAGGGATGAAATCACAATGCCAGACAAACAGATGGGGGAGGTATGAAAGCACAATGCCAGACATACAGTTGGTGGATGGATTAAAGCACAATGCCGGACATACAGATGGGGGAGGGTTGAAAGCACTATGCCGGACATACAGATGGGGGAGGGATGAAAACACAATGCCGGACATACAGTTGGTGGAGGGATGAAAGCAGAATGCCGGACATACAGATGGTGGAGGGATGAAAGCACAATGCCGGTTACAGATGGGGGAGGGATGAATGCACAATGCTGGACATACAGATGTGGCAGGAATGAAAGCACAATGCCGGACATACAGATGGGGGAGAGATAAAAGCACAATGCCGGACATACAGATGGGGGATGGATGAAAGAACACTGCCAGACATACAGATGGAGGTGGGATGAAGCACAATGCCGGAAATATAGATGGGGGATGGATGAAACACAATGCCGGACATACAGATGGTGGAAGGATGAGAGCACAATGCCGGACATACATATGGGGGAGGGATGAAAGCACAATGCCAGACATGCAGATGGGGGAGTGATGAAAGAACTGTGCCAGACATACAGATGGTGGAGGGGTGAAAGCACAATGCCGGACAAACAGATGGGGGAGGATGAAAGCACAAAGCCAGACATAAAGATGGTGGAGGTATGAAAGCACAATTCCGGACATACAGATGGGGAATAGATGAGAGCACAATGCCAGACGTACAGTTGGTGGAGGGTGGAAAGCACAATGCCGGACAAACAGAAGGGGGGAGGGATGAAAGCACAAAGCAGGACATACATATGGGGGAGGGATGAAAGCACAATGTCGGACATACAGATGGGGTAGGAATGAAAGCACAATGCCTGACATACAGATGGTGGAGGGATGAAAGCAGAAAGCCGGACATACAGATGGTGTAGGGATGAAAGCACAATGCCTGTTACAGATGGGGGAGGGATGAAAGCACAATGCTGAGCATACAGATGTGGGAGGAATGAAAGCACAATGCCGGACATACAGATGGGGGAGAGATAAAAGCAATATGCCGGACATACAGATGGGGGATGGACGAAAGAACACTGCCGGACATAAAGATGGTGGAGGTATGAAAGCACAATGCCGGACATACAGATGGGGAAGAGATGAGAGCACAATGCCAGACGTACAGTTGGTGGGGGGTGGAAAGCACAATGCCGGACATACAGAAGGGGGGAGGGATGAAAGCACAAAGCAGGACATACATATGGGGGAGTAATGAAAGCACAATGCCGGACAAACAGATGGGGGAGGATGAAAGCACAATGCCAGACATAAAGATGGTGGAGGTATGAAAGCACAATGCCGGACATACAGATGGGGAAGAGATGAGAGCACAATGCCAGACGTACAGTTGGTGGAGGGTGGAATGCACAATGCCGGAAAATACAGATGGGGGAGGGATAAAAGCTCAATGCAGGACAAACAGATGGGGGAGGGATGAAAGCACAATGCCGGAAATACAGATGGTGGAGGGATGAGAGCAAAATGCCGGACATACAGATGCGGGAGGGATGAAAGCGAAATGCTGGACATACAGATGGGGGAGGGATGAAAGCACAATGCCGGACATACAGATGCGGGAGGGATGAAAGCACAATGCCGGACATACAGATGCGGGAGGGATGAAAGCACAATGCTGGACATACAGATGGGGGAGGGATGAAAGCACAATGCCGAACATACAGATGGGGGAGGGATGAAAGCACAATGCCGGACATACAGATGCCTTAGGGATGAAAGCACAATGCTGGACATACAGTTGGGGGAGGGATGAAAGCACAATGCCGGACATACAGAAGGGGGAGGGTTGAAAGCACAATGCCGGACATACAGCTGTGTGTGGGATGAAAGCACAATGCCAGACATACAGATGGGGGAGGGATGAAACCACAATGCCGGACATACAGATGGGGGAGGGATGAAAGCACAATTCCAGACATACAGATTGGGGAGGGATGAAAGCACAATGATGGACATACAGATGGTGGAGGGATGAAAGCACAATGCCGGACATACAGAAGGGGGAGGGATGAATGCACAATGCCAAACAAACAGAAGGGGGACGGATGAAAGCACAATGCCGGCATACAGATGGGGGAGGGATGAAAGCACAATGCCGGACATACAGAAGCGGGAGGGATGAAAGCACAATGCTGGAAATACAGATGGGGGAGGGATGAAAGCACAATGCCGAACATACAGAAGGGGGAGGGATGAAAGCACAATGCCGGACATACAGATGCGGTAGGGATGAAAGCACAATGCTGGACATACAGTTGGGGGAGGGAATGCACAATGCCGGACATACAGAAGGGGATGAAAGCACAATGCCGGACATACAGCTGTGTGTGGGATGAAAGCACAATGCCAGACATACAGAATGGGGAGGAATGAAAGCACAATGCCGGACATACAGAGGGTGGAGGGATGAAAGCACAATGCCGGACATACCGAAGGGGGAGGGAAGAAAGCACAATTCCGGACATACAGATGTGGGAGGGATGAAAGCACAATGCCGGCATACAGATGTGGGAGGAATGAATGCACAGTGCCAGACATACAGATGGGGGAGTGAAGAAAGCACAATGCCGGACATACAGATGGGGGATGTATGAAAAAACACTGCCGGATATACAGATGGTGGAGAGATGAGAGCACAATGCCGGATATACATATGGGGGAGGGATGAAAGCACAATGCCGGACATACAGATGTGGGAGGGATGAAAGCACTATGCCAGACAAAGAGATGGTGGAGGGATGAAAGCACAATGCCGGACATACAGATGGGGGAGGGATGAAAGCACAATGCCGGACATACAGATGGGGGAGGGATTTAAGCACAATGTTGGACATTCAGAAATGGGGAGGGATGAAAGCTCAATGCCGGACATACAGAAGGGGGAGGGATGAAAGCACTATGCAGGACATACATATGGGGGAGGGATGAAAGCACAATGCTGGACATACAGATGGGGGAGGGATGAAAGCACAATGCAGGACATACAGAAGGGTGAGGGATGAAAGTACAGTGCCGGACAACCATATGGGTGTGCGATGAAAGCACAATGTCCTACATACAGATGGGGTAGGGATGAAAGCACAATGACGGACAAACAGATGTTGGAGGGATGAAAGTACAATGCCAGACATAAAGATGGGGGAGGGATGAAAGCATATGCTGGACATACAGATGGAGGAGGGATGAAAGCACAATGCACGACATATGGAAGGGTGAGGTATGAAAGCTCAATGCCAGACATACAGATGGGGAGGGATGAAAGCACAATGCCGGACATACACATGGGGGAGGGATGAAAGCACAATGCCGGACATACAAAAGGGGGAGGGATGAAAGCTCAATTCCGGACATACAGAGGGCGGAGGGATGAAAGCACAAAGCCGGACATACAGATGGCGGAGGGATGAAAGCACAATGCCGGACATACAGATGGGGTAGGAATGAAAGCACAATGACGGACATACAGATGGTGGAGGGAAGAAAGCACAAAGCCGGACATACAGATGTGTGTGGGATGAAAACACAATGCCAGACCTACAGATGGGGAAGGGATGAAAGTACAATGCCGGACATACAGATGGCGGAGGGATGAAAGCACAATGCCGGACATACAGATGGGGTAGGAATGATAGCACAATGCCGTACATACAGAACGGGGAGGGATGAAAGCACAATGCAGGACATACATATGGGGGAGGGATGAAAGCACAATGCCGGACATACAGATGGTGGAGGGATGAAAGCACAATGCCGGACATACAGATGGGGGAAGGATGAAAGCACAATGCCGGACATACAGGTGGGGGAGGGATGAAAATACATTTCCGGACATACAGATGTGTGTGGGATGAAAGCACAATGCTGGACAAACAGAAGGGGGAGGGAAGAAAGCACAATGCCGGACATACAGATGGTGGAGGGATGAAAGCACAATGCCGGACAAACAGAAGGTGGAGGGATGAATGCACAATGCCGAACATACAGATGGGGGAGGGATGAAAGCAAAATTCCGGACATACAGATGTGGGAGGGATGAAAGCACAATGCCGGACAAAAAGAAAGGTGAGGGATGAAAGCACAATGCCGGACATACAGATGGTGGAGGGATAAGAGCAAAATGCCGGACATAATTATGGGGGAGGGATGAAAACACAATGCCGGACAAACAGATGGGGGAGGGATGAAAGCACAATTCTGGACATACAGATGAGGGAGGGATGAAAGCACAATGCCGGGCATACAGATGTGGGAGGGATGAAAGCACAATGCCGGACAAACAGATGGGGGAGGGATGAAAGCACAATGCCGGACATACAGAACGGGAAGGGATGAAAGCACAATGCCGGACATACAGATGGGGGATGGATGAAAAAACACTGCCGGACATACAGATGGTGGAGGGATGAAAGCACAATGCCGGACATACAGATGGGGGTGGGATGAAGCACAATCCCGGAAATACAGATGGGGGAGGGAAGAAACACAATGCCGAACATACAGATGGTGGAGAGATGAGAGCACAATGCCGGACATACAGATGTGGTTGGGATGAAAGCACTATGCCAGACATACAGATGGTGGAGGGATGTAAGCACAAAGCCGGAAATATAAATTGGGGAGGGAAGAAAGCACAATGCCGGACATTCAGATTGGGGAGGGATGAAAGCACAATGCCGGACACACAGAAGGGGGAGGGATGAAAGCACAATGCCGGACATACAGATGTGTGTGGGATGAAAGCACAATGTCAGACCTACAGATGGGGGAGGGATGAAAGCACAATGCCGGACAAACAGATGGGGTAGGGATGAATGCACAATGCAGGAGATACAGATGGCTGAGGGATGAATGCACAATGCCGGACATACAGATGGTGGAGGGATGAAAGCACAATGCTCGACATACAAATGAGGGACAAATGAAATCACAATGCCGGACATACAGATGGGGGAGGGATGAAAGCACAATGCCGGACATACAGATGGGGGAGGGATGAAAGCACAATGCCGGACATACAGATGTGGGAGGGATGAAAGCACAATGCCGGACATACAGATGGGGTAGGAATGAAAGCACAATGCCGGACATACAGATGGTGGAGGGATGAAAGCACAATGCCGGACATACAGAAGGGGGTGGGATGAAAGCACAATGCCGGACATACAGAAGGGGGAGGGATGAAAGCACAATGCCGGACATACAGATGGTGGAGGGATGAAAGCACAATGCCGGACATACAGATGGTGGAGGGATGAAAGCACAATGCTGGACATACAAATGGGGGACGAATGAAAACACAATGCCGGACATACAGAAGGGGGAGGGATGAAAGCACAATGCCGAACATACAGATGATGGAGGGATGAGAGCAAAATGCCGGACATAAATTTGGGAGAGGGAGGAAACACAATGCTAGACAAACAGATGGGGGAGGGATGAAAGCACAATTCCGGACATACAGATGGGGGAGCATTAAAAGCAGAATGCCGGACATACAGATGCAGGATGGATGAAAGCACAATGCCGGACATACAGATGGGGGAGGGATGAAAGCACAATGCTGGACATACAGAAGTGTGAGGGATGAAAGCACAATGCCGGACATATAGATGTGTGTGCGATGAAAGCACAATACCAGACATACAGATGGGGGATGG
This sequence comes from Taudactylus pleione, assembly GCA_031769625.1. Lineage (NCBI taxonomy): Eukaryota > Metazoa > Chordata > Amphibia > Anura > Myobatrachidae > Taudactylus > Taudactylus pleione. The sequence continues at coordinate 10,656,129 of JAUIMM010000116.1, forward strand.
ATGAAACCACAATGCCGGACATACAGATGGGGGAGGGATAAAAGCACAATGCCGTACATACAGATTGGGGAGGAATGAAAGCACAATGCCGGACATACAGATGGTGGAGGGATGAAAGCACAATGCCGGACATACAGAAGGGGAGGGATGAATGCACAATGCCGAACATACAGAAGGGGAGGGATGAAAGCACAATTCCGTACATACAGATGTGGGAGGGATGAAAGCATAATGCCGGGCATACAGATGTGGGAGGAATGAACGCACAATGCCGGACATACAGATGGGGGAGTGAAGAAAGCACAATGCCGGACATACAGATGGGGGATGGATGAAAAAACACTGCCAGACATACAGATGGTGGAGGGATGAAAGCACAATGCCGGACATACAGATGGGGGATGGATGAAAAAACACTGCCAGACATACAGATGGTGGAGGGATGAAAGCACAATGCCGGGGATACAGATGGGGGTGGGATGAAACACAATGCCGGACATACAGATGGTGGAGAGATGAGAGCACAATGCCAGACATACATATGGGGGAGGGATGAAAGCACATTGCTGGACATACAGATGTGGGAGGGATGAAAGAACAATGCAGGACATACAGATGGGGGAGGGATGAAAGTACAGTTCCGGACATACAGATGGGTGTGGGATGAAAGCACAATGTCCTACATACAGATGGGGGAGGGATGAAAGCACAATGCCGGACATATAGATGGGGGAGGGATTTAAGCACAATGCTGGACTTTCAGAAATGGGGAAGGATGAAAGCAAATTGCCGGACATACAGAAGGGGGAGGGATGAAAGCACAATGCAGGAAATACATATGGGGGAGGGATGAAAGCACAAGGCTGGACAAACAGATGGGGGATGGATGAAAGAACAATGCAGGACATACAGATGGGGGAGGGATGAAAGTACAGTTCCGGACATACAGATGGGTGTGGGATGAAAGCACAATGTCCTACATACAGATGGGGGAGGGATGAAAGTACAATGACAGACAAAAAGATGAGGGAGGGATGAAAGCATATGCCGGACATACAGATGGTGGAGGGATGAATTCACAATGCCGGATATACAGAAGGGGGAGGGATGAAAGCACAATGCCGGACATACAGAAGTGGGAGGGATGAAAGCACAATGCAGGACATACTTATGGCGGAGGGATGAAAGCACAATGCCGGACATACAGATGGGAGAGGGATGAAAGCACAAAGCCGGACATGTAAATGTGGGAGGGATGAAAGCACAATGCCGGAAATACAGATGGGGGAGGGATGAAAGCACAATGCCGGACATACAGAAGGGGGAGTGATGAAAGCACAGTGCCGGACATACAGATGTGTGTGGGATGAAAGCACAATGTCAGACCTACAGATTGGGGATGGATGAAAGCACAATGCCGGACATACAGATGGGGGAGGGATGAAAGCACAATGCCGGACATACAGATGGGGTAGGAATGAAAACACAATGCCGGACATACAGATGGTGGAGGGATGAAAGCACAATGCCGGACATACAGAAGGGGGAGGGATGAAAGCAGAATGCCGGACATACAGAAGGGGGAGGGATGAAAGCACATATTCCGGACATACAGATGGGATAGGGATGAAAGCACAATGCCGGGCATACAGATGTGCTAGGAATGAAAGCACAAAGCCGGACATACAGATGGGGGAGAGATGAAAGCACAATGCCGGACATACAGATGGGGGATGGATGAAAAAACACTGCCGGATATACAGATGGTGGAGGGATGAAAGCACAATGCCGGACATACAGATGGGGGTGGGATGAAGCACAATGCCGGAAATACAGATGGGGGAGGGATGAAACACAATGCCGGACATACAGATGGTGGAGGGATGAGAGCACAATGCCGGACATACAGATGGGGGAGGGATGAAAGCACTGTGCCAGACATACAGATGGTGGAGGGATGAAAGCACAATGCCGTACATACAGATGGAGGAAAGATGAAAGCACAATGCCGGACATACAGATGGGGAGGGATTTTAGCACAATGCTGGACATTCAGAAATGGGGAGGGATGAAAGCACAATGCCGGACATACAGAAGGGGGATGGAATGAAAGCACAATGCAGGACATACATATGGGGGAGGGATGAAAGCACAATGCCGAATATACAGATGGGGGAGGGATGAAAGCACAATGCTGGACATTCAGATGGGGGAGGGATGAAAGCACAGTGCCGGACATACAGATGGGTGTGGGATGAAAGCACAATGTCGGATATACAGAAGTGGGAGGGATGAAAGTACAATGCCGGACATACAGAAGTGGGAAGGATGAAAGCACAATGCAGGACATACATATGGGGGAGTGAAGAAAGCACAATGCCGGACATACAGAAGGGGGAGGGATGAAAGCACAAAGCCGGACATACAGATGGGGGAGGGATGAAAGCACAATGCCAGACAAACAGATGGGTGAGGGATGAAAGCACAATGCCGGACATACAGAAGGGGGAGGGATGAAAGCACAATGCCGGATATACAGATTTGTGTGGGATGAAAGTACAATGTCAGACCTACAGATGGGGGAGGGATGAAAGCACAATGCCGGACATACAGATGGGGGAGGGATGGAAGCACAATGCCGGACATACAGATGGTGTAGGAATGAAAGCACAATGCCGGACATACAGATGGTGGAGGGATGAAAGCACAATGCCGGACATACAGAAGGGGGAGGGATGAAAGCACAATGCAGGACATAAATATGGGGGAGGGATGAAAGCACATATTCTGGACATACAGATGGGGTAGGGATGAAAGCACAATGGCGGGCATACAGATATGGGAGGAATGAAAGCACAATTCCGGACATATAGATGGGGGAGAGATGAAAGCACAATGCCGGACATACAGATGGGGGATGGATGAAAGAACACTGCCGGACATACAGATGGTGTAGGGATGAAAGCACAATGCCGGACATACAGATGGGGGAGGGATGAAAGCACAATGCTGGACATACAGAAGGGGGAGGGATGAAAGCACAATGCCGGACATACAGATGTGTGTGCGATGAAAGCACAATGCCAGACATGCAGATGGGGGAGGGATGAAACCACAATGCCAGACATACAGATGGGGGAGGGATGAAAGCACAATGCCGGACATACAGATTGGGGAGGAATGAAAGCACAATGCCGGACATACAGATGGTGGAGGGATGAAAGCACAAAGCCGGACATACAGAAGGTGAGGGATGAAAGCACAATTCCGGACATACAGATGTGGGAGGGATGAAAGCATAATGCCGGGCATACAGATGTAGGAGGAATGAAAGCACAATGCCAGACATACAGATGGGGGAGTGAAGAAAGCACAATGCCGGACATACCGATGGGGGATGGATGAAAAAACACTGCCGGACATACAGATGGTGGAGGGATGAAAGCACAATTCCTGACATACAGATGGGGGTGAGATGAAGCACAATGCCGGAAATACAGATGGGGGAGGGGATGAAACACAATACCGGACATACAGATGGTGGAGAGATGAGAGCACAATGCCGGACATACATATGGGGGAGGGATGAAAGCACAATGCCGGACATACAGATGTGGGAGGGATGAAAGCACTTTGCAATATATACATATTGGTGGAGGGATGAAAGCACAATGCCGGACATACAGATGGGGGAGGGATGAAAGCACAATGCCGGACATACAGATGGGGGAGGGATTTAAGCACTATACTGGACATTCAGAAACGGGGAGGGATGAAAGCAAAATGCCAGACATACAGAAGGGCAAGGGATGAAAGCACAATGCAGGACATACATATGGGGGAGGGATGAAAGCACAATGCCGGACAAACAGATGGGGGAGGGATGAAAGCACAATGCAGGACATACAGATGGGGGAGGGATGAAAGTACAGTTCCGGACATACAGATGGGTGTGGGATGAAAGCACAATGTCCTACATACAGATGGGGGAGGGATGAAAGCACAATGACGGACATACAGATGGTGGATTGATGAAAGTACAATGCCAGACATAAAGATGGGGGAGGGGTGAAGCATATGCCGGACATACAGATGGTGGAGGGATGAATGCACAATGCCGGATATACAGAAGGGGGAGGGATGAAAGCACAATGCCGGACATACTGAAGTGGGAGGGATGAAAGCACAATGCAGGACATACATATGGCGGAGGGATGAAAGCACAATGCCAGACATACAGATGGGGGAGGGATGAAAGCACAAAGCCGGACATACAAATTGCGGAGGGATGAAAGCACAATGCCGGACATACAGATGGGGGAGGGATGAAAGCACAATGCCGGACATACAGAAGGGGGAGGGATGAAAGCACAATGCCGGACATACAGATGTGTATGGGATGAAAGCACAATGTCAGACCTACAGACGGGGAAGGGATGAAAGCACAATGCCGGACATACAGATGGGGGAGGGATGAAAGCACAATGCCGGACATACAGATGGGGTAGGAATGAAAGCACAATGCCGGACATACAGATGGTGGAGGGATGAAAGCACAATGCCAGACATACAGAAGGGGGAGGGATGAAAGCAGAATGCCGGACATACAGATGGAGGATGGGATGAAAGCACATATTCCGGACATACAGATGGGGTAGGGATGAAAGCACAATTCCGGGCATACAGATGTGGGAGGAATGAAAGCACAATGCCGGACATACAGATGGGGGAGAGATGAAAGCACAATGCCGGACATACAGTTGGGGGATGGATGAAAGAACAGTGCCGGACATACAGATGGTGGAGGGATGAAAGCACAATGCCGGACATACAGATGGATGTGGGATGAAGCACAATGCCAGAAATACAGAAGGGGGAGGGATGAAACACAATGCCGGACATACAGATGGTGGAGGGATGAGAGCACAATGCCGGACATACATATGTGGGAGGGAAGAAAGCACAATGCCGGACATACAGATGGGGGAGGGATGAAAGCACTGTGCCAGACATACAGATGGTGGAGGGATGAAAGCACAATGCCGTACATACAGATGGAGGAGGGATGAAAGCACAATACCGGACATACAGATGGGGAGGGATTTAAGCACAATGCTGGACAATCAGAAATGGGGAGGGATGAAAGCACAATGCCGAACATACAGATGGGGGAGGGATGAAAGCACAATGCAGGACATTCAGATGGGGGATGGGATGAAAGCACAGTGCCGGACATACAGATGGGTGTGGGATGAAAGCACAATGTCGGACATACAGATGAGGGAGGTATGAAAGCACAATGCCGGACATTCAGATGGTGTAGGGATGATAGCACAATTCCGGACATAAAGATGGGGGAGGGATGAAAGCACAATGCCGGACATACAGATGGTGGAGGGATGAAAGCACAATGCCGGACATACAGAAGGGGGAGGGATGAAAGCACAATGCCGGACATACAGATGCGGGAGGGATGAAAGCACAATTCTAGACATACAGAGGGGGGAGGGATGAAAGCACAATGCCGGACATACAGATGGGGGAAGGATGGAAGCACAATCCCGGACATACAGATGGGTGTGGGATGAAAGCATAATGCCGGACATACAGATGGGGGAGGGATGAAAGCACAATGCCGGACATACAGATGGGGGAGGGATGAAAGCACAATGCCGGACATACAGATGGGGGAGGGATTTAAGCACAATGCTGGACATTCACAAATGGGGAGGGATGAAAGCACAAAGCCGGACATACAGATCGGGGAGGGATGAAAGCACAATGCCGGACATACAGATGTGGGAGGGATGAAAGCACAATGCCGGACATACAGATGGGGGAGAAATGAAAGCACAATGCCGGACATACAGATGGGGGATGGATAAAAGCACAATGCCGGACATACAGATGGGGGAGAGATGAAGCACAGTGCCGGACATACAGATGTGGGAGGGATGAAAGCACTCTACCGGATATACAGATTGGGGAGGGATGAAAGCACAATGCCGGACATACTGATGTGGGTGGGATGAAAGCACAATGCCGGACATACAGATGGGGGATGGATAAAAGCACACTACCGGATATACAGATTGGGGAGGGATGAAAGCACAATGCCGAACATACAGGTGGTGGAGGGATGAAAGCACAATGCCATACATACAGATGGGGAGGTATGAAAGCACAATGCCGGACATACAGATGGGAGAGGGATGAAAGGCAAAGTACAGAATACACAGATGAGTAGTAAGCACAATACAAAACATATAGGTTGGAGGCTTAGTACAACAAAGTGAAGATTTGTTATACAAGGTCATGTCAACAAGGGGTGCTTCCTTAGCTCATTGATAAACTCTCACATTCAGTTACTGATATAAGTGCTAGCTTTGCTCTTCACAGTGCTAGCCACACCCCACACTCAGTGTACAGACCACATCCCCATATCACCAGTCACACACCCCGATTTTTGTCACACCCCCTGCCACGACACAATAGGCCTTTCATAGATTTCAGCTCCAGGTCCTTGTGAACCTTAATCTGGTACTGATTAGAAGGCACTTCACAGAACAGACCCTGCGCATGCGCCGATTGCCCAACAATCTTAGCTGTACGTAAATAACCGGATTTGCTTACAACTCTGAATTGGGCCCATAATTTCTAGAAGGTAATTCACAATTTCACATGCTATGCTATGCTGATTGTTTATAGGGGGGACGCGGTTAAAATCCTGACAGTCGGGATGGCCACTTAGAATACTGGCGCCGGAATCCCGACACCTTTTGAGAATCCCGGCACTGGCATCCCGACTGCCAGAATACCATCAGTAAGTAGCGGGGTTAGAGGGAAGGGTTAGGGTTAGGCACTAGGGGGAGTGTAGGGTTTGGCACTAAGGGGGGAGGGTTAGGTTTAGGCACTAGCACGGGAGGTTAGGGTCAGGCATCGGGGAGGGAGGGTTAGGGTTAGGACTAACCTATTCTAACCCTGTCAGGATGCCGGTGTCAGGATTCTGACCGCCGGGATCCCGAGCACTGGCATCCCGTACCCATCCCGTTTATAGTGACTCTGTGTACTGTGCTATATTTTAGTAGTAAGCAGTTGAATGCATTAGATCAGTGCTATATGTCCATCTTTTGGAGCAGAAATGCTAGCTTTTTGGTTGCTGAAGTACATGTTTATTTTTTGGAGTACAATATAGGTTTCTAAGCAGCAGTATTAATTCAGAATAGAATTGTGGCACATTGCTTTAGTAGCTTATTGATATGCGTAGTTACTGTAGAAATCTATATTCATAGCAAAGCTAGGATGAGGCAGGGTAGGGTAGCATGTCTCTTCTTCAACTGTCTGATTAAGTGTCTATTTTGGGTGATTGGATATACATTATATAGTAATGTATGTGGTGGTAGTATGTGTGATAAATTGTTATGTCACAATCTTACAGTACTGTTTAGTGGGGCAATCATACGGCAACAATTGGTAGACGTCTGTAATTTGTGATGTCAGCAGGGTGATTTTAATCTTGACCAGCTAATGTTTCAATTGCTAACAGATGGTAGTCATATCTAAAGTTCTATGTGTGCCTTACATTGATGTATTCAAATAGTTGTGGTGGAACACTGCTGGGACCAATTAAGAAAAGAGGGCAGTTTAATACTTAGTTTGCTATGTCTTATGTTCATGCTGTGATTAGCTTCCCTGGCTGACATCTCATATGTTTCATGCAGCAGAGTTAGGCCTGCTAATGCCTCTATGGTGGGCCACCTCTATGGTGGGCTACAATTAAATGGTGACTATTTTGGGACAACTTCTTGCTACCGTGAGCAGATACTCAATTGTTTGTGAAACAGTATATCCTAGGTTAATGCAAGTCCCCAACTTCATGGTCAAATCAGAGTTCACTTCTGGATATGTATCCATAGCTCACCATCTTATAACTTGCTCTATTGCTTATTGCCCTGGTCTAAGATTATTTATTTGTTTATGTATTTTTATTGTTTGCTATTATACACCTGTATGTGAAAAGCAGTAATGTGATCCATAATGAACTAAGGCCCTCATTCAGAGCCGTATGCTCTGAGCAGAGCGCACGCTCTGAATGAGGGCCGCCCTCCATAATTATGGAGTGTCCTCCTGGACGCTCGTATAGCTGTGGGTCACCACCCACAGCCTATACGAGCGTGCAGTTTGATGACCGCGATGGTCTTGACCATCGCGACCATCGCCACTGCGAGCCGGAGCCTGCGGTTAAGTTTTTGAACCGCAAGGCCCGGAGTGATTTTGGCTCTATCAGAGCCAAAATCACTCCCACTGACATCACTAGTGATGTCAGTGGGCCGGCTTCTGACGGTAGGCGTTCCCCTGGGAACGCCCCCGGCACGCCCACCAAAGGGGGCGTGCTGTCAATCAACATCGACAGCACGCCCCCTTTGATCAGACACAACGAGCGAAGGAAAGTCCTTCGCTCGACGCGTCTGGCGCATGCGCACGACGGAGCTCCCGCCGTCGTGCGCATGCGCAGTGCACAACATTGACCCACTTGCGAGCGGACAGCCGCTTGCGAGTGGGTCTGAATCAGGCCCTAAGTTAGCTGCTACTGGGATATGTGGTGCATAGTCACAAGGTTACTTATACCAGCCCCGTAACTAAACTTTTTGGTGCCCTGTGCCAGAAAGAGCATTGGCGCCCCCCTCATTTTTCAAAGGGACATTATGCACCCAAAAAAGGGGAATGGCCTCATGGGGAAGGACCAGGGAAGAGATACATGAGGCCAGGAGATGCTGGGGATAAAATAAGAGGAAGCTACAATCAAGAATGATAATAAACAGAAATTTGACAGGCCCAAACAGCGCCCCCTGACCTGTGGTGCCCTGTGCGATGGCACCGGCCACACTACCCTAGCTACGGCCCTGACTTATACAGTTACGCAAATCATTTAGATATATCAAAACTTCTAAAAAGGACGAGTTGAGATGCTATGGGCAACATCTCCGCTTTTCCTTTTCAGAGATTTTGCTAAATCGACCTCTTAAGCTTGGGACACTTTAAACGATGTTTGTACCCGGCCGACCCACGTTGCGATGAACGACATATCGTGGGGTAGTTTCATACCGCACAATCTGGTGAATGACTGCACAATGTGTCGTTCACCAGCTGCATCAACAAGCATGGGGTCATTCATCAAATTGACAGACTGAGCAGCATGTATGCTCGATCTATTGCTGCAATGAATGACCCCACCGGTGCATTCACACTTGCCACTTGCTATATGTCCAATGGATCAGGCAACATATTGTCTAGTGTGCACCCACCATAAGTCTGGCAGTAGGGCTTTGGGCTTGTTATTGTGATTTATTCCTGTTAAAAGGGATTCAACCACACTACCCCTTTGTATGTATGAGGCTTTGGATTTTCCCTAGTAGAAAACTACTTTAGGTATAAAATGTAGCTTAATATTTTAAGCTATATCCCAGCCATATCCAGCAAATATCCTTCATGTAAGTACCGGCATCGCCACCAACCCTCCACAGCCGTTATCACCAAATTTGAGATATTGGTGAACTTGGATGGATCTCTGCATACCTTCACCTCTGACTAGCCCACAACTCTGTCTACATGCCCACTGGACACTTCAACACCCCCATTGCTGCTACTTTGCCTCCCAGAAAAAACAAAGGGAGTCGTGGCGTGAGGGGAGTGGAGGGGAGTGGTGGGTGCTGTATTGAAGGGAGATGAGAGGTGAGTGCTGCGGGAAAGAGAAGGAGATTTAAGACATAGGAGTCTATTTATTAAGCAGTGTAAGAAGACAGAGTGAAAAGTGATAAGGTGCCAGCCAATCAGCTCCCAACTGTCATTTTTCAAACACAGCCTATGAGATGGCATTTAGGAGCTGATTGGCTGGCACCTTATCACTTTTCACTCTGTCTCCTAACACTGCTTGGTAAATAGACCCCAAAAATATGTCAGATTGGCTCTTTAAATGTTATAAATTTTTTACAACTCTCTTTTCCTTACATTAGTGTGTGAGTGCGGCATGTGATTGACCGCCATGAGCACTGGTACTTTTCTACCACTCGTGTCCATCTCACACCACTCTTTTGAAACAAAATGTTTTAAAATAAATTACTTTTTGATTTCCCTTCAATAAACTGTGCTTCATTAGAGAGAACAGTAGTTTTAGAAGGGAGGCATGTCAAACTATTAGTAGATAGTATATCATGAATAAAGAGTAAAAGGAAAGAGACTTATTTTTATTAAATATAGATACAAAACACCAACCTTATATGTGGATGAACCATAGTTTAATACATATAAACTAGAAAGGAGTGTGAGGTTTCACATCCAAGTGAATTAATAAACTGGTAGCACTCTTTAATGAAACTCTCTTTATGTAGACTGTAAGCTAACAATCACATTCTCGTCTTTATCAACAAGCTACTGACATTTAATTGGACAAACTTTAAATGTGTTTTTTTAAAAAGAGGGCAAGAAGGGTCTGCAGCTTGTTAATTAAGTACTTATATATGCCCCCTGCTGTGCAATAAATTTTTTCAAAGCAATGCCTGTCCATATTTATTTTTGAACTTTTGTTCCCACTTTTTTCAATTACAGGGATTTTTTCTTTCAACAAAAATGGTTTGTGAAATTCCCACATATTATTTTGCAGCTCTCAATAGGGAGGTACGGACTAATTAAAATGTTTTCAGAATACTTATGAATGCATCGCTAGTGGAATTGTCAGACACATTATTTTCCTGAGATGAGCTTCTGAGGTTAATTCAAATTTTTCTGTCTCTTCAGAATAAATTCCAGCCCAATATTTAGAACAATGATTCTCAATAATGAATATGAACAAAGTTCTGTATGGTATTTAATAATCTTCTCCCAATAAAAGATAAATTGACGATGAGATTAAAAATTAGATAGGATCAATGGTGCTTAAATCCATAGATTAATGTAACTATTATTTTGACACTGCTAGGATTACTTGGTCTGTAAAAAATACTGATCAGATAATTCAAACTTCCAGGTATTTTAATGTGTACAGACAGACATCTCCTAGATTCCAATGTTTTGTGAATTACTTACATGCACATGTTCTTACAAATGATTATTTTTTTATAAAGCCACATTGTGAGATTTTGGTTACCATTGCTCCAGCCAATCGTGGATTTTTTACATGTGTGCACTTATTAAGGTATTCTCAAGTTTTATGGATACAAGCAAATTGTTATGTAGAGGAACAAGTTCATGCTATTGGTGTTAGTAAAAGTTATATCATATTACGGTCTATTTACTAAGCTGTGTTAGGAGATAAAGTGAAAGGAGATAAGGTACCAGCCAATCAGCTCCTAACTGTCAGTTTACAAACACAGCCTGTGACATTACAGTTAGGAGCTGATTGGCTGGTTCCTTCTCACCATTCACTTTATCTCCATCCAAGGCTTAGTAAATAGACCTGTATGTCCATAAGTATAAGGAAATAGATTGGATATGGGACATGGGAAAAATGGATATACTCGTATACAGGGACTGATTCAGAGATGTCCGTTATTGTTACCGCAACTGCAATTTTTTTCAGCTGAGGATGAGTGAAAATATACTAATGGATCAGCGGCCGGGACTTGTACTGAGACTCTCACCAAAGCCATCACAGCTATCCACAACTACAAACACAATAGGCAGCATCGGACACAGATCAGGCAAACAACAACTCCTTGATTAAGTCACTCAAAATGGCTGCCGTAACTGAGATGTTTTCACTTGTGTAAGGGATCGCAGATGCTGGATGTGACTCAACCAAAACGGTTGAGTCACACCTGTGTTTTTTGCTAACACTCCACGTTGCCTCTCCCAAACCATCCCTGTTTGTCAATCACACTGCGAATAAAGAATCACAGCATGCGGCTACGTTACTGTACCTCGAGACAGGTGCAGTGCGATTCAGACGCAGGTGCAGTGGCAAAAAAAATCTCTTGATTTGCAAAAACATTGAACCAGACCCACATTTCACCGAACCTTTGCACACAATTTGAATAAAAATATTTTGTGGTGATGTGTAGTCATCCAGAGAGTAGATTTAATCACAATGTTGTGAAGAAATACATTTATAAATAGTTACCAGGCTTTATGATAATAAATAACTGGAAACTTTTACTATTTGACTAGGGCAAACAAACTTTGGAGCATGGTAATATCGAAATAAACTTTTACAAGATACAACAACACCAGTGGTATAGGTTTTTTTAATCACAAGAGTAATCAATTCCTCAGCACCTATAGTAGGTAGCTTTACCCAAAGTATTTCTTCTCTAGGAGAATGTATGTACCTAGCCTGGCCAGGCTTTCGTGGGGCTTGAATATTAGATAAATATATTGGACCATACCAAGATTCTGTGACATTTCAGAGATTGTTCTGCTCCATTATCAACAGCTTTAAAGAGGAGCATAACAAATCCAAAACATTGCTGAAACATGGACATGGACTAATATATTTATGTATCATGCGAGACTCATGAGTGCTCTGATTTCTGGTTCTGTTTATCAAACTAAAATGGTAATTGGCTGTGCTTGTTGTTGGTCCTCCCCTAGCTGGATTGAACTGTTGGTGTTGCCCTTTCATCTACAGGTCAGCCCTGTTACATCAACTCACCTTTCTAGCTTGAGATCTGGCAATTCCCTACCAGCTGCTGGTTTACATGCTACTATCCAGTGACATGCTATTGTCTAGCTATGGATATGGGTGTATGTGTCCTTAAGTGCGAGTTCTCTAATAGCCTTCTTTCTCCCACTCTGGAGGAACAAAAGTTGGGTCATCAGCGTTATAAAGAAAAAGCCTTTTTCAGGGAACAAATGATGGGTTAACAACTTACAGCTGTTCTGCAGCAATGATATAAAGCTTTATCTGGGCCATAAAGCACCGCCAGTGGACTACTGAAAACTGGAAGAAGGCCTTACGAACAGCTGAATCTTTGAAATCTTTTGTTTTTGTATGCCATCGAGGAGGCAAAGGGGTGGTTCTCAGTCTGTGAGGTTTATTTAATAAAAGCCTCCTTTTCCCCATGTTTGCCCTTTAAGTTTTAAGCTTAAACATGCCTGGAATTGGTTTGTAAATGCTGCTGCTTAGTAAGTAAACCTTTGTGACATCAACTGTGAAACATGGCACAGGAGGCGTGATTATCTGGGTCTCTTCTATTGGATCCTGAATTGGCAACTTGCACAGAGTGACTGGTGCCCTGACCCAGAAGGGATGCCAAAGCATTTTGCTGCACCATGCTGCAGTATACCCGATTAGTTTTTCAAGGGTTTTTCCTTCAGCAAGATCATGACCCAAAACATAACTCCAGGTTGCAACTATGGAAAAAAACAAGATGGTGAACTGGACAGAAGGGTGAAAGGAAAGCAGTCTACAAGTGCAACATATTTATGGGAAGTTCTACAATATTATTGGAGAGATCTTTGTGAATAATTTTTGATTTCCATTGTAGAAAGAATTCCAAGTGTGCGTGTGTGTTCTGTGATTATATCTTAAAAAGGCGGCTACTTTCATGAGTCAGAAATGTAAAAAAACAATGTTGATCAAAATGTTTCAATGATTTATTTTTCATCTCCAATTGTTTATTTGTTCTATGTTTTAATTTCAGAGTTAAAGATTAAATTGAGTAAATTTCCACAAAAACTTAAAAAAGAGGTGTTCTAAAACTTTTAATTGGTAGTGTGAATAAGCATCACGCTTTATATTACATTTTTCTGAGTGTCATAACTTTTTTTTTACTATATTAAGAATACATTTTAGGCAAACAACTTGACATACAATTATTTTGCTGGTGAATTCCAAATTTGTTAAATATATATGTATGCGATCAACGTTTTGGTCCAGCGATGGCTTTTTGAGACTGCATATGATTTTACTCTGGATGTTGATCTTGATAAAGGTCCATCAGTTACAAAATGTTCATTGGTGGTTTCTATAATCTGTGTACAACACTGTATTGATTTGTAGACATTGAACTAAAAATGTATGGTGAATGCCATTTCTTTGATGAAATATAAGTAATTTGGACTGCTTGGGACCATTGGGGGCAACCCAGCAGCTTATACATGGATTGATGTGAGTGCAGATATTTCTGGTTCATTTATATATAAAGCTATTATTTTTCACAGTTATCCTGAGTATATACCTATTACTTTACTGTGTATCAAATCTTTTCATACTTAAGACATTTTGTACATTACATTATACATGTATTTAATTTAGGTCATTAGTCATACTTACCATAAACATATGTAACTTATGTCTTATAAAAAACACAAGTTAAATTGCAAGAGAGGACAGCCTACTTTATTCCGCTCATGTCACTGTTTCTACATGCAAATAGCACATGTATACATGCAAGTCATACTTGTCAGAGACCTGTAGCACAGAAGCATATGGTCACGCCAGTATAAAAAAAGTTAAAAACTGTACACAGAAGAAATAAAGGGTAATGCATTTTAATGAACCCAATAAAAATACATCATTGCAAACATGTATATACTGCTTTCTGTTATAGATATCTTAACTAAGGTTATCAGATATGAAATCTTTGCTAACTAAAGCAGATAATTGTTTATGTGTTTCTCTATGTAGCTTTATTGAATGATAATTACATGGCATCTTGGCATTTCATATTGCAAAAACATTTGCAGACTCTTAAAAAAAGCCTAAAAAATCCTTTTAGACATAACTGTTTATGAAAACAGTTTTATAGCCTTTGATGAATTCCTTTAACTGATGTTCAAATGCTGCTATAAAATGAGCAAGCACTAAAGGAGAAATGGTTCCTGTGACAGTTTGTTTTGGTGTACGTGAAATAAATGATAAGGAACAAAGATGTAAGTCTGTGCTAGCTCTGTTGATTTTTCCATCCTGTGTTTTCTATTGCGTATGTAATATTTTACTCATTTTTTATTTTGTTTTTTTTTGGGGGGATGAATGTTTTATTCTTAATTATATGTATTGTAATATGACTTTATTAATTATTTTTTTGAATACAAAATTTATGTTTTTTTTGTATGTTGTATGTATGTATATGTAGTCCAAATTTTGCTATTTCATTAGTGCATGTCTGCAGATGGGGTGTTTTGTGCCTTCTTTGAACACTTCAGTTATATCCTTCATTTGTGCATTGTGGTTGGGACATGCAGGAGCACTACGATATATGGTGGGTGTTGGCGTGTGGTGATGGAATACCATAGGTGTGCAAGTGGGAGGTCTCATACATAAATGATCATCACAGGGAGTTACCTTACAATCAGACAGGATGAGTCTTGTAAGATATAACTTCTTTATATAGTACTGGGTAGCAGGATCAATATACAGATGAAAAACATTAGATTTCAGTAACAGCTTCTTAAACACAACATATTTGTAACATGAGCTCCATGGCTCACCTTCATTTCTCCTTCAGTCTCTTTTCCTACACCACACATGAGAGAAGTACAAGCAAGTACAGGAATATACAGCAGACAAACAATACACATGTATTTGAATACAGTATATCACCATTTGCTGTCCCTCCAAGTTAAGTACATGCATATGAATAAACCCACAGTCTGTTGTACATATTTCAACACCCCTTTTCAACAGACTAGGTTTCTTCAATTAAACCCATCTTTGATGTAAGTCTCAAATGTCTCTCTCCAACAAGAGGCTTAGTCAGGATATCAGCTGTCAATGTCTTTTGTTGGACAATAGTTCAGCTCTATGACACCTTGTTCTTGTAGATCCCTTAGAAAATTAGGCTTGAAATTAATATGCTTGGTCCTTGGATTCACTCTTTCCATTTGTGCTAATGCAAGTCACCCTTGATTATCCTCATATATCTTGATAGGTTCTTCTTGATGCATTCCTAGGTCTGATAGTAGTTGCATTAACCATATCACTTCTTGACTTGCAAGAGCTTCTACAATATACTCAGCCTCTGTAGATGACAGTGCTATGGAAGACTTGCTTGTCCAGCTGATTAATCCTTCTCTGATTGATAATAAATATCCACTTGTGGTTTTTCTCTCATTTGTATCTCCAGCCCAGTCAACATATCCTGTTAACTTGTGACTTGTGCTTGCTGAGAGTTTAAGCTTCTTGTTAATCATTCCCTTTAAGTAATGCATTACCCTCTTGACTGCATTATAGTCCATCTGTGTTGGTTTGGAAACTTTTCTGTTTAAGATCCCAACTGCCGTGGAAATATCTGCTCTGGTGACAGTTGCAATGTATATGCCACGGTCTGCTCATGAGGAACTCCTTCTGAGGAACTGAAAGCTGAGGTCCCGGGCTGAGAATTGAATCTGAGGTGAGGGGCCTGGATGTATGTCCTCCTCATCCACGAGTACCAGATGTTGATGAGACCTGACCAATGAAATAGAGTCCAACTTGCTGAGAGGTGTTCACCAGTGACCCCTTCCAAGCAGGTCATGCCCTTTGGTCAGGTATCCAATAAAAGTGGGAAATGGAGGAACATAACACAGAGTAGGCACAAGAAAATGTACTAGAGAAAACCCTGTACCCTGCTGGTTCTGTATTGGCATGATGGATTAACTTCCTGGAATAGTATACTGGAGGGGAATGGAAAAGGCCCACTGTGGACCTAGATGCACTACTGGCACAGAAGAGTGACACTTGAGCAGTACTCAGATGTTGTACTGAGTACACAGGTTGAGAACCCAGATGCATCGCTAGCACAGGAGAATGACACTTGTGTTGTACTCGGGTGGTGTACCAAGTACTTGGGCTAAGAACCCAGATGCACCACTGGCACAGAAGAGTGGCATTTGTGTTGTCCTCGGATGGTGTACTGAGTACACGGGCTGAGAACCCAGACACACCGCTGGCACAGGAGAGTGACACATGTGTTGTACTCAGGTGGTGTACTGAGTTCATGGGCTGAGGACCCATATGCACCTTTGGCACAAGAGAGTGACACTTGCATTGTACTCAGGTGGTGTACGAAGTACAAGAACACAGATGCACGGCTGGCATAGGAGTGACACTTGCGTTGTACTCAGGTGGTGTACTGAGTACACACGCTGAGAACCCAGATGCACTGCTCGTACAGGAGAATTACACTTGTGTTGTACTCGGGTGGTGTACTGAGTACACGGGTTAAGAACCCAGATGCACCACTGGCACAGGAGAGTGACACTTGTGTTGTACTCGGGTGGTGTAGTGAGAACCCAGATGCACCGCTGGCACAGGAGATTCACTTTGAAGAGTAGAGATGGAACACTAGAGATGACTCGTGAAAGAAGAGGAGCAAGGAACCTGGAACAAAGTATTGGCAAGCAAACACCAGTAGCAATGACATTGCACAGGCAGCTTTCTGCTGTCTGGAGCCCAGTTATATACCCTAAGGTAGCAGTCCATTGGATAGATGATTATCTTGTAACAGTTTAATCTGATAATTTGATTCCTTTACATAACTTGTCTCCATAGGATTGCTTGCTATCTTTGCTTTTTGCATACCTAATTTCTCAATGGTTTCCTGAATCTTGTATTTCTGACTTCATGTGAACGTTCCATCAGCTTATCTTGAGATTTGCATTTCCAAGTAATGCGTTATGCGACCTAGGTCTTTTGTTTCAAACTGACTGTTTAGTTCTTGTAGTGGTTCAGTTTCATCCCCATCTTGTTCGAAACAAACTAGAAAAACGTCCACATAAATTAATACACAGAACCATCTTTCTTCTATTAACTTTGTATAAAGACAGGGGTCTGCTTTACCTCTGATAAACCCCTTCTCCATCAAGACTTTGTTTATCTTTGTATTCCATGCTCTTGCTGCTTGCTTTAGAACGTATATACTCTTGTTAAGCTTACATACATGATCTGGTTCAACTTGTAGGAAAGCGGTCTTCACATTGAAATGTTTCAATTGCACACCTTGTATTTCTCTTGAAGAGCATCTCACTCCTTCTGTTATACTTTTCTAATTATTGCAGGTATCTGTCTTGTGTTGTACTTCGACTTCTTGAGTGATCTCTACTTTATCTGTTTCTTTGGATTCTGTAACTTCCTCTTCAATTGAGTTTGCTGGAATTATGACATCATCTCTTGTTTCTTCCACAAATGTCACACTGTTACTTGTAATTATTTTCCATTTTTTTTTTTATTTAAAATTCTGTAGCCTTTCAAATGTTCACTGTAATCATCTAGAACTCCCTCTACTGCTCGGTTCTGTAACTTGCTCCATTTTTCTGCGGAAATGTAGGCGAAGGCTTTGCATCCGAAAATTCTAATGTGCTTTAGGCTGGGTTTCTTACCATCATAGGGTGTTTTCCTTAGTGCTTTGGAGAGTAGTCTGTTTTGATGATAAGTGGCTGTCATTGCTGCCTCACCCCAATATTTATCAGGTAGTCCTGAATCTGTAAGCATACATCTTATAATTTCTATTAACGATACACCGTTTTGCTCTGGTGTGTACGGTATTGTCTTTTGATGCTCAATGCAGAGTCCTCTTAAGCAATGTTTTATTTTCTGCCTGGTGAACTCACTTCCATTGTTGCTGCGAAGAGCTAGCATATTCCTCTTGAATCTGTTTTTGGTCATGGACACATAGTCTTGCAGCTTGTCTAAGACTTTGTCTTTACTTTGTATTAGATAAGTGACTGTGAACCTGGAATAGTTGTCAATAAATGTCAGCATATACCTTTTGCCTTCCGATGTGCGTATTTTCATAGGTTCGCAATGCATACATCACTATGTACAAGGTGTAGTGGTCTTGAAGCTCTGCTTTCGCTTTTGTTTGGAATTGTCACCCTTGTTGATTTTGCTTTCATGCATCATTGACATTTCATAATTTCCAAATAATCTGACACTGTGAGATCCTTGGCTTGGACTCTTTTCTGTATTTCCTTTATGCAATCTGGGTATCTATGTCCTAATCTTATATGCTAATTGTGAATGCAGTCAGCATGTTTCTGTGTACTTAGTTTTGCCTGCTGCACTGCGATATCCAGACAATAGAAATGTTCTTCGATTCTGGCTGTAGTTAGCATCTCTCTTCCATTTTGGATAAAACACTTGTTATTTCTGGAACTTTACAGTAAGTCCTTTTTCTACTAAATTATTTACTGACAATAGTGCTTCATCAAGCTTGAGAACATATAGTACATCTGTTATGAGTATCTGTGTGTAGTTGCCATCACCCTTGGAGCATAAAAATTGACCATTCCCTTTCCCTTCTGATCATCTTCCACCAGCAAACTTATGGTTGCTCTTGCCTGTTTGTCCTTCTTAATCCACTGATGATCCTCTCCTATGGGTCTGTCTGTATTTATGACTTCCCATAAATCATCTCTGGTTAACAGCATTTCTATTTTAAACTTCCATATCTGATAGTTTTCATTAGAAAGCTTGCTTGCAGCTAGTCTGAGATCTGTGTAATTAGCCATATCCCCTTTTTGTGTGAATCTCTCTATTCTTCTGTAGTAATGAACTTGTTTTACTCACAGATTTCTCTTAGAGGTTCTCCTGGATGATTATTGTGTATATTACACAGTATGCTATTGGCGCCTACTAGGACTTGCAGTGCAGCATTGTCTCTGGCTTGTGATCTGGATGCTGCTTTGGATGCACTCTGGATTACTTTTATCCTGTATAGATTCCAGTCTGGGCCCATAAGCTGTTGGCGTGTGGTGATGGAATACCATAGGTGTGCATCGGGAGGTCTCATACATAAAAGTTCATCACAGGGAGTTACCTTACAATCAGACAGGATGAGTCTTGAAATATATAACTTCTTTATATAGTACTGGGTAGCAGGATCAATATAAAGATGACAAACATCAGATTTCAGTAACAGCTTTTTAAACACAACATGTTTGTAACATGAGCTCCATGGCTCACCTTCATTTCTCCTTCAGTCTCTTTTCCTAGAGTACATGAGAGAATAAGTACAATCATTTACAGGAATATACAGCAGACAAACAATACACATGTATCTGAATATATCGCCATCTGCTGTCCCTCCAACGTAAGTAATGCATATGAATAAACCCACAGTATGTTGTAAATATTTCAACAGTGGGGTCATGGTGAAATGGGGGGCATAGCCAGATCTGGGAGGCATGCCCACATCTGCTCTGAAAAAAAATAAAATAATATTTGCTCTGCTGCAAAGTACCAGTATGCACTGTGGATGGTGGCATTTCTCTTCCTCCACAACTGCCCACTGAGATCCTCAAACAAGCCTGGGCTTGGGTAATAAGTATCCACTCCTTCCCCTCTCGATATCCCTCGATATTTTCTGTTGGTTCTCATGACTCCAGTCACAGTCTAGATTGAAATTTCTCAGTCCGGGCCTTATTGTATTCTTTTGGTATACCAATATCTCAGGAAAATAAATGAAGGGTTTACCATTACGCTAACCTATTTACATATCAAGGTTGATACCATGGATGGGTGGTGTTGCCTTCTAAGGACAAAGTGCCTTCTAAGGACAAAGTGGCTATTTTATAGGATTTGATTTCCTGCTTTTGTAGGGCCCATAAAGTGTTCCCAGAGAGCAGATCATTTTAGCGGTTCTCGATTCATATGCAGGGCTATTCAGGTATGTCGAGATTTCTACAGGAAATGTAAATGTATTTATGGAAGTGGTGGGTTCCAATGGCTTTAGCACTTGTCTGGGCAGTTATTGATATGCTGCTCATGGCTTCACACTTAAGATTGGGGCGGCTTGACAACAATACATCCTGAACCCAAGGGATGATTTGCAGTGGGCTGCCCCCTGGCCTGATACTTGTGCTAGGGATGACTTCACAAAAGAGTCTGAAACTATTGATATTACAGTGTAAATGCAGGGGAAGCTCTTACTTAATTAAAAAGTATTTTTTTCTACAGTAATAAGGTTGTAGAAAAAAAGCAGAAGTCGTCTTTTTTGCTGGCAGTAAGCTTACTTAACCATTTAGTCTTGTGCTTCCATGAATTTAATATGTTTTTAGCTAGGCATGCCCTGGGAGTTGTGAATCGCCTAGCAGGCTCTTTAACTAGAATTGACTGGGTTAGATCTTTATGTCCTTGCTCCTTATGCTGCTGAGGTGGGGACTCATGCCTATTTTCTGTTTGACAGTTTGTCTAGCCAGATTAGAGCATTTGGCATTATAGTCCCTGACCACAGCAACATTGTCAAAACATTTGGTAGGAATGGTTCTCTTTCTGGGATTCTGATTACTCAGAAAGTACTCTTAGAGTGAGCAAAATGTCACACTTCCCTTTTTTTGGTGCATGTACGTGTTATGTTCTGTAGCAGTACCACTCTTCCTCCAATGGTGGTGCTATTAAAGTCTTGGTTCCTGCAGTATCACTTCTGCTGGTGCTCCTAGCACTCCATATGTTGTTATTACCTAGCTTCTCTGAGTACTCAGTGCCAGACAGTGTCAAAACTAAGGGAGAGTCAAGCAGGGCACATGCCCTGGGCGCCATCGGACCAGGACAGTGGTTTCAACTCAGTGTAGTGTGGACCGCATGGAGAGCAGTCCACACTACACAGTAACAAACACATTGCCGCCGGTGCCAGGTAGTACATTAGTACTACCCAGTGGCAGTGTGTTTGTTTTAGCAGCCAATAAGAGTCAGACATACCTCATTGGCGGCTGCACCCATGGCCGGAGACGGGCTGGAGCTCACTCATGAGCTCCGCCTTCTGGCTCTCACAGTGGGTGATGGGAGAGATGACATGACATCTCTCCCAGAGTGCTGAGCAGGAGGACGGAGGAGCAGACAGCTGCGGATGCAGGAGCGGGATTCAGGTAAGTATTTTTTTTTCTGTGTGTGTTCTATATATGTAAGGGGTACTGCATAGGGGGGACCACTACTGGTGGCACTGTATAATGTCACTGCATAGGGGGGATCACTACGTGGGGCCCTACATAAGAGGCAATACTGGGGGCACTGCACAGGGGGACCACTACTGGGGGCACTGTATAAGGGTCACTATGGGGGGCATTGTATTACTGGCACTACTGGGGGTGCTGTATAAGTGGCACTACATAGGGGGACCACTACTGGGGGCACTGTATTAGGAGCACTACTGGGGCAACTGCATAGGTGGACCACTACTGGGGGAACTGTATAACTGGCACTACTGGGGCACTGTATAAGGGGCACTGCATAGGGGGAACACTACTAAAGACACTACTGAGGGCAGTGTATAACTGGCACTACTGGGGGCAGGGCCAGTGAAAGGTTTCTTGGAACCCTAGGCATTTCTTCAGCCTTGTGCCCTCCAACCCTCAGATAGCTACACAAGCCCTTATACAATCCCCCCAGCAGTGGTCCCCTCTATGCAGTGCCCCAGTAGTGCCCATTATACAGTGCTCCCAGTAGTGGTCCCCCTATGCAGTGCCCCTTATATAATTCCCCCAGTAGTCCCACCTATGCAGTGCCCCTTATATAGTGCCCCAGGTAGTTGTCCCCCCTATGCAGTGCCCCTTATATAATGCCTCCAGTAGTAGTCCCCTTGTGCAGTGTCCCTTATATAGTGCCCCCAGAACTAACCTCCCCAGTGCAGTGCCCCCAGTAGTGGTCCTCCCAATGCAGTGCTTCCAGTAGTAGTCTCCCCCAGCAGTGCCTCCAGTAGTCTCCCCCCAGCTGTGCACCCAGTAGTAGTTCCCACCTATGCAGTGCCCCCAGCAGTGATCCCCGCCTTTCCAGTGCCCCCAGTAGTGGCCTCCCCCCAGAAGTGCCCCCAGTAGTAGGCTTCCACCAGCAATGCCCCCAGTAGTAATCATGCCCCCAGTAGTAGCCTCCCCCCAATTGTGCCCCAGTAGTAGTCATGCCCCCAGTAGTAGCCTCCCCCCAGCAGTTCCCCCAGTAGTAGCCTCCCCCCAGCAGTGCCCCCAGTAGTAGTCATGCCCACAGTAGTAGCCTCCCCCCAGCAGTACCTCCAGTAGTGATACCCCCCAGCAGTAATCCCAGTCAGACACACATGGAAGAAAATAACAAAAACCTCCATTTACCTTAATCCAAGCTCCGGCATCTGCTCCTCTGTCCCCTGGGCCGGCACACTCTGCATGATGCGAGAGACGTCATGACATCTCTCCCATCACTCACTGTGGGAGCCGGAAAATGGAGCTCATGATTGACCAGACTCCAGACTCACAAGTGGCTGTGCTGTTAAGTGACTGTGTATAGGGGGGCACACTGCACGCTGATGTATGCTGCGCTATACTCTGCTGATTAAAGTGTCCAGACTCACAAGTGGCTGTGCTGTTAGGTGATTGTGCATAGGTGGGTATACTGCATGGAACGCTGATGTTTACTGCCCTATACTCTGCTGATTAAAGTTGTTGTGTCCAGACTCACAAGTGGCTGTGTGTACAAGGCATGCTGATATATGCTGTGCTGTACTCATCCCCATCTGCCCCAGTGTAAAAAAAGGTACAATAATATATTAAAAAAATATATAAAAAAAGTAAAAAAAATAATAAAAGTTAAAAACAAAATACTTTTTTTGTGATGTATCCCACTGTGTACTGTATACAAGCACTGTCACTCCATGGGACCAAAATTGGGGGCACTGTATAAGGGGCATTGCATAGGGAAGACCACTACTAGGGGCACTGTATAAGGGGCTAGCATAGGGAGGCCACTACTAGGGGGCATTGTATATGGGGGACCACTACTGGGGGCACTGCATAGGTGTACCACTACGGGGAGGCACTGTATAACTGGCAATACTGGGGGCACTGCATAAGGAGCACTACTGGGGGCACTATATAAAGGTGCACTACTGGGGGAACTGTATAATGGTGCACTATTGGGAGCACTGTATAAGGGGCACTACAGGGGGGCACTGCATAAAGAGGCACTACTACAGTAGGCATTGCAAGAGGGGCACTACTACTGGAGGCATTAAGGTGCATATGGAGTCGAAAGGAATGTTCCCAGAGTGACGAGAAGTGGTTGTGTGTCATATTGACATGCCCCTATTTTTCAGTGACCATGCCCCTTGTGGTATGTGGCCATGGCCACTTTTTCGGCGTGCACCTTTGGCGCGTGCATTAACATATCCTGCCTGCCCTGCAAGCCAAGCCTACTATACTGCACTGCCAGCTAAAGCCTGCAATCTTATTCTACTGCACTGTAAGCTAAGGAACTCACTCAGACCTGATTGCAAGTTGCGGCCGCTTGCTGGCAAAAATGGTCCGGATATTTAAATGATATGCTTGCACTGCATCACGTAAGGACACCCTATATGTTTTAGTGAGCTATGGCAAAGTATGCTCGCAAGTATATAAAGATGCCCCCTTGCCACTCGCAACACACGTCATCTCCGGGAAATGTAGGATTAATTGGGAACATCGAGAGCCATCGGAGCTGCTCGCGGCCCTTGAGGTTGCCTTAACCCGCCGCAAGCGCAGTGATCAGTGCTGGCTGAAATACATGCAGGTGACGTGTACAATGACGCTACTTTGCTAATTATGCACACCCTCCATTTACCTTAATCCACGCTCCGGCATCTGCTCCTCTGTCCCCCGGCCGGCCCACTCTGCATGATGCGAGAGACGTCATGACATCTCTCCCATCACTCACTGTGGGAGCCGGAATATGGAGCTCATGATTGACCAGACTCCAGACTCACAAGTGGCTGTGCTGTTAAGTGACTGTGTATAGGGGGGCACACTGCACGCTGATGTATGCTGCGCTATACTCTGCTGATTAAAGTGTCCAGACTCACAAGTGGCTGTGCTGTTAGGTGACTGTGCATAGGTGGGTATACTGCACGGAACGCTGATGTTTGCTGCCCTATACTCTGCTGATTAAAGTCGTTGTGTCCAGACTCACAAGTGGCTGTGTGTACAAGGCATGCTGATATATGCTGTGCTGTACTCATGCCCATCTGCCCCAGTGTAAAAAAAAGGTAAAATAATATATAAAAAAAATATATAAAAAAAGTAAAAAAAATAATAAAAGTTAAAAACAAAATACTTTTTTTGTGATGTATCCCACTGTGTACTGTATACAAGCACTGTCACTCCATGGGCCGTAGCCCTCTTCATAAACTGTATACAAGCACTGTGACTCCTTGGGCCATAGCCCTCTGTGTATACAAGCACTATGACTCCTTGGGCTGTACCCCTCTGTGTATACAAGCACTGTGACTCCTTGGGCCATAGCCCTCTGTGTATACAAGCAACGTTACTCCTTGGGCCGTAGCCCTCTGTGTATACAAATACTTGGCCATAGCCCTCTGTGTATACAAGCACTGTGACTCCTTGGGCTGTACCCCTCTGTGTATACAAGCACTGTGACTCCTTGGGCAGTAGCCCACTGTGTATACAAGTACTGTGACTCTGCTGGCCTTACCCCAATGTGTGCGTGGGAGGGCCCAAGGACAATTCCATCTTACACTACCTTTCATTTCTGCTGCTGCTATGTGGCAATGTTTCATAGATGTGCTTTAAACTGTGTGTCTGTGCTGCTGCTCAGTCGCTTAGTAACCACCCAGCTCACTGCAGCCTTTGGCCAATAATGGTGAATGCAATATTGTGAGCTGTGAGGTGGTCTAAATTGACTGTAAATGACTGGAAATTAATGTTATTGAGGTTAATAATACTCTAGGAACAAAAAAAGCCCACATTATGTGATTTTAGCTTTGTCAATTTTTGAAAAAAAAACTAAATCCAAATCCAGTCACGCACGATGGTTTGGTAAATCCAAATCCACTTGATGAATCATAACCAAATCCAAATCCAAAAGAAGGGTCCGGAGCACATCTCTAATTTCAACACACAAATACATAGACACTTCAATAAATGATTAACCTAGCAATTAAAATAGATAGAGAGTGAAATTCCATTCAGATAATTCACAATGGTGTCTCAATAATACCCCTTTTCCACCAAAATTCCGGGTCTGACCCGGAGTTGAAACAGGGTTCCTATCCAGAGCAGACCCAGAATATAGCCGGCACCGACTCGGGATATCCCGAGTTGGCGACGCTCACACCGCAGTCGGGTCTGCATAGACCCGGCTTTTCCGGCGTGAAAGTGGATGCTTGGAGATTACGCCCTCTCCAAGCGCCACTGAAGCAGGATCAATTGGCCGGCTTGCGGCGCACTGCAGGTCATCAAGACCCGGAGTGCGCCATACACACAGTAGGGTTTCACGGGTTACTCCCGTGTAAAACCCTGCTATTTACCTGGGTTGGATTGCCGGGTCACTCGACCCGGCAATCCAACCCTCACCCCTTTTACACCAAGGAGCTGCCTGGGTTAATCCTGCAATAACCCTGGTTTTAGCTCCGGTGTAAAAGGGGTATAAGATTCCAGAATTAATTTCTAGCACAGATGTGACTTAGTTAAAATCCTGAATGCAATAGCGATGTGGTAAAGTGTATCCTGGTGCATAAATAGTCTTGTATCGCAGAGGGAAAATACCCTCTAGAGAGATGAAGTCAATGTGGTGCATAATTTCCCATAGTAGAAATAAAGGCCCTCATTCAGAGCCGTACGCTCTGAGCAGATCTGAATGAGGTCCGCCCTCCATAATTATGGAGCGTCCTCCTGGACGCTCGTATAGCTGTGGGTCACCACCCACAGCCTATACGAGCGTGCAGTTTGATGGCCGCGATGGTCTTGACCATCGTGACCATCGCCACTGCGAGCCGGAGCCTGCGTTTGAGTTTCTCAACCGCAAGGCCCGGATTGATTTTGGCTCTATCAGAGCCAAAATCACTCCCACTGACATCACTAGTGATGTCCGTGGGCCGGCTTCTGACGGTAGGCGTTCCCTTGGGAACGCCCCCGTCAGGGAGGCACGCCCACCAAAGGGGGCGTGCTGTCAATCAACATCGACAGCACGCCCCCTTTGATCAGACACAACGAGCGAAGGAAAGTCCTTCGCTCGTCGCGTCTGGCGCATGCGCACGACGGAGCTCCCGCCGTCGTGTGCATGCGCAGTGCACAACATCAACCCACTTGCGAGCGGACAGCCGCTTGCGAGTGGGTCTGAATCAGGCCCAAAGTTTCACACAATATCTCAGTCTCTCACTTAAGGTTAAGTGGTGAAAGACAATAGGTCCTCTAATGAACAGGTGAAATAAAGCAGATCCCACAGAAAGCTTATTGCTCCTAAAAATGACGTTCCTATATTGGCACAATAGTTGCACTGACTAATACTCTATGTGATAGCAATAGTGTTGTGGTTTAATACTCTGGTGTTAAGACAAATTACATTCTGGGCTGTATGGGATCTGTGGTTCCACAGAACTGACAGTATTTAACAGTCACAAAGTTTCCTTAACTAATATACTGCTTGAGCAAGAAGCAGAATATACATGCTGGACTCTCTTTGGTTTGCAGGATGAAGGTTGTATACTGCTTCTGCACACTATTACTGCTTTATAGTTAAATGGCACTTTAACACAGTCTGAGTTTTGCTATTCTTCAAATCATAGTAAGGTTCTGACAGTTAGTATCTTCATCAAACAAAATGGCTGATCCTTGATCTTGTCTACACTGTCTCCAAATGGCTTGGGTTAACAACAACAACACCCCCTTTTTGTCCTGTGCAGTCTTAATTACAGTTCTGGAACACATATATTTTCATACTGGTGCTACACACTTCAATCACCCAGTGCTTTTATGTCCTGATGCTGACTTGGGCTTGTAGCGCCACAATTCTGCATAGGCTCAGACAACTTCTATGATATAGTAGTAGGGATGGTCATCGACCATTGATGATTTGCATTCATTGATGGTTTATGGCCGATGTTGAATGTTTTTCCCATCAATGTGGAAGAATCAGATGGTTTCCCTCCATCGATGTGACAACATAACCAAGTAGTTTTTAGCCAAATAGTTTTTTATTTTTTATATCACAAGGTGCCTTGACACTGAGCATGGCTCCGCCCCCCAACACCCACGAAGCTACGCCCCCCAGTTCTGATTGGCCCACAGGCTAGTCAGTCATAGAACAGGGATGACCATCGGTTGGTGAAGCCACAGATGGTCATCCATTGCATAGTTGGTTACCATTGATGGCCATTTTCTATTTTGCTATCAATGGTGACCATACCGCTGGCCATCCCTATATAGTAAACTCACCACCGGTGACACTGTACAGTTAACACCTCAGTTTCTGTCTTATTCCCAGTGGAAACTTTTCAGCACACAGCTCTGGAATTCCAACTAGCTTCCTGCTTGTCTGTTGCTCAGCTACAGCTGCTGTCTGAAACACAAAATGTCTCTCTTCACATGCTCCTCTCAGCAAAGCTTCTTGGGATTTCTCTCAAGATCTCGTGAGATTTCAGCTCACAAGTATCTCTCAGCTTGTCCCTCCTTGACTGACAGCTACATGAACCAGTGAGCAGTAGGGGCAGGAAAACTCTTGTGTACAGTGCTTCCTGAACTTGCATGATCTTTTAAAGGGACCAATACACATAAATCAAGCTCTGGGGCACTACAGTATGTGGCTACTCAGAATAGACGACTGAACTAAGATGCCGGCAGCGGTGAAACTGTATACAGTTTCTCCCCCACAGAACTCAAGTTGGATAGAGATTGTTATTCCTGTCAATTGAGAGAGGGTGATATTCCTCTGTACTATATAATATATGCGGTACAGTGCAATAGGGGTGGAGGCCACCGGAGTGTGTAGATAATTGAGGGTGCCATGGTATAATTCCCGTTTGGTTCTGTGGCTCACCTCAGCCCCGAAATTGGCTTCTTATAAAACAGTCTCCGTTTAGGTTTCCCTAGGTCGTCCCCATGGTGAGCTGTGTCTATGGCCACCTAGGGAGACCTAAACGGAGACTGTTTTATAAGAAGCCAAATTCGGGCTGAGGTGAGCCACAGGACCAAACGGGAACTAAACCACGGCATCCTTAATTATCTACACACTCCGGTGACCTCCACCCCTATTGCATTGTACCGTATATATTATATACTACAGAGACTTAATTTCCCCTACCAGATTGGACATTGTTAATGATCCCGACGAGGTGAGATTCCCTATCTGTCCAATATTTACATTCACCATCTGGACAGTTTTACCTAGGAAGTGTCATATTGGGGAGACCATTGTTACAATTGTGTCAGACTTAACACCCTGTCTTTTTATTGTTATAACACACTGAATTGAAACATTGGTTTCTTAATTGTTGCCATTGCGTAGCTTTTTATTGTGGTGAAACAAATAGTTTTATATTTGTCTTTCAGCACTACCTTTTCTTTTTCTATATATATACAGGATTTACCCCGCGACTAATTACCGGCCTAAATTCCCACGGCACAGGGAAAAGCTATTCAATTGTACAATCGAGACTCGCGCGCGGAAACACACTGATTCCAAACTAACTGAATAGGTCCAGCGCGGCAATTAGCAGTGGGGTAAATCCCGGGGCTAATTGAATCTGCCCCTTAGTGTAGCATCTCAGTAGTCAAATATACTTCCCACACAGACCACATTGCGCACATGTCCTTATTTTCTATTTCACATTTTGATCAGTTCCATAACTGTTCTGATAGCAGCAATTTAGATATTTGGTGGGGTAATCTTTTAATCCATTAAACTTTAATAATTTCCTACATGAAACATTTCACTTAATGAAATAACAATACGAAAATGGTCGTATATCTACTACTGATTTTTGTGTATCTATCAGAATTAGAGATCAGATGTTCAGTTTTGCTGAAAACCAAACAAGTCGAACAGTTCCAGCTCGGATCACTTTGAGGTTTTGTGTAGAACAGAGGCCCTGATTCAGACCCGGTGACTCTGACAGAGTGCTCGCTCTGAATCAGGGTGGAATTATTTTTTTTTAGAACGGCCTCCTGGCCGCTCGCATAGATGCCGTAATGATGGTCGCGATGGTCTGGCTTGCAATGAGACCCTTGTGGTAGGGTCTCGTGGCCGCAAGCCCCAGAGAGCTTTCAGCTCTAACAGAGCCAGAAGCTCTCCACTGACATCACTTGTGATGTCAGTGGGGCCGCCCCCAAACGACAGGCGTTCTCATGGGAACGCCTACATTTGGACAGCCACCCCCCGGCCCGCCCACCAAAGGGGGCGAGCTGTCACTCAACAACGACAGCTCGCCCCCTTTGTTGCGATACCCGGAGCGACGGAGTGCCCATCACTATCCGGGTCTTGCGCATGCACACGACAGAGCCGGCTCCGTCGTGCGCATGCACTCTGGGCCACCATCGACCCAGCTGCGAGCGCTCAGCGCTTGTGACCGGGTCTGAATCAGGCCCAGAGTCCTGACTTGAGTCTGAATATCGTGTGTTTTGGATTGCATGTAAGCCCCTCCCTCATGATTTCAGGTGCCATTTCACACAAGAGTGTATGGAGAGGGTGCGGACAGTAGTTCATGCCGCAATACTACATACTAGGCGCCATTAGACAGAGTTGTAAGTAGATGGAGTGGGGGGAAGCATGTAAAAGACTGGAGGCATCTTTGTCACTGTGTATGCTTGTCAAACACTAGCTAGTACCAGCTCCAGTGCAAACAGGCTCTTGTGTATGTTTGAACTTAAAGTGAGGCTGCACTTACTTACAAGCTCCGTTGTTTAGTTCAGCCCACCAGCTCGCTACAGCTTTTGGCTAATATAGGTGAAAACATATTGTGAGCTTTGAGGTGGCCAAAGTTGACTGGAAATGAATGTTATTGATGTTAAAAGCAAAAACAGGTACAAGTTACATGATTTTAGCTGTTTTCATAATTTTTTAAAGAAATCCAGATACAAAACCAAAAGCAAATCTGAAACCAAAATACTTTAGTGTGGATTTAGAACCAAAACACAGGGGTCTGCATACATCTCTACTCAGAATGTAGTTGTCAATAGAAATAACATGCATAAAACCTACCATAAGTTAGTTTTGAACACATAGGGTCATATACAATTGGGCACGAGGCATAGCGAGTTAAAAACCTTGTGCACCTCGTGCCCAATTCCGGAATACCATGGGTATGTGTGCTCCAGCTACCCGCGGTATTCAATTACAAAAATAGCTCTGAAAACCCCGCTTTAAATACAAAAAAAAACCCAGCTACCTGGCAGGGGGTCTCCGCTGCTCCCAGTTGCTTCCCTTCTCTCTTCTTACTGGAGAGGGGGGTACTGGGAGTCCCGGGGGCTGATGGGAGGAGCAAGAGCTGCTGGGAGATGTAGTTCTCCCAGCACCCATTCCGGGGGGGCCACACACACCGCATCGGGGGTCACACACACACACACTCTCATGCACACACACACATTCACTCACTCATACACACTTACATACAGCACACACACTGACATACTCACCCTGCTACAGAAGAGCCGGCTCCCAACGCTGGATGCAGAAGAAGATGCAGAAGACAGCGCTGAGGAAGGTGAGCAATTAAGGACTAATTAAGCTAATTGGATACTTCCAATTGCTCAATTAGTCCTCAGGGGGGGTGTCACGGGGGTGTCAGAGCAAGTCCCGGTGATTTTACCTTAAATCATCGATTTTAGGTAAAAACACGCTTGCTCAGGAGGTGCGTGTTTTTAACAAAACCACGCACCTAATAGAATAGCAAAAAACCCACACCTGCAGGAAAAACCTCGCAGGTGTGGGTTTTTTGCTATTCTCGCACACAATTGAATATGCCCCATAGAGAGTGCTCTTCATAAAATCTTGTTGTACTGATAGCAAGCATTAATGCATGTGAAAAAGCTTTGATATGTTCTAAAATTTTAAACCTAGCCATAACATTTTAGAGTGCAATGGTGGGAATTGGCCATAAACCAATTAATCCTATTTTTAATGCAATTTTAAAGCAATAATTAGCTGCTAAAAGTGCAATAACAGTGGATAGCTATGAATTTGAATGGGGCCTTCATTTCATTCAAAGGTGTTTTATTTATTTTTTATAAAACAATCCCCTTCCTAGTGAATAAAATAAAAATGTCCCTGACAGTACCCTTTATACACAAACCCAATGTCAGCAAATGAAAAGCCAGTTCCAGAGTTAAACACCCTGTGTAAGTTTATATGAATCCCACAAGAGATTAAAGTTATCGTGTATGCTTATTAGATAGTCACGGCAGCAAATTTCAACTGGAAACTAGTTCTGACCTTACAGAATTGCTAAGTGTTATTAAATCAATATTAATGTAATTTTAAAATTATTTCATTTAAATATGGATTTTGGGCCTGATTCAGACCCGGTCGCAAGCGCTGAGCGCTGGCAACTGGGTCGATGGTGGCCCACAGCGCATGCGCATGATGGAGCCGGCAATCCGTCACTTTGGGTCTTGCACCAAAGGGGCCGAGCTGTCGATGTTGAGTGACAGCTTGCCCCCTTTGGTGGGTGGGCCGGGGGGGTGGCTGCCCAAATGGAGGCGTTCCCATGTTAGAGCCGAAAGCTCTCTGGGGCTTGCGGCCATGAGACCCTACCACAAGGGGACTTGTCGCAAGCCCGATGGTCGGGTTGGTCTTGACCATCGCGACCATCATCCTGGCCACTCGCAATAGCTGTGGGTGGTCACCCACAGCTATGCGAACGGCCAAGAGGCCGCACCAAAAAAAAAGCCCGGCCCTGATTCAGAGCGAACGCTCTGTCAGAGCGAGCGGCTCTGAATCAGGCCCTTTGTTTTTAGTGGCTGGTGCATTTTAATGTGCAAATGTAAATGTTTTTGGGTATGACTTTTGGTCACCAAGTACTTACACTAAGCACATTTACAAATATATACTGAAATGTGTACAAGGTAGCAAAAGTTGTCTGCCCCTCAACAATATTGGGTACCCTCTACCAAATAGTATATGTAGCCTTTAAAAAATAAATATATTCTGTAAGCATACATTTCTATGTTTAGAGCCAAAGAAGCCTTTAGAGCAGATTGATTGCCCAGAGCGAGTTTAAACGTAACAAAGACAAGGAATATAAAATTGCCGAGGATTTATTAAAAACAAATTCCCACAGTAAATACGTTTACACTACAGTCACATGGTAAAGAAGAGGCTCTTATAAATTACTGGAAATAATAAAAAAAAAAACATTGTTGCCTGGACATCATGGATGAAATGCCCACAGTTTGTAATAAATTAACTCAGGACTTTGCTTCACCAACCCAAACAAAGCAACCATTTGTCTGAATAAGCCACACTGAGCTGTGAGTTATATTTCCAAAACTGCAACTGCATTCATTTGCAAATCATTCTGCACATTTAATGCTCAAGTTTTAAATACCTTAAGAACTAATAAATAATTTGGAAACAGAAGAAAAAAAAAACATTTGGCTGAAAGCTTATAAACTGATTTATTATTTTTCTGCTGCTTTACTTTCCCAAAGCCATTTTTACCCCCAAGTTGATGCCACAAATGTATTACAATAAAAAATACTCTTTGAATCTTGGAGATAAAAACAGACAATGATTCAAAATTTGGGGTACAGTACCTATCTTTCATATACCTTTTAATTTTGTACAATAAGTATACATTTGAACTCCCAGCAGAAGAAAAGGGAAGGGATTTATATATTTTGCATTAGAGTTTATTTTACAAGTTGCATTTCATTTATATAATTAAATCAATGTGGGCTCTATTCATTATCACTTAATTTCTACAAAAAACAGGTGAAAATGAACATTTTCACCTGCTTTTGTAGAAATTAAGTTTTGGGACCACTCATCAAAAAGGTAATGCAGGAGACATCACTGATATATCCTGCTTGCCTTTCTCTCGATGTGGCCCACTGTCCCCATACACTAGTATCACTGATATCTCCTCCTTGCCTTTCTCTCGATGTGGCCCGCTGTCCCCATACTCTGGTATCACTGATATCTCCTCCTTGCCTTTCTCTCGATGTGGCCCACTGTCTCCATACACTAGTATCACTGATATCTCCTGCTTGCCTTTCTCTCGATGTGGCCCGCTGTCCCCATACTCTAGTATCACTGATATCTCCTCCTTGCCTTTCTCTCGATGTGGCCCACTGTCCCCATACACTAGTATCACTGATATCTCCTGCTTGCCTTTCTCTCGATGTGGCCCACTGTCCCCTTACACTAGTATCACTGATATCTCCTGCTTGCCTTTCTCTCGATGTGGCCCGCTGTCCCCATACACTAGTATCACTGATATCTCCTGCCTACTTTTCTCTCGATGTGGCCCGCTGTCCACGTACACTAGTATCACAGATATCTCCTGCTTGCCTTTATCTCGATGTGGCCCGCTGTACACTAGTATGGGGACCTACTTTCATAAAGCTCCAAAAATACAATATTTTCAGAGCTTAACTTTGGGAGCATTCACCATCTTCAGATGGCATTTGCTCCCGCACACGGCACTCACACCACCCCTTCCCTATGCGAAGGAGACCCAGGTTTGCCGAAGAGGGATCCTTTTGGATCCCTCAGCCCCTGTCCGGCTTCTTCTGCCAGATGCCGGGGCTTAATGCGCCTGCTTGAACTCTAGTTCACGCAGGTGCACTAGCACTGCCAACTCAGGCTTAGCAGTGCTAAGTTTCACTGCTCTGAAAGGACCAGTGAAAACAGTTCGGGGAGACAGCTGGAGCAATGATAAGTGCTTGCAGCGAGTAAGAATGTTAATTATCGGGGTCCCAATAATTAACATAATGGATAGACCCCTGTTGCATGGTATGATTTTTGATATGTTATTGAGGAGATCATTATGTCCTCTCTTGTTAGAATACAGTAACTATTGGCAGAATGTTTCATGTGCTCAATGTTTCATAGGGAAATATCATTCAGGTGACCTATTTGTGGTGGTTCATCATGTGGTGAGCACAACTAATAGTATGATCCCAGCTAATAATATATGAGCTACTGGATAGCAAAAACTATTAAATAAAGCATCTATCTACTAATAAATAATTTGTCATTAAATAAATGACTAAGCACTCTATTTACTACAATCCGCATTGGGAATGCAGATTGTAGTGTGATATTACTGACTGAATTCGCATTGCATTGTGAATTCAGCCAATATCACAGGGATTTACTAAAAATCCCTTGCAGGGACAGAGATTGCGATAAAGCTCTGTTCCTGTGAATCCCCTCCACACAATTATCACAGTATTTTTGCAAAAAATACAGTGACAAGTGCCCGTGCAAGCGCCGACCGTCCGCCACTAAGCCCCGTCCCTGTCGCTAAACCCCACCCCCCACGATCGTGACCCCCCTCCCTTAATTACACTTACCTCCGGTGATCGGGGCTCTGGTGATGTCCTCCATGGCTCCGGTTAGCTGATCTCCAATCCTGCACTGGGACCTGGTCAGCTGACTGGGTCCCAGTGCAGGATGGGAGACCAGCTGACCGGACGGAGGACATCGCCGGAGCCCCAATCTCCAGTTCATTGACTCAGGGAAGTTATTTTTTTTTTCACTATTTTTTTTTTTTGTTAGCAGTGATCAGCATGTGGTCGGTTCAGACCACATAGCTGATCACTAGGGCCGTCTCCAGGCTCTGCCCTGCATGTTAGAGTAGAGCAGGAGTCTGGTAACTGGGGGAGATCCTGGATAATGCCACCTCCAGGTGACATTATTATCACAGGGCTTCACCCGGTATTTTTTTCACAATTTATTTTTAGTAACAAATAGACAGAATTATAATGGGAAATGCGATCTGATTACTAAAAATATGTGATAATTAGGGCTTGGAGTAGAATTTTATGAATTCTACTCCAATTGCCCTTTAGTAACTTTAAGTGATACTAAAATAATGTGAAAAGGGTGTGAAAACACCCTTTTTAACTTTATTTTAGTAAAAATAATGATAATAAATAGAGCCCTAAAAAAACTAGAAACTATCTTGTTTTGTATGCTGGTTATCATATTTTTCCTGAATTGTGTATAAAGGGTCTGACTCAGATATGGACGCAAAGCCGATGTATACACAGTTTGAGCGATGATCAGTAATCTGTCTATGAGTCGCTCTGCACATGCCTCAAGTTTCATTTTTGTTGTTGCTGGCAGTAAGCATTGATTTGTAAAATGATTGCAGATTTCCTGGCCTCTGCAGCATGATTACATCAGACATCCTGAGTAACCTGTGGGTTACTAGTTTGATGGTCATGCATCACTGGATGTAGCAGCAGATCACAGAAGCTGGCATTAGGTGTCTAAACAAGACACCTTCTGCGACTATTGCATATTGTAGCACAGCTGCTGTGGTTTTGTATGCAGCAGTTGTGCTACAGTATACATCTCTGAGTCAGGTCCCCTGTCCCTATTCAGCTCAACATAGCACTTACTAAGACACTAGAGCCACCTCTTCAGATCACAGCAGAGCATTTCTCTTGGATAAACTTCTCCACCCCTACAGTCTTGATCTACTTGACTACTGCCAAAGTCATGACTATAGTAAATAACTTGAATGTGACTTAGGTTTCATAAATCCGTTCTTGAGATGAATTGAACAGTTAACTGAAGGAGAAATCAAATTTAGGAGCCTATTTACTAAGCCTTGGATGGAGATAAAATGAAAAGAGATAAAGTACCAGCCAATCAGCTCCTAACTGCCATGTCACAGTCTGTTTGAAAAATGACAGTTTGGAGCTGGTACCTTATCTCCATCCAATTTATCTCCATCCAAGGCGAAGTACATAGACCCCTTAAACTCCTGAAAATTCTCCCTTGCTTTATCATCAAAGCAGGTACTGTATTTAAATATTCTGATGCTATCATGATTACTTTAAATGGACCATTGTGGCACTCTCATTTTATCCAATAACAGCGCACCTGGTCACCCAAAGAGGAGGTACTTCTATAATACACATATGTAGTACTTTAAAAAGATTTATATTTGTTTATGATGTTGATGCAAATGGATTATCACATGCCCTGTTGTTATCTCCTGTTGGTGCATCTGGAGGTAGTGGCTCTTGTCCCATTTCTTTTCTTCAGCGTCACTCTCGATACTTCTCCCTTTCACAGCAAAGAGGCAAGGATTCACCCCCCAGAGACAGACAGTAAGCAGACCAGAAGTTGTGCCAAAAAAGGAGTATTTATTATTAAGGATTAGACAATAGAGGCTAAGGTGGGCCACACTTAGGGCAAGGTATAATGTATGCAGAAAAAAAAGTTTGAATAAAACAAAGATTTGTCACAAGCACAGTAAGGGCACTTAATTTGTATTACAATTCACTTAATGATAAGTTTTAGAAGACTATTGTACAATACAACTAGGAATCAGGTTTATCAAAGCATTTTTTGTTAACCTACTTAACTAAACCATATTTACTACAATATAAGCTTTTACTAACTTATCTAAATGCTAATATTAAATGCCTAATATTGCATTATATTAAGTTTCCAAAACACAGACTCACAATGGCAATGCCTGATATAGCATCACAATGACACAGAGACAGACAGTGAACACCACCTCTTTTTACCTTTATTGCCTTGATGCATGGGACCAATGTAAGCTACAGCAATCATCACATACTGTACCTTTCTGTCACAGTATAGGTAGAATAACACCTGTTGCTTGAGACTGGATTCCAGTTGCTTGAGAATAAAAGTGCAGGAGCGAGGTGGAATAACTCATAGTCAATAACAGGCTAAGTTCAGATAAGCAGGGTCAAAGGTAGCAAATCAACAAAGGAGGAGAATTCAAATAGTGTAGTCAAAAACATACAGAATTTGTACATTAATAAGAGGAACAAGATCTGGACAACCAAAACTGATTGAGACAAATATGAAATAACCAAACACTGATTATTGGGAAAAGTCCCATTCATTGGCAGCTCCAGAGGTGGGGCTGCAGCGGAGTCCAAAATTTAAATAGTGGAGCCACAACTGCCCTTCCAAATGCTGCCAAACATCGCCATCCAGGACTCACTGGCAGGTGGTGTGGCTCCACTATCTGAAAGTTGGAATGCGCTGTACAATGATGTCACCAAGGGGAGGTTTTAAAAGTCTGATGATGGGTGCATTCACAGTAGCACTGAGGAGTTTGTGGGCCGAGCCTCTACGTGCAACGGTGGGCAATAGCAGTGGACTGCTGTGATCCATAGCAGCGCGCAAGCCACAGAAACAAGCTTGAGTGGACTTGGTAAGAGCGGCATGGCCACTGTGTGCCGGAAAGAAGTGTATGGCATGGCCACTGCACACTAATGAGAGTTGTTTTTTTATACTCTTTGCTTAGGGTCACAGCAATAATTGACCTGAGGATGAGGAATACCTGAAGCTGAAATAATGCAACTTAATTTTTTCCTTTTAATACAGTTCTCTTCCACTTAAGTGGGACCTGCCCTAAACATGCCGGCATAAAGGAAGGACTTCATGTCGGGAAAACTTAAGTGATCAGCATTACTGTTTGACCAATGTTATTATTGACACATCAATGGCAAGAGACTATTTACTACAATCCGCATTTGTAATGCAGATTGAAGTGTGATATTTACGACTGTCCCTGCGAATCCCCTCCGGAGCCTTATCACGGTATTTTTGCCAAAAATAAAGTGACGAGTGCCCCTTGCATGCGCCGACCGGCCGCTGCTGCTACCCCACCGGTCGCCAAGCCCCGCCCCATCACTAAGCCCCATCCCCCCCGATTGTGGACCCCCCCGCGACCCCCCTCCCTTAATTACACTTACCTGCAGTTATTGGGCCTCCGGTGATGTCCTCTGTCTCTTCGGTCAGGTGCCATCCCATACTGCACTGGGACCCTGTCAGGTGATGACCGGGCCCTAGTGCACCATGGGAGACCAGCTGACCGGAGAAGGACATCACCAGAACCCCGAACTCCGGTCCCATGACACATGTAAGTTTTTTTCTTTTTTATTGTTTTTTTTTTACTTTTTTTTACAGTGAATCAGAGTGTGGTCTGTTTAGACCACACAGCTGATCACTGGGGCCGGCTCCGGGCTCTGCTCTGCCTGTTATAGCGGAGCAGGAGTCAGGTAAACGGGGGAGACCCTGGATAATGTCACCTCCAGGTGGCGTTATTATCACAGGGCTTTTCCCGGTATTTTTTCACATTTTATTTTTAGTAACTTTGGTCAGATCACATTTCCCATTACAATTATGGGAAATACGATCTGATTACTAAAAATAAGTGATGATTAGGGGTTGGAGTGGTATACAATCGGGAAACCGGCTGCCTTAATACCGGCAGCTGGCTTCCCGACTGTCATATCCTGGCGAGGGATGAAATGCCAGGAGTCTAGATGTAAACGCCTGACATTTCCGATCAAAGGGGTGCCGGGCGCCGCGAGCGAACAGCATCGGGGGGAGGGTTAGGTTTAGGGCAAATGGGGGTAACTTAGGGTTAGGCACCCCCCGGGAGGGTTAGGGTTAGTCTAGGGGGCGGGAGGGTTAGGCACCCCTGGAGGGGACTTAGGTTTAGACAGCGGGGAAGGGGCGGTTAGGGTTAGGCACTTAGAGGGGGGATTAGGGTTAGGCACTTGGGGGGAGGTTAGGGATAGGCACCCCTAAGGAGTGTTAGGGTTAGGGGGTTAGGTTAGTAGATACTTACCTTAGGACGATCGGGATTTCCAGCGCTGTCAGGCTTCCGCTGCCAGGAACTCTGCATCTGTCAGCCAGGCGCTGCCGGGAATCGGCATACCGATTTCATACCGATTCCGTTGGAGTAGAATTTTACGAATGCTACTCCAATTTCCCTTTAGTAACTGTAGGTGATACTAAAATAATGTGAAAGGTTGTGAAAACACCCTTTTTCACATTATTTTAGTAAAACTAATGTTAATAAATAGAGCCCATTGTGTAATGTATGCAAAATAGAAAACCGGTGACGTGCAAAGCAAACAGGGTGCCAGCCCTGCACATCTAAGACCTAGGTCTGCTGTTTCCAAATTCAGATCGTTCACAAATGCAGAAGTACCAGTCTTCCTACAATGAGACCGGATCTTGCTATGTTCCAGAGAAGTCTGACATGTCTATTCTAATCAGTCAAGTGTAGCTAAACTTCCACAATAGAATAATGCCATAGTCTCTGATTAGATTTTGCTTGTTATGTAAACAGATGCATTTTTTTTTAAATGTATTCTCCTTCACATTACCCTTGCTAGTATATTGGAAATTCTCTTTATTGCAGAAAGGATGAAGAAAAACTATCATATCTGCATTTTTCTTTATCTCCAGCAATTACTTTTTTTATAATTCTAAAATGATTTGTGATAAGCTGAGAGAGTAGCACAGAGACAGATTAAAAGATAATGATAAGGCATGTTTTAGTTGAAACAAAATCACTGTTCTATTTAGAAGAGTAATTTCAGCAATACATCTTGTGTAATGTTTTCTAATCACTTAGCGATTACTTGTGTGGTGTTGTTTGATTCATTGGCATGTGAGCTCTTGATTAAAATGGTTTTGACTTGGCCATTACTATCATGGAAGAGGCCACCCATATGGTGCTAGTGTTAAATCAGGGAATATCTGTCATTTTAACACTGCAATGAGTGTACTTGTTAGAAAGAGTTTGAATAAAATTGAAGTATTCCTGATTTTTACCATAAAGTTTTTTTGAGAAGCTTGAAATTGTTTCTTTTGTTTGGGATGATGCATATTCTGTTATGGATCACTCTTACAAAATGCTTTATGTCATGTATGTAAGTGTGGCCTATATATTAGATAATTACAGTCCATTTGGCAAAACATATATCAAACTCATGGTAAAGTGGGATAGGACATTTTAGTGCAGGCTTAAAGTAAATAAAAGTTTTGCTCTAACTAATGATGTTACAAAGGACAAGACCGTTCATTGGCCGGAATGCAGTTATTATCCCTACGATCGGGATGCCGGCTGCCGAAATCCTGGTGCCGGAATCCTGATTACCAAGAGAACACTGGCACTAGAATCCCAACATGACTGGGGATGCCAATGCCAGAATCCCGATCATAAGGAGACCGGGGCAAGGTAAGAATCAGCCGCAGGGGGGTTAGGTTTAGGCACCTAAGAGTTAAGTGGGACTTAGGGTTAGGCCACGGGAGGGGGGAGGTTAGGGTTAGGCTCCAGACAGGGGAGGTTAGGTTCAGGCACCAGCGGGGGGGAGGGTTAGGGTTAGGCACTAAGGAGGGAGGGTTAGGTGTAGGCACTTACCAGGAGGGTTAGGGTGCGGGGTAGGGAGGATTCAAACCATCGGAATGCTACTGTCAGAGTACTGACAGCCAGAATCTCCTCCATCTGTACTTCATACCGACTCCTCATTGGCCATCTTCCTATAACATCCATTGTTTGTACCGCTGAATGACATCATCAGTAGAGGCTGAGTTTAGACTGCACAAATGGTGCAAGATTGCCAGTCATTGCCTTGACCGAAGACTTCTAGAGAAGTAATAAACTGAGTTTGCAGCATATATTCACTATTCACTACCTGGTAGCCAGTGAACAAACTGCCAATATCTCTATGTTATATTATTATCACTCCTGATGTGTTATATATGGTAGAGTTTTTTGGGGGGTGGAGCGGAGGCATGCCTGGGCAGTATTCTCAGAAACAGGGGTGTGTTTTGTCCCCATTTTTCAGGAGTACTGAGGCCAGGAGTAAGCTGAAGGATACTCAGACTGGCCGGTCCTGCAGCAATCCTGACTGATGGTAGCTATGGTGATCAGAGGCAGCATCTACGGACCCTGCAGTCAGATGGCTATCAGGAGATCTCTGCTTCCTATAGACGCCTCCTGCAGTATATTAATATATGCTGGACGGTATTACACAGCCGCTTCTATGCAGCTGTGCAATACCGTCCGGACCTGAATCAGACCCACAGTTACAATTGACAACAATAAACATTTCTACTTATTGTAGCTTCTATACTCATGTCATCTACCAGTTTATAATAAGTCACTGTAAATCAACCACCAAAAATAAAACACAGTGACTCAGGGAATTGTGCTTAAACTGTGGTGCCAGCCCCCTTCTACTAGGTCCAGCATCTGTGATGGTGATGGTGATAATAATAATATTTGAAAATAAATTGAATATTATTATAATTGTGTACAGAACCATTAGATTTGACAACTGTATAGATGAAAAATAATAAGGTTTGAACAAATATGTTTTTTTTTTCAAATTATGTTGTAATAAATCATAGTATTATAATTTTCCATTTTGAACTATAATTACAGG
The DNA here is from genome assembly GCA_031769625.1 of Taudactylus pleione. NCBI lineage: Eukaryota > Metazoa > Chordata > Amphibia > Anura > Myobatrachidae > Taudactylus > Taudactylus pleione. The sequence continues at coordinate 10,698,180 of JAUIMM010000116.1, forward strand.
ATTACAGATTATTATAAGCCTGTGAACAAAAAATGAACTATTGGAAATGACCCAGATACAGAAACAATTGTCTATGGATGCCTTGTCTGTAACAAATCGCTAGGTCTCACTTGCTGCAAGTTTCATTGAATGTTGAAATATTTTATAAGGTCAGTAAATTCCTCCACCAGGTGCAGGACGCTTACTGAGTACTGCTTAGTGTTAGGTTCACTAATCTAGTCTTACATACAGGGAGTGATGTAGCGTGCAGGGTTGCTCCAGCTACACCTGGTGAGGTTGTTCACACTCAGCTTAAAATCTCTTTATCCCTATTTGTTTGTGCTCACTGTTTGGATAGACTGTTGATTTCTTAGGTCAAGCTGTCAGCATCAATGCCATGTACAAATGATCAAGATAATCCAGGAAGGAAGTTTGTGCTTGCTCACTGCTCGGGTACATCATAAAGGTGCATGCAGTTATCACTAAGAAAGGGCCTTATTCTGAGTGACACCCCGACGTGCCCGCAGCAGTGTCTATTGGAGGTTGCCCATCTGCGACTTTATGCAAATGTTCATACAAGCTCCTTTCCTCATGTACATCCATGCAGCCAAATGTGCAAGGGCTAAGACGCATCCATGCACGCTGTAATACCGATTTGTGCATCCTTATATGCCACCACCAGTCACACCACCGAAACGTGAACCACACCTATGACAGGTGCTGTTTCTCCATCTGACTACGGCCTGCTATGTCTATATATAGGGCTGTAGGATTTTTTTTAAATTAATGAATAGTCTGTAAAATTTAGCAGATATGCATTGTGAGATTGTATTTAGTAGTGAATAGCCAGTTAATCCATATTTATGGTATATATATTACGGTTATATTTAGTGTAAAGTGTAATGTATGTTAATGTAATAGTGTGTCATTGAAACCAGTTTTGCTGTTTTAAATTGTGCAGGAACAAACTACTTATATACTGCATAATATTGTGTACTGAATGTTGCATTGCAGATCTTAGGTATTGCTTCTGTTTAAACTGTAATATAGTTTGAATCCCAAGACATCATTTTCAATACAACTTTAAGTAAAGTGACCCATTCTAATGTACTTCTAGACTGTCATTTGTAAAAAAAATACTTGCCTGCATTTTATCTCTCATTGTTTGCGTTTGGTTGAGGAACCTTGCCTCTCTGCCAGGCATAGTCTGAAAGAAGCAGTAAGAAGATGACTTAACTATAGAGGTAACTACAGCTTACACCCATACCAAAACATTTATTTCCTCACCTCTTTGGGGTATCACATCACACGCAGAAGCACACACAGCAGCGTCTATTGGCGGTCGCCCATCTTCAAATTTATGCAATTTAAGGTGATACAAACTTCTTCCCTCATGTACATCCATGCAGCCAAATGTGCAAGAACTAAGATGCACACTGTAATACTGATTTATGCATCATTATACGCTACCATTAGTCGCACCGTTGAAACTTGCACCAGCCCCATGACAGGTGCAGTTTCTCTGTCTGACTATGGCCTTCTATGTATGTGGCTGTGCTTCTGAGAACGCAGCTGCTTGTATTAACACGGTGCATAACATGCCCATTGAATGAGGCCATATTTGCATATATTTCTAGCCACCTCTCAGTCACAGCCAAGGAATGCCCATTACTTTTCCACAACATTTCTGGTATTGTCAATATTGATCGCAACAGCATCTTTGTGCATACACTCTGTGCCACGCATGCGCCTTACGAGTCTTTAGACATTTCTGAGCATGCGCAATTGCAAAGAAATCGCTCAACAACATGAACATTGGCATTGAGTGAGGATTTTGTGTGACTCCTAAGGGTCTAACATAGGCCCCGAGTCAGAGATCGAGTAAAAATGTGTCTGCGCCTGAATTTACTGAAACATAGAAACAAACCAAGGATAATAGTAAATTGAATTTATTAACACAATAATAACAGTTTAACTTGCTAATAGAACTGCAGTTCCTAAAATAGACACAATAAAATCTCTTAACAGAGACAATGTATAACTCAACATATAAACATCAATGTGAAATATTTGATACTGATTCCCAAAGGGCGCAAATAAATGTCGATAGTAATTTGTTCCAAAATATATAAAGTCTGGTGTATTAGAAAAATTATATACTGGTTTCCTCAAGTTGGAACAAAACAAAAAATACGTCTCTCTCCCTCTGGAGAAATGACCGGGGCCTGCAGTAGTTTTGCGGCCACTCACCAATCGGAGTAGGGTCAATCCTGGACAATGAATGGAGTCACAGATGGTGAATGCAGCTAACCGTTGTTATCCTCGGTGAAATTAGCAGACAGTCGGGAATGGAGCAGCTGGAAAGAGAGCCGCGGTCACTGGACTCAGCAAGTGACTGCAGTGGTAGGATGCGGATGGCCGCAAAGGGCAGACAACCCAGGCTCCCCACCTTGGCTGGTACACAATGAGCTCCGGTGGATGAAGGCAAGCAGCAAGGCAGTCCGAGCGCCACACTCGGCGTCCACATACTCCGGTACACAGAGTGCCCAGAAGACAGCCCTCAGCAGCAAAACAAGGAGGTAACCAGTGTTACCGGTGTTCCAAGGAATATGAGCAGTTCAAATGAATGACCTGCAAGCCTTGTCGCGTTTCTCCTCGATCACAGAGGTTTTTTCAAAAGGCAGGATAAGTCCTTCCTCATTTGGATGGGATTATATATTCACAGCTACGAATAGCAGAGTTTTATATTCAGCTGGACACAATCATTTGATTAGCAACATTTTCTAATGGCCCAGCAGTATACATAGCAATAGTGTATCATATGAATAAGAACCAAAAACTTAGTTTGTTCTTTGTATTGCTCAAATTTTGGGTACTCGTAGAATAGCTCTATAATAATAGAAACTAAAGGAATGAATAAATAATATAAACATATACATACATATATATTCATACTTATATATATATATATATATATATATAACAATTAAAATTATTAATAAATAACCAAAATAATAGATAATAAAAGCACAAAAAATCCAGTAAATATATAATCATAAAGTAAAAATAAAATAAGAAAAATAAAAAATATATATATATATATATTTTGATGGGTGTAATAAAATATAATATATAATATATAAACCCAACTAAATAAATCATAAATAAATAAAATAAATAAACATATGTAAATATATATGATTTATATATAATACACCCCCCTCCCCCCAAAAAAAAGAAATGAGGTTACCCCATTCAGGTCCAATGACCCACAAAGTACTAGGGACTTGCACAAAAGCCCTAATAATCAAAAGAGCCTAAGGAGGAACCAGCCAGGAATACCTTAGAAATCTACATCTACTGATTAATTTAATCCTTCAGGAGCCAGCGTCTGCAGAGTGTGTATCCAATAAGCCTCACGGACACACAATCTGCGAAACCTGTCACCTCCTCTTGCAGTTGGAATAATATGCTCAATACCTACCACTGTCTGTTCTCTAGGGTCTCTAGAGTGTTGAAGTGCAAAGTGTCTGGACACACTATGATGACTAAATCCATTCAAAATGTTCCTACGGTGTTCTAAAAACCTGGTCTATAGTAATCTAGTAGTTCTCCCTACATAACCAAGCTTGCAAGAACATTGACGCATATATATCACATATACACTTTTGCAATTGATATATTACCTAATAGGATATGAGACAGTGGAAGGCAGAGACATAAAGGAGGTGCTTTTATGTTTTATATGTCCACATGTGATACATCGTGTGCCGGCACATTTAAAACAACCTGCTTTTCTCGATAACCACCCAGAAGATTCGGATATTAAACTAGAATCATTTCCCATTTTCCTAAAAAAACTTGGGGCTAACAGATTCTTCAAATTGTCAGCCTTTTTAAATATTATAGTGGGTTTAGGTTCAAGTGCATTCCTCAGCAGTGGATCAAGAAGTAACATATTGTAATTCTTAAAAAAGATCCTTCTTATCTGATCTGAACAGCTGTTATGTTTAGAAATGAAAAGACTAGACTTATCTAGTGAAAAAGCTGATTTCTGTTTGATCGGTGGATAAAGAAGGGTACTGCGGTCTAGTCCTTCAATAGACCTAAGGGAATCCTTTAATAAAGATTCAGGGTAATTTTTTTCCCTAAATACCTCCATAAGTCTAGAGGTTTGCGTAGTAAATATATCTTTGGAGGAACAATTACGGCGTAACCTTCTGAACTGGCCCGATGGAATATTATGAAGCCAGTTCCTACGACAATTGCTAGTATAGTCTATATAGTTATTTGTATCGGCTTCTTTATGAAAGGTACTAGTTTGTATGATGCCCTCAACAATATTTAACCTAATATCCAAAAACGTGATAGTGGAAGAGTTAAAAGTGCTCATGAAAGTTAAATTATAATCATTCTGATTGAGATACGCCACAAAATGTATAAATGATTGCTCATCCCCATCCCATACAAAAAATAAATCATCTATAAACCCCTTGAAGAGGACCAGGTTTGCGCCGAATTTGCTGCTACAAATGAGCCGCTCCTCTAGGTGGTCCATATAGAGGTTCGCAAAACTCAGCATGAACCTGGTCCCCATCGCCATGCCCGTGCGCTGTAAATAGTGAACCTGATTAAAAACAAAATTGTTGTGAGTCAATATAATGTGAATACAATCCAAAATAAAATCACAATGTATCTTCTCAACTTTTTCCTCCAGAAGTAGAAAAGATTCCACCACTTCAATTCCCTTCACATGGGGAATATTCGTGTACAATGCGTTTACGTCGCAGGTCAAAAATTTATAATGAGGTAACCACTTAATGGTGGAAACAGAATTAAAAAAATCAGTAGTGTCTTTTAAATGTGATTTAAGAAAAGATACTTATGATTCTAAAAAGTGATCAACATAAAAAGACAGATTAGCAGTAAGAGAACCAACCCCAGAAATGATAGGATGACCCTGTGGGTTGTGTAGAGATTTGTGAATTTTTGGAAAGTGGTAATACGTGGGAGTGACCAGATGTGCAGGAAACAAAAATTCAAATTATGTTTTTTAGAAATAATCCCCTTGTCCAGGGCATCACCCAAAAGTAATTTCAATTCCCCTTGAAAAAGCTTAGAAAGATCTGTTTTCAGAACTGAGATAAAAGATGTATGAGATGTCAGGACTGTGACTATTTCAGTACATAAAGATAGACTACTTTTGCCAACGTTCCAGTGTGGTCATTGGAGCAGCTACCCTGCTTGCTGGCATGCTTCTCATTCAGGGGACAGAGTGTTAAAGTGATCATCTGTTTCCCAGGTGTTGTCAGGTTGTGGGATTTCTAGATTGCTCATTATTTCAAACTTGATTCCATTTGAGTCACATGTCCTAAAACTTCCTATGGATCACAGACCTCTGGTATAAAGCCTGTTACTAACTGTGTCTCAGTGTCTGTGAAACGTTGCTTTCAGGTCTTTTCATGGACTCCTGCCAGATCCCCGCTATGCCTGTGGATTGCTGTGGACTTTGTTATATTCCAGATGAACTTCTGATGTCAGTCATCCGCTGCTCTACAGGGCCCAGTATTCCTACTGCCTAAGTGTTGCTTATTACTCCATCACTGCAGTTTCACAATTTTGCTGCTGTTACGATCCTCTAGCAATTGCTAGGACCGAGATGGAGGTGTTGGAGATACGTGGTACATCGAAGAACAAACACAAGAAGTATAGTTAAATCATGGCAGTTTACTAAATAAATGATATGATGGACCAGTGAAAACAAAACATGTCAATGGTGCAATAAAGAGCTGAAACCATAGGACAGTCAATAGTATATACTGTAGGTTTACAGTCCAAACTAAAGTTGTTAAATGGCCAGGAGGCCTAGTAGACAGCAATGCTTGAAACTTGGTGAAGAAGCAGGATTTCTGGATGGCCTGGAGGGCCTAGCAGACAGCGATGCTTGAAACCTGGTATAGAAGCAGGATTGCAGTGTGGCCTGGAGGGCCTAGCAGACAGCAATGCTTGAAACCTGGTGTGGAAGCAGGATTGCTGTATGGCCAGGAGGGCCTAGTAGACAGCGGTGCTTGAAACGTGGTGTTGAAGCAGGATTGCTGTTTGACCTGAAAGGCCTAGTAGACAGCGATGCTTGAAACGTGGTGTTGAAGCAGGATTGCTGTATGGCCTGGAGGGCCTAGTAGACAGCGGTGCTTTAAATGTGGTGTTGAAGCAGGATTGCTGTTTGGCCTGAAAGGCCTAGTAGACAGCGAAGCTAGAAACGTGGTTTAGAAGCAGGATAGCTGTATGGCCTAGAGGGCTCAGTAGACAGCGATGCTTGAACCGTGGTATAGAAGCAGGATAGCTGTATGGCCTGGAGGCTCTGTAGACAGTGATGCTTGAACCGTGGTATAGAAGCAGGATAGCTGTATGGCCTGGAGGGCCCTGGAGACAGCGTTTCTTGGACCCAGGGTACTTGGGTCACTTATAAGCTGGTGAACAGAATACACGCAGCATGTAGAAAACATAGGTGGAAGTCTGGATGCACAGAGAGCAGCTTGCATAACCAAAAGTTCCACATGAAAACTCTATAGCCGACAGGGCGGCGACAGTCCAGGAAGTTCAAATAGGATCAGGTGCCATTCAGGCAACACTAGGAGGAAACATGTGAAATCCTCTGACGTCTAAGTCTCCTAGCAACCGGCAACCTAGAAGCATGGTCAGGAGCAGGAGGAATAATGGCAGGAGACAAGTCCTGGACTGGACTTTTAACAGCTGCACTATTGACTTTGCCTGTTGTTTTTCCGTTCCTATGGATATTGAACTCATCCTTGTTACAGTTGTCAACTGCACCTTTGCAGTGTCATCTCTGCATCACGGGGCTCAACCCCACTCAGAACCCTAGCCACACCACAGGGCCCAACCATGCTACAATCATCTCCGCATCACGGGGCTCAACCCCGCTCCAAACCCTAGCCACACCACAGGGCCCAACCCTGCTACAATCTTCTTCGCATCACGGGGCTCCACCCCGCTACAATCTTCTCCACATCACAGGGCTCAACCCCACTACAATCTTCTCCGCATCAAGGGGCTCAACATCGCTACAATCTTCTACGCATCACGGGGCTCAACTCAGCTACAATCCTCTCTGCATAATGGGGCTCAACCTCGCTCTGAACTCTAGCCATGCTGCAGGGTACAACCCTGTCCTGGAATCTCATCGCCTTACATGGCTTAACCCTGCTCCGACTTCACTACCTCACAAGGCTCAAGTTTGCTTCATATCTCACTGCACCACAGGGCTCGGTCCTGTCCCAGAACTATATTATTCCGCAGGGCCCGCTCTGCTCCGGATTTCCATTACTACAGGGTTCTACCCTGGTAAAGGTCCTCTGTGTCATCCTGAGGTGTTGGCCTCATTCTGGACTCGGTGTTCCCTACCACGGTAGTTCTTATATGCTAAAGACTGCAAATATATTATTATTGCATATGTGAACCTCTGTGCTCTTTGAGACTTCATTTAAGACCTTGCTGATTATCATTCTTTTGTGAATAAAATCTATTTTACTTTTATCCTGTGCTACTGAGTTTTATGGAAAGGTCATTCCTAAGACCACCCCATTTTATTGTGCCTAGTAGGCCTGCCTCCCTTCAGGAGTCTCAAGGGTCAGCAGCCATGACAGTTTGCACAGACCTAAAAATTAATCTGGATCTGGAACAGACTACTGGGGTTCAGGTGCTTTAGGGTTTGACCGCCTCTTTGGAAGTACAGGAAAATACTGACGTTCAAGTTTTGCAACATCTACAGGATCTTTTCACACGTCATGATAAATGTAAAATTTCTTTTTCAAGTACATCAGGGGTTTCTGCTTCTCATTTACACCTACCAACTCCCACCTCTTATGATGGTCATCCAAAAACATGTAGAGGATTTCTCAACCAATGTGAGATTCATTTTGAATTGTTACCTCAGAGTCAAAGTGGCTTACCACCCCTCATGTCAAGTGGCTTATATTATGTCATTATTGTCTGGTACTGCTCTTGAGTGGGCCTCTCCTTTATGGGAGAGAAATTATGCCTTAATGTCTAATTACCAAGCTTTTGTTTCTACTTTTAAAAGGCTATTTAACGAACCTGGAAGATCAGTGGCTACATCTGTGGGCATTTTATGAGTAAAGCAGGGAGCAGCTCCAGTTGGTCAGTATGTGGTTCATTTTCAAACTATAGCTGCAGAACTTAAGTGGAACAATGAGGCATTAAGAGCAGCATACTGGATTGGTCTCTCTAAGAAACTTAAAGATGAGTTGGTGACTCGGGTTCTTCCTGAGAGTTTGGATGAGTTAATTTCATTGACTATTAAAATTGATCTGCATATGCGAGAACGAGGGGGTCAGAGGAATCGTACTGAGTGTTCTAAAAATTCTCTTCCCCAGTCTCGCTCTGTTCATGGTACATCTGATGAGCCTATGCAAATTAATAAAGCCAAATTGTCTGAAGTGGAGAAGCAACGTAGAAGGCGTTCTAATCTGTGCCTGTATTGTGCATCCTCAGAACATTTTTTGGCTAAATGTTCAATAAGGCTATTCAAGATTGGGTTTTGCCCACTTCGTTAAAGTCTATTCAGAGATTTTTATGCTTTGCCAATTATTACAGAAAGTTTATCAAAGCGTTTTCAACGATTGTAGCCCCAATTACTACTATGACAAAAAACGGGGCTAATCCCAAAGTATGGTCCCCAGAGGCATTAAATGCCTTTCAGTCTCTTAAAGATGCATTTTCTGCAGCCCCCATTCTAGTTCAACCTGACATTGAGAAACCATTTATGCTAGAAGTGGATGCTTCCACTTATGGAGTTGGGGCTATTTTGTCTCAAGTGGCTGCAGATGGGAGAACAGTGTCTTGTGGATTCTTTTCACTAAAGTTTTCTAGTGCTGAGAGTAATTACTCCATCGGGGACCAAGAACTGTTAGCTATTAAGTTAGCTTTGGATAAGTGGAGATATTTATTAGAAGGCACAAAACATCCTGTTACTATTTTTACAGATCATAAAAATTTGTTGTATTTGAAGACTGCCCATTGTCTGAAACCATGACAAGCTCGTTGGGCAATCTTCTTTTCTCATTTTGATTTTGTCCTCAGGTATCGTCCAGGTTCTTTGAATAAAAAGGCAGATGCTCTCTCACGCTCATTGTTGGAAGAGAAAGAACAAAATGAGGATCAAAGGTACCCTATAATAAACCCTCTGGCCTTTTCTTCAATTTTTATCTCTCCTGATCCTCCTCCTGGGAAGAAATTTTTAGCACCCGAGTTACGAGGTAAACTTCTTTCCTGGGCTCATAATTCTCATTTCTCTTGACATCCAGGGGTTCATAAAATGTACTCTTATTTGCAACGTTCCTATTGGTGGTCTTCCATGAAAAAAGATGTCCAAGAGTTTATACGTTCTTGTTCTAAGTGTGTACAACATAAGTCCTCCTGGCAGTCTCCAGTTGGTCCTCTCCATCCACTACCCATTCCCACCCAACCATGGACCTATCTTTCCATGGATTTTATTACAGATCTTCCTGAGTCTAGGGAGTGTACAGTTATTTGGGTAGTGGTGGATCGTTTTACCAAGATGGCTTATTTTTGTCCTTTGGCTCGAATTCCATCAGCCCCCAAATTAGCACAAATATTTATCAAAGAGATATTTAATCTTCATGGACTTCCTTCTGAGATAGTATCTGATCGGGGTGTCCACTTTGTTGCTCGGTTTTGGAGGGCCTTATGTTCATTATGGCAAATTAAATTACAGTTTTCTTCTGCATATCACCCTCAGTCAAATGGACAAACTGAAATAGTGAACCAGGAGTTGGAGACCTTCTTAAGAATGTATATTTCTTCCTCCCAAGATGATTGGATGGATTTTTTGCCTTGGGCTGAGTTTGCTCATAACTTTCATTATTCGTCTGCTACAGGTTTAAGTCCCTTTTTTGCCAATACTGGTTGACATCCTCGAGTTTCTGAGCTTCAGTCAATTCCTACTGTGGACGTCCCAGCAGCTAAATATACCCTCCAACATTTTTCTGGAATTTGGACCCAGGTACATAAGTGTCTTAGGAAAGCCTCTCTTAATTATAAAACCTTTGCTGATAGGAAACATTCGGCTGTTCATAAATATTCTGTTGGGAATCATGTCTGGTTGTCTACTAGAAATCTTCGACTTAAAGTACCTACCATGAAGTTTGCTCCCCGGTATATTGGTCCTTTTCTTATTATAAAAATTATCAACCCAGTGGCATGTAAGTTACAGTTACCTCCAACCACGCGTGTACCTAATTGCTTTCATGTCTCCTTGTTTAGACCATTGATTCTTAACCGATTTCATGACAGCTTGCCTAAAGTACCTCCCATAAAAACTGCTCAGGGTATGGAGTTTTAGATCGATAAGATTCTGGATTCATGTAAGCATCAAAATCATTTGTAATATCTTGTAGACTGGAAGGGTTATGGCCCGAGTAGAGATCTTGGATTAAAGACTCTGATGTTCATGCTTCTAAGTTGATACATAACTTTCATGCTAAATTCCCTTTGAAACCTGGAGGGTGTTCGGAGACCACCCAAAAAGGGGGGGGGGGGTACTGTCAGGACTGTGACTATTTCAGTGCATAAAGATAGACTACTTTTGCCAAAGTTCCATTGTGGTCGTTGGAGGAGCTATCCTCCTTGCTGGCATGCTTCTCATTCAGGGCATAGAGTGTTAAAGTGATCATCTGTTTCCCAGGTGTCATCAGGTTGTGGGATTTCTAGATAGCTCATTATTTCAAACCTGATTCCATTTGAGTCACATGTTCTAAAACTTCCTATGGATCACAGACCTCTAGTATAAAGCCTGTTACTAACTGTGTCTCAGTGTCTGTGCAATGTTGCTTTCAGGTCTTTTCTTGGACTCCAGCCAGATCCCCGCTGTGCCTGTGGATTGCTGTGGACTTTGTTATATTCTAGATGAACCCATGATGTCAGTCATCTGCTGCACTACAGGGCCCAGCATTCCTATTGCCTAAGTATTGCTTATTGCTCCATTACTGCAGTTTCACCATTTTGCTGCACTATTTACTTTGCCTATTGTTTTTCCATTCCTATGGATATTGAACTCATCCTTGTTACAGTTGTCAACTGCACCATTACAGTGTCATCTCTGCATCATGGGGCTCAACCCCGCTCCGTACCCTAGCCAGACCATAGGGCCCAACCCTGCTACAATCTTCGCCGTATCATGGGGCTCAACACCCCGCTCCGAACCCTAGCCACACCACAGGACCCAACCCTGCTACAATCTTCTTCGCATCACGGGGCTCAACCCCACTACAATCTTCTCCACATCACGGGGCTCAATCCTGCTACAATCTTCTCTGCATCACGGGGCTCAACCCCGCTCCAAACTCTAGCCACGCCGCAGGGCTCAACCCTGTCCTGGAATCTCATCGCCTTACAGGGCTTAACCCTACTCCGACTTCACTACCCCACAAGGTTCAAGTTTGCTTCATATCTCACTGCACCACAGGGCTCGGTCCTGTCCCAGTACTATATTATTCTGCAGGGCCTGCTCTGCTTCGGATTTCCATTACTACAGGGTTCTACCCTGGTAAATGTTCTCTGTGTCATTCTGAGGTGTTGACCTCATTCTGGACTCGGTGTTCCCTACCACGTTAGTCCTTATATGCTAAAGACTGCAAATATATTATTATTGCATATGTGAATCTCTGTGCTGTTTGAGACTTTATTTGAGACCTTGCTGATTATCATTCTTTTGTGAATTAATTCTATTTTACTTTTAACCTGTGCTACTGAGTTTTATGGAAAGGTCATTCCTTTTTTTAAGACCACCCCAGTTTATTGTGCCTAGTAGGCCTGTCTCCCTCCAGGAGTCTAAAGGGTTGGCAGCCGTGACATCAGAGAGTTGTCACATAGCTTCTCTCAAATAATCATCAGTGTTTTGAATAACCACTGCACCCCCCTTATCTGCCATTTTAATTAAGACTTCAGAGTCTACAATTAATTACTTAATAGCTTTCCTTTCATTGATGGAAAGATTATTTTTATATCGAAAGGTGTCCTGCTCTCTCTCACACATCACTCTAAATTCATCAAGTCTGTTTATAAAATGTTTCAATGCACAAATTCTTGTATTGAACAGGAAAAAATTGAGACTTCTTTCTGAACTTAGAAGTAAACTCTGATTGTTTAACATCATACATTTTAACTGGAGTTTCATTAGATGTTCTTCACTGCACAGGGATTCTAAAATAGATAAAGCTGATTCATCACCACTATCCAAAATATTTGGAGAAGCTACCATTTTGGAAATCTTCAGTTTTTTCATAGCAAAATATCTTTTGCGACAGAAACTGCGAATATAGCAATTTAACTCAACAAAGAGATGAAAGAAGTTGGGTTTGGAGGAGGGTACAAATTTTAGACCTCTCATCGGTAATCTAGTCTGATCGATAGTTAGTTTTTTAGATGATAAATTAAAGAGGCCCTTCCCATTAACTGAACTAGTTAATTTCTAAGATTTTTTTCTTTTTAAAACCATTCGTCCTCCTCGAACACCTCTAGTTCTGAACTTCTTCTTCTCTTTGGGGTGTCTATTCTCAGTGGATTGTATCTGTTCTGTAATAATATCCTTTCGACTGGTGGATAGTTTTGATCCCTCCCCCTGTTGGTTTGAAAAAACTGCTGTTTCCCTCTGAATTGTTTGAAAATTTTTGGTCTCACAGAATCCAATGGCTTAAATGGAGTAGTGGAAAAATTCCCTCTATTTGTTTCTTTTGTAGAAGTATCTAAATTACTAGGTTCATGTATAACTTCCATGCTTTTCCTAAAAGAAGTGGCTCTATCCCTGAATGCATAATTTTTAGCCCTCTTCCATTGATTGGATTCATTCTTATTATATGTTCTCACTTTCCCATTAGAATAATCTTTCTGATCTCTTAGATACTTGGTATTTTTTCTGTTGTAGGCCCTGAGTCAGAGATGGCCGAAGTGTATGCAAATGAGCGATGTTTTGCTACTGCACATGCGCAAAACCAAGTGTCCTATGTCATTCACAAGTGTGTACAGCATCGCTAATATTTGAGAAGGGGTTTGCAATCCCTGGCCGTGGAAACTGGGAGGTGATCGCAAAAAGGGGCCGTTTCTTTGAGGTGTTATTGAAGTGTCATGGGTGTGACTGGGAATTCTGCTGTGCACCCAATCACAAATCCACAGCTTCAGAGGCCATGTCTAGTGGGATTTGATTAAAGTAACTAGAGTAGAGTAGACCCTAGGCTACAGCAAATGTCAATGATGCGACCAATGTTTTGTCAAAGTTGGTGTACTTACAAACTCCATCACAAAGGCACAAACCACACAGCCTGAAAGTGGGCATCTCACCGCTTGTAAACTCCATCATACCATGGGGCATAAAGGGAAGGCTGAGATTAGCATTTGCATATTACTGCAACCGCTATTGAGAAAGTGGCTGTGAGTGCTGCAGCATTACCAACCATCACTGAATCAGGCTCATGTTCAGATCTCCTTCTGCTATCTTGCTCACAGTGCCCGGAAGCCACAGCGGCTGTTTGAGGAGTCCCAGAAAATGGTGTCATCCCCGTTTTTGGGGCGTGCTAAAGTCAGTGGCTGTCTCTTTGTATGCAGCTTCACTGGCTTCAACTGCGTGAAAACTAGGGGATGAGTGGTTCGGATTCCTTAGGAATCTGATCCGCTCTGAACTTTTGGGATCCAAGGCACTTTTCTTACTATCACAGTGCCCTGGGCAGCTTAGCTGTACCAGTTTGGGGGGGTCCTGCGCTCTGGATTTGAACCCTAGTATGTTAGGGACCTGCCCTAAAGAGGTTACCTGGATATGGTGGGTAGGACCATAACCTTGCCCATGATTATGCTAAAAACCTCTATTGATTGCAAAATTTGATTGCATTTATATATTATCAATAATTTGGAGTTGTGCACCTGAGATTTGTCTGAGATGTTTCTGTGCCAGCAATATAACTATGTAGAGTTTAGTTTGACATTATTTTTATTACTATTGGTACCGTACACCATTGAAACTTGCACTAGTCCAGTGGCTGGGGAGGCACTGGCTAGTATCAGAGTGATGTCGTGCTGGATACAAATCATGTAGTGTGTACCCAGCTTTACACAGATGGTGCCAGTCCCTTCAAGTGAGGAGGTGCCAGCTACTGGTGTCTGCAGGGAAAGTCCCCATCCCCCAGACAGTGTCCTGTTGTCCATAGCAGACCCTCCTCACCTTTTTCTCCTTTGTGCACTTCTTCTGTCTGCATATTCCAATTTCCTTCCCTCCTCAATGCTGCTGCTGCTGCTGAGCTCTGATGGTTAGGTCTTCGATGCCTGAATACTTCCTGGACTGGTCACCTGATCATCAGAGGTGTCCATTAGAGCTCAAGGCATGTCCCCTTACAGTTAGGCATGCCTCCATTAGCTCTTTTTCTATGTGTTTTATTGGCTGCTTCATGGCAGAGCCCTTAGCTCCTGGCAGTGTCTGAGGCGAGCTATGAGAGGAGAAGCTGAGCTGTTAGTGTCTCATCTCTCCCTCTTCTTTGTATTATTTTAATCATTTTTATAGTCAAAACTCTGCTGTCTGACAGGGAATATGACAGGAGAGGCTCTTCCTCCCCTGCCTACCCTAACTGCACATCCCTGCACCAGCCCTATGATAGGTGCAGGTTATCCACCTAAATATAGCCTCCTATGTGACTGATTCTACTTCTGTGTATGCAACCACTATCAGCGACATGCCTGCGACACTCCCATAGCACACCCATAAGATGGACCATCTCAGCCCATTTGCTTAACCACTTCCCTGGCACTGCCCAGGAACACATTGACGCAACTCAGTATCAGGCCCAATATGCTCAAAATGATAGATTAGGAAAATAAGTTTTAAATAACATTTAAATAAATTGCAGAGATTAATGGGTCTGATGCAGTGAGTACTATGCCAGTTTGCGTAGCGTATCTTGGGTGATATGTAAAGACATATTTGCCTATGCCCATGTCAGTGGCATCACTAGGAGGTGCAGGGCATGCGGGCTGCAACTGGAGTCATCCTTCAAGGGGGTGACACCAAAATGTCCGCGCCTCCTCAGCCACCAGGAGCCGGTCACTACACTGTGATATTACTGTGCATGACCCACCTCCCGATCACTGAGAAGGAGCTTGCAGAGCAGCAAGAGTTTCTGTGGGCAGCCTGGCATCTCCAGGAGTGCTGTGCACGCCCCCCAAGAATGATAACACCAGGAGCTTGGTGCGTATTTTAGTAAAACCTCTTGTTTTATGTAAACCAGAGAGGGAATTGTTTCTGCTTTGTTATATATGTAAACATAACCTAACTCAAAGGCATGTAAAGACTGGAAAGGGCCTGTGTGCAAATTTTCCTACCTCTGAAAATATGGCACTGGCACAAACTGTATGTAGAAGATAGCAGAGGCTCTGGCACAATTATCTACTGTGTATGCACTCTATTTCCAACAATGTCTTCAGAAATATGGTGCCAGAGTCATATTTCTAAAGAAATCACTGGAATGATGCTGCCGGTGACTGCAAGGTGTGTGACTGCAATGAGTGTAGGGTGCTTTGACTCAGACGCCCATCATGCACCCATTATAGACATTACTGTGATATGTGTGCCTGACATAAATTTGTGTGACTTTTGCAGATTGAAACACATCTTGAGCATAGGGGCCCTGTTGCAGGAGTGGCCCACGAGACCAGCAGCACTATACAGAAGCGCCTTCACCCACCACTCACACCAATGTCACTGTGTGCCCTGTGCACAGACTGCTATGTAGCCTATCCTATCCAAGTGAGCACGGGCCCTAAGCACCTCTTCCCCTGCCCCTTACCGGCCGCGTGCAAGCTGCCACCCCTATCTCTCGCATTGATGATGTCAATAGTTTTGCTTTTGCTTTTGCTCAGCTTTAACTTGACGTATCAAGATGAAACAAAATGAAGGTTATTTCTAGAAGTTTCCGCTACACAATAATGGAACAAATAGACACAACATTCTCATAATATGAGTACAGGTAACATATTACGGCCAGGGGAATTATTTTTTTGTTTTACACTGCTAGGTAAAATATATTTTAACCCTACCTAAGTTCATTTACTGTAGTTTCATCCACATTAGGCCACTTTTATAATTTTTCCAGGGCCACTAAAGTTCCCAATCCACAACCGGTTATCACTCAGCAACATCAACTATCTCTCTGTAGATTTTACAAGTTTATGGACAATCGATGTTTATGGACAATCGATGATTCCAGATGAAGATCCTGCACCAATCATTATAATTTAGCAGAACAGTTATAACTAGAGATGTGTGCCGAACCCCATGTTTTGGTTTTGGATCCAGATTCATCTTTGTATTTTGGTTTTTGATCTGTATTTTTTTTTAAAATAAATATAAAAAACAACTATAATGACATAATTTTGACCTGTTAGCATGCAATCCAAAACCGAGTTCGGTTTTTAAATTTGAGTTCCGAACCGCGGGAAGATTCGAACCGGGACTCAGTTTGACTTGGTACCCCAAAGTGATTCTGAACTAAGACTTGGTTCAACTTGTAACTCCAAAATTTGGTTGTTGTCGGTTCTCTGAGAACTGGACCCGCACATCTCTAATTATAATAACCATATAATTTGTAAAGCTTTCAGTAAATTTATTATGTCATAACATTGTAAACTTGCCTCTATCATGTCCAATAGACATACTGCTTCAAAATACTATTTGATCTTGCCGCCACCACCTAAAATGTTTTAGACTCAATAGACAGCAATGGACCAGTATTACACAAATGGTTTATTGATTATAGCTGGGCAGCAATTATGCTTTTTTTTTACTTAATAGGAATATTGCAACATTTTTAAAACATGGCAATGCTTTCCTTCCTTTAGTGAGGTATTAACACAGTAATATTAGAATGCTTTATTACAGTTTAATATTAGAATAGTTTATTATTAGAATAGTTTATTACAATATACAGTAGTAGTGCTAATTTTGCAAATGTTATTGTATTATTAATTACAATATTACACTGACCATATCGCAAAAGTACAGAAATTTGCCAGTGAGTTTTAACTTGCGGCAAATGGATGTGAACCAATTCAAAATGTGGAAAATCTGCCAGAAAATGGCTCTGGACAGTGTGATTGCTAATCCATTCACCCAGAACTTAATAAGGAGCCATATTCAACAATTAATACATAATTAAGGGATCAAACTATTAAACTGTAAATTGAAAAAAAATATATATTTTTTTTAAATGTACATTAACTAAGAATACATAAAATATTGGGTAATATTATTTCATGGAAGTGATAATATATATTTATCAGAGTGATAATATATATTTTTAATTTGAGCCATATTAATTCATTTTACACAAGGGCGTCCGCATCCTTTTCGCTTTAGAAGTATATGCTATGAATGAGTCCTTCTCGTCCTTAGCACTGAAGGGTCCTTCTCGTCCTTAGCTGCTGCTTAGAAACAATGCACAATTTACCATTAATAATACTTTCGCAGTTGAATTTCAATGTAGGAAATTGTTAGGCCATGCTTTGGTGGGCTAAAAGTATACATGCAGCTTGCACCTTATGTGAAACATAGTTGCATTTAAAATGGGAAAAGTCCCAAGTGTAATTATAAATCCAACTCTGCTGCACCCACTGAAGAGGCCTCATCTTGAATGTGAAGTTCAGATTTGGCTGCCAGTTGTCCAAGATGTTCTGGAGTGATCTAGAGGGCAACTAATTTAATAGATGATATTGTGAATAAAAAATGCCTGTGCTATTTTTATTTACACTAAAGAAGATACGATTATTAGGAATATGATCATTGTGTATGTAGACTGTCAGACCTTGAATGTGGCATTTTTAGGTGTCATATTATACTGTACCCTGAGGTATTGCTGTATTCTGAATTTCTGCTGTTTCAGTAAAGCTGCAGCTAATCAACCCTACTCCATTCCCCAGCAATTAACAAAGTACATCTGTTGCTTGGTGTGACCTGATGACCTCGCCTCGCCAAGCGAAAACATTATTTTTGATCCCGCTGGATCTTGGGGTATTAGGGATTCTCTATTACTGTCAGTAACTGCCTGTTACTGACTTCGCCAACTGCAGCATGGGTGTGTAACTTTGCTGCCACCACCAAAGTCCTTCATCAGCACTTGAAACTGCTTACTTCCACCAGGGCTCATACACTGGCACCTTTAACCACTTTTCCCAGTCTCCAACCATAGGCATCTGGAACCACTTACTGCTGGGTATGCATGGACATGCTGCTGCCACACCTCCAGTTTGGTGTCGGCTGATTCCGAATGGTCCCTCACCATGGATCAGGCCCTAGATAACAGAGGGCTTGATCTTGGAGACACTGGGCTCAATTCCAGAACAGCCAGAGAATGGAATAGCGTTTGGCGCAATCCTGTTGTCACAGTATACAGATGCAGTCATCTTGGAGTAAGGTGGTTATGGCTAAAAGCAAATAACTCTTTCCCTTTGCAAGTATTGCTTAGGGGGTATAGCATACAGATGTTCACAGCAGTACAACTTTTCTTAATGTCACAGAAGGTATATACTTTCAGAGCATGCAGGCACGTCTTTTATCCTTATCCAACACACAATACTATAGTCTGTCCTATGGTTTTTATCCAATCAAGTTAGGTGCATGTGTCTGACATGCATAAGACATGCTCACCATTAACATTGTCCGTAATGGACATTGGGGAGTGGTCATTACTTTGTGCCTGAGCCCACCTGCTGGCATGTACTTCCAGGATTCTGCTAGAGGGACTTAGCTACTCCTCTACCTGAATCTAGGCTCTAGGACAAGACAGACCAAATCCCCAGCCAGCAGTCTCCAGATCACCAAGGGAGATCTCTTTGTAGCTCCAAAAACCACTTAGCTGGCTGTGTTATGCTGCTTCCTCTCTAGCTGCTAATGCCACTTTCATGCATGAGCAGCGCCGGTTCTATGGTACACGGCTGTGTAAGGCGCTACATAGTGAAAGGTGCCGCGGCGGCGACCATGCAGATTTATTAGAGGCTTACTGAAGTGCAGACTGTGGACCTCATTCAGAGACATTCAGGGTCACTGCAGCCGCACGGTCGAAAGGGAAAAGGGGCCGGATATGCAAATGATGCACTCGCAAGTTGCGTCCTTAAGATCGGATCGTTAGCTGGCTGACCAAGGGGAGGATGCGGCCGTAAGACAAAAAATACGCCCCCTTCTCGTACGCATTACACGTCATCTCCGGCCATATAAGGATTAATCGAGACCATCGGAAACCATCGGAACTGGTCGTAGAGCTTAAGGTTGACCATACCCTCTCTTAAGCACTACGATCAGGTCAGTGTACAAACCACCCATGTCACGTGTGCCATGACACTACTTTGTTAATTATGCACTCCCATAAAACGCCGTTCACATAATTAGGCACGCCTGCGTTCAGATCCCCACTCCCCCGGTTTCAAGCACCTTCTCCTGTTACCACCCATAAACGCCTCATTCTGTCACTCAAACTACCGACCTGGCTGTGTTCAAGGAGAGAGAAATTTCTGATCATAGCAGCTAGTTTGTGCACGCGCATTGAGAACTTTACACATGCGCAGTTTAGCGAACATCGGTGGCGTACGACCGTGCGGCCGCAACAACCGACTCTGAATGAGGTCCTGTGTCTCTGTGACACAGCTGCACCGCGCGTGTAGCACTGACTGGACGGAGTTCGGTCAGCGCTACACAATGCCAAACACACAATTGCCGGTGCCGGCAGCTGTGTGTTTGTTTCAGCAGCTGATGAGAGTCTGTCAGACTCTCATTGGCTGCTGCTGCTCCCACTGCGTGAGCCATCTTCCGGCTCCCGCAGTGGGTAATGGGAGAGACGTCATGATGTCATGAAGTCTCTCCCATAATGCAGAGCGGCCCTGGAGAACGGACGGAGTAGCTGATAGCGGCGGCGGGAGCGGGGCTTCAGGTAAGTGGTTTTAATTTATTAAGCGTGTCTCTACTGGGGGGGCTACAAGGGGGGATTACTACTGGGGGCACTAGAAGGGGGGATTACTACTGGGGGCACTAGAAGGGGGGATTACTACACTGGACACTTGAAGGGGCGCTACTACTGGGGGCACTTGAAGGGAGGATTACTACTGGGGGCACTAGAAGGTGGGATTACTACTGGGGGCACTAGAAGGGGGGCTACTACTGGGGGCACTTGAAGGGAGGATTACTACTAGGGGGACTACTACTGGGGGCACTACATGGGGGTAACCTCCACTAGGGGCACAACAATGGGGGGCTACTACAAGGGGGGACTACTAGGGGCACTACAAGAGGGGGGAATTACTACTAGGGGCACTACAAGGGGGAACCACTACTGGGGGCACTGCATGGGGGGGACTACTACTGGGGACACTATAAAAGGGGCACTGCATAGGGGTACTACTACTGGGGGCACTATATAAGCTTACTACTGGGGGCACAAGGGGCACTGCACAGGGGGGACCACTACCACGGGCACTGCATAGGGGGGCACTATAAAAGGGGCACTGCATAGTGGGACTACTACTGGGGGCACTAGAAGGTGGGATTACTACTGGGGGCCCTAAAAGGGGGGCTACTACTGGGGTCACTTGAAGGGGGGCTACTACTGGGGGCACTTGAAGGGAGGATTACTACTAGGTTGACTACTACTGGGGTCACTACATGGGGGGGAACCTCCACTGGGCGCACAACAATGGGGGGACTACTACAAGGGGGGACTACTAGGGGCACTACTAGAGGGGGGATTACTACTAGGGGCACTACAAGGGGGAACCACTACTGGGGGCACTGCATGGGGGGGACTACTACTGGGGGCACTATGAAAGGGGCACTGCATAGGGGGACTACTACTAGGGGCTTTATATAAGCTTACTACTGGGGGCACAAGAGGCACTGCACAGGGGGGACCACTACCGCGGGCACTGCATAGGGGGGCGCCAAAAAATCTACTCGCTTACCAATAAAATTGGGCTAGGGCCTGCCCTGGGCATGAGGCTGCATTCTGTCTTCCTGGGACAGGAACTAGAAGACTCAGCAGCCCACGGGGATCTCCAGATGCTCCCTAGACCACCAGGGAGAAATAGAATGCAGTTTTAGCAGTTCAGGCACCGTTATACGCTTGACTTTATTTTTACTAATGTAGCGGCTCTCCTCACATGCAGCGCAACAGGGGTTAACTGTCTGTATCACTGTAGTTGCTGGACTCAGTCCAGGCAGCAGCACTCAGCTAATGTTCCTTCTTAGTGCTGGGGGGGTATTGGGATCTGGCTCTCCCTGTTCTCCAATGCCAGGCACTTAGCCCTTTCTCCCTGTAGTGCTGGGGTGCTGAGAGCTAGCTCCCAGTCCCCAGCGCTCGCCACACAAAGCCTTGCACTGGGAACCGGCTTTCCCAGTCTCCGAGTGTGTGGCACAGTCCGCCGATGCAGCTGAAACTTTCGAAATTGGGGCCCTGCAAATGCATTGTCCTTTTAAATATGGCATTGTAGCACGGGGGTTAACCCCTTCAGTGCTGTGGCGGCCATTTTACACAAGTGTGCCCGTTTTTTGGCCACACTTGGCTTTTAAAATGTAATCGTTGTAGTCGATCTATACAGAGCTACAGTGCCAATAATTTGACCCTATCCAGAGTACCTAGCAAAAGGGCCGTAGCTAGGGTAGTGCGGCCGGTGCCATCACACAGGGCACCACTGGTCAGGGGGCGCTGTTTGGGCATGTCAATTTTCTGTTTATTATCATTCTTGCTTGTAGCTTCCTCTTATTTCATCCCCAGCATCTCCTGGCCTCTCCTATCTCTTCCCTCGCCCTTCCCCATGAAGCCATGGCCCTTTTTAGGTGCATTATGTCCCTTTGAAAAATGAGGGGGGGCGATAATGCTCTTTCTGGCACAGTGCACCAAAAAGTCTAGTTACGGCTCTGCCTAGCAATACAGTATTGCTATGCAATGCTGAAATCTTTCCTGTCCCTGCTAACCTGTATTTTTCAAAACTGTACAAGTGTGCAAACCTGAACCCCAGACACTCTGCTGTTTACTCATGACAATCTGTTGCCAAAGTCATATTTGTGTTCCTGCAACCTTGCTACCAGAATGCACTCTTGTGTTCCTGCTAGCTCTACCTCTACCTCTGCAGCCGCTTTTTTTTTTTTTAGTCGGCCTCTTGGCCGCTCACTAAGCTTTGGGTGACCACTCACAGCTTTAGCAAGCGGCCAGGTGATGGTCACGATGGTCGCGACCATCAGGCTTGCGACGAGACCCTTGTGGTAGGGTCTCATATGCCGCAAGCCCCAATGAGCTTTCGGCTCTAATAGAGCCGGAAGCTCACTACTGACATCACTCGTGATGTCAGTAGGGCCGCCCCCAAACAGCAGCCGTTCCTTCGGGAACACCTCCGTTTGGCCAACTGCCACCCCTCCCCGCCTACAAAATGGGGCAAGCTGTCGATCAGCATCGACAGCCGCACTGTTTGTAGCGAGCCCCGGAGCAAGAGAATTTCTCTCTCACTCCGGGGCTTGCGTACGTGCAGTGCGCACGCGGCACGTGCGCAGTGCCCCACCATCGACCCGCTTGCTAGCGAGTCTGAATGAGGGCCTATGTTTGGTGAGCACTCTTGGTTCATAAATGGAAAGAATAATAGAGTATAAAAATGTTACTTTTATTCTATCTTGTAAAATAGATGGCCCTGGTATCATACAAAACAGGACAGATATACATACAGTGTATTTACAGAAATATAAATATACATGGTCAGATCTGTCAGATGAACGATTTGAACGATTTTGCCAATGATTTGAACGATTGAACGATTTCAGACAGTATTAAAATGAATGAAATCGTCAAAATCTGAATGCAAATACAGACGATGTCAAATATCGTTATCTGATTTGCGGAACGCACATCGTTCATCGTTGCAGTCCCACATGTCAGATTTTCTTTCAGATATGAATGAACGATTTTTAAAATCATTATCATTCATATCTGATAACAAATCTGAATATGTCTATGCACCATTAGACTCATTATCTATGACAGCTTGTACTGGTTTCCTGCAGCTTACTCTCCAGCAATCAAGGGAGGCAGCTCTTTAAAGTTCCTATCTATCAATTAATAATGGTGAGCTGTGGTGTTGCGTGGGTCGAGCAAATATTAAATATTCCCCCAAATGTATCTACAGGGGAACACAGCAGATATTGGAGACATTAGAGATATCTGTTGCAGTCCCCCATTTTTGACTGCAAAAAAGGCTAATTTATTGCTGAATTTACCAAGCTTGGCTTGTAGACTATAGGCTGAAGTGGGCAAAAAGTACCGGGAGAAATATCCATAGAAACCCTCCCGGGCACTCTCCACTAGCTTATACACACATGCGCAGAGTCCCTGTTTGTGATAAATGATACATGCCGACGGTAGTTAATTTGTCAATGCTGCGAAAAGCAGCAATAAGAAATTGTAATTATCGAGTCAAAAACCTGATAATTAATAAATGGGCCCCTTAGTCAAACATGCAGCTTCCGCTCATCTCCAGTAGTCTCTTTATGCTGTGATTGCTCTATATGGCTTTATCTTCCTCTCCAGCACTTGTCAATAACTATGAGAATATCTTTGTATTTTATCATAACAAAATGTTGTATTGGGTGAAGATATTATTTACATTTCATATTGTTGTTGTTGTGTTGCAACTTGCAATTGCAAATGTTCTGTTTTGATCCAGTACACAAGACTTTGCTGTTTTATTCTCACCCATTTTAAAAGTGGGGTCATACAAACATTCAGGAGTTGAAGGAACAGTGAAAAGGTGATCAGACCCTACTGAATCGCACCAACTGAAAACCTGAGAAAGGTGATAATGATGACTGGTATTAGAGAGAACAGTGGGCCTGATTCAGCAAGGAATGCATGCTAGCACCCAGCCGCTGTTAGAATATGCTAATCAATGCATACGCCCAAAGACCGCAGGACAAGATGCAGATGCCCAGCCCCATATTAAACCGCCCACCTCCCTTTACTCAAAGCCTGATCAGTAAGCGTAAATATCGGTAACATCGAGAACCATCGACCACATTTGCATAATAGTGGTTGACCAGACCTCGCGCAGGATCTTATTTATTTATTAATAGTTTCTGCTATAGTGCAGCAGATTCCATTGCGCTTTACAATTGGAACATTATTAGAACAAAACCGGGTAATAATAAAATACAGATATATAGGTAGGAAGGCCCTGCTCGCAAGCTTAAGGATCTTGGCAACTTCCTGTGAGCACAGAGTCTCATCACTGCGTCTGTCGCCGCACTGGCTTAATTATGGACACCACTAAAACGGCGTCCCATTGCACAGGCATGACTGCGTTCGCACGACCACCGCCCGTCACAACCCACAAATGGCACTTCTTGTCAATCAATATCGGAAGGGGTCTGCGTACACGCACCAGGTAGTTCGCACATGCGCAGTGCGTGCATTCTTTCCTATGTGTTCCTTGCTGAATCAGGCCCAGTGTTGCCTATCAGTGTCATTAGGTGACTTTATGCTAATGTTAGTAACAGCCCTTCCCCTGGTGTACAAGTGAGCGTCTGTATGTGCAAGGACTGGGACGCCCACTTACAGCATCTTTAGTTGCCACCAGTGTTGGCTCCAGAGGTGTGGCTGCAGCACAGTCCAATATTCAAAACAAGGGAGCCACACCAACTGCCAGTGAGTCCTGACCGGCAATGTTTGGACCTGTTTGAAAAGACAGTTGGTATGACTCCCCTATTTGAATTTTGGACTGTGCTGCCGCCCCACTTCTGGAGCAACCACTGGTCGCAACCATCAGTCACACCATCAAAACTTTAAACCAGCCCCATGCTATGTACAGAATCTCCGGCAGAGTATGGCCTCCAATGTGAGCGATTAAGCGTCTGAGTTTGCAAGCCGTTCAGTGACATGCCTGTAACACGCTCATAAGTCGGTGTGTCTCCATGTGTCTGAATAGCTGCCTTCCAGTCGTCACCCAGGAACACTAAATACATTTGTGGGGATTTTTGCGCACGTGCAGTAACAAAGAAATCACTCAACTCAGTGAACACCAAATTTGCGTGAGACTTAGTGTCTGATTCAGAGCCGCTCGTAAGCTGCCGCTCGTTCGTTCCGAGCGATGTTTGCCCAACTGCGCATGCGTACGGATCGTAATACGCATGCGCGAACTAGTCAGTGCGGCCGAAAATCGTTTGTTCGCTAAATAGCGAATGCCTGCTATTTTGAGTGACAGGCGGAGGCGTATGTGGGTGGTAACAGGGGAAGGTGCTTGAAAATGGGGAGTGGAGATCCGAACGCAGGCGTGCTTAAAGGTCAAAACGGGCGTTTTATGGGTGTGCATAATTAATACAGCAGCATCACTGACCACGTCACTGGGTTATTTTATAGTCAGAACTGCTCGCATGATTGCAGTAGGAAAAATCAACCACAAGAATAGCGAGCAGTTCATACGCTGGTCGATGTACTCGATTAATCTAATAAATAGCGGACATGACGTAGGATGCGAGTGGCCAGGGGGCGTAGTTTTCCAAAAAACGACCGCATGTTTTGTACGCTCGTTCAGACCTAGAGGCGTGAACAGACCGCAAAGAGCGAACGGTTCATTTGAATAGCCACCCCTTTTTTCTGAAAGAGCGAGCGCAAATAGCGTCCGGCTCTGAATCAGGCCCTTAGAATCAGGTCCTAGGACTTATGTGTAGTGTATGCGAGCACAGAGCAACCTTTCTATATGTATCAACTGCCTAGGCAATTGTCAAATGTTAGCACCAGCCCAGTCTATAAGAAAAAGGAGCTATTGTAATCCGAGCAACTGTGATGGATGCCTGCATTAGACATTTTTTTTTACTATACAAAACTTAAAAAAAAATTATTTTAGCCTAATAGTTACATAATGTTTCACCTGCATGAAGTCATGTAATGTTGTTTTCATCACTAACACATATTGCACTGAGCGGGTACACTATTCTGTTATATTTTTGGAAGTTTTATAAGAACATTTCTAAATGCCACTTAATGTTCAGCCCAAGCTTTTATCATATACATGCTTATCAAGCACATACCTAGGGCAGAACTATTTTGTAGCCAGTTCAGGAATTATTTTATAATCTTTTATTAAAATTTTTACCCTTTTCTTATTTAGCTAATTGGTTTTACAATGAAAAAAACAACAGAATATTACAGTAGGTGTTGGATAATATGGCAATAACTAGGAAAGAGTGAGCTCTATGTCCCTGAGTCCTGACCACATCCAAGGTGTCAATGATAGGAACTGATAACTTTTAAAAATCTTACTAAATTTTCTCAAATTAAATAATATACATGTTTTTAAAGTAAGGTGAAAATTTGAACAAAGCGTCAAAATTAAAACTTCAGAATGTACGAGCTGACAAGTACTGGATGTGTTGTACTCTACTCTGAAGTTATATTTTTCATATCCCTGTCCTTCCTTACAATTAAATTACATTGTTTAGTTGGTAAGCCTTTTTTTAAAAAAATTTGGCGTATCCTTTTATATTCATCTGTCAGAGAAAATGGCAATCATCTGAACAACTGTCACAATGGCAATCAAATTTGATTAAGTTGTTAAAAAATTTCCTCCATCTCACTCTTCATCTTCTGACATGGGACAGCTTATTTTTTATGTGAACTTCATGATTCATTTTTTTTCTTAAAACAATTGTGGGCTTTTCAACCTGAATTTGCAGGTATCTCAAAAATGAACATGTTTAAAGATTGAATAATGTAATATACAGTACAGGAAAGCAAATCAGTAACTATATGTATTATCGTACATGACGTGTTATTTTTTCCTTCATTATACTTACCAGATAGGGTTCTCCAAATAGTCAAAAATATATAAATACAATAATATAACTGATTTCTAAACTAGCCCCATGCTGGTTGCAAATGTACCGGCTGAAACAGAAGTCTCATCTCCGTCCAGGCGCTACGATTGAGGTTTGCTTACAGGCCCACGATACTTCCCATGACACTCCCAAGAGACAGCAGAGCTCCACGCAATAGCATAGTCACCTTCCAGGAATGCCCATTGTGGTCAATCAATGGACATGTCAATCTGTTGGCAGTAGTAATCTCCATCAGTAAGCTTATGCTGATCGTGCTCATGCACAGTAGCCATTTTCTTTTTTAATCTACTAGTAAAGAGACCTGGTGTCTGGTGTATGCTGGGTAATCTCAGTTATTCCCACCTCCGCTCTGTCTGGTTCCCTCTGTATCTGCTTCTAAGCCCCCCATTTTGAATCGGGTCTGTCAAACTCCAACCCCTCTCTGCTGCACTGTCTAGCCCCGACCCTGCTCAGTTCCCTCCTCTCCCGGCCCCAAAACAAACGTCATTCTCCTAGTTCTGTTCCTTCTCCCTAGCAGTGGTGGGTGGCTGCTCCCACTGTGCATGCATGTTGAAGACGGGACAGACCTTAGAGAATTGTTATATGGATTATTACAACTTCCCTGCAGAATTCTCAGTTTTCATTACAAGTTAGGGAAAATGGACTTTTTTTAGCTTGTCAATATAACTGAAAGAAAAACTGTGCAGCCTCTAGTTCTATCAGGGAGTACTGTATCTACCAGATAAATTACTTTGTATTGCAAGCAGATTGGTCAGAACTTTAATGCTTGTAATCCAGCAGACAACCCTTCACAAAGCAAGTTAGAAAGAAGTATAAATGGAGGCTACAATTATACTCTTACTTCCTTGACAATACATAGCTTCAGCCTGACTACAGAAATGAATAAAACTGTTGCGACTCTATCTGCCTTTAGAACAGACCTTAAAATAACCTGAGAGCAGGTGAGTTTTCAGTTTCCAGCTAGCAGGACAAGTG
The DNA here is from genome assembly GCA_031769625.1 of Taudactylus pleione. Lineage (NCBI taxonomy): Eukaryota > Metazoa > Chordata > Amphibia > Anura > Myobatrachidae > Taudactylus > Taudactylus pleione. The sequence continues at coordinate 10,726,087 of JAUIMM010000116.1, forward strand.
ATCTCCAGCTGAGAATAAACGGGTCTTTAAGTTTAGTTCTAGCAGGCTGTCCATAGAGTAAGTGCAGAACAATAGATTTCTTGCTGTTTTTAATTGCACTGACAAAATTACAGGTGAGTAGTATGTACCTGCTAATCTCTGTATCAAAAAGGAAACAGTTTTACCTGTTAGAGGTCTTGTTGAAGGTCACAGGGAGTGTCATTCTGTGATTCTAACCACGGAGATACAACTTCATTCGTCAGTTAGTGTACATACCGGCGGATGCCCTGAGACAATGAACAGTTAAAATGCCTATGGTAGATGCAGTATAACCGTACACACAGTCAGACACACTGGTTATGTAAAGCGGAGTGAGGCATCATACAGCTCACCAGCTGTTGAGTATATGCGAGTAGCAGGTGGCTCTGTAGGCTCTCTATAAAGCAGTATGGAATTAGTAAACTCTCAAGTCTCATATCGCCAAGTGGAAGACCTGCATCTACCACTGTGGCGCTCCAACACAGTGAACAAGATGGCGCCATGCATGCGCAGTACTAGGTTTCGGAGGCCATCTTGGTAAGAGAGTGAGGCCTCCATGGAGGTTCCAACATGGAGTCTGCGTAGTAGCAATCTCCATCTTCAACATCTAGATCTTGTAACTTTTCTCTATGTACATTATGAGTAAATGTGTTTCCTCTTTCAGGTCTAATGATATAAATCTGTATATGTAACAGCCATGGCTTCCCTCCAAAGGTGTTAAACTTCTATAGTCAGATTAATAATTTATACATCATTCCAACACGGCATCATTTCATTGGTCACTCTTATTAGACAGGAAGGATGCAAAGTATTTGAGAAAATAAAAATAAAGGTAAAAAAAAGAAAACTTGGATTATATTTAATGATGCTAATCATCCCAGTATGCTAACATGGAATACAATACTTGTTTTTTACATTTTTAAAATAGGATGATGATGACATCTGTTGTTATATATTAATATTATTATTGTTGTAAAGCTGCTCTACTAAATAGTTCTCTGGAGGTAGATATGATAGGCCTTATTCAGAGCTAGACTTAAACATGATTTATGTCATTTTTAACTGAAGTTCCATTTGTCTTTAGTGCACTGTATGCATCTTTTCATATGGGAGTGTAGTCACAAATCTCTGGAGGAAAGTCACAAAAAGTAATTGCCTGAAGGAGGCATCTACCTTGCAGTCGTTATAAACTTTCTACCCTCAGATGATAGATGTGACCCATAAACTTAAACTAAACTTAACTAAAATAAACACACAAGCCAAGTTATGCCGTTTAAAAAATAAGTGGTCAGCTTTATTTTTGTTACAATGGTGGTAGGTATTGTGGCAGAAGAAAGAACGGCAAACAACCAGCGCCCACTTGTCTTAGGCCAAAAGGATGTCACAACTCACAAGGGCCAACTATCCCAGACAAGGGCAAGTGTGAACTTAAAAAGTGCAAGGCCAACTATCCCTTTCAAATCAAGTGATGCAGCCTCCGACACCCATGCCAATGCACCATTCACCTGCTGGGTCGAGAGGTGCGTGTGAACCCCAATAGGGTGAAAACAGCCTAACCAGTGCATTGAAGGGATGCGCACCACTCATACTGCCGCAAGATGGATGCTTCAATATTGCCCATCTTTCCCGCCACAGCGGTTCTCAGTAAAGAACCAGCCCACCACCATACTAAGTAACTAAACCTCCTAACACTGAAAAGATGCCTTCCAGGAACAAAAAATTACCCTCCTCAGTGAGATGAACCCCATCCCTACGAAAAAGATGGACATCCTGGAGCCGAATTAAAGGGTGATGCACCACCAGCCCCCACCCCCCCAACTCCAGCACATGCCTGGCCACCCATTTGTTCACTTTCCTCCTGGACCTGTCCAAAGCCACAACACTATAACAATAGTGCCAGAAAAGCCTGGCGATGATAGAGGACCATATTACCACACAGTTAGGCCATAGCCGCACAATCTCCCTCAAGTCACGAACTATAGCATGGTGCAGCTCTAAAGAGGTTTGCTGACCCAAATCATTGCCCCTGAGATGGATAATCAACACTAAGGGGGTTCCGAACTCTGCCACTGACCTGTGTAAGCTGCGCAGCAGAGCTTCCCACAACATACCTCTTTGACCCAACCACCTAACACAATCCCAGTGCGGGAACACAGAGGCACCTGTTGCGAAGCACGACTAACCAATCAATGTCAAAAGCAGGGCAAAAAACAGGATAAAATATCTCGGGACCCCCAGCGGAAAGGTGGCGATTTAGCCAAAGTACTCAAGTCAAACTAATAAAGTATAACAATATATGGTTCCACATGAACATATGTTCTGTAGGCATTGGACTTCCATCCCCCGAGAGCCTGGATCTCCTGTGAAGAAAGACCCGAAGAGGCCGCAAAAGTCGCGGCACCGATTCTAAAAGAATGGGTGCCATACTCAGAAGGGGAAAGCCCGTGATGCCTTATACAGCGATGGAAGACCGCCCGAAATTGAAATTTTGTCAGAGGAGAGACATCCTCATGCATGAGCCAAGCCCCCGGCAGCACTGGCCGGAAGTAATAATATTGGGAGGCCAAGTGAACCGGATAAATCCTTTCATCAGGACAGGATCTCAGGGACACCCAGCGACCCTTACCCATCTGATCGGATAGAATGCTGAATACGGCACAACATCATAACGTGCAGCAGAATGTGGGAACGAATTAGAGGGGGTTGGGCATGCCATGGAACTGCGTGGAACAAATGACTGGCAAGCTTTCACATAGCCACACTAACAAATCAGGACCAATAGGACGACACTGATCATCCACCATAGGCATGGCATGAGACCAACCCCTAAGGGCCCTTTATATCGAAAAATTCTTAGTGATGTCTCTAAGTCCCGCTAAGCGCAGAAAGAATGAAATCCCAGCAAGTCTCTGGGCAACATAAGCCCGCGACCTGCCTGGAATCAAACAAATACCAAACAAATGCGAGCATATTAGAATAACGGGATCTACCTGACGAACTCCATCTTTGCAAAAAATTCTCCCACTGATACCAAGATGGCTGGTAAGCAGTCAAAGTCCATGGGGCCATGGACCGACATGCAAGATCTTCCATTTTGGCTTGATGATCTACCAACAACGAGATGGACAAGGCTCACCAATCAATGCCGCGTACGGCACTAATTCACGAAACCTCCGCCAATCCTGCCTGGAGAGCGCAACTGCAATGGAATTATCAGTACCCGGCACATGACGAGCTTTAAATAGAATGTTAATTTGCAAAGAGTGCAGCACTAGCCAAGACATAGCACTGGCAGCGGTGAAGATCTTTGGTTGTTGATCGCATATACTACACCCAGGTTACCGTACTAAAACACGACAGATTGGTCACGCAACCAAGGACACCATAGCTCCAGAGCCACAACTATGGGAAACAGTTCAAGCAGGAGCAAATTCTTGATCAATCCTGCTTGCTCCCATTCCGCCAGCCAAGCCAAAAAACTCCAATCACCAAAAAAAGATCCAAAACCTGACGATCCTGCAGCATCCGTGAATAGCTGCAGGCAAGACACGCACTCCATTGAATCTGAACAACAAGGTCTCCCAAACTGCCAGGTACAGTTTCAATTCAGCTGACAGCTGCAGAAAATGGTGTGGCCGAGGTAGCCCTACCAAGGCCCTCTGCAGCTTGCGACAAAAAACCGTCCCCATTCCGATAATGCGACATGCAAAGTTAAACAGCCTGAGTAAGGATTCTCCTTGACAAAGCGTTACCTGTCCCCCTGCCAGCGCTAGTAGGATAGCAACCTGCAAGCGACGCACCTTGTCAAGCGGCAGCCGGCAAAGACCCTCCAAGGTATCAATTTCAATACCCAAGAAAACCAAATTAGTAGTGGGGCCCTCTGTCTTGTCGTGCACAATAGGAACCCTGAATTCCGAGAAGAGTGCTTGCAATGAAAACAGGAGGCGATTGCAGCGATCCGAACAAGCGGGACCCAGGCACAAGAAGTCGTCCAAGTAATGTGCTTTTCCCGTCTCCCCAGACCCCACTGCGACACACCAATGGAGATAGGAACTGAAATGGTCAAAGAAAGTGCAGGAAACCGAACATCCCATAGGTAGACATTTGTCCAGGTAATGCCCATCCAGCAACCGAAACCCCATGAAATTAGATGATTTTGGATGCAGGGACAACAATCTGAAAGCGGACTCAATGTCCACTTTTGCCATCAAAGAACCCGAACCTGCAACGCGAAATAACGCTAACACAGAGTCGAAGGACTGATACCGTACGTGGCAGACTTCAACCCCTATGGTGTCATTTACCGAATTACCTGACGGATGTGACAAGTGCTGAATTAAAGTGTAACCACCCGGGGCCTTCTTGGGGATAACTCTCACAGGTGAAAGGACAAGATCGGGCACCGGAGGTTGCATGAAAGGCCCAATCATGCGACCCAGCCCGACCTCCTTTATAACCTTGTCCTTAACCACATGAGGCAAATCGTAGGCCAAGCCAGGGGCATATCTATAATGGGTGCAGGGTGTGCGGGGAACATGGGCCCCGTACCGCACACCCTGCACCCTAATTTTACTTACCTCTCCGGAGTCCCACATTGGCACGGGGGTCCGGCGCTGTAAAACGACTGGAAAATGGCCACAGTGGCCATTTTCCCGTCGTCTGCGCATGCGCAGTACAGGGAAAATGGCTGCCGTGGCCATTTTCCCGGTGACCTGTGCATACATTATAGACTTTGGGCACATATCTATATCTCCAGCGCTGGCCGCGCACAGCTGGCTGTGCACAGCCAGGTGGAGAGGAGGGGGCAGTGTCGGAGACTGCACACGGGCCCACTCCTCTCTAGAAATGCCCCTGGGCCGAGCGTAAATTCCTAGGGGACCCGGAACCCACTGGCTGAATTAATTGAAGCGAACAAACCCCCCTGCGAAATCCTTACTCAAAAATGCTGCATCGTCCCGCACTCCCATCCAGACGGATGGGAGTTGCTGCTCTACTTAGAATTCCCGACCCCAGGTGCTGTGGAGGTGGCCTGAGTCCCTCCTGGGCCACAGAAGCAATCCTTAATGGGGTGTGTTGCGCTGCAGCGGAGGCATTGTTGTTGAAAACGACACCTGTTTCCCAGGGTACAATTCCCATTATTGTACGCGTAACACCTACCCTTGTTCTGCCTCACACAAACTGCCCTTGGTGCTGAGGAGGATGAGGGTTGAACTAGCCGCCCAGGGAATTAATCAGAAAGGACACGTGCAGGCTGCGTTACCTCCATCCACACCTCAATATCCTTACAACCTAGGTCCATGACCATGACCCGATCCTATTTACGACAAATCTCCTCATCGTGTAGATGCCACGCCGAATTACGTGACGATTTGAATAGGCCATGTACCAGGTGCAAATATAGAATCACATTAAGGTACTCGGTCGGCCTTGTTTTTAGGTAGAAAGCTGAAAACACACAAAACCCCGATATCCAATTAGTGTAGGAATTATATGCCTCCAGCCAAATACACTCTTTAGCCTTTGTGGCCGCAAGAGCCTTTTTCGTCGTAGCTGTAAGGGTGAACAAGTCTACGTAGTGCCCTTTTTTGATTCGCTGCTTAACTCTGGTATGCATACCTCGAGTGACTGCTGTATTAGCGCAGTGTACCACATTATCAGGACCTGCCCCCCTATCTACACTGGTACTACTCCCTGAGGACCGTTCACTAGAATGCCTTAGATGATGCGAGTGACGACTACGAGACCTCCGGGCCCGTTTACGTCTAGCCCTATGCGAACTATCACTCGAAAATGGAACTAGACCCGCATTCAGATGAACTGACACACTCACCGGAGCGACCGACAATGGCATTGGTGACTCTAGTCCCTGCGCTGGCTGCGACATCAGCCGCTCCACCTCTGGTCGGGGACCCGACCATTGGTACCTTCTCCATACCCTCATCTGTAAAAGAAGAGACTGAGGCACAATCGTGTGCACTGACCGTGTCTGCAGCCTTATTGGGATGAGGAAGGGAGACAGGAGAGGGAGCGAAAGAGACTGAGGGAGCTGCGGGCATAATAGAAAGGGAGAGGCCGCAAATCCTGCTTAACTGCTGCACCAGATGACCAAGCTGCATTTGTACGGCGGATGCCGCCGACGCAGAAGGAAATCATTTCTGGGCTGCTGTGTCAAAAGTGGTGTCAGTGCACCTACTACAGACTCCAGCAGTCCACCAATGGCTCCAGCGTCTATCAAGTAAGCGCTCCCAGTTGCCACAGACCCTGTAGGCACAGTAATCGCCTGCGCAGTTGCCGCACTCACAGGCCTTGAGGAGCTGGCAACCACAGACATGGGTGACCCCATGTCTGAATCACTGCTATTATTATCATCAGAGGGCAGCACGATAAACCTGCCTGTCACTGTGCAGGTGCTGACTCCGCCTCCTTCATCTCCGCCCCCTATCTTCCCCTTGCTGGGACACTTTGGCCTGCATGCAAGTCGGTGCCATGACACGCTTATGTGGCCGTTTACACTGCCCCTGCCCCTTGACATCAGCTGCCTCGAGCTGGGCGACCAGGAAGCGTAACTTGCCACGGATGCCCGCAGGGACACCCGGAGTGTATGCCCGCAACTGCCATGGGCGTCGTAATGTGTGACATGGCCATGCCTGACCCTCCTGGCCCCGTACCCCAGCCGCACCAAGACCGGCGACCACCGGGCGACAAGGGGTGGGCGGCGGCACGTGAGGCGAGTGCTCGTAGCAACGGGCACCGCATGAAGTGAAGAGACCATGCCTGACCCCCCAAACCGCTGGGAGGGCAGGCAAGTCTGCGAAGGGGGGCCTACAGATAGCACGCCGGAACCGGTACCGTCGGAGAAATGGGCGGGTGCACGTTGGGGTCGCTGCATGCTAATAGAGTAGGGAGAGAGATAGAGTAGGGAAAGAGATATGAATATAAAGAAAAAGTAAAGACTGTTGACAGGGAGAGAATAAAGAAAAGATAATAAAGAAACAGTCAGAATACAATCAAAGAACAGATCTGACAAGAAACTGCACTTCCCCTGTCGCAGATCAAATTCAAAGAGGCAGATTTACAACAGTAGATTCCACACACCCTCTCACAAAACATGCACGCTAACCTCTGATCCTTTCACTGCTGTGGACCCACTGTCAAACAAGCACAAACACCCTTAACTTTATTAACACCTCTATCACTGACTAGAAGTTTATGTGCCCTTGGTTCTAGTCCAAATCACTGTTATATTAATCTTGTTGCAAGATGATGATGATGATGACTGTGTTTGATTGGTCGGACTCATTAAAAACACACCCATATATGCAAAATCACTAAGGGGGAAATGTATCAAACTTTGGAGAGAGATACAGTGGAACAACTTCTCCACTTTATAACTCTCCAAGGATTGATAGATCTCCCCCTAAAACTGCTGCAACAATATTTTAAAGTCACTTTAGACTGAACTGAACACTAATTTTGCCCAAATAAAAAATGCTTAGGGAAGGGGAAGCTTGCACATATATTTTTAAGCATTGTCACTGAAAAAAATCCCTATTTGTGTCTGCTTCAATTTGCATTTCAAACACTCCAGTCCACTAGGGTACTTCTTATATGCTCTCTCATTGAACTGTAATGAGCTTTCATTGTGTACTTAAGGTCTCACAGTGAAACCATGCTTCATTCATAATCCAGCCACATTAGACCCAGTTACGTGAAGGAGAGGAAGTCGCAGCTACTAACCGACTCAGACTCAATAGGCCACAAAGAATGTTACATTCTTGACGCATTGTGCTACTTTAGCGTCCAACTGTGAACAAGTTCCTATAAGTGTGTTTTAAAGAGTAAATGTGTGTCTGTGTATATATGTTTATATACTATATATATATATATATATATATATATATTGTGACACAGTCAGATTAGGGGTCCCTCTCCTGGGTAGAGGTCTCCTTCCTTACACACACACACAGCAGCAGGGAAGCAGCACACCAGTCTGGATGCGAGTACAAGCTGGTCGGCGCCAGTCTTTATTGTACAGTGTCAGAAATAACATAAAGAAAACATAAACATAAATCCTAGCCCTGTCGGGGCACTAACTTCACAGGTGGTTCCCTCACTACCAGAACCTGGCAAGGCCTAATGCCCTCACCAGCAACAAAGGCACAGCACAACACTCACAGTTAGGTTTTTCCAGTGTCTCTGAGCAAACTCCCTGTCTGCTCTCCCAGGTGAGACACTCAGCCCTAAACACACTAGGCTTATATTGGCCACTCTCAGGTGGAAACCCTAACAAGCCTATTACCAGGCTGTGAGAACCAAAACCTGGAGTGGCCGTGGGTGGAGCCCTCCCTCTCCTCTCACCCACAACCCCCAGGTCCCAAACCGGCTTTTCAAAAAACCGAAACTCAAGCCTGCTACACTGCAGACTTTCTCCTGGGGGTTTAAAACACATAAGACAGGAATCTGGGACAAATGTACCTGCCACAGACCACTTTACCAGTGATCCTATCACAATATATATATATATATATATATATATATATATGTATATATATATATATACATATACACACTCACACACCTTGGTAAATGGTAGGCACTCCATCCCAAATATTTTAAATATTGGGTGCTGGAGAAAATTATAGAACAACACCACAGTACAGGAGCAGATATATTAAACCTTCGATAGAGCTAAAGTGTAGAGAAATAAAGGGTGCGATGTACAATACTAACTGCGAAATGCGGTCAAACTTCAGAAAACTGGCCATATGTATCAAGCTCCGAAAAGTGAAACTTTCTCGAGCTTGTACCCAATATTAGTGCAATACACAGGGACAGATGATGATACAAATGACATGTGTAATAGTAGTAAACGTAAGCACATGTCTGATGTCATATTCCTTATGGCAATGAGGGTGTTTGATTTTTTTTTGCAAGAAACCAGCTAGCTACATGTTACACAGTTATTGCATTTATTACATCCTGCTGGTTTATGATACACATTAGGCATCCTAGGCATGCCATGGCTGCGCCCTGTAATATTACCATTATTATTACCATTACCAGTTATTTATATAGCGCACACATATTCCACAGCGCTTTACAGAGAATATTTGGCCATTCACATCAGTCCCTGCCCCAGAAGATCTTACAATCTATATTCCCTATCACATGCACACACACACACACATACACACTAGGGTTAATTTTGTTGGGAGCCAATTAACCTACCAGTATATTTTTGGAATGTTGGAGGAAACCGGAGTACCCGGAGGAAACCCACGCAAGCACAGGGAGAATATACAAACTCCACACAGAGCCGTGGTGGGAATTGAACCCACGACCTCAGTGCTGTGAGGCAGTAATGCTAATCATTACACCGTCTGTGCTGCCACAATATATTACACAGTACTATCTGTATGAACAAGTCTATCCCTGATGTTACTCCCCTTTTGGAAGCTGCCACAGGGCATGCTCTTTTAAAGGCCGGTAATTCTCTGCCCGAAGCTACAATTGGCATGGGGGCTTGGGATGCTTGGCATATAACAGGGTTAGCCACAGAATATGCTCAAGTTCATGGAATGACATCAGTAATACTTTTAGGTCTTGTACTTAATAGATTTTCCCTTGGCATTCCTAGTACTTGCTCCTTTTGTTGTAAATGTGCCCCATCTGCACCCCCTAGCTGTGCCCCTAGGGTCAATCATATGAACTAAGAAGACAATTGCATACCTTTAAACTTTCATATATTTAGATGTGGGACAATGCCGAAAAAGAGATGGAGCCTCACAGAAAGGGTGGGGCATCTTAGAGATGGGGTGGGGCCTTGTGACACCCACCATTCACATCATGATGGGAGTGTTCCCAGCACTCTTCAAGATGCTGCCCTTACACTGTGAATAGAGGCAGTGTGCATGTGCACGGCATCTATTCTTGCACTGCTCTACTATGCAGAGCAGCAATGTGTGCTCCACCCAACTCACCCCCCCCTTCCACTGCGGCCCGCAGGTGGGACAGCTGGACAGTCCTAGAAAGAAGGGACTGTCCTGCTAAATGTGGGACATTTGGTAGGTATGCAATTAAAAATATTGTTAAATAAAAAGCATCCATATAATCAGCATTGTATGATGGTAATCTTTCAGTAATAACAATTTTGACAACATATCTAGGGGTTTAGTTACTAAGCAGTGTTAGGAGACAGAGTAAAAAGTGATAAGAAAGTGATAAGGTGCCAGCCAATCAGCTCCCAACTGTGATCTCACAGGCTGTGTTTGAAAAATGACAGTTGAGAGCTGATTGGCTGGCACCTTATCACTTTCTTATCACTTTTCACTCTGTCTCCTAACACTGCTTATTAAATAAACCCCCTAGTCTTTTAATCTGGTTACATAGGGGTCTATCTACTAAGCCTTGGAAAGAGATACAGTGAACGGTGATAAGGTACCTGCCAACCAGCTCCTAAATGTCGTTTTTCAAACATAGCCTGTGACATGGCAGTTAGGAGCTGATTGGTTGGTACCTTATCTCCGTACACTTTGTCTCCATCCAAGGCTTAGTAAATAGACCCCATACACACAGCTTGAATGACATGAAAATAGGAATAGAACAGAAAAAAATTCTATATTTTAAATACAGAAACATCCAATTGTCGTTTTTGGAGTTATATGGAGAAATTAGATGGCATCCTTGAAGTCTAATTGACTTTTTGTTAAGATGTATCTAAAAGGTGCATCATCTGGTACAAAAGGGAAGCCTGAGAATTTGGATAGTAAAATACTAAGGAAACTCTCAACAGAACCAATAGATTAAAAAAAACCTTAAACATTAGCAGAAATGATTCCATAACATAACTTTACAAGACAAGCAGGGCCCTCTTACCTCTATGTCTGTCTGTTATTACCCTGTTTTGTTCTATCAATGTTTCCAATTGTAAAGCGCAACGGAATATGCTGCGCTATATAAGAAACTGTTAATAAATAAAATAAAATAAATAAGAAGGTACATTTCATTAAGTTTAGGGGAAGGCAGTTGGACACCTAAATGATCTTCTCCTGACTCATCAAGGTGCTGGTGTTTCCCAACTGTTTTGTGCAATTTATGATCAGCTGACAATATAAATGAATAACCAAATATCAGTGACATGGCCTTTCTTGGTATGATAAAGTGTTCAGTAACTACTCTCCTGGACCTCTTTGCTCCATTTCACACATTTGTAAAATTTCCTAGGTCTTCAGGACAAACGGTCTGATTCAGAGATGGACACAAATCCTTTTGCTACTGCAATTCCATACGCTGTGGATTTGCGGAAAATATGTAATTGACTTAGTTGATGTCTTGTGCACTGAGACACCCACCTCCAGTGCCGCGCATCCACTGCACACGTACAAAAGCAGGACATCGGAAACATCAGTCCCACATCGAATCTCTGAGTGAGCCTATGCTGTCTCAGACAAAGCAGCTTTCCAGACATGCTGGGGCCTCTCCAGCTGCAAACAAATTTGTAGAGGCTCAGTAGAAAGTGCCCAGAAAATGGCCCTGACAGACCTGTGTTTTCTGACCACCACTATTACCACCCCTGAACACTAACTACCTTTCACTCACATTGCGAATAAATTCTATCTATGACCAACGTAGCTAAGTCATCGCTGCGTGTGCGCAATGCTGCTGTGATGCATGCGCAGGGGAGAGAAGTTGCTCAACTGCGTCCAACATCGATATTGCGTCCATCTCTACCAGGTCCAGTTCCTAGGGTCCCAAGGCCCCAGGTATATAGTGCTTGTAACTCCATATTACAGCCACACACCGTCACAGAATAGGCATGCTATTATCATCCCCTACTAGTGTTGAGTGTGTGTGTGCATATGTGTGTGTAGTAGGCACTAGTAGGTCCACTACACTGTTAGGGCAGGTATAAAGCATTTTGTTCCCACCATGCACAAATCACATCATTCCCTAGACACCAGGGTGTTGAATTAAAAACCGTGGAGATGAATTGTCAAATGGGCTTCACCCACTCCCAATTTCCTCATCAATGTGGTACACAGAGGTAGGCAGCTGAGGTGTTCTATCATGTATTTGCCTACCTGCATTGTTCTGTGTGCCTTTGTATGAATTGTCTACTTGATTGTTGGTTGTGCCCATATTGTGATAATTAAAACATCTGTGTTTGTGTGTTAAGTAGTCAGTGCGCACACCTAGCCCAATAGTTTATTGTTGTGTACTGTTTTTGTTATGTGGTTTGACTAATTAGGTGGTGCACACTACCTATGTAGCTATGGTACTGTAGCCAGTGTGGGAGCACTGTATGTGTTTAGTTTCTTTCCGCTGCAGTGGGTACCTGTCAAGTTTGACAGAGTGAGCATGGTGAGTAGTAATCTGTGTTGTATATTCTCAGAGGGCAGGTCTGTCTGACACATGTGCATGCTAGGACAGACTCAGGGCCTTACCCATAGGCTAAAACTGTTGCTAGAAAGGTGTGACTGATAACTGTCATTTCAGTGTGAGAACTTAAATAAATGACGGTTGGGTATCTGAGGTGGTTGCACCAGTGACATTCACCAGTTCCAGCCACTGAGTCAGTGACCTATTTATGTTGTCATTGTCTTACCATCATGTGTCTGTCAGATATTAACATCTTTCTCTTCCCTAGAGAGTCAGTCGACCTGCGTTCGAAAACCATGTGCAACATCTCAGTGGCCTGAAGTTAATAGTGGATAATGTAAGGTAAGTGCACAACTACACCTGCTCCACACCTCTTCATATTAACCTCAACAGACCACACACAAACTAAATATGGGCAAGTATTTGTAGTGCTGTTGATGCAGTGGAATCCTGGAAGCAGACACTTAAAACATTTAGAACATTGGTGTTTAAATATGTGTGACCAGCCAATCACATTCCAACCATCTTGTTTCTAGACCTGAGTCCCAAACCACAGGATCAGTTTCTAATTTTCTGGGCACATTGGTAGCCATATTTTATGATCTTGCCAATCCTGCACTTGGTTCATATGGAAAAACCACTTCTGGCAACTGAGGTTTGTCAATGTAACTGTAGTACTGTATGTTCTTCACATGCAGGTAGGTTGTGATCATCATTTGACCCCAATCACTATAATTTTAAATAGAGATTTAATACATTTCAATAGGATTACTCTTGGGCTCCTTTTTAGATACAAACGCTAAAATATCAGGCCAATGTGTGATCATTTCCAGTTGTCTACACCAACTTTGAAAACACAGGGTTACTGATTTAAAAGTGCACGCAATGTCGAAGCCACATGCAAGCGGAAAATGTTTTCAGTCTGCACATGCATCCGAATCACATTTAGCATGCGTCTTGATGGTTACCTCCCTAAGATGCATATTAATGCAATTTTGGTGGGCATTTCAGGGGGGTAAAGGGGATGACTAGCAAGACGCAAGCATGTGGCACAGACTTTCTGCACAATTTGGTGGAGTCTCACATTTGCATATGAAAGTAAGTACAATGCCGTGGTCATACAGAAGAGTGGCCGCAGAGGTGTAAGACTCCAAATCTCTAGTACAAATCAGCTCTACTAGATAAACAGAACTGTTACATCTCACTGATTTATCCTAAAGCATTGGAATGTGTTATTGCTATTAGTGGGGTTATGGTTATATGGTGCTTCAGCTATTTTAACTCAATTTTGTCATTTCTATACTACAGTATATAAGTTTGGCACTAATAAACAATACAATAGGATTGACTGAAACCTTCAAAACCATAACTTCATAGTAGTTTGTGGAGTGGTTTTTCCACTGACTAATTCTAAAATTGCCACTTATGATAAAATAAACTCTGCACTTTTTGTTCATACCTAAAATTTTCCTTCATTTTCGAAGAAGCCCCATTGTCAAATAAATTAATAAATTATGCGTTGCGCTTTTGATTGAGCAACCACAACGATTGTTCATTTGTAATGATCTTCAAGAGCCATAATTAAAAATAATGTTACCTGAGGATCAGCTTTGCTGAATTCATGTTTGTTTTTGAATTGCAAATAAATAAAATCAGACAGCAAAAGTAGAGCAGATATGTAATGATGATGGCTGACTTCTAAACAGCAAAGGAAATTATAGTCATTGGGACGGGAACAAATACCTCTTAATTGCACTTCATTACAACGTACCTTTCTCTGCGCAGTTGCATATATTAATTATAAAAATCATGTTCCGCAGACAAGAAGCTACACAATGGCTTTTTTTTCCCCCCTCTATTGCTGTCTTCTACAGAATGGAAGAACAATATCGACTGTCAACTACAAAAGGAACTTTGAAAGGCAAAAATCATAAAAAGAATGAAAGCCTATTATAATAAAAGAAAAAAAACATGCTTTGACTTCACAAATGGAAAACTTATTAATGTTTAAGACGCTGTGTTCTTTTGGAAAGTATCTTCCTATTTGCTGTTTTGTACGTATATGTACAACTTACATTACATTACATTTCCTGAGAAGAATGAAACTGGATTGCTGACCTGAAATAACTATAACAACTTCATATTTATGATGTAGAGTTGCCAGAATATTTCCTCTTACTACTAGTAGGAACTTATCAAACTATGATCCTGTTCATTATAGGGCTTCAGACATGGATGTAGCTCGGACCACCTAGCCCCATAGACATTTTTTTATTTAACTGGGTGCCCAGTGATGTGTTGCACTAACTGCGGTGCAAACTGTCCTCCAATGCGCATGGGCATTAAAGATGTGTATGCATATGTCTGTATGGAATGGGTATGAAGTCCCGGCGTCCTTCGGCATTCCAGCGTCGAGATTAAGATAGGCGTCGGTATCTCGACGCCTAAATTAAATCCCTTGCGGGGAGTTGGATGTCGGTATTGAGACCTTGCGTCCGCTGGTCTCATAACTACATCCCGTCTGTATGCAGATATGGCTTAATCCTACATTTACAACTCCTTACGCTTAGAGCGGAACGGGGGAGGGAATGAGCTGGTAAGTGGAGCTATGTACAGTAAGGTTCTGTTAATGTACAGTAGCTGCAACTAAATCAGAGGTGGACCCTTGTCAGCAGGCATATATCTTGATATGTTGATGATATGTTACCATACCTCCAAACTGTATCGATTTAGGCTGGACAGTCATGATTTTAAAGAACTGTTCCGCGATAAGAAAATTGCACTACTAGTTCCAGCAAGCCCTGACAGCCAAAACTGATTGAGTATGCTGGCATACTCGTATATATAAGGAATTGGTATGTAATGCCGGCTGTCGGGATGCCTACTGTCAAAATATCGACAGCTGCATCCGATGGTCGGTTAAGTATACTTACCCTCCCCCCTTAACCCTAACCTTCCCTACTTGTAGCCTAACCCTAACCCTCCCCACCCTGCACCCTAACGCTCCCCGTTAGTGCCTAAACCTAACCCTCCCCCCTTCATGCCTAAACCTAACCCTCCCCCCTTAGTGCCTAACCCTAACCCCCCAGTGGTGCTTGACCCTAACCCTCCCCCCTAGGGGTGCCTAACCCTAACTTCCCCCCAAAAAACCTAACACTAGCCCTGCTTTGCTACCTAAACCTAACCCCACCCCCACCCCCTGCAGCTAACACTAAGGGCGCCCTGGCTCATTTTCATTCGGGCTGTCGTCCTCCTGGATTCTGGCATTGAGATTAACATAGGCGACAGTATTTCGATGCCTATCTTAAGTCCCTTGTCAGGCTTCCAGCGTCGGGATTGAGACTGGTGGCATCGCCGCTGCCGGTCTCATAACTGCATCCCATATATAACTACATATGCCGGAACATGCTTGGATTACTTTGGGGAAGGGGTGGGCACACATTTTATTCATTTATTTTATATTTTATATTACATTGTTAGTCATCGTTATCAAGAGAACGATAACTGGTATCTCTAAGATAAGGCCATAAAAGTACTTCTAAAGAGATTCTGGATACACCTTAAACAAATAAGTATGTGGGCGCACTTACATGTTCATTTTGAGTTGCTCATTTTTTCTAAGATGTGCACAACATTTTGACATCTGCATATTTGCGCCCGCCTCCTTCTCTGCAGGACGCACCACTGCTAATCAGTGTTATATTTTCACTAATTCTGAGCCAAAAATCTCCATGAAACTCTTTTCATAAATGTCCGCTACTGCTCATAGCTAACTGCTTTGAAATGTTTAGGACAATTGTGATGTGCAGAAAATTTATAAAGACCCAGAAAGTGGCAGATTGCTTTTAAAATATGCTCAATGTTTTTGTTGTGATGGCACTCAGAGTTAGGCAGTACCAAAACCTTTTTTTGTCTAATCTATAATTCTTATAATTCTTATAACTAGTTCCAGAAACAGGAAGAAATCAGTGAACTAGTTTCAGAAATGAATAAAATAAGTATATGCCCACTTCTCTAGAGATTGGAGATTTTATGTAATGGCCCATTATTATTAGGATTCCAATAGGACTCCCTAAGATTCAGCAAACTCAGAAATTTAATTTTTTAAGAGTTTTCTTGTGAGAACCAATGCAGTCTTCAGATGACACTGGTTCTTGGAGCCTAGCTCCTTCCTATTTATTTATTAACAGTTTCTTATATAGCGCAACATATTCCATTGCGCTTCACAATTGGAGACATTAATAAAGCAAAACTGTATAATAATAGACAGACATAGAGGTAGGAAGGCCCTGCTCACAAGCTTACAATCCATAGGGAAATAGGCATTGATACACAAGGATAGGCCCTATATATTGCATTTCGATCCAGCCAGATTGCAGAGTTTCTTGGTGGGCTGTATGATCCAGTCACACATGAATGTTGGCCAAAGGTCAGTTGGATGTGAAAGAAAGACTATGGCCCGTATTCAATTTGGAGCGAAAAGCTGGAATCGGCGAAACAGTTTCGCCGATGACGTTATTTCGCCAGGCGAAAAAGTGTCGCCATATTCAATGTGAAGCAGGAAAGTCAATGCAATGTAATAGGCGAAAAAGTTTTGCCTATGAATAGCAGATGGAAAAAAGTGCAGAATTGGGGTTTTGGGGTACAACATTGCAGGAACCCCCGTGCAGCCTTAAGACAGTCCCCTAAAGGTAAACTGCGCCAAAAAAAAAAGTTGGGGTACAAAGTTAGAAACTAGCGAACTAGACTCCAGGGGGGTCCCCAAGTATGCCCCAGGTGTTTTTTTCATTACAGGTGCTTGCGGCAGGTGGATTTTCACGATTTTTTAAACAACTTTACCAACTTTTAAATATGCTGGCCCCCATTTTCACGTACCCCAAATTTGCTGGGATAAGTTATTCTCAGCAAAAAAACAACCTGAATACTATTATTGACCACTTATACAAAAACGCTATTTAGCAGCTATTGAGCCTGTTTAAAAACACCAAATACCTTCAGCAAGCCAAATCGGGGGTAACCATAGCTAACCCCCATGTCAGAGCATCTTTTGGGGGGTGTCAGGCGGATTTCCCAAAATCTGACATGACTTTGCGCTTTCGCCGGGTCCCATTTTCACGTACCTTCAAGTTGAATACGGGGATACGCGGGCATGCACGTGATACTTTTCCGCCTTCAAAACAGGTGAAGTAGGCGAAAAGTCCGGGAGGCAGAAAAGTATTGCGGGACCGCTCAAATTGAATACGGCTCTAAGTGTGAAGTTACAGTATGTGTGGACTGTGAGAGGGGATGTAATTAGCTATGGAAGCTATGAAGGTTATGTGGGCAGTTCTGGAATCTGATAAACTTGTTTGAAGAGGGGAGTTTTCAGGGAACACTTGAAGGTTTGGAGACTAGAGGAAAGTCTTATTGTGCATGGGAGGTCATTCCACAGAGTGGGTGCAGCCCGAAAAAAGTCCTGTAACCGTGAGTGGAAGCAAGTAATGCGTGGGGATAAGAGACGCAGAGCTTGTGCTGAGCAGAGAGGTTGGGTTGGGAGAAATTTTGAGATTAGTGAAGAGATGTATGTTGGTGTGGTTTGGTTAATAGCCTTACTGTATGTGTAAGTAAAAGAATTTTGTATTGAATATGGTTGAAAACCGGTAGCCGATGGAGGGACTGACAGAGCAGAGCAGCTGCATTCACAATGGATTGTAGTGGTGAGAGCCTGTTTTTGGGAAGACCAGTAAGGAGACTATTGCAATAGTCAATGTGGGAAATCATGATTGCATGAGTTAGAGTTTTTGCTGTGTAGTGTGTAATAAATGGTTGAATTTTGGATATGTTTTTTAGATGTATGTAACATGATTTTGACACAGATTGAATGTTGGGAACAAAAGACTGTTCAGAGTCAAGGATGACACCTAGGTAGCGAGCTTATGGGCAAGGGTGGATTGTCGAGTTATCAACAGTGATATCCTAGGGGAAGAAGTGGGATATCTTCCTATAGGAAGAAGGTCCAGGATTGCAAAGAGGAATCTGAGCAGATCCCTTTGTCACCTCCTCACTGCCTCCCCAGAGGCTCTGCGCATGCGTGACATCCATCATGTGTAGAAGGCAGCCATGGGGAAGGTCAGTAACTGAAGAAGTGTTACTAATCACAGGGACAGCTGCTTTTCTGAATTGCTTCGGTGATTAGTATCCCCAGTGGCCATCAGGCCCATGATGATCAATAGGCCCTAAATAGAGTACTGTGAATACTGCCTGGTCATCAGGATCCTCCTGTCCAGCACATAATCCAGCATGAACTTTGCTACATTTACAACTAAAGGCTCATACATACTTAATGAGGGATCGGTATGAAATACTGCCGGACCTATGTCTGGCGGTTCATATCCCGACGCCGGGAGCCTGGCAGCAGTGAAGATCCTGACAGGGGATTAAGGTAAGTAACACTAACCATACCCCCCCTAACCCTCCCTTAGGGGTGCCTAACCCTAACCTCCCCTCTTGTGCCTAACCCTAAACCCCCCCGTAAGTGCCTAAACCTAACCCCCCATTCCCGTAGCCTAAATCTAACCCTCCCGGGGGGGTGCCTGACCCTAACCTCCCTCTGGAGGTGCCTAACCCTAACCCCTTCTTACCCTAGCCTGACCCTAACCCTCCCTGGGGTGTCTAACCTTAAGACCCCCCAGCAGCCGTTAACCTAACCCTCCCCCCGCGGCTGTCCGCGGCCGCAGTTTGGTATGCTGGGCGTTGGGCTCCCGGCGTAGGTATAATGGCAGGCGTCGAGATTTCGATGCCTGTCATTAGCCCCCTGCTGGGATTTGACAGTTGGGAAGCTGGCGGTCGGCATTTCGACTGTCGGACTGACTGGATCCCCTTAAGGATATGCTCCATGAGCTATATCGTTTATGTGTTTCCCCTGCATTGCCAGGCTCACTGTCGTTAATGACATTGAGCATACACACTGAATGATAGCTTTAACGATATCGTTCAGTGATGGCACCCTCATCCCCGTACTTCCATACTTCCAGAACCTGATGATATCGTCAGGTTGCCCTGCAAGTATGGGCAATAAAAGACATCATTAACAATCCGTGGGAGTGCGCATCATTAACGATGCCTAGCATACACACTGGATGATATATGAACGTTAACGATATCATTACTGTTCATATCTTCCAACTTGTCATCTAGTGTGTATGCTGCATAAGACACAGGGGTGTTTTCTTCCAGACCATCCCATTCCAAAACCCTCCAGATGGTGGTTCCAGACCTCTGTCATCTTTACTATTTTAAGGAACTATGTATGAATTTATTGGGTTTTTTTTTGGCTGGTAATTCATTAATCTGGATCAAAACATGTAGGAAACAGGAGCAAAGCATAATAACTGTAAATGGTTGCACAATACTGCATGTATGATTAACTAAAATCTGTTCAAAACAATTTCTGAGTTCATGAAAATTGAGCAAAGCAAGCAATAGAGTAAATTAAACAAAACTAAAAAACAAACAAAGTACAAATAGTACTTTTTTATTTATTCCATTTACATAGTCTAGTACAGACTTAAGCAACATGTGACATCCTAACTGTTATGAAACTATGAATCCTAACATGCCCTACCAGACGTTGCCTGGGATAGGGATTTCCATACCAGCTAGAGAGCCATATTGGTCTAGTGCAGTGGTTCTCAAACTCTGGGCCTAATTCAGACCCGGTCGCAGGCGCTAAGCGCTCGCAACTGGGTCGATGTTTGCTCACTGGGCATGCGCACGACAGAGCCGGCTCTGCTGTGCGCATGCGTGAGACCCGGCTAGCGACGGGTGCTCTGTCGCTCCGGGTCTCGCACCAAAGGGGGTGAGCTGTCGATGGTGATTGACAGCTCGCCCCATTTGGTAGGCGGACAGGGGGGTGGCTGGCCAAACAGAGGCATTCCAGAAGGAATGCCTGCCATTTGGGGGCGGCCCCACTGACATCACCAGAAGCTGTCTGGGTCTTGCGGCCACGAGACCCTACCACAAGGGTCTCATCTCAAGCCTGATGGTCGGTATGGTCAAGACCATCAACCTGGCTGCTCGCAACAGCTGTGGGCTGTACCAAAAAAAAAAAAAACGCCCTGATTCAGAGCATCCATATCTGAATCAGGCCCTCTATCCTCAGGACATAATGGGTGCAGGGTGTGCAGGGAACATGGGCCCCTGGGTCCAGGGGGGCCCCGCACAGCACACCCTGCACCCATAATATTACTTTCCTCTCCGGAGTCCCACGTCGGCGCTGTAAAACTATGGAAAAATGGCCGCGGTGGCCATTTTCCCGTCATTTGCGCATGCGCAGTACAGGGAAAATGGCCGCCACGGCCATTTTCCCGGTGACCTGTGCATGCATTATAGACTCTGCACACACTCTAGTGCCCAGAGTCTATAACTCCGGCGCTGGCCATGCTGCCGGCCGCCGGGCGGAGAGGAGAGGGCCCGTGTCGGAGACTGCGCACGGGTCCCCTTCTCTCTAGAAATGCCTCTGCCACAGGATCCCACAGTCCACACTGCTCACGTTTTCTAGGTCACTTAGCAGGTGCACAGGTGTATTCAATACTCACTGACACATTTAAAAAGATCCACAGCAGGAGGTAATTATTCACCCTTGATTCTGTGAGGAGACATGCACTGTTTGGGGTCCTGTGGACCGATTTTGAGAACCTGTGGTCTAGTGCATCAGGACCATAGATGGACAATTATTATAAACTATTGTAGGCATGCTAAAAAAATAACAGAGTAGTGCTCATTAATGAAAGTGCAAAACTGCATGTCTCTTTTTTCAAATAGAAGCACATGGATTTGCAAACCAATTAGGCCACATCAGTTGAAGTAAAAAAAAAAAAGTCTGCACAAGTTTGTGGCACTTTTTATAGGCATTCCTCCCCAAGTACAGATAAAGTGCATGCCCAATCAATGCTTCATATTTTGTGGGTGGGTGTACAACCTCTTCTTGCAAAAGTAGTCTCTTTTACCAAGTAATCAAAAAGTCATGGAAATCTGGTCTCAACTTATACTTTTATTGGGATACATTTTGTACCTTAAAGTTGCACTTCTGCAGGATAGGGCATTGGTGTCACCATTCAGACTGTTCTTGTGGATCTACTTACATTTACACCAACCTGAATTTGTGCTGGCAGTATCAGAGGCACACCATGTACCACCGCATTGAGGTTTTGGATTTTTTGTCGGAAGGATCACATGTTGCACCCTTTTGCCTTGCCACCAAGAATGCTGTGCCAGTGATGGAATATAAAAGGATGGTCAACAAGCTGGAACTGGTATATAACCTACAGTGGACTAGTAAAAAGGACAGGAATACAGAGCAAGGAATGTTGGAGCACAGGTAATTAGTATAATACACAAAGCAGCTTCAAATGGGCTGGCCATCATTATATTAGACAGGCTTGTGATACAAGGGATCATATGACCACCCTTTAAAATCTTCTGCATGCCCAATACCATAGCGCTTGGCTTGCAAGTGGAAGAACAGTGAGTTAGCAGTACCTGACATTTTTTAAGTACATTTCAAATATATTCAATCAATATGACGAGATAGAGTGTTCCCTCAATCTCACAATTAATTAAAGACATAATTAATAATTCTAAACTAAGTAGTATTTTAGAAGAGAAACTCATTTGCACCATGTACATTTCCGAGTCTATTCGCAAAGCTAGATGCAGATTGTTTGTTATGGGGCAGTTCTAAGGAACATGTAAAATGTACTAGCCAGGCAGGAGGCAAGGGGTTACATTTACTAAAGCGTGGAATGTTCGAAGTGGAGATGTTGCCCCTTAGCAACAAATCAGATTCTAGAAATTATGGGCCTGATTCAGACCCACTCGCGAGCGGCTGTCCGCTCGCAAGTGGGTCGATGTTATGCACTGAGCATGCGTACGACGGAGGGAGCTCCGTCGTGCGCATGCGCCAGACGCGACGAGCGAAGGAAAGTCCTTCGCTCGTTGTGTCCGATCAAAGGGGGCGTGCTGTCAATGTTGATTGACAGCACGCCCCCTTCGGTGGGCATGCCGGGGGCGTGCCTCCCTGACGGGGGCGTTCCCACGGGAACGCCTCCCGTCAGAAGCCGGCCCACTGACATCACTAGTGATGTCAGTGGGAGTGATTTGGGCTCTGATAGAGCCAAAATCACTCCGGAGCTTGCGGTTGAAAACCTCAACCGCAGGCTCCGGCTCGCAATTTCGATGGTCGCGATGGTCTCGACCATCGCGGCCATCAAAAAGCACGCTCGTATAGCCTGTGGGTGGTGACCCACAGCTATACGAGCGTCCAGGAGGACGCTCCATGAAAATGGAGCCCGGCCCTCATTCAGAGCGTGCGCTCTGCTCAGAGCGTACGGCTCTGAATGAGGGCCTATATTCTCTAGAAGGTGCTAAATAAATATTAAGTATAATCTGATTGGTTGCTATGGGTAACATCTCCTCTTCTAAAATGCCACACTTTAGTAAATATACCATATGGTGTCACATTTAAGGAAGTAGTATGGTTCTGTATTTTTTGCCTTTCACAAATCACATAATACGTGTATGACATATTTGTTCACCTAGAATAATGGCATGTTTTGGTAAAACATTTCATATTGCTTTTTTATAATGCAGACTTTGAATGCAGATTTTGAATAGTTAACTTAGGGCCTGATTCAGACCAGCTCGCAAGCCAATCGATGGTGGGGCATTGCGCACGTGCAGCATGCGCAATGCGCAAGCCCTGGAGCGAATGAGAAAATCATTAGCTCCAGGGCTCGCTTCAAACGAAGCGGCTGTCGATGTTGATCGACAGCTCGCCCCGTTTTGTAGGTGGGGAGGGGGGGTGGCTGGTCAAACGGAGGCGTTCCTTAAGGAACGGCTGTATTTTGTGGCCGGCCCTACTGACATCACTCGTGATGTCATTAGTGAGCTTCCTGCTCTATTAGAGCAGGAAGCTTACTGGGGCTTGCGGGAACGAGACCCTACTGCAAGGGTCTCGTCGCAAGCCCGATGGTCGCAACCATCACGACCATCACCTGGCCGCTCTCAAAAGCTGTGGGTGGTCACCCACAGCTTAGCGAGTGGCCAGGAGGCTGGGTTTTTAAAAAAAGTGGCTGCCCTGATTCAGAGCGAGCGCTCACTTTTTGCGAGCACCTCTGAATCAGGCCCTTAGGCCGGTTATGGTAATGGTGTGTTTGTGTAATTGCAAAGAGATGCAGAGATGCAAATACCGTGCACTTGTCAGTAGCCGTGGTAATCGCAGGGTACCTTAAGGTAAAATGAAAAATAATATACTTTTTTTGTGCTTTTATTATGCTTGTATGCACTTATGCAGTTTAATGTGATGCGTACAACTTGGCATAAATTTTATGTCCAACTTTTTATAGTTAAATTTCTGAACCAATATATGTCACCAACTCAGCGTCAGTCCCAAGGCATCACATGAGCAATGTAAGCACTGGAGCAGCTCTTTGAGAAATGGTAATTACAGCGCATATCAAATGCCTTCACATAGGAAGAAATTTTATACTCCAAACCTGGATGATTTATTCAAGCAATATCATTTCTTTTAAATAAATGCTACATGAATAAAACTATTATTTATTATTAGTTTATTATTATTATTATTATTATTATTATTATTATTATTATATGCAAAAAATGTGCTCTTTGGGCTTGATTCTGTGTCACACTCGATGCCGATATTCGCTCAAATGGCAGATGATTTTCACCTGCGCATGTGTCTAATTAGCATAAGATTTGCACAGTGCTTGCATCATACTGTGTGTACACACAGAGGCATACTAGTGAATGAGACTCAGGGTCTCAGAAATGTATTGGAAATGCATTGGGCGTTCCTGGGCAGTGACTGGGAGGTGGCTATTCAGACGCTAAGAGATGGTCCATCGCATGGGCGTATTATGGGAGTGTTGGGAGCATGTTGCAAACTCAGACGCTTATAATCTCTTTTATTGGAGGACATACTCTGATAGAGAATCTGCACCTAGCATGGGGCAGGGGCAACTTTCATTGGTGTGTCCAATGGTAGCTTCGGAAGACGCACCAAGCAGGAATGCTGCATCCAAGAGGGTGTTGTAGTCCTTGCACATTCATCACACACTTGTACACCAGGGAAGGACTGATACTAGCATTAGCATAAAGTCACCATTAACATAAAGTTGCAGGCGTGACTATGACAAAATATGCTAACACGGTGACAGCTGTATAAGACTCTGAATTAGGCCCTTTGTAGTTATGTTCAGTCCATTTGACCTCTATATTATAGTATTATGCCCAGCAGTAGTAAATGATTTGACCAATAGTATATATATATATATATGCCAACTGGTAGGCTCAGCTGTAGTAATATTTCCAATAACATGTTCAGCAGAGGTATTCTACCCAGCAATATGCCCTGAAGTAGTAATATTCAATAAGACCAGCAGCAATGGTGAAGTTACCATCATTCTCAGAAGTAATTGTATTAATTGTATTAATTTTTTTATACTGTTCACCAATGTACTAATCTTAATACTTTGGCCCTCATTCAGAGCCGCTCGCAAAAAGCGAGCACTCGCTCTGAATGAGGGCGGCCGCTTTTTTTTTAAAGCCGGCCTCCTGGCCGCTCGCTAAGCTGTGGATGACCACCCACAGCTTTAGCGAGCGGCCAGGTGATTGTCGGAATGATCTTGACCATCGCGACCATCGGGGCTTGCAACAAGACCCTTGTGGTAGGGTCTCGTCTGCTGCAAGCCCCAGTGAGCTTTCGGCTCGAATAGAGCCGGAAGCTCACTACTGACATCAATCGTGATGTCAGTAGTGCCACCCCCAAACGGCAAGGAATGCCTCCGTTTGGCCAACCACCCCCCATCCCCGCCTACAAATTGGGGCGAACTGTCAATCAACATTGACAGCTGCACCGTTTTTAGCGAGCCCCAGAGCGAGAGAATTTCTCTCTCGCTCCGGGGCTTCTGCACGTGCAGTGCGCACGTGCACAGTGCCCCACCATCGACCCACTTGCGAGAACATAGCTCTTGCAAGCGGGTCTGAATGAGGGCCTTTATCCAGTACCCCAGTCATGTTTTCCAGCCTCGATGATGCTCTGAGTCACATGAAATGTACTATGTGAAAGTCCAGGCCCAGACCTTTATTGCCCAGGCCTTTATTACCGTCCGGCAGTCATTCATACCGATCCCGATTTTTCGGAGCATGGAATAGCAGTGGTGAAACACCATGCAGGTCTCTCCACTAACTGCAATTAGATATACTAAAGCTACAATTCATTCAATATCTCTGTGAGAAAAACAGTACAGTGCTGTTATTTAATTACAGCTGCAACACTGTAGTCGGACAGTTCTTTGATTTAAGCTGTTTTATAAAAGTTTACAAAGCTAACATAAAATAGCTGTTTTCAATGACCAGAGTTTTAAGATCCTATTATGTTTCAGCTGGACTGTATGTGACTAACGTGCAAATCCTTTCTGTGAGTAAATACTTCAAGAATTGTGGGTGTAATTACAGTGTCTATAACTGGATATCTCTGGACTAAGGAAGAGGTGAGCTGGTACACAGTTGTTCTCTGGGTCTATTCATGTATCAGTGAAAAGATTTCTCCAGTGGTTCCCCTGTTTAGTGTACATACAGTATTGCTTCCCCATACACTAGTATGGGGAGAGCGATTCAGAGATGCAAGGAAAGCTCAACTTCCTGTTTCACAACTCCCCAAAAAATTGCCACCTCAGTAATGGTGATTGGAAAAAAGCATGGAAGACAGCTTTCTTCCTGCCTCCACCCTGTTCTCCCCACCCCTTGTATTACAGCAGCCAATCAAAGGGGCTCAGGGAGAAGGTGGCAGAAAAATCTGAGTGACATTGAGCATTCCACTGAAGGAGAGGCTTCCGGAGGGTATATAGAAGTGACCCAGCATATGCTATATGCCCATTGCCTCTACTCTCCCATGGACGGCTCACTCTGTGCTCACCCCCGCCGCTGCTCTGTTCTACATATACTCAACCCTCAGATATCTGCTGCTGTCTCTCCATAATACATCTGGGGTACACTAATTATTTGTGGTTATCCCTTGAAAATGGGTGTTTTCAGGGAATATGCTACAAATAGTTAATAATAAAGGCATACATAAGGGAGACTGGCAGTCAGGATGACGATGGTCAGAAGGCCAACAACAGCACCCCTATGGTCAGAATCCCGACAGGGGCACAGTAAGTATCCTAACCCCCCCTTCACACCCTAACCCTCCTCTCTTGCATCCTAACCCCCCCAGCAGCCTAACCCTCCCTGTTAGTGCCTAAACTTAACCCTCCCCCTTGGTGCCTAAACCTAACCCTCCCCCCTTATTGCCTAACCCAAATTACCCTCCCTCCCCCCTGTGGTGCCTAAAATCATCTCCAAGTGCCGACTCTTCCTATGCTGTATAGGGATCACCCCTTCACACTGCACTGCTGGCCGGGTTGAACTTGTGTTCAGCCTGGCTCATTACCCGGGTTGAAATGCCAGCTCACTGTGTGTTCACGTAAGATATTATTGAAATATATTATTGCTGGCAGTGTGAAAGGGGTATAACTATCATATTACAGGCTATGTTTCAAAAATGACAGGAGCTGATTGGTTGGTATTTTATCTCTCTCCACTTATCTCCCTCCAATGCTTACATCTACCCCATGCATTATTGGTCTTTGTGTCTCCTAGCAAAACGGGAAACCATTATGATGTGGATTACGTCGCCCACCCTTTGAACTCGACACTTAGATATCCCCTCCAGGATTTTCCCTAATGGAGGTCCGAAAGTTACCCTGAAGATGCAGATGATGGTATATTCATTCTGATTGCATAGTATATCTAACCACTGTACAGCAGAGGTAGATGCCTGTATCAACAAAATAGATCCTTTGGCCTATTATGGTGATTCAAGTTAACAAAAGTTCACAAAAACATGGACTAGACTAAAATTATCTTTTCATTTTTTGACTCTGAAGCAAACTGGAGGAGTCACAGGTCAGCCAACAAGCTCTCTGAGCAACATTTTGCACCATTTACATATCACTCATTCAGCTACCTCATAATAGAAAATGGTACAAAAACTTTTGTGTTTATTTGTATGTGAGAGCGCAGAATAGTTTGATGGGACAAGCTGAAAGAAATTCTGTTTACAACAATTCAGCTTAACCTTTAGATAACATGAATTCAATAGATGGATTTGCTCCTTCAGGGTCTTTTGCAACTGGCCACTGCAATATGTTTCTCTGTAATTCTACAACCCGCAGCGATATATCATTGCTACTTAGTAGACCGAGCCAAGCGAAAAAATAATACATTTTTTTTACAATCTCTTTAATCTTTCTCTTGCCTCTGAGTAATGTTGTTAGTTTTTCACTCTGTTACATGAAATTTGTCAACCCCCAAACACTTAATCTACTGTGTAATATTTCTTATTGGGCTACTAACCCTGTGTAGTGTCTGCCAGAACACAG
Source organism: Taudactylus pleione (assembly GCA_031769625.1). Classification (NCBI taxonomy): domain Eukaryota; kingdom Metazoa; phylum Chordata; class Amphibia; order Anura; family Myobatrachidae; genus Taudactylus; species Taudactylus pleione. The sequence goes on from JAUIMM010000116.1 coordinate 10,753,968, forward strand.
CTGTGCTTAGCAGATAAATTTATAGCATCTTCTGTACTTTAGCTGAATTATAGTACAAACTAACTATGTTTAATTGCCAATCTTTGGGACTATAGTTTATTGTATATTCTACAGATACAGAATTACAAGAGCAAATAAATATTTTACATAGTAACATAGGCCACATACATAGGCCGGACGCTCTGACAAGAGCGCTCGCTTTGAATCAGGGTCCTCCGACCTAAAATTGGAGCGGCCTCCTGCCCGCTCGCATAGCTGTGGGTGACCACCCACAGCTTATGCAAGCGGCCAAAAAGATGGTCGCGATGATCAAGACCATCGCGACCATCGGGCTTGCGACGAGACCCTGTGGTAGGGTCTCACTGCCCCAAGCCCAGGAGTGCTTTTGGCTCTATCAGAGCCAAAAGCAATCCCATGGGAACGCCTCAGTCTGGGCAGCAACGCCCCCTGCATGCCCACCAAAGGGGACGTGCTGTCACTCACCATCGACAGCATGCCCCCTTTGGTGCGAGACCCATAGCGACGGCTTGGCCGTCGCTATTCGGGTCTCGCGCATGCGCATGACGGAGCTCCCTCCGTCGTGCGCATGCTCACTAGGGCACCATCGACCCGCTTGCGAGTGCTCAGCGCTCGCGAGCGGGTCTGAATCAGGCCCACTGTCTGTACTGCAATGTACAAGGCATTGGCCAGAGTAGATCAAGAAGGGTGTAGTAGGTATTACCACCGGCCGCATGGTAGTTGGTTCAAATCCCAACAGCGGCAGGTCGAGAAAGGTGAAGATCCCGATCGTCCTCATGGTAAGTATCGCTAACCTAATTCTACCCCCTAACCCTCCCTTAGGGGTGCCTAATCCTAACCTCCCCTCCCAAGTGCCTGACCCTAATCCCCCCTCTAAGTGTCTAAACCTAACCCCCCCTTCCCTGCTGTGCTGAAATGTGTTAGATCTACCAGGACCAAGCTACACCATCTGTCACACATCGGCGCTACCCGCCTACTCAGCACCACCAATCTCCAGCTGAAACCAGAGCCAACACCATGAAAGTCAAACCTGCCTGCCCCTGGAGCTGGAAGTTAGGGCTCAGAGGTACGCTGAACATCATGTTCCCAGCCTGTCACCAGCATACAGTGAGGAACACACGAACGCATGGGTGTCTACATCAGCTAATAGAGCCACAGGATTGCCACCCAAGAAGGGTCCTGACCCACCACCAAGGCATCGAAAGTTACCTGCTACAGTAACCACCACCCCGCCCACACCACCGGCAAGGTGACACCGCGCACCAGTACAAGTGAGACGAACTACTGGTGAAACACCCACACGTGATCCTACCTTGAGAAGCCAGGACCTCACGGGCACCACAGCACAACGCCCCTGGTCCAACACCAGCACACCCAAACGACAAGGACACGAGGCTCCAGCTGGAACCCTTCCCCACCCACCACACTTACCAGTAAGAGATAAAGTCTAAGTGGGATTCCGCTCTAGCACTGGAACACCCCGGACTGTGCATCCACGGAGCCAGCCAGGCTACCCCCACCTTGGAACTCTTCAACCCCCCCCCCTCACCAACTGGGTATGGACTTTTCCCCTTGGACTGTAATGAGCTCCATACGGTTCTGAGCCCAGGAGGGACAAGCAGAAGTACTTCGAGCACTGTCTCTTAGTTGTACACTGCAATAAACACCTGTTCACCCTGTATTCACTGTCCAGTATTTATTCACTTCAGCATCACACACCACCCCACACCAGTATAGCTTACCACACACAGCCACCCCACCTCACAGGCTTCCCACATCTGCTTGCCCCCCCCTCCCCCCCATACACCCTCATCCCTCCTCCCCCACCTTTCTCCCAGTAACCCCCATCTCCCACCTATACCTGTGCAGCAATACCCTTCCAAACCTTCAGATACCCATTTAGAGACCAGACACCTCTTAGGGAAGCTGCACACAGACTACCTCCCCACTCCCCTCAGCCACCATCATCCCCCACACCCTCCCACCTGCAAACCCCCTCTCCCCTGCTCCAACCAGAGCGCAGTATTCAACCATTTTTGTACAAAAATATTGTGTAGCAGAATTTTTGACTGGAGGAGAAACCATGTGGACAATGGTGCATACACCTAAAAATGTGGCAATACTAACTACAGTATGCATGAACCTGTGTTGTGACTAACAATGCACATACTGTACATGACAAATAATGCATATGATGCTTAATAATGACTGCACTCCAATGTATCAACTTGGCTTGTCAGAATTTTACCTGAGCTCTCACTGATTGGACCTCTATGACTACTCTTCTGGCTCCACCTAGTCTAGCTCAATTGACTGCCCTCTATGATGTGCCTCTCTATAGAGACACAAAACCAAATAGCAAGTACATTGTATGATCACGGCTAGTGTATAAGGCACCAGTTTTACCATCCTATGGTGTATTTACTGCAATCATGCACGGCACACTACAACGCACATCAACACCCTAAGCTCCAGGCTGCCGTTACTTATATATTCTGCATAATGCTGTTACACTTGTGAAATCCCTGTGTCATATGCTACTGTTGTTCTACCTGATTCAATAAATCTATGAACTGGTTAAGCTGTAGACTGACCACCACCAAACACAAACACATGCATTACATATTTCATACAACATGTACCTTGGCCAATGTGCATTACTGGTTTAACTTTTTGCCAGGAGCACTACTGCACCAAGCAAGTTCAATTACACTTCATATTGATAGCCACATTAAACCTAAAAGGTTGTGTCACCCAGTATGCTGTCACCGCTTACTCTACTAATAGGTTATCTGTCCAGCAGCCATGTGCTAACAGACACCATCATCCCCAAACTAAACATCTTTCTAAGCACCAGGATAATGCAAGTTGGATTTGTATAAAGGCAGTCAGTTTGCACAAATCCAGCTGCCAAAAGTTCAGATACCCTTGGTGTGGAACATGCTAATACTAAGATCAGCAAACTTGCAGGCAACACGGAATAAGAAGATCTGAATGAGTATGGACAGATCCTTATTCACCTGTATGAAAGAAAAGTACAGAGCAGGGATCAGCATGACTTTTGAGAAGTTGTCAGGTGCTAAAAACTGTGCTTCATGGGAGTTTGCCATGGAGATGCAGTTAAAGTAGGTGAAGGTCACTAGTAACCCTGATGAAAATACTAATCCTGAAGATGTAGCTAGAACTATGAGGACAATTGATCTAGCAGTGGAATCACATGTTTATTCTATTATCCATGGAAAATCTACAGTTTATGATATGTGGGTAACTAATTTAAGGCACACATTGTATGCAACAAAGCTAAGTGCTTGTAAGAATATTAATGAATAAATGAATGAATGAGACAGAGTGAAGAGACGGCACTACCATTAGGCAGCTTTAGGCACCTTCCTAGGGCGCTGGGCCACTGGAGAGTGCTGCAATGTCCACCAAACAAAAAAAATTAAGTATGTCTCTAAAAGAAACATTTTCTTTTACAAGGAGCTGGTGGCAGCTGCTGGTCTTATCTGCAGCAGCCTTGCTATCAAGGCTAATCCTACACATGTCCTCCCTGGTCACTGTCATTGCCAGGTCTCTAAAATAAAAACAAAATGGGTGGTTCAATAAGCGCTGTCTTCCAGGACCATGCGAAAGTCCATACGAGAGTCCTCCTTGATTGGGACTGTCACTCAAAGACAAAAAGGAAAATACACCAGCAAATTATGCTAATCTTGTTCAGTATTTCTGTTGATATGGAGTCTTGATTCCACGACTCACCTCCTTAATAAACAAAACGTTCCTATCAAGGTATCTTTGTGTTCAGAATGTATCTCATACACTATATTGAGATTTTTCCATACATTCCCACCAGGAACCCTTCAGTAAACCAACTCACCTGAAATCAGGCATTAAAGTCCATATAAAGGTATCTTTGTTCAAGATGGTAAATGGTTCTTGGCAATCAAAAAAAGTTCTTTGTCCAAAATCATTCAAAGGTATAAAATTTATTAAGACAAGACCAAAAAATTGGTAAATACATAAAACACATTCACCACTAGAACTAAGTGGAGAATAAATGACAAGAATAAAAAAATGGAAAAATACCAAAAAGTCTCAATAGGAGCAAACACCAACGCATTTCTGACATAACGTCCTTCCTCAGGGTGTACTGAGACATAATACCTATGGTGGTATATATACCCCTCAAGGGTCACATGACCTCTGTAACCTGGAGAAAACCCTCAATGGATTCAATTATTCTCCATCTAGTTATAACGATAATAACATAATAAAACTCCAATACAATAAACATATAAAAATATTCAGTAATACACGTATAATCATATAGCCACATATTAATCATATCAAACGAAATTAACAAATATAGTGAATATAACAGGTAAATCCAGTCCATATATTTAGAGGAACCTCCAATCCCACGAGATTTTGGCGCCAGCGGCAGCGGTCCTCGTTACACGTGTATTTTCCTTTTTGTCTTTGAGTGACAGTCCCAATCAAGGAGGACTCTCGTATGGACTTTCGCATGGTCCTGGAAGACAGCGCTTATTAAACCACCCATTTTGTTTTTATTTTAAGGTTTGGAGTTGTGGTGCACTCTGGGTGTGTGACTGAGCTGCAGTCTGGAGGGCGCAGGTTGCCTCTACAATATTGTATATTGCCAGGTCTCTGTTGGAGCCACCTGGGTTGTCAGCGTTGATGTAGCAGCGCTGTTGCCTACACCCGAGCTCTGCCTGGGCTGCTTCTGAGGGAGTAAAGTGAGGGTATGCAGCACGTGAGTCTCCAAGCCCGCACCAGATATCTGTCCAAGCCATTCATGAAAGACAGAGCCTGGCGTCGGCATATCCCCTGCATCCCATCTGCCGCTGACAGCCCCCTGATCCTCAGCCTTCATTAACCCCTGCCATTCCACATCCTCATTTTTTGTGTGCATTGCATCATTATTGCACCATTATCCAACATCATTTTCCGGTCTGCCTCAAACTGCAGCACACCCCTGACTCTTTACCTATTATCCTGCTCCTATCTGCCTGCATGCTGCAAGGGTCCACGATGTCAGCAGCCCACCCTGTCCTTTCGCAGTCCATATCTACTGCCTGCATACACCCAGTCTTCCCCACTCACTCATCTCTGTTTGTCCCACCCCACCTTACTCCCTAGCAGCACTGCGCCTCATGGAAGACCCTGGACATCCCCACCTCCAGGTGAGATTATGTCTCTGTTCCTATTTTACAAGTGCCATCTGCATGGGACACACCGTCACCATGTGCATACATGCAGCAATAATACAGTAATATATGTAACCTGCTTATGTGTTTAACCTCTTTTCATTGTTACACACACACCTAGATTGATTTGCTGCATCTTGTGCCAAAATTCATTATTATAATGAATCAGAATCAGACCTGTTTACTAAACCTTCTAGGGTTTTTTATTTATTTTGGTGAGGACATTAGATTTCCTGTGAGTAAGTCTGCAGAAGGCACTGCCTAAGGTCTCATACCCATGAATGGTTGCAGAGCCATGCATATGGTGCGGACATTACTGTCAGTACTTATGGTTCTGTTCTGACTTCAACCATGCATGGATTCTGAATACAGCAAGCTACACTTTTACACATTTGATTGATTTGATTGATTTAAAATTTGAAGTGGCAGCCAGGAGTCCTGACAGTGTTGTCACAATAGCGATGAATAGATTGCTATTTTAGTGGAATAGTCTCCCATCAGAGGTGGTAGAGGCTAAAGCTGGGTACACACTAGGATGATGGATCTGCCATCTTATCTGACATCTGGTAAGTGCATAGACACATCCTCATTCCGATGTGTCATGCCTGATGTCACAACTGGGTGGACATTTACATGTGCCCGCCCAGTTGTGATTTCAGTCACCAGCGGCCTTGTCAGCATGTGTACAGGAGGTCATCTACAGATACATCATCCTGTCATCTGTACACGCTGGCCAACAGCGGTGCACACACGATATATCGGCTGTTCAATTGAATGGCAGATATGTATGCCAGTATGTACCCAGCATAAGACAATAGAGCAATTTAAACATGCTTGGGATAAACATAAGGATATCATTACAAAGACATAAAATTCAAAAGGGTTGAGGTTAAAAAAGGGCAGACTAGATGGTCCAAGTGGTTCTTATCTGTTAAAATTTATGTTTCTCCTTCAATACTCTATTCTTTCCTTCGGAGAAAAGGAGCATGCACCTATGGTATGTAAATCTGTCGTCAGAATCCAGTCTCAACTAACTGGAATAGACAAGTCATTTATGGACAAGCCACTAGAGGCCTAGAGAATTAGTAAGGTGGGTATTGCCCATGGGCAATAGCAAAATAAGTTGGTATACAGTGGACAATGTGAATTGGCATTAGTGGATTTATGTGAGTTGACATCAGTGGGGCAGTGTGAGTAGGTGTTGCTGTGACAGTGTTAGTGAATTTGCATCTTTGTATACTTATTGAGCACCTTCACTAAATTACTTATACATTTGCAGTGACCACAAAACATGAATATTTACATTTTGCTTTGACATAAAATTGTTACCAATTCTGCTAATGCCATCCTACTTGGCTATTAGGTGACCACAAGCTGGTGGCACATATGAGGGCACTGCAACAAGATTTTATAGGCTGATGAGGACCTTGCACACCAGATTTTGATAAACCAATTCTGCTTCGATAAATCAAAATTTCAGGTGCATAGAGGATCCCTTTCTCACATTTTGTAAGTATTAAGAAACCATTCACTAGTCTGCACTACAACATTCAGTGGAGACTCAAGACATATCTCAGGGCTCACGCCTAATGACGTGAAAAGAGTAGTATGCACTGAAGGTCTTTCAGTGACATTGCTGCAGATCTTCACTAAAACCAGAGACCAATCAGTAATTAGCTTTCATTTGTTTAGAGGACTTTAAACAATTAAATCAAATATTTGATTGGTGTACCTGGTTTTATACAGCAATGTTAACAAATAATCCTCACTGTTTTTATTGCACTCTTGCCTTACATACACTGTACAGCCACAGGAACCAAGGTACAACTCTTTGTGTAGGACTCATGTCTTCCTACTTTCATCCATTACAAAACCACTGCAGCCCAGTATTCAAAAGTAACTTGCCCGTCTTTGGGGGAACAGTGGCAGTAGGGTGAAGTTTTGCCTAGGGCCCCTAGAAACCTTGCACCGGCCCAGACAGAGTGTTATCCATTGATTAAAAATATACGAGCACTAAAAATTTAATAATAAAAAGTAAGTAAATAAATAAAAATTAATATGAATAAATTTAATATTTGGAGATGGAAGTGTGTTAAGATGGTATGTTAGAATAGTGATTTTATGTATGTTTGAAAGAAGCATTTTACGTTAAAAATTGTTAAAGACATATGTATATTAGAGATGTGCGCAGACCCCTGTTTTTTGGTTTTGGATCTGTATCTCCTCATGTTTTGGATCTGGATTGGTTTTGTCAAAACCGCCCGTGCAGGTTTTGATTTGGTTTTGGTTTCGGATCTGCATTTTTTCTAAAAAAATCATAAAAACAGCTAAAATCACATAATTTGGGCCTGTTTTTGTTCCTCCAGTATAATTAACCTCAATAACATGTATTTCCAGTCATTTCCAGTCAATTTTAACCACCTCAAAGCTCACAATATTGATTTTGTCATCTAGTTTAGGGCAAAAAGGTTGCATCCAGCTAGCTGGCTGACTAAGCTAAGCGACAGCAGTGGGCGGCACTAGCATGTGGCAGTTCACCTTCGAACATGACACAGTGTGGAATTGCAGTCTTAGACTGGATGGCAGTTTAATAAATTATACGACCCCTAGGAATTTTTAAAACCAAATATATTTTCCTTAACTAGGTCAGAGGCCAGACGGAGTTGGAATATGTTTATGTACTGAAGACAGGGAAAGGACGAAAGGATTGATTAGTTTTAATTTATTTAATTTAATGTTTTGATTCTTAAAAAAAATTTATGAGGGAAGATCAATCTAGGATCAAGTTCTTCAGCTCCTAAAAGACATCATTGATCTGGAGGAGGTTTTTTAATTTGTATACATAATGATTTAATAAAAAAAAATGAGGTGGCTTTGCTTGTGGAGGTGCTGCTAGAACATACTGTAAACAGACATTAACTAGTTTGTACTCAGGGAGGTTGTTAGGGATAAAGGGACCAAGACTGGCTGTTTACATCAGAGGAAAGCAGCCTGTAGTTCTCCGGCTGAATTAGAACTCCCAGCATCTATGTTGTTTGCTGGGCCTACTGGAAGTTATTTGTCAACAACAGGTGACATGCTTTCTCAGCCTACTTTACGCACTGTAAATGTAAATATATTTGTATGTGACCAATATACACAACAAATTTTTGTATTAAACATATTTGCAGTGCACTTTATTTCACACATCCTGGCAGGAAGATGCTCTGTGCTGCTGCTGCTCATATTTGCCCACCCTATCAATTTGGTGGTTCAGAGTTTTCTATAAAAAAAAAATGAAAGGGGCATGCAGGAGATGCTGTCTGTGGCCATTACAATTTCTGGACATTAATAAACCATAAAATTATAAATGTCAGGCAGCAATGCCCCAAACAGCATATAATGCAAAGAAGAGAGGTGCAATATGAAATGTCCTTGGGCCCTCCCACCCACCCTTATGTTGTATATATGAAACAGGACATTCACAGTTTAACAAACCAATCACTTCAGTGACAGGGACTGCCACTTGTGGCTGAAATGATTGGTTTGTTTGGACCCCCTACAAAATAAGCTGCCCATGCGCAGTGGACATTGGTGGCAATGATCCCATTCACAAACTGGTTTTACAACATAGATAAGATCAGATGTAATCATCATCATCCCCATCAGTGTGTACATTCTCTTCTTCACACAATATTAATTTGTCCCCACTGGAATCCACCATTACATGTACTTCTGTATTTTTTTTTTACTTAACGGCTTATAAAGGTCTTCCTCGTGGAATTTGTAATTAATTTTGATGAATATCATCTTTTTCCACATTTTGGGGAAGTAATCTCCTACGCCGATCACTGACAAGGTTCCCGGCTGCGCTGAAAACTCTTTCAGAGTACACACTGGAGAGTGGGCAACTTAAGAAAACCAAAGCCAGTTTGTTTAAGGGACTACAAATTGCTTCTTTTTCCTGCCAGTAGTGAAACGGACTGTCTGACATGCCTATTTGGATGCTATCCCTAAAACAGTCATCCACCATTCTCTGAATGGTGACTTTATCAGTCAAAGTCACGGTAGACATGTCACTAATTGTAGGCAGTTCTTTCAGACCCAACCAGATGTCATTAAATTTTGCTGACTGATCTGCATCACCACCAGCAGTGGGTCTCTTAGGAAATTTTTTTTTTTCTTGGCAGCCACAGAAACTGAAAGAGGAGATGCTGCCATGTCATGTGCCGCTTGAGCTGACAATTTTTTTACCAACAGCTCTTTGCATTTTTTCAGATTTATGTCCATCAGAAAGAAAGACACAAGGTATGACTTAAAACTAGGATCAAGTATGGTCGCCAAAAGATAGTGATCTGATTTCAAGAGATTGACGACCCTAGGATTCTGGCAAAGCAGATGAAGGGCTTGATCTACAAGTCCGACATACTTATCGGAATCACTCAATTTCAGCTCCTTCTTCAGTTTCTCCAGCTGCTTTTGCAAAAGTCTGATTAGGGGACTGACCTGACTCACGCTGGCAGTGGCTGAACTAACTTCATGTGTGGCAAGTTCAAAGGGTTTGAGAACCTTTCCCAACACAGAAATTATTCTCCACTCCACTTGTCTAAGGTGAATTAGACTACCAGGAACAAGCCAATACCCTCAAACAACAACTCATAGACAAGGCATACAAACCGGACAAGTTAGAACTCCCACTCACACAGATAGGACATGAAGAAAAAAAAACACTCCTAGACTACAAAACACGACCACAAAAGACACAGAACCACATCCAGTTCATCACACAATACAACACCCATGCAACAAACATAAAGAAAATTATCAACAAACATTGGCACCTGTTACTGAAAGACAAACAACTTGCTGACATCCTACCCGCAAAACACAAAGTAATTTACCGGAAAGCCCCCAACATCCATAACAAATTGATGTTCAAGCACATCCCACCCCCAAACATGACACAGAGCACCCTAGACAACTCAAAATTCACAGAAGGCTTTTTCCACTGTGGAACATGTACAAATTGCAGATCCCTGAAATACAGGAGCACTACACCCACCACATCATTCACATCAACTCAAACAGGGGAAGCATACAAAATAAAGGAACATGCAATACCACCAATGTCATCTACCTCATACAATGCCCCTGCAACAAGCAATACATAGGAAGGACCATCATACCACTCAAAATCAGAATCGCAGAACACCTCGGAAACATCACCAAACAGACAACCACAACATACCCATACACTTCAAAGAACAACACCAAAGCAGCACTCTGGGCATCCGATTCACAGGGATCAGACACATAAAGAAAAACTGGAGGGGCGGTGACCACACCAGAATCCTCAATAAAGAGGAACTCAGGTGGATATTCACACTCAAAATCCTGACACCCAAAGGACATCGATAATGAAGTGAAATCCATCATAACCAAATAAATCAACCCTTAGCCGCATAGATCTAACAATAATACTACACACCCTGACTCCACCAGGCCATCATCCCACGTCACCACACCACAGTGCAACCCCCCTCCACACACCCCCATCTTCACACAGACCACATCATCACACATCCACCCTTCATCCTTGGCCCCCTATGATCAGATCCCAATCCCTCTCCCCATTGGCTCCCACACACCACACCCTGGCATTCCCCCACCACGTCACTAACCCATTAGTCACAGCTACTTTCACCTACCATCCCCACATAGCTATTACCAAGCTTCCATGTCAGCCCCACGTGATCAACACCGCCCACCATTGGCCGCCCGGGTCACGTGACCGCCGCTCAAACCCGGAAATGGAGTACAAAACATCTACACCAGCAATGTTCACTCACAACCTCCTTGAAGGAGGCAGACTACTGCCAAAATGTGACACCCCGGAGATAGCCTAGCCCTTCCACATCTTTATTCCTCACCACTCAGTGCCTGTCCCACACCTCGGGTCCGGCGACACTTCTCCACACCCACCCGCAGCAGCTAGCCCCTGGTTGTGATCCCACCAGCCCCAACTCGGCAGCACTGCCGCGGCACCTCCAGCCACCTGTGACCTGTGCCAGACCCACTGCTCAGTGTACCCAGAGGCACACTACACCCGTGACCACCGGTCACACCAACCCCACAGACCGGCCCCAGGCCCCGGACCAGCCAGCATACGTGGGCACAGATAACAGAGGATGCATCATCATGCTCCCCCCAAAGGTGCCTAGTTACACGTGCCACACTGGTGTGCTTCTGCAAGAAAGAACCCATCCCCATTGGTGGCAGGGAGCAAGAACCCATCGCCATTGGTGGCAGGGAGCTCTGGACTGCAGCCAGCAGCAAGCCCAGGGAACAAAGCACCAAGCAAATGACTCGGGCATTGCACACCTGCTGAACATCACCACAACACATTGGTCCAGTAACTGTCCCCCACGGTTCCACGACCCACCAGCAAAGAACATCAAAGCATCAAGCATGCAACACCCACCTCTGCAACAAGGTTGCACCGTTACCCACAAATCCCAAATCCTACCGGTTGGTAAGTACTTTGGGACATATCACCAAAATGCGGGACGCCGCCTGGGTACATGTACCTGACTTTCATCCTTCCAAGCACAACACCAGAGACTCTGAAGACTGTCGACCAAAGGTCCAGCAGGGGAGACATGCCAGTCACTGAACTGCACAGCAAGGAGCCCCCTGAAAGGGTCCACCAACCTCCCCACCCAGAGTCTCATCCACAACCCACCATCTCCCCCCCCCACACCACCCCATTCCGACCCTGAAATCATCAATAGGAGTAGCATTGTGACTGCTTCAATAAAAGATTTGGCCCCCTTCAATTTGTCTGGTTTTTCATTCACTCGCACTACCCACCACAATCACCCACCACATTCTCAACACCATGACACATCCCACCCCCACCATCACAGGAAAAGCGCACCTCTCTCCTTTTTTTCCAGTTACCCATAACAGGGCCCGGTACTCCTCCATAAAGGCGCAGCACTTCCCACACCAACACCACCAATACAACACACCTCCCCGCCTGTCTACACAGAAGAGCGCAGTCCAACAAAATTTAAACCATAAGGTGAATTACCACTCCTTTACCTATGTCATAGGCCATTGTGTAGCCTTGGATGGCCTTTTTCTGCTCCTCCATCCGCTGAAGCATATAGAGGGTAGAATTCCACCTAGTTACTACCTCTTGCTTCAGTTGATGGCAGGGCAAATTCAACAGTACAGTACTTGCTGGTGCTGCAACCTTCGAGACGCAGTTGCTGAATGTCGAAAATGTCCCGAAATCTTTCGGGCCACCGAGAGCATCTCCTGCATGCCCCTGTCATTTTTAAAAAATGTTGCACCATCAAATTAATTGTGTGAGTAAAACATGGGATGTGTTTGAATTTGCCCACATGTAATGCTCGCACAATATTGGTGGCAATGTCAGAAATTACAAAGAGAGTCCAAGTAGGGTAAGCCATTTTGCAATGATTTCCCTGAGTTTTTCTAAGAGGTTCTCAGCAGTATGCCTCTTAGTGAAACTGGTGATACACATAGTAGCCTGCCTCTGAATGAGCTGGCATTTGTTAGATGCTGCTGCTGTTGCTGTTTGCATTTTTGAAGGCAGTAAACCTACCCAGTGGGCTGTCACAGTCATGTAATCTTTAGCTTGACGTGTCCTACTTGTCCACATCTCTGCGGTTAAGTGGACAGGGCACAACAGCATTTCAGAGGACATTAATAAGGTTTTTTTTAATGTCCTTGTACAGACTGGGAATTGCTATTCTAGAGAAGTGGAATCTAGAAGGTACATGGTAATGGGGACACAGGACCTCAATTAACTGTCTAAAACCCACTGCATTAATGGCGGATACTGGGCGCACATTTATTAACAGCATAGCTGTTATGGCGTCAGTAATCCGCTGTGCAACTGGGTGTCTGCTGTCATACTTGTTCCCCATTGCAAAGGATTGTTTGACAGTCAATTATTTTGTAAAACTACTAAAAGTAGTCTTCTTCCTGGTCTCCTTCTGGGATGAAGATCCAGTCACAGCAGCAGCAGCAACAGGTGTAGCACCCAAGAATCCTTCTGAGGAATCACAATTAGGAGAGGAGTCAGTAATTCATATGAAATTGGATATTTTGTATGAATACACTGCATTTTCCACTTAGTGTGACAATATATTTTATGAATAAACTGCGTTTTTCACTTACAGTGAGACAATATTTTTTACAAACACACTGCATTTTCCACTTAGTGTCACAATATTTTTTATGAATACACTGCATTTTCCACTAACAGTGTCTATATTTTTTACGAATACACTGCGTTTTCTACCTATTTTGATAATATTTTTTACGAATGCACTGCATTTTCCACTTACAGTGTCACAATATTTATTATACACTGCGCTACCACTTACAGTGCCACAAACAATACATGTATGAATATTACGCTACAATATGACAGGCAGCGTCACAGTAAAAAAAATTATATAGTACACTGGGGTACAGCACAAAACATTATATATTATTTTTATTAATTATATTATTATTAGCTTTTATTTTTTTATACATTGGGCACCCTTGGATGGACCGAGCACCCCTGGTTGGACACAGCAGCCCCTGCCCCTGGGTGGACACAGAAACCCCTGGAAGGGCACAGCAGTAATGGACACAGCAGCCCCTGGATGGACATAGCAGCCCCTGGATGGACACAGCAGCACCTGGATGGACAAAGCAGCCCTGCCCTAGATTGACACAACAACCCCTGGATGGACACAGCAGCCCCTGGATGGACACAGCAGCCACTGCCCTGCAACCCCTGGATGGATACAGCAGGCTCTGGATGGACAAAGAAGCCCCTTCCTTTGATGGACACAGCAGATCCTGGATGAACACAGACAGGGCCGCCATCAGGGAGGCCTGTAGGGACTGGAGTCCCAGGTCCAGGCAGAGAGGGGGGCCCTGGGTGGCAGCGGTACGGATTTGTGCCGGGCTGCCAGCTTTTGACAGCTGGCGCAACGGTATTGCATACATGACATGGAGATACAGTGCTGGCCTGCGGCATTACATTATGAATATCCTGATTGGCTTCTGGTCCGTGAGCTGTGATTGGCTCGCGGCTGACGCCATAGTCGTAATGCCACTGGTGCTGTTTCCAGCAGCCACGGTGCTCAGATCACTGCTGTCTCTGAGCACAAACCTGCTCCCTGCTCGGCAGCCTCACCAGAACATAGGTGTAGTCAGGTTAGTGCAGTTCGGCGTACCGCCCAGGGACAGGCTACACTCTGTGACAAGGGACCACCAATAGAAAGCAGAAAGCAAGCCTCCTCAGGATTGGAGAGGGCAGGGGCCCTATTTGCATGTAACCTGGTGGAAAGATAAATGTAGTTTTATATATATATATATATATATATATATATATACTGCCCACCCCTATAACAAACATCTAGCTCTGCTCCTGTACCAGGTACATGGATTATGGCATATTTCCTGACCCTGCCCTGTGTCTTCTCCCAGTCCAGCCCAGGTCCAGCCTTCCCTACTGTGTGTCCCCCCAAAAAAGGTCCAGCCTTCACTGCCCTGTGCCACCCTTCCCGCCATGTCTAGCCATCCTTGTACCCCCAATAGGTCAAGCCCTCCCTTTTCTACACTTCCTCTTAGTCTAGCCCTCCCTGCCCTGCATCCCTCTTGGTCAAGCCTTGCCTTCCCTGTGCCCCCTCATGATCTGTTTTTTTTTTTAACTGGGTGATGCCCCACTCCCACTGTAGCTTTACCAACATCATCCACAGCTCCTCCCACATCTGCTCACCCATCCCACCAGGAGGGGGGGCTGCCTATTTTGTCTATACCAGGCCCCTCAATTTCTGATGGCAGCCCTGGACACAGAAGCCGCTGCTCTTGATGGACACAGCAGTGCCTGGATGGACAGAGTAGCCCCTCTTGGATGAAGCACAGCCCTGACAGCCCAGTACTCAGCAAGCAAATGGCATGGGGAGGGACTTTTATACAATCCAAAACCTGCGAGAATCTGACAATGGGATGATGACGCTTTGTCTAGCTTTGAGATCCGAGTCGGGTGGGAAAACCCAAGCCGGACTCGGTTCTCGCCTCGGAACTGGAATTTCGGGTTGGCCCGGTTCTCAGGGAACTGGACCCGCTCATCTCTAATGTATATATACACATAAAAGTTATCAACACTTTATAAGTGATCACAGTGATGTTTATAGCTCTTTTATGTACTGTGTCATTTATGGAGAGTCCTTTAGTCTGGTGCAGCAACATATACAGCAGGTAAAACACACAGTGGAGCCAAAAAACAGAGGTACTGAATATCCCTATCTGTCCCTTTTCTTACCTCCTAGGCTTCCAGAGTGTGGCGGCAGGTCTTCTCCCTCGCTGCTGCCGGGATGGTGCACTGCAAAACCGGCTCTCAATCAAAGCAGCGGGTCGGGAGAGTGACGTCATCCGCTGGTGTGCAGACTGTGGCTCTCGTTCTTTAGTGAAGATTAGTCAGTCCCATCTTCAGCTCTCTCCAACGTGTTTCATACCATGCTGGGTACTTTTTTAAGGATACTTGTTATCCATCTCTTAACAATTGATTTTGGTATCACAATAAATGATGGAGAGGTTTCTATGGCGAAACTGCAAAATCTGCCATAAAAGTACAAGTTCTTGGTAGTAGCATTAAAGTCAAATACTACAAAACTGACCACAGAGACTGTACGTACTTAATTATTGCAGCTTCAAGAGTGCATCCCTACTGAAATAAATACTGAGAATTCTGGCCCTGATTCAGAGCCGGACGCTTAAATTTTAGAGCGGCCTCCTGGCCGCTCGTATAGCTGTGGGTGGCCACCCACAGCTATAGTGAGCGGCCAGGAAGATGGTCGCGATGGTCAAGGCCATCGTGACCATCGGGCTTGCGACGAAACCCTTGTGGTAGGGTTTCGTTGCTGCAAGCCCTGGAGTGCTTTCGGCTCTATCAGAGCCAAAGGCACTCCCACTGACATCACTTGTGATGTCAGTGGGGCCGGCCCCAGACGGTAGATGTTCCCATGGGAATGCCTCCGTCTGGGCAGCCACGCCCCTGGCACACCCACACCCACCAAAGGGGGCGTGCTGTCACTCAACATCGACAGCACCCCCCCTTTGTAGCGAGACCCGGAGCGACGGCTTGCCCATCGCTATCCGGGTCTCGCACATGTGCACGACGGAGCCGCCTCCATCGTGCGCATGCGCACTGGGCCAAAATTGACCAGCTTGCGAGCGCTCAGCACTTGCAAGCGGGTCTGAATCAGGCCCTCTGTTCTGTTGTCTAAAAGTTCAAAGCACAGAACTAAGGGCCTGATTCAGCAAGGAACGCAGACCTTGTGCAAGATCTTGGCAACTTCCTGTGTGAGTCTCATCACTGCGTCCATTGCCGCACTGCCTTAAATGGAGTCCAAACACATAGGCATGCCTGCATACGCACGACCACCCCATGTCACCACCCACAAATGGCACTTTCTGTCAGTCAACATCGGAAGGGGTCTGCGTTCATGCTGCGTGTAGTCTGCACTAGGTTACCAACTCGCACTGATTACTTTACGCGTGTGCCGTGCGATGCATACGCATGCGCAGTACGGAAACATCGGCCAAGTGCGTGTGTTCTCTCCTGTGCATTCCTTGCTGAATCAGGCCCTAGGTTCAGAGGTTTCAAGTGTTACAAGTTGGGACATAAGGTCTCAGATTGCAGATCAAATGTATCATGTGACACCTCATCAATTCAGTGTGAAAGCAGGAATGAGTCCACCTTAAATGTAGCAGACAGCCACTTGAAGGATGCTGTTACATGGACTCAGGAGCCACAAGTAATTTCAGCTATAAATAATATTATTTCAAGTAATTAAAGCCATGTTAGTCAATTAAGTCCGAGGTATAGGAGGCAAGATCCTAAATGCCTCTGAAGTCAGGACAATTACACTAAGCTTACAAGTCCGCTCTTATTTAATATTGATAGTCACATTAACCCTAACAGGTTGTGTCACCCAGTGTGCTATTACTTCTAATATATACCACACCCTTGTCCTGCTATATGGCACCAAGAAATTGACATCCATTCTTTCTAGTGCCCATAACGTCTCTAGATCATGACACTGAGGTGAATATATTATGATATGCTCTGTGGTTTTGACCATGAGATTTGAAATGGCAATACTATGCAACATATTCCAGGTTTTCTATTTAATAATAATGCCATTTTAAATCCCACAATCAATACCATTGAGAATCGGCATCTTTAAAAATCCACTGCTTAGTAAATCTTGCCCCATGTCTCTAATAATCATGTACAAAGGAAGATGGTACAGAACGCTTCCTCTTAGATGGGTTCGTGAATTCTGTAAAATGCCTGCTATTCAGCATAGACATCCGTTAGTTGATCACCTTCCTGGGAATATTACATAGATACTATCACATTCTGCTAACATTGTGCCGTGACATCGTCTCACAGAAGATCCATTTAAATATAGTTAATAAATTAATAAAGGGAAAATAAATAATGAATACTGGGCCAGATTCAGACCCACTCGCGAGCGGCTGTCCGCTCGCAAGTGGGTCGATGTTATGGACTGAGCATGCGCACAACGGAGGGAGCTCCGTCGTGCGCATGCGCCAGACGCGACGAGCGAAGGAAAGTCCTTCGCTTGTTGTGTCCGATCAAAGGGGGCATGCTGTCAATGTTGATTGACAGCACGCCCCCTTTGGTGGGCGTGCCGGGAGCGTGCCTCCCTGACGGGGGCGTTCCCACGGGAACGCCTCCCGTCCAAAGCCGGCCCACTGACATCACTAGTGATGTCAGTGGGAGTGATTTTGGCTCTGATAGAGCCAAAATCACTCCGGAGCTTGCGGTTGAAAACCTCAACCGCAGGCTCCGGCTCACAAATTCAATGGTCGCGATGGTCTCGACCATCGCGACCATCACAATGCACGCTCGTATAGCCTGTGGGTGGTGACCCACAGCTATACGAGCGTCCAGGAGGACGCTCCATGAAAATGGAGCCCGGCCCTCATCCAGAGCGTGCGCTCTGCTCAGAGCGTACGGCTCTGAATGAGGGCCACTGTTTTAATTTTCCTTATGTTAAATATGAAATGTTTTTTTTTTTATTTACTAATCAGAAATGACTTAACACTTTTTAAATAACACATTTTAAAAATGTAATTTTTTATGAATTTACCATACAGCTGGAAAAAAATCATAATGCTACTATTATGTATTATCTTCAATTTTTTAATAACAAAAATGCACATTTCTGAAGTATGAATAATGTCAGAGAAAAACTTGATTGTGTATCTTATCTATTCTCACTTCCCTCATGCAATCTATTCTGTTAATATTTTTTATGTATTAATTGTACATTTTGTTATTCATAGTTGTGCTGAGTACACATGAGTAATCCAAAGTCCGCTGTTGTGTATCACTGCAAAAAAATGTAAGTGACAAATTCTATTGAAACTTTGACCCTCACTTTGTTAATATGGTAGGTATGTTTTCCCAATTTGTAAAGAACTGTTTGTACTTTGGATTATTAATCTATGACTAAACTTTGTACCTCATACTCATCTGACTGGTGATGTTTTGAACTCAATCAATGTTTATCATCTTCTCATGATCATATTCAGAATGTCTAATATTTTGTAAGCTTTTGCCTTTGTACGATCACAAACTCCAGAGATAGATAGAGGGGGGAGGTTAGCAGGAATGTATCTATAATGAATGCAGGGTGTGCGGTGCACCTGGGCCCCAACACACCCTACACCCATATTATCTAAAACTTAACTCTCCGAGGTCCCATGTCGGGTCTCTCAGCGCTGCACAAAAAACCAGCAAATGGCCGTCGATGACATTTTTCCAGTGTTTTGCGCATGCGCAGTGAGGAAACTGCTGGGAAAATGGCAGCCACGCCATCTCCCCGGCAATCTGCGCATGCGCAGTAGACTCTGGGCACAATTTAGTGCTTAGAGTCTACTGATGCTGCGGAGGCCGGCCGGCCAGCCGCATCAGTCAGCTGCTGGCCACCGGGGAGAGAGGAGGGGGCCCCAGACAGGGAATGCACACGAGCCCCTTCTCTCTTAAGATGCCCCTGGAGGTTAGGGTTAGGCTGCGGGGGAGGGGAGGTTATGGCTAGGCGCTGCAGGGAAGCTTAGGGTTTGCCATAGCAGAGAAATATTTACCTTGAATGCTGGAGGATCAGAGGTCTGACCTAGAAGTGTCGATCACATGATGCTGTAGCCACTGCAGCCACCTGAAGCAGGTTACTCACTGCTGGGCCAACAGGGATGATATGTCGATATTCTAACATGTTGACCTTTCACCGCTGGCTATGTGATGATTGTTGCCATGGTCAATATTTGCATTATGACAATGTCAACATTCTCATATCGAATTTTGATATGATGGCAATCGACATATCATACCACACCCCTTATACAGTTTATTTTCCAGCCCAGACTACAAAGCAAATACATCTGGTGGTTCTGCTTGGTGTCCGATCCATCACTAAACCTCAGCTATACTTTGAAATGATCTGCCTTTACTAACTGGAATTAAGACCTGGGAGCATCAGAGTGCCACTTTCTATTGTGACACCCTACAGTTGCGAGCTATCACTTAGCCTTTCTCCCAATGCAGCTGCCACTATGTAAGGCATGGGAGCCACAGCTGTCTGAAACTGCGCACCCCAGGATGCTCTGGGGCAGTGCAGATAGATGGGTCACGTGACTTGGAAGCTCCTGTAACCAGCAGCATGACACTTAGGGCAGCTAGAGGGAGCCTGAGGTAACCTAGGTGAGAAACAAACCTGTTTTGGGGTGGCAGTGATGTAAATGCCAGATAGAGACCTGGGTAAGACAGGAGGAAGGAGAATGCTCTTCCATAGAAAGTCAAAAACAACAAAGAGATAAAGCTACAGAAAAATCCAGAGATGCAGGCTTCAGTTAAGAAAGTCTGGGACTTGAAGTACCAGAGACAGTTGCAGTGTTCTAGCATATGCCATACCATCTTCCAAAGGGGAAGCTGTTTCCTTCTTTAGGTCTTGAATTTGGTGAGAGAGACCCATTTATTACAAATAGTTGGTGTGATAGACATTGCTACTATTAATTTATATAACAAAGCTGCATCTGTGGTACACATAGACCCAGCTGCAGCACAGATTTCTACTATAAAAGACACTGAACAAGTGCCCATAACTTACAAAGTGTTCTGAACATTTTAATTAGGTTAAATGTTCCTTTATTCATTCCAGATTCATCTAGGAACACTGGCATACATAGCTTGGTAGGAATTATTTTTATTAATGAATAGTCTTTAAAATCTTGCAAAAAGTACTGTAGATTTATAGGGCCAAATGTAATAGGTAGTCTGTTTTGGTAAATTGCGAATTTGGTGCTAAACTCGCAATTTTTCACAACTCTCCAATGTAATAGGGTGTCTGTTCATTAAAACTCGCATTTTTCAGAGTTACTAAAACTCTCCATTATCAAACTCGCATCCAGATGTTTTCACATTGAAAACAATCAACTCCCCCAATGTAATAGAGTGTCTGTTTCAGACTCGCAAAAAAAAGATTACCAAAAGTCCCCAAATAATAGACCTGCTTCAGGCTAGCGAGTACATCCTGAGCAGGTCAGATTAACACAGAAACATGCACATATCCATGAGATATGTACATGTTTCTGTGTGTACTTATGTTAAATGTTTTTAAATTTAAAAAAATGACGTGCACAACCTCCTCAAAAGCATAACCAGCCCGGGCTTTATAAAGCCTGTTCTGGTTCTAAAAATACAGGGGCCAAAATGCGTAGGGGGTCCCTGTATATTAAGAACCAGCACAGGGCTTTGTTGAGCTGGTCCTGGTTCTGGAAAATCAGGGGACAAAACGAGTAGGGGTCCCCGGAAAATTCCAGAACCAGCACCGAACTCTGTCTAGCGGGGGGATAATACCACAGCCAGGGAAAACCTTTCACCGGTTTCCCCGACCAAAGCATTACCCCTGACCGCTAGTCAGTCCAGGCCGGGGATCCCTGGGGAGTTGGGTATCCCCCAATAAAGGGGTACCCCTCTCCAGGGCACCCCAGGCCTAGATTGATAGCCCGGGGCTATCCCCGGCACCCTAGGGCAGTGGGTGCCGGGTTGATAGTGTAAAGTGTAAAATTAAATTTACCATATTGTTTTTATTTGTAGAACCACAAGTACCAGCAAGCCTCCCCTGCATGTTGGTATTTGGAGAACCACAAATACCAGCAAGCGGGGCATTACGGGCCCGCTGGCACTTGTAGTTCCACAACTAAAGAAATACATAAATAAACAAACTTACACCGTGAAAGTATAATTTTAATAAAACATACATGCACACTCACACTCACACATACTCGCCTAGTATCCGAAGTAATCCATAGGGGTGTACCTGAAAAAAAAAATCCATACTCACCTCTCCAATGCATCGATCACGTCCTCTTCTGCAAGTAGGCAATCCAGGGGTTAAAATAAAAAAATGCAAAAAAAACGAACCATACGGACCGAGCAAAGGTATGTCTGTACACATACCTTTGCTCCGCGTAAATGACTGGGGCACACGTGTGCCCCGTCAGTGAAGGTGCCGCTAGCCAATCAGGGAGCATCTCCGTCGGAGCAGCTCCCTGATTAGCTTCATGCGGCCAGTCTGTGTGTCCCATAGACGTCTATGGTGAGAAATCCCCATAGACGTCTATTGTGGGAACCGCTACATCGTAGCCGCAAGTTTAATCTTGTGGTTACATCAATGATACAATGTCGCGACATTGTATCATTGATGTAACCACAAGATTAACATCAATTAATCTTGCGGCTTTCAGTACAAACTCAAACTTTTTAAAAGTGCGAGAAAGTGCGAGTTTGTACTGTTACTAAAACTGACTACCTATTACATTTGGCCCATAGGATCATTGTGAGATTGTATTTAGTAGTGAATAGCCAGTTAATTCATATTTGTGGAATAGTGAGTAAGGTTATTTATATATAGTGAAAGTGTTATTTAAATTAATGTGATATTGCTTTATCAAATTTAGTTTTGCTGTTTTAGATACAGTAGATTGTGCAGGACCAAACTACTCATATACTGCCTAATATTTTTCGCTGAATTTTGCATTGCAGATCTTAGGTATTGCTTTTATTTAAACTGTATTATAGTTTGAATCCTAAAAAACAATTTTTAGTACCCCTTAGAGTAAAGTGACCCATTCTAATGTATCTCTAGGGTAATTACTGATAAAAATATAAAAATATTTGCATACATTTTATGTTTCATTATCTGTGTTTGGTTGGGAACCCTTGCCTCTCTGCCATGATATGGTTTGAGTCTAGAGTTACTCTGAAGGAAGCAGTGAGAAGAATACTTAACTAAAGAGATAACTCCAGCTTACACTTGTACCACACCATCTATTTCCTCACCTCTTCGGGGTATCACATAAGGGCCTGATTTTGATTCATTTGCAAAAGCGCACACAGCAAAGTCTTAGTGGTCGTCTGTCTGCAAGTTTATACAAATGATGCCACAAACTCCTTCTTTTGTGGACATCGATGCAGCCATATGTGCAAGGACTGAGATGCTCACATTTAACGTTGGCACATGCTGTAATACCAATTGATGCTTCCTTAAATGCCACCATCGGTTGCACCATCAAAACTTGCACCAGCCCTATGGCAGGTACAGTTTCTGCCTCTGAACATTTCCTCCTATGTTTGTGGCTGTGCCTCTGTGAACTCACCACTTGCATTGACACTGGTTGCGACACTCCCATAACACACCCAGTTTATTGATCATTTTTGCTACCATCCAGTCACCATCCAGAAACACCAATCACTTTTCTGCCAAATTTCAGATACTGTCTGACCCACTTGCAACAGCACCTTTGTGAGTACACTCTGTATAATGCACCATAGGAGTTTTCAGAAATATTTGAGCATGTGCAGTTACAAATAATTGCTCAATTCCATGAACATCGGCATTGCGCATGGATTGTGTGTGACTCAGAATCTGGACCTAAGTGCATTAAGCTTTAAGGGAAAGGCAGATTGTTAAAGGTGAAAAAGCTGTTCTAAAGGTCACATTATTATAATTAATTATTATTAATAATGTAAGCTCATGAGAGCTTACATTCTAAAGGAGAGGGGCAGACAGACAACGGTGATGAAGATGGGGTGAGCATGTAGCAGTGGGTTAGGATAAGAAGTAGTGGGTGGAAAGTCGGGAGTGGGAGGAAGTAATGAGTTGACAGGAGAGGCAGCATTTATTTGTGGAGTGAAGGGGGCAGGTGGGAGTGTGAAGTAGTATAAGGTCAGAGATGTAGATTGGGTGAGGGCTTTGTAAGTGAGTGTGAGAAGCTTGATTTTTTTTTCTGAAGGAGAAGGGGAGTCAATGTAAGCTTGTAGGAGAGAGGAGGCAGAAGTAGAATGTTTAGAGAGGAAGTTGGGCCTGGCAGCATAATTGTGGACAGATTGGAGTGGAAAAAGGTAGGAGTCAGGGAGACCAGAATGGAGGATGTTACAGTAGTCCAACCTGGAGATGATCAGTGAGTGGATGAGGGCTCTACTTCCCTCAAGGGTGAGAAAGTGTCTGATCCTGAAATTATTTCTGCAATGGAAATGGTAGGACTGCAAGAGGTACTGAATGTGTGGTTATAAGGAGTGGGAGGAGACAAGGATAACTCCAATACAGCGCATTTGGGGGCTAGAGGAGATGGTTGTGCTGTCAATAGTTAATGAAATTGTGGGAGGTGAGGTTATTTGGGAGGGAGTGAAGATGATAAGTTCAGTCTTAGAATTGTTAAGTTTAAGAAAGCGCTGGGACATCCAGGAAGTCAGAGAGACAGTTGGAGATACAAGTGAGAAAAGAGGGGATGAGGTCAGGGGAGGAGAGGTACATGATCAGCATAGAGATGATATGGGAGGCCAAAAGAGAAGATGAGCTCACCTAAACAGGATGTAAAGAGGTCCAAGAACAGAACCTTGGGGGACACCTGCCATTAGTGGAAGTGGAACCATGAGAGGAGACAGAGAAAGAAAGGTCAGAGAGGAAGGAGGACAATCAGGAGAGGACAGTACCATACAGACCAAGGGAGTGAAGGTTTTTCAGGAGGAGTGGGTGGTCTATAGTATCAAAAGCAGTAGAAAGGACAAGGAGAATGAGGAGAGAGTAATGGCCCTTGGATGTAGCAGCAAAGAGGACATTGCTGACTATTGTGAGGGCAGTGGAGATGTCAAAAGCCAGACTGAAATGGGTCAAGCAGGGAGTGGAAGGTTTTAAAGGCAGTAAGGCGATTGTAGACAATGTGCTGAAGTTTGGAGGCAAATTTAGAGTAAGTGGCGGTAGTTGGAAAGAGTGTTCAGATCAAGGGTGTTATTTTTAAGAATTGTGGAGACAAGGGCATGCTTGAATGCAGGGGTGATAGTGCCTGATGAGAGGGAGGGATTGTAGAGATGGGCCAGATGGGAACAGACAATGGGAGAGAGGTCGCAAGAAGTCAGAAAAGGATAGGGTCAAGTAGGTAGGTGGATGTCCAGATGAGGGTCATGGCTTCATCTCCAGATACTGGAGAGAAAGAAGTCAGAGTTAGTAAGAAAGTTGGGGGGGTAGTCTGGAAGAGGAGGGGATAGGTTGCTGAGGGTCTGGTAGGATGTGATGTCCTGACATGTGGAGTCAATTTTAGATGTGGGTGGCAAAGTCAAGGGCAGTGAGTGCGGAGGAGAGACAAGGAGGAAGGAACAAAGGAGGGAGTTGAAATTGGCAAAGAGATGACGGGGGTTTAAGAACTGGGGAGAGATCAGGTTCTTGAAATATGACTGTTTAGTGAGAGATAGGGCAACACCATAGGTTGAGAGTACAAATTTGAAAAGAAGGAAGTCTGCAATGGAGCATTATTTCCTCCACTGTCGCTTGATATTTTATGAACACTTTTGAAGATATCTGGAGCATTTGGAGTGCCAGGGTTGAGGTGTGAATCTGAGAGAGTATGAAATAATCACCAGAGCAACAGTCAAGAGCAGAAGTAATGGAGACATTGGGCTATATTTACTAAAGTGCGGGTTTTTAGAAGTGGAGATGTTGCCCATAACAACCAATCAGATTCTAGCTATTACCTTCTATAAGGTGCTAGATAAATGATAAGTAGAATCTGATTGGTCGCTATGGGCAACATCTCCACTTCTAAAAACCCGCACATTAGTAAATATAACCCATTGTATAGAAAAATGGATTTGTCAGGGCAGGAGAGATAGATAATAGGGAAGAGAAGAGAGTTGACCAAGGAGGTTAAGGATACAGTATTGACAGCCTCAATGTCACACTTAGTGGTGGTAGTCTTTGGAGGTAGAGGTGGACAAGGAGTGAGGGATAATGTAAAAGAGAGAAGGTGATGGTCAGATAGGGGAATGGTGAATTGGGGTAATCAGAAATAGCATAACAGTGAGTGAAGACCAGATTAAGTGAGTTCACTCACATGGGAGGGTGAGGTCCACTGAAAGACACCAAATGAAGGTGTCAGGGAAAGGAGTTTAGAGTCAGAGAATTCTGTGAGGTTGTCAAGAGGGATATTGAAGTCCCCCAAGATGAGGGTGTGAAGGTCTGAAGAGAGGAAGTGAGGGAGCCAAGGAGCAAAGTTGTCAAGGAATTTGGAGGTAGGGCCAAGGGGACAATATATGAAAGCTACAGTATTCAAAGGCAAACAGGATGGAAGAGGAGAATAGCATGAACTTCCTTCAATGTAGAATGGTTCTGAGGGTATGAGATGTATGGATTAACCAGAGAATAGAAGGACCCCAACACCACCATGTTGACCCCCAAGCCAAGGGTTTGAGAGAATATGAGGTCCTTGGAGTATAGAGCTGCAGGAGAAGTGGTGTCTGAGGTGGGAATCCTGGTTTCAGTGAAGGCAAGGACATTCAAGGAGCTGGAGATGAAGAGGTCATGTGTGGGGACCAGTTTGTTACAGACAGATCTGACATTTCAGAGGGCACATGAGAGAGGTACTGAGTTAGTGGGAGAGATGTGAATGAGATTATCAGGGTTGCTATCAGGGTTGCTATAGCATGGAGGTGAGATTTATTTGGAGGACAGAGTTGAGGAGAGTGTAACAATGGTTTAGGCTCCTGAGCTAGGAAGGGAGACCTCAGATGGTGGGCAGTGAGGGAGTTTAGTGTTATGCGGATGGAGGTGGGAAGAGATGACAGTGAAAGAAGGTAGGAAGCAGGGCTTGGTGGTGGTGTAGTCAGATCATGGCGGGGGAGAAGTGAATGAAAATGGAGGAATGGGATAGGTGGGGGACGGTAGCAGAGAGGTGGAAAGGAGACACAGGAGGGGGCAGAGACTGTAGTTTCCCACTTAGTTTCAGGGAGACTCCAATATTACCACCACCCACAAAGCCTTCAAGCATCCCTGTACCACTACCAGGTCACCATATACGGCTTGTGAGTTGTATATCACCCTGCTCAACTCAAGCTCTGCTCCATCAAACCAGTGTATAACAGTGAGTACGAATGTATCTTATATAACACCAGTAAAACTACTCCAGTGGTTAAGCAATACGGCTGTTTGTTGTCTCAGGGCATTCACTGGCGTACAGTATACTGGAATGCTGCTACACCTTCAAACCTGTATATATAGACCTGTTCTCACTTTGGCCATCTCTCCTGCTCCCTGTCTTCTCATGACTGCATCTCTCTCACACCCATAACTCCAACCCACCCTACCATCCCCCCTGACTCCACCCTGACCCACACCTGTTGCTTTGTCCAAACAACTCCCACCCCACTCCCATACTTTCCTCCCAGCAGCTGGTTCTCCTCTTCTAAGGATGTCCCATCTCCCACGAAGTTGGAGCCACTGGAGTGTGCATCCAGGCCGTCACTGCGCACACATTTTGGAGACAAGACAGTCTAACACAATTATTATGTAGATTATTATTATTATTATTATTATTATTATCTTTTTGTCACAAACCTTGTCAGAAACCACATTACCAAAGCCCACCACTTGCCTGTCTGGAATATGTGCTGGCATGCCAGGAGATATCAGTGTTTCAATTCATCATCCACAGCCACAGCGGACCCCACTGTTCCAAACCACCAGCTGTCACCAGCTGACCACAGCTCTCCCATTGACCACATTCTGCTTCTCTCCACAGACAGCCATACTGCAGTTTCCCCAGTATTCCCACGTGGATTCCTTCCCATCAGCTCCTGCTGCTCGGCCCATCCATCTTGTTCCCAGTCAGGTGACTGAGGGCCTGATTCAGACCCGCTCGTGAGTGCTATGCGCTCGCAAGCGGATCGATGGTGGCCCAGTGCATATGTGCACGACGGAGCCGGCTCCGTCATGCACATGCGCGAGACCCGGATAGCGACGGGCAAACCGTCACTCCGTGTCTCGTACCAAAGGGGGCGTGCTGTCAATTTTGAGTGACAGCACGCCCCCTTTGGTGGGCGTGCCAGAGGCGTGGCTGCCCAGACGGAGGCGTTCCCATGGGAACATCTACCATCTGGGGCTGGCCCCACTGACAATACTAGTGATGTCAGTGGGAGTGCTTTCGGCTCTGTTAGAGCCGAAAGCACTCTGGGGCTTGCGGCAACGAGACCCTACCACAAGGGTCTCGTCGCAAGCCCGATGGTTGCAATGGTCTTGACCATCGCGACCATCATCATGGCCGCTCACTATAGCTGTGGGTGTTCACCCACAGCTATGCGAGCGGCCGGGAAGCCGCTCTAAAATACCAGAGGGCCAGCCCTGATTCAGAGCGAGAGCTCTGTCAGAGCGTCCGGCTCTGAATCAGGCCCTAAGTCTCCACCAATGGAATTCCAATCTGTCGTCACTTGACTCCTTCACCCAATACTTAAGGAAGTTCCCAGCACTGTGCAAGTTGCTAGTGCAATGTTGTCTTCAGTCTAGCTGACAGATACCATTTGAGATCCTGCAGTAATCTCTATTCCCATCTCACTGCAAAACTGGCTCTATTTGCTATCTGGTTCCATCCCTGTGTACCCAGTCCTGTCCCATATCGGTGCATCCAGTCCTGTCCCATATCGGTGCATCCAGTCCGGTCCCATATTGGTGCATCCAGTCTGGTCCCATTCCCGGTGCATCTAGTCGGGTCCCATTCCGGTGCATATAGTCCGGTCCCATAATGGTGCATCCAGTACGTCTCATTCCTGTGCATCCAGTCCGGTCCCATTCCGGTGTATCCAGCTTGGTCCCATTCCAGTGCATCCAGACCGGTCCCATTCCGGTTCACACACACTTATAGCTATCCATAGTGTTCTCATTGCTTCAACCACAACCCAGTATAAGGAAACCCAAGCAGAGGACTGCTACCTGCATGTCAGGCGCAGCCAAGCCTAAATCCTCTTGCGGGGATAACCCAATTGCTTGTTATCTGCCTATCTCTCCGTTCTCAGTCAATGAGTCGAAACTACATCAAACCTACCAGTTTCACTGTACACACTCCCTAACCCTCGCCTACCAGTGTCTACAGCTCAGGTTCACAAACAAACCACACAAGTGTAACACTTTTATTTTTAAGGCACCAAAAAATATCATATTTTATTTTTATAACAGTCTAACACACTGAGCTCCCAGCTCCCTCCTAACTCTGCACACTCTACAGCTGGAATGAAAAAATGGCGGCGATCACGGGACCTTTATAGAATCCAAATCACGTGAGAATCCGACAGTGGGATGATAATGTTTTGCCTCGATTTCAGATTTGGGTCAGGTGGGAAAACCTAAGCCTGGCTCGGTTCCCGACTTGGATCGGGGGGGCTCAGGGGGGGTTTGGATTTAGGAACTCCGAACCCACTTATCCCTAATTTAAATAGGCGACCCTTTGAAAAACTGGTTGAATCATGTGACCGGAGTTGCTGGAGACTGGTTTGTCAGAGTTAATCATGTGATACTGTCCAAGATGGTGGTGCCCATGATTTAGAACAGTAGGAAATGCGCATTTACAGATGAGTGCCCACGAGTCTGAGGGAGATTTCTCTTGGGTGACTCACACTGTAGGTTTCTGGCTGCAGATTCTCTCATTGCCCAGCTTTTTCTCCAGGTCTCTCTACTAGCTTCTCTCTAGGTATCTCTGCAGAGCTCTCTACTTGTCTTTCTCCACAGACGTTAGATTGGCATCATGGCAGCCACCACAGCTCTGCCCTTCTCCCCCATCCCCTCCCTGGGAGAGCACAGGAGCTCCCATCCTGCTCACAGCTCTAAGATGTCTCTCCTTTGGGGATTGCCAGTCTCCAAACATACAGTTAGGCTCTGCCCCATGAGGCCAAGAATTACTTTCCATCAGGTCCCGTGGGCGTGGCCTATGCAAAATGTTACAGAGGGGGCATTATGTAAAATTGTTCTAAAAATGTTTTACCTATAATTCATCCTAAGAGAATAGATGAAGGAAGAATCTCAGTATATTGAAAGTAGAGACAAGTAATTGTTGCATTCAGTGTTTTCGAATAGTTTATAGATTTGTGATTGCATCTGAGGTTCTATTTGGTTGAGATAGAGGTCCCATTAATTGTGAAATTTAAGTAGGCCTTTTTCCACATCTGGCAATGTAGAACGCATATCAAAGTATAACCTATTTAACAGCCAAGTCTTCACACAGTTAAGAGTGGGTGTAGATCTGTTTCTCCAATTCAATAGTATGGTCTTCTTAGCAGCTGTGACCATTACCGTGATAAGACGGATAACAGTCTTCTGGTCAGGACCTAGGTCCCAATTGGCAAAATTAGCATACAAAGGGCCTGATTCAGAGTAGTAAGTGTCACGTCTGAGACTGGAGTAGGAGACGTGGTGGGCCTAGGTTGTGGGAGGAAGCAGAGATGAGGGGCCTGGATATATGTTCTCCTCATCCACAGGTCTTGAGTGTTGGCGAGACCTGAGCAAAGGTGCGGAATCTAACCCACAGGATGGTGTTTGCCAGTGACCCCTCCAATTGGGATTTGGGCTTAGCTGCACCCCGTGAGCAGGTCGCGGTCCTTTGACCAGGTACCCAAGCCCTGCGGGAATAGAGACACAACACCCGTGGCCCAGAGAGGTTATGCCTGGATAGGCACTAGCAATACCCTAACCGTACAGTAACTATACCTTGACACGTAGATCAACTATCAATAAGTAATTCAAGTGGAGAGAGACTCACGGTTACTTGAGAAATCACCAGAGATAGAAGGTACACAGGTAGGGATGGTGTACACTGCTGCACGGATATTCACCAGAGATGAGAGGCACACAGGTAGAGATGGTATATACTGCTGCACGGATATTCACCAGAGATGGGAGGCACACAGGTAGAGATGGTATATACTGCTGCACGAATATTCACTAGAGACGGGAGGTACACAGGTAGAGATGGTATACACTGCTGCACGGATATTCACCAGAGACGGGAGGCACACAGGTAGAGATGGTATACACTGCTGCACGGATATTCACCAGAGACGGGAGGCACACAGGTAGAAATGGTAACACTGCTGCTGTAAGGAAGGTTAGGAACCTGGACTGGGAACTCACTAAGGCATGCTAGGAGACAACTGTTGTTCAGGCAACTTCCTGTAACCTGTGGAACAGTTATATACCCAGGGGAACCCTTTGATAGATGCACAGCATCAGCTGGTCACTCACCTATCCTGGGAAGAAGATACTGTCACATGGCCGACTGTCATGGCGGCGCCCATGTCCGGAATTGCGATGCAAGACACCAGCCCACCAGGAAGCCACTGCATGCGGGGAGAATGCTCAGCTTCTCCCCCGCCACCGCGCCAGCTGCCCGACCACCCAGGATGACAGGGGAAGCCGGCGGCGTGGTAAGCGGGAGCCAATCCCTGGCTGAGCCCTGACAGTACCCCCCCTTTCAGGGTGGGCACTGAACACCCATCAGGCTTATCTGGAAATCTCCTATGAAAACTCTGGATTAGTCGCGGAGCGTGCACATCAGAAGCTTTGATCCAGGCCCTTTCCTCGGGGCCGTAGCCCTTACAAACAATGAGATATTGAAGGGTGTTAAACCTGTGCCGAGAATCTAGGATCCTCTCCACCTCAAATTCAGTGCCTTGTAACGTCTTAACTTGAGGTAATTTAGGAGAACAACTCTGAAAACGATTGAGCACCAGAGGTCGTAAAAGAGAAACTTGAAAAGTGTTTGAAATCTTCATTTGAGGGGGAAGTTCCAATTTATAAGTTACTGGACTGATTACCTTAAGGACATGATATGGCCCAATAAAACGTGCGGCGAGTTTCATGGACGGTACTCTTAAGCGAATATTCTTGGAGGACAACCAAACCCAGTCCCCAACTCTCAACAGTGGAACAGCCAAACGTCTCCTGTCCGCAAATTTCTTGTAATTTTTTGTAGATTGCTTTAATGATTTATGAATTTTACTCCACAAAACTGAAAAGGATTGGATACCTTGGTTCACAGCCGGAACATCCATAGATGGAAGCTTTTGGAAATCTGGAACTCGTGGGTGTCTACTAAAAACCGTAAAAAAAGGAGTGGATTTAGAGGAAGAATGGTACTTAAAATTATGAGAAAACTCTGCCCAGGGTAGGAGGTCCACCCAATCATCCTGGGAGGATGACACAAAGAGCCTAATGAAGGTCTCCAGCTCTCGATTGACCCTTTCCATTTGACCATTCGACTGTGGGTGGTAGGCTGAGGAAAAGTTCAGTTTGATTCCACAAGTATTACATAGGGCTCTCCAGAATTTGGCTATAAATTGAATTGATCAGAGACTATTTCCTTTGGGAGACCGTGTAATCTGAAGATGTCTCGAATACAAATTTTTGCTAATTGAGGGGCTGAAGGAAGGCCAACCAGCGGGATAAAGTGTGCCATTTTAGAAAAGCGATCCACGACCACCCATACCGTGTTATGCCTCTTGCACCGAGGTAATTCAGAAATAAAATCCATTGAGATGTGGGTCCATGGAGCAGCTGGGATAGATAAGGGACGTAGAGGACCAACCATCTTTCTACGTGGAGTCTTATGTTGGGCACATTTAATACAGGACAGGACAAACTCCCAGACATCCTTCTTCATGGTAGGCCACCAGTAAGATCGAAGTAAGAACTGGTAGGTTTTGGTGATTCCAGTGTGACCTGCGAACAAGGATGCATGAGCCCAAACCAGTAGTTTTTTGCGTAAATTAGGAGGTACAAATTTTTTTCCAGGTGGTAGAGACACTACTTGAGTAGGAGCAAACACAATTGGGTCCAAAATGGAACGAACTTGAGAACACTCCTCCTCCTCCAACTTAGTCATAAAGGAGCGAGATAATGCATCAGCTTTTTTGTTCAACACACCTGGACGAAACTGAAGTTTTAAATTAAACCTAGAAAAGAAAAGTAACCATCGTGCCTGCCTGGCATTCAACCGGTGTGCAGTTTGCAGATAGATCAGATTCTTATGGTCTGTAATAATCGTGACAGGAAATTTAGCCCCTTCAAGAAGATACCGCCATTCCTCCAAGGCTAAACGCATAGCTAAAAGTTCTTGGTCGCTTATAATATAATTCCTTTCTGCAGGAGAAAATTTATGGGAGAAAAATCCACAGGGATGTGTCTTCCCGTCTTCAGCAGTCTGAGATAATACCGCCCCTACTCCAACAGAGGATGCGTCCACCTACACAATGAATGGTTTGTCTATTTGAGGCTGGCAGAGGATTGGTGCTCTAGAAAAGGCATTTTTTAGGTTTTGAAAGGCTTGTACTGCTGGAACAGACCATTTAGAAGGATTGGGTCCTTTCCTTGTGAGTGAGGTAATGGGTGCTACCAGCGTAGAAAAGTGTGGAATAAATCTCCTATAATAGTTTGCGAATCCTAAGAAGCGCTGAGTACCTTTTAAAGAAGTAGGCAGGGGCCACTCAGAGATTGCTTTTAGTTTATCAGGATCCATCTGGAAACTCCTCCCAGAGATTATATGACCCAAAAAAGGTACAGAGGTTTGATTAAACATACATTTGGATAGTTTTCCAAAGAGGTGATGAACACGAAGGTGGGACAATACCTCCCATACATGAAGACGATGGCTCTGTAAATCTCTGGAAAAAATTAAGATGTCATCAAGATAAATCACAACAAATTTATGAAGAATATCCCGGAAGACTTCGTTGACATAACCTTGAAAAATAGCTGGTGCATTGCAAAGACCGAAGGGCATTACAAGGTACTCGAAATGCCCGTCTCTGGTATTGAACGCGGTCTTCCACTCGTCCCCAGCTTTAATTCGAATCAAATTATATGCGCCACGTAGATCCAGCTTGGTGAAGACCTGAGCCCCTTGGACTTTGTCAAAAAGTTCTGAAATTAAAGGTAAGGGGTACCAATTCTTTATGGTGATTTGATTTAAGCCTCGGTAGTCTATGCAAGGACGGAGTCCTCCATCCTTTTTCCTTCCGAAAAAGAAACCTGCCCCTGCAGGAGAAGAAGAGGGCCGAATGAACCCTTTAGCAAGGTTTTCCTTAATGTATTCTTCCATGGCCGTGGTCTCTGGCACGGACAAGGGGCAAACACGGCCACGTGGAGGACTTTTCCTGGGAAGTAAATCGATAGCACAATCCCATGGTCGATGTGGAGGAAGTTCATCTGCGGCTTGTTCACAGAATACGTCAGCAAACTCTTGATAAGCCTCGGGCAACCCCGGCTGGGAGGGGTGTCTAGGAGACTCAGGACAGAGGAACTTCTTTGCTGAGTTGGAAACCGTTGCTTGGTTACATACTGGAATGACCTTGGTCAAACAATTTTGAAAACAATGTGAGCCCCAGGATAGGATTTGCATAGCATCAGAGTCGAAGACAGGATTGTGTTTTTTCAATCAGGGCAATCCTAATACCAGCTCATAGGAGGATTCGGGTAATACAAAAAATTCCAGCATTTCCTGATGTAAGCATCCAACTCGGACAGTCACAGGATAAGAGAGCGAAGAAATGGGTAGCCCCACCAGAGTTTTACCATCTAGACCGGACAGTAACAATTTATTAGGTAGGGGAACGACTGGAACACCCAAAGTGTGAATCAATTTTTCTGCAATAAAATTACCAGCGGCTCCTGAATCAATTAAAGCATGGACCATTCTTGTCCTGGACATGGGAAAGCGACACTACTAGAAGACTTTCTGATAATTGGGATGGCTTGAGAATGACCCCTAACTGAATGCTCCCTACTTCAGTCGGGGTCTCGCATTTCCCGCAAGTAGAGGACAATTCTTCACAATGTGGTTAGGTGCAGCGCAATAAATACACAATTTATTTTGGATGCGTTTATTGAGCTCTGACAGGGTGAGTTTGGTTCTATTGACCTGCATCGGTTCCTCTTCACTAGCTGAGGTGGGCATAGGCGGATTGGCAGCAGAAGAACGAGCTGGTAGAAGTTTACCTCTTCCCCTACTAGCCCACCTTTCCCGGTGACGAAGGTCAATTTTGATGCAGAGAGAGATAACGTCAGCGAAGGATTCAGGCAAATCTCTGGAGGCGAGTTCATCCTTCATCCTCTCAGAGAGTCCATGAAGGAAGGACGCTTTAAGAGCTTCCTCGTTCCATTTTAATTCCGATGCCAGGGTCTGAAACTGGACTACATACTGCCCTATGGATCGTGTGCCCTGACGCACACGGAGAAGATCAGAAAATGCAGATGCAGAACGGCCTGGCTCATCAAAAATTCTTTTAAATGCTAAAACGAATTCCTCGTAAGTAGATACGATGGGGTCGGCCCGTTCCCATAGAGGGGATACCCAGTCTAACGCTGCTCCTGTTAACAGTGATATCACATATGCCACTTTCGCCCGAGATGTGGGAAAATTCTGGGGAAGGCATTCAAATTGGATCTCACATTGGTTGATGAATCCGCGGCACCGCCTGGGATCACCGTCAAACCTTTCCGGAGTAGCTAACTGGAGTCGGGGTTTGGGGGTAGGAGCCACCAGTGGAGGAACTGATAGAGAAAGTGCGGGAGCTGCAGCCGGAGGAGCCGGAAGAATAGAGGCCAACGTGGTTTGAATAGAAACCAGTTGCCTCGAGAGCTCCTGTAAATACTGAGCCACTTGTTGTGACCCCTCCAATTGGGATTTGGGCTTAGCTGCACCCCGTGAGCAGGTCTTGGTCCTTTGACCAGGTACCCAAGCCCTGCGGGAATAGAGACACAACACCCGTGGCCCAGAGAGGTTATGCCTGGATAGGCACTAGCAATACCCTAACCGTACAGTAACTATACCTTGACACGTAGATCAAATATCAATAAGAAATTCAAGTGGAGAGAGACTCACGGTTACTTGAGAAATCACCAGAGATAGAAGGCACACAGGTAGGGATGGTGTACACTGCTGCACGGATATTCACCAGAGATGGGAGGCACACAGGTAGAGATGGTATATACTGCTGCACGGATATTCACCAGAGACGGGAGGCACACAGGTAGAGATGGTATACACTGCTGCACGAATATTCAGCAGCGACGGGAGGCACACAGGTAGAGATGGTATACACTGCTGCACGGATATTCACCAGAGACGGGAGGCACACAGGTAGAGATGGTATACACTGCTGCACGGATATTCACCAGAGACGGGAGGCACACAGGTAGAAATGGTAACACTGCTGCAGTAAGGAAGGTTAGGAACCTGGACCGGGAACTCACTAAGGCATGCTAGGAGACAACCGTTGTTCAGGCTACTTCCTGTAACCTGTGGAACAGTTATATACCCAGGGGAACCCTTTGATAGATGCACAGCGTCAGCTGGTCACTCACCTATCCTGGGAAGAAGATACTGTCACATGGGCCGACTGTCATGGCGGCGCCCATGTCCGGAATTGCGATGCCAGACACCAGCCCACCAGGAAGCCACTGCATGCGGGGAGAATACTCAGTTTCTCCTCCGCCGCCGCGCCAGCTGCCCGACCACCCAGGATAACAGGGGAAGCCGGCGGCGCGGTAAGCGGGAGCCGATCCCCGGCTGAGCCCTGACAGTAAGCTATTGCTGCCGCAGCTGCAATTTTCATAGCTGTAGATATGTGAAACTATGCTAATGCAGCATCGGCTGGGACTTGTTGGTGTTGGTACTGAGATGCCCACCACATCCGCAACTATGTACACAAATGCAGAATCGGACGCAAATCAGGCAAACATCGATTCCTCGAGTAAGTCTATGGTCACGCAGACGCAGGATGTGACACGCTCCTGAAACAGTCATTACACGTCTGCGTTATTAGCTGACACTCCCCTTGCCTTCCCCAAACACTCCCTGCCTGTCACTCAGACTGCGAATAAAGACTTGCAGCGTGCAACTATGGTAATGTATCTTGACGCATTGAAAGTGTGATTGGGATATATAGACCTGATTGATAGTTTTGAGGTGAACCTCTTGTAACATTGCTAATTGTATCTCATAGTGGAATCAAAATGGCACATCACATCAGACGGGGAAGAACAAGAGGGAATGTCCTCAGATCACCCCAAAATAGTTAAACATTGTATTTTGAACAGGTCTATATGATACAGATCATTGTATAAATATTTGGTATGGTCAGTGTTGTGTTTAAAAAGCGTCAGAAGGGACAACAATGTGTCAGTTGATAGCGAAAACAACATTGGAGGTGGCAGAGTGGTGGTAACATGACATACCTGTACATACATGTAACAGTGTTTGTGATCAAGGCCATAAATATAATGAAGGTCCTGTAAAGATACCATATAACATTCAGTGTTGAAAACATCCTTAATCCTCATCATACCCCTATCTCCTCCTCAGGAACAAAGCCTTATCCAGTGCAGGAATACAAGAGGGACTCCCCAAAAGGTAGTATAAATAGACCTCATATATTTATTATTATTATTCCCGCCAATGAGATTGCGGACCTAAAGGACATTCGTCTCAGACTCCTTTTATTAGACCCTGCTGTACATTAAAAGGGACAGTATTCAGAGGGTTAAATTAGAAAGATGCATGGGATCTCACTTCAGAGCCCTCATACTGGCCGGGTGGACTTGAGCCAGATAGCTGGGGTGTCGTAACTGTCAGGGATTGTCAGTTGGTGGGTGTCAAAGGCAGGGAGAGAAAGTGAGGGTTGAGTTGAGCTTTGACATGTGATTGAACGTTGCTTAAAAAGACAGTGAACCCTGATTCACCACTCCCCATCCTTCTAAATTGTCACGGAGGGTGTTAACATCAGCCCCGAATGTCTGACAGCATTTCCTGTAAGAGAAGACAAGTAGTGAGACTCACCTGTACCCATCGATCAGTTGTCCACTACCGGAGTTTTTCACACCTCTTCTAAATCCAGGAAAACCCCGAATACATCGTCCAGATGGTGGCCCCACTGTGAAGAACTGTACCTGAAGCCTATTAAAGAGAAACAAGGTTTCACCCCCATCTCCCCTTCTTCTTCAAGCGCTGTCGTCTCCTGTGTCTGTTAGCTGCTCACCAGCATCACTGCAACGGAGGCCAAAAAAGTGGAACTGCAACCTACAGACTGTGAGTGTATGTATCCCCAAAATTTCAGGCTCCTTTTCTAATGTGCCCCTATAGACTCTAAAGCAATAGGAAGACAGAGAAGTTTAGTTAAATTTGTACTTCAATCTGACTCCTAATATAAACTATCTTGTAGACCCTTTAAGTTTCAAACTAGTAAAACAGTAAAGGGGCAAAAATAAATAGTACATATTGAGACTTGATCAGTTAATTTGAGGAAGGCACATAACGCCCCCTACAGTCCAAGGACTATACTACACCCCAAGGAACTATCATTTAAAATATGCAGGAAGCCAGCCAAAACTGTCTAACTTAGTGAATAATACAGTTCCAGATGTGCCACTAATAATATTTTTAATAGACTATAGGTCCTGTCCACCATTATCAGGAGAGCTTTCCATAGAAATAAAAAACATAAAAAGGAAATATATGTATACAATTACATAACCCCGGGTGAACGACATGTGCACCAACGCTGACCGGTTCAATTGTACTAAGAGACTTTAGCTGTATATTGTGTATTTTAAGAATTGTATAACTGTGTCTATTTTCCTTTTTGTGTTGTTGTTGTTAATTGTAATGGTAATAGCTGTTAAGTAGTAAAAAGTTAAAATGGATCCAGTACTGGTGAAATTCATTACCTGTATGTTCTATTGCTATCATCTGCATAGAGTGATGATTTATAGATTCATGTAATTGTAAGGCAAGTTTAATGCATTGTAAACAAATGTATTTGTATCTAAATTTCATGAGAGGAAGTTTTATTATTCTGTGAGTTTGCTCATTGTTAATTCTAAATACTTTAACATTGTAACATATTTTTAAGCTAACAGTAAACATTCCAAATCTACCAGAAGTCTCTGCATTGGTTATAGACAGATAGAGATGGTAGCTGAGGAGAACTGGTATTATGACGAGCAGTCAAGCAGGGTGAAAGTAAAACATGTCATCCTACATAAGGGCCCACGCCCTGAAATCATTCATAATACTTACCTCTCCATCTACACTGCAGATATTACCAGAAACATGGTGCAGGTGCCACGTTTTCGGAGATCTGTGCATGCACATTACAGAAATCAGTGGGAAACGGAGCCTATGCCATTTTCCCAGAGATAAGGCGCTTGCGCAATACACTCTGGCACAGAGTCTACTGAGGACATGTCCTCAGGGGCGCCGAGAGGGGGGGTACTAATTACCTGGGTCCGGGCTTACTGGAGGGGCTCGGCGGGGGCCCGGGTCCAGCGCCTCCCCACCTCTGTCTAACATCACAGCAGCCCAGCACATGCTGCTGTGTACTGGGCTGCATTGGGAGACTGCTCGCAGCAGTCTCCTATGCCAGTGGGGGGAGCGATCACACTGATCGCGCCCCCCACTGGCTATGTGCTGGGCTGAGGGGCTCAAAGCGACCTCCTCCCCAGCGCAGAGTGCCGGCTTTGCCGCACTGCAATTTTTTTTCTCTCTAAGGGGTCGTGGCCACACCTACCGCTGTTAGGCTACACCCCTTCATCCGGGCCCGGCGCAGCTGTCGGTGCGCCTGCATGTCCTGATGAGAAAGGGGAAGGGGCCCGCATGAAGGCTCTTGATTTGCCCCTGATCATAAACTATATAAAATGTTGTATTACATTGTACAATTACTTACTGTAAGGAAGTTTTACTACCCTGTAGTTATGATGATTGGCCTTTCTTAACCTAGGTTGTATTTTTAGTGCTGAAAATAGAAGACACCTAATATAAAACTGTTAAGTAGCATAAAAAATAATCAATGGGCAAGGAAAGTTTAACATCCCCAAATCTTCTGATAAAAATAAGGCTTAAAAGTATGTAATTTCTTGGAGAATTAGGTCCTCATTTTTTCATTATTAACTCTTTTAACATATATTTCCGTATTTTCTTATTAGCTAAAACCTAATCTATAAAACCACCACTTCTTTTATCTGCTTGGGAAAAAAATGGTCTGAGAAAAATAAACTTTTTGTTTTTTAAACGGTTTTCTAGCCTCTAAATGTGTCACATTAATAAACTGTAACCTGAGATCTTTCGTATAAGATCGGCAGAGTCCTTCAGGCCCCCAATTGTTTTGCTAATCAAGATTATTGCTACCATTGAGATGTTGAAGTATAGCCAAACTGACAAAAACAAATCAGCTTCCCATGAGATAGTTCTGTATGTTTAGTCAGGGTGCCGACAGATATTAACATATAAATGAAGTCTGTCCCTTAATAGATACAGAAAATATGCAAACACACATACACACACACAACCTTATGCAATGTAATCAAAAACTTCTTTTCTCAACTCTGCCATACAAATCAGGGGATGAGACGCTAAAAAAGAGGTTTCATTTGTATGAAACAATTTTTACTTCAAGCACGAAAGAGAAAAACTCTGCTCCCCTACTGATAGCTACAGGAGACTGATTATGTCTCCAAAAGTACAAATGGCGGCACACCACCAAATCAGCATGCTCTATGCCTGTACACTGTAGAACACTGGTTCTTGGCTACATGTCAGGATGGGCAGCCTAAAAGAGTTATCTTTTGCCTGAAGGTTGAATATATGACAGTGGACTCCTGCTTTGTACAGTTTTAACCATGAATGATGCTAAAAAAAAGTTTAATTTGAGATGTTGCTCATTCCTTTGCCTAATTTCATGATTTTATACAGTTTTGGCAGTGATTATTTAGATGCTAGATGTGATAATAATAAATATAAAGACTAGGGGGTCTATTTACTAAGCAGTGTTAGGAGACAGAATGAAAAGTGATAAGGTGCCAGCCAATCAGCTCCCATCTGTCATTTTTAAAACACAGCCTGTGAGATGACAGGAGCTGATTGGCTGGCACCTTATCACTTTTCACTCATTCTCCTAACACTGCTTAGTAAATAGACCCCTAAATTGAAGGTGTACTGCAAGGAAGAAGCATAATTAATGTACTGTAAGAGCAGACTGAGAATGCTTCACACTAGTACATCTGAGGAACTTCCTCAATTCACAGAATTTACTTATTTTTATAAAATGCATTCATTTGTTACTGGACTGTAACAGGGCTTAACAGCCCCTCCCCCCTTTTGCACATGATGTTATATGCAAAGGGGGCGGTCCACCATCACTGGGAAGTGCAGCAGTGCCCAGATAGTCTTCTAGACTGAATGACTGACTGACTGTACCATTCCTAGCGCTCTGTTAGCCAGAAGCAAGAACCGTGGGGCAGTGACGGTGGTGCCCATATAGCCCTGCACCTGTCGCACACCATTAGTTAAGGTCCTGATTTATTATGCAGTTTCTATGCTCAAATAAATTTTTTATGTCTGGGACACGGGGAGATCTATCAAACTGTAGATAAAGTGGAGAAGTTTCTCATATCAACCAACCAATCAGTGGCTAACTATCAGCACAGGGCAACACAGATGGTTAGCATTACTGCCTCACAGTACTAAGGGGGTCATTCAGACCCACTCGCGAGCACAGGACGCTCGCAAGCGTGTCGATGTTACCCCAATGCGCATGCGCACGACGGAGGGAGCTCTGTCGTGCACATGCGCGAGACCCGAACAGCGACAGCAAAGCTGTCGCTCCGGGTCTCGCACCAAAGGGGGCGTGCTGTCGATGGTGACTGACAGCACGCCCCCTTTGGTGGGCGTGCTGGGGGCGTGGCTGCCAGACGGAGGCGTTCCCATGGGAACGCCTACCGCCTGGGTCCGGCCCCACTGACATCACTAGTGATGTCATTAGTGATGTCAGTGGGAGTGATTTTGGCTCTGATAGAGCCAAAATCACTCCAGGTCTTGCGGTCATCGAGACCCTACCACAGGGTCTCGTCGCAAGCCCAATGGTCGTGATGGTCTTGACCATCGCGACCATCTTTTTGGCCGCTCGCATATGCTGTGGGTGGTCACCCACTGCTATGCGAGCGGCCAGGAGGCCGCTCCAGTTTTAGGTAGGAGGGCACTGATTCAGAGCGAGCGCTCTGGTCAGAGCGTCCGGCTCTGAATCAGGCCCTAAGGTCATGGGTTTGATTCACACTATGACCCTATCTGTGTGGAGTTTGTATATTCTCCCTGTGCTTGCATGGGTTTCCT
This sequence comes from Taudactylus pleione, assembly GCA_031769625.1. Classification (NCBI taxonomy): domain Eukaryota; kingdom Metazoa; phylum Chordata; class Amphibia; order Anura; family Myobatrachidae; genus Taudactylus; species Taudactylus pleione. The sequence continues at coordinate 10,795,790 of JAUIMM010000116.1, forward strand.
CTGGGTACTCGTTTTTCCTCCAACATTTCAAAAATATACTGGTAGGTTAATTGTCTCCCAGCAAAAAATTAACCCTAGTGAGCATGCGGTAGGGATTAGATTGTAAGCTTCACTGTGGCAGGGACTGATGTGAATGTCCAAATATTCTCTGTAAAGTGCTGCGGAATATGTGTGCGCTATATAAATAACTGGTAATAAATTTTTAAAAACTATAGACTGTGCTAGATAAATGATAGCTGGAAGATGACTGTTTGCTGTGGGAGGCTTCTCCATTGTATCGATCTCTTAAATAAAATAAAATAAGTAATAAAGATTTAATACATGTTCTCCACAGAGACAAAGGGGGAAATGTATCAAACTTCCAACCAGTGGAGAAGGGTACACGTTGTCCATAACAACCAATCAGCTGCTACCTATCATTTTATAGAATGTACTAGATAAATGCTAGCTAGAGGCTGATTGGTTGCTATGGGTAACTTATCTGCTTGTATATGCAGCATACAAATATTATTTCCATTTTTATATAAATCTTTTTTTCTCATAACGATCTAATCACAAACGTACAAGAAGTTTGTCAGATTTAGGAGAGTTTAGTATTTTCTTCAATCTAGAGTGGCACAATTGCAAATAGGTAATGGGTGGGTGTACTAAATGGAAAATGTGATAAAAATCCCGTTTTCAAGGTTTTACCACATTTTCCATATGTACAGTTGGGTGGACGCCGAGGTTCCGACGCGGAGGGTAACGCCAGCTTTTGCTGACATAACCCTATAGAAGCCTAGGGGCTTCTACCGCATCGCACTGGTATAAGGGATCGGATCCCTCCCAACATGACCCGCGTCTGCCGCATGTCTCTGCGCATGAGCAGATGGACTCCCGGGTCATAAACCCGGAAGAGCTGCCCTTTGCGGTACTGATCGCATATGTTAGTACATATGTGATCAGCAGGGATGTGGTGACTGCCGGGATGTACTCCGCAAGGTTAGTACATGCCCTCTCTGTCACCAGTGGCTGATCTGTATCATTAAGAGGTCTATTTACTAAGCTGTGTTAGGATAAAGTGAAAGTTGATAAGGTACCAGCAAATCAGCTCCTAACTTCCATGTAATAGGATGTGTTTGAAAAATGGCAGTTAGGAGCGGATTGGCTGATACCTTGTCATCGTTCACTTTATCTCCTAACACAGCTTAGTAAATAGACCCCTAAAGGTACCCATACAAGGGAAGATTTTTTTACACAATATGGCCAGTTACGACAGGTTGGACAGACCAATCGTGTGAAAGTAGGTGTACTTGTGTGTTCTGCGACCCCGAAGCGCATCCCTGCCGTCATCTAGTTGGATCGCAGATCAGATGGTTTTGCAGAGAGATCTCTGATCTTTTGAGTACAATGTGATACACTTCTATGCATCTTATCCTATGATCGGAACTATCAATCGTACAACATTTGACCACATCTTATGAAAAATTTCAAGGGAAGAATTTCAAGGGCAATCGTACAACTCATCTTACCAACTTTGAATCGCACCATGTATGGGGGCCTTAAGTCCTCAAACTGATAAATGGATAAGGTGAGCTCTATACTGTAGGTGGTTCATGCCTCTAATTAATGTTAAACAAAACACAATTTAATAAACAATCTTAATAATATAAAGTATGCCTTAAAAACAACATTTTCAAACAGTAAATGTAACTTGAAAGTGCCACAGCTCTGACACTATTGTTATTTCTATTGGCCATGACATCTTTAAAGGAAAATAATGCTATTTCATACAAAAGAGCATCTACAGTGAAATTTAATGGAATCATTACTGACCAGGTCAACTTCAAAGGGAGAGACATGCCCTTGCTGTGTTTGGAACAGTGTGTGTCCACTTAAATTAGAAAGATCTAATTAATGTCTACAGTCAGCCACTTCCTGATACAGGGATCCATGGGAGGCCATTACTTGCAAAGATTAGCGTGAGTAGGACTTTGGAGAGCATTGTTTTTTGTTTTTTTGTTGTGCAAAAATATATTCAGAATTTTCAGTCTTCCGTAAGACAACTAGTAAAAAATCATAACTTTTTAACAACATCATATACTTTCTAATTACGTACAATAACAGGATTTTAATAGGAAGCACTTAAAGGAAGTGTCCACTTTTGGACAACTCCATCTCAGTTTACCTAAACCAGATGTGTCAGATGGAGGGCACCCTTTTCATTGACAGCAAACAAGGGAACAATGGCTTACGTGGGGGAGAATTATCTATTTTGGAAAATGTTTTATATACTTTTGTGTATTGATGCCCAATGCATTTTATAGACAGTGCCAACTGTGACCGTTCGCTACAGTGTTTTTTAAAAAGTAAGTAGAACTGTTTGTACCCATACTATCCCAAATTATATCATTTGCAACTTAACCACCGATGGCACCTATGAGAATGTGCCGTGGCACCAAGTTTGGGCACTGCCAAGTCAGTAATGGATCCACGGTGTGGGGGGAATCGCCCCGCCCCCATAAAACACTCCTTATCCGTCCTACCCGGAGGCAGCAGCAGTGGGAATAGTTTTGCAGTGTGAAATTTTCACAGCTGCGTCTGGTCTGACTGTGTTCAGTGCTGAAGTTCAAAGAAGCCGTTGTTGCGTGTTTTCTACAACCATGTGCATTATCCCTCAGCAGTGTGCCTATTTACAAAACATAGCCTGTACCACATATTTCTGTTCTTGCTGCAGCTCATCTGTTTCCAATGCATAGATAGGCGACATGTGTTGTTCCACTTGTGGCCCGTGCCGTAGACACTGGAGGCCTCACCAGAAAGGAAGTTCCGCCAGTGGAGATGTGTGTGGCCCGGCAACACAACCTAACAGATGACAAGCGGGGAGATAAGAGGATCTGCCTCACAGAGCCGCTGGAGAGGGGGGGAAGAGTGCTTAGAATGCGGCATAATGACAAGGGAGACGAGAGGGAAAATGGACATGAAATGGAATAAAGGGAAGTGGAAGGAAGAATGTGTAGAGAGAGGAAAAGCCCGGATAAAAGGGGCCTATGTACTAAGAATTACTACATTGTCAAGATTATTAACAGTTAGTACATAGTGGGGATGCTTTAGTTCAAAATTAAAATATACATCGCAATACAAACTATCTCACAGGGACAGTGGTAGCGCTAATGGATCCAGGGGTCTATTCATGAAGCAATGAAAAGCCCTTTATCAGTGATTCATAGAAGGGGTTACCACAGAGAAATCTAAGATTTATAGTCCAGGTCTAGCATATCCCATTTTTCTATTATAGGTTTCCCACGTGCCCTTCATTGTCCAGCCAATCACAAATGTTTTAGACATACCTCCCATTAGGTGTCAGTCATGATTTGAAGGTTATGTGCGTTTTCCAAATTGGAACTGCTTTGTCTCGATTGGCCAGGGAGTTAGGTGGTGATTTATTAAACCATCTAAAGTAAACAAGTGGAGGTGTTGTCCATACTAACCAATTAGATTATAGCTATCATTGTATAGAATTGACTAGATAAATAACTAGAATCTGTTTGGTTGCTATGAACAATACATAGGGTCTATTTACTAAGCAGTGTTAGGAGACAGAGTGAAAAGTGACAAGGTGCCAGCCAATCAGCTCCTAACTGTCATTTTCTAAACACAGCCTGTGAGATGACAGTTGGGAGCTGATTGGCTGGCACCTTATCACTTTATTATAACTTTTCACTCTGTCTCCTAACAGTGCTTAGTAAATAGACCCCCTAGAGTTTACCTCTTTTGGAAGCATTGATAAATTATCGACTTTAGAGAAGTATGTGCAGCAATCCATCCACATTGGCATTGGCCAGCTGTTTTTGCTTTCTGACATCCACTTCAAACAAAGGGGCATGGTCAGTGATCAATCTGAACTTCCTTCCCACCAAGTAGTACCTGAGAGATTATAATGCCCAATTTATGGCCAATGCTTCTTTCTCGACCGTAGCATAGTTTCTCTCATGTACATTTCATTTCCGGCTTAAGAAAAAAATTGGGTGTTCTTTTTGCTTTGGTTGCTCCTACACCTACATCTGATGTATCAATCTGCACAACAAACTCTCTGTCAAAATCACGGGTCATCAGAACTGGTTGGGTACATAATGCTATTTTTTACTCCTGGAAAGCCTTCTCTGCTTCAGGACTCCATTCCACCATGACTTTTTTTTTGCCTTTGGTAAGGTCAGTCAGTGGGACTGCATTGATGGCAAAATTGGGTATAAACCTCATATAATACCCAGTGATCCCTAAGAAGACTCTCGCCTGCTTCTTATTCAGGGCAGTTTTGTATTGCCTCAATCTTATTGAGCTGTGGCTTTATCAAACATCTGCCAATGGTGTATCCAAGATACTTTACTTCTTCCATCCCTAGACAACACTTTTTTGGGTTGGCTGTCAAACCTGCCTTATAGATGGAGTTCAACACTGCTTGTACTCTGGGCAAATTAGACTGCTAATCAGGACTATGAATGACCACATCATCCAGATAAGCAGCAACATACTGTCTATGGGGCCTTAGAATCCTATCTATCATTCTTTGAAAGGTAGGAGGTGCCCCATGTAGCCCAAAGGGCAACATCTTGTATTGAAACAACCCCTCTTGTGCAGAAAAATCTGTCTTTTCTTTGGCATTCTCAGTTAACGGCACTTGCCAATACCCTTTGGTTAAGTCAAGAGTGGTTAAATATCTGGCTGTCCCTAGCCTTTCAATTAGTTCATCCACCCTAGGCATTGGGTAGGCATCGGATTTTGACACACTGTTCAATTTCCAGAAGTCATTTCAGAAATGCACACTCCCATCGGGCTTTGGAAAAAGCATAATGGGACTTGACCACTCACTATGCGATTCTTCAATTACACCCAATGCTAACATTTTTTTAATTTCTTTCGATACTGATTCTCTTTGGGCTTCTGGTAACCTATAGGGCTTTAGGTTAACCTTAACCCCTTGGTCAGTGATTATGTCATGTTTAATGACCGTGGTTTTCCCTGGTATGTCAGAAAACAGCACCCTATTTCTGATCAGAAATTCCTTAACTTCCTGCTATTGACTTGCAGACAGGGTTTTTGCCACTGTCACCTCGGGAACCATGGGCCCTGGGTTTACTGGAGGGGCTTGGATGGCTGACAGTGCTTCTCTATCCTTCCATGGTTTTATACGATTTACATGGTATATCTGTTCTGGCTTTCTTTTCCCCAGCTGGTAAACTTTATAATAGACCTGCCCCATTTTTTCTAGGTTTTCAAAGGGTCCTTGGCATTTACCCAAAAGTTTACTTTCTACTGTGGGAACCAACACCAAAACTCTGTCCCCAGGAGAAAAGTTGCGTAACTGAGCATTGCGGTTGTATACCCTCTGCTGTGCCTGTTGGGCCTGTTCCAAGTGCTCTCTTACTATCAGCACCACAGCAGCAATTCTTTCTTGCATTTGGGAAACATGCTCAATAACTGTTTTATACGGACTGGACTGCCCCTCCCAAGTCTCTTTGGCAACATCTAGTAACCCCCTTGGGTGTCTCCCATATAACAAATCGAAAGGTGAAAACCCGGTGGAGGATTGGGGAACCTCTCTTATGGCCAACAACAAATAAGGCAACAAGTAATCCCAATCTCTACCATCTTTGTCTATTACTTTTCTTAGCATATGTTTTAACGTCTTGTTAAACCTCTCCACCAACCCATTGGTTTGGGGGTGATAGACCAAAGTTCTTAACTGTTCAATTTTGAACAGGCAGCATAACTCTTTCATGACTTTTGACATAAATGGGGTACCCTGGTCAGTCAGTATTTCCTTAGGTATTCCCAACCTGCTAAAGACATGGACTAACTCTCTAGCAATGGACTTGGTTGACGTATTGTGCAATGGTATCGCTTCCGGGTACCTGATAGCGTAATCCATTATCACCAGAATATATTGATGGCCCTGGGAAGACTTCATTAAGGGTCAAACCAAATACATAGAGATTCTTTCAAATGGCACCTCTATAATAGGTAATGAGACTAGTGGACTTTTAAAATGTGGTCTGGGAGAATGATACTGACAATCAGGGCAGGATGCACAAAAGTCAGCTACCTCTTTATGGACCCCAGGCAAGAAAAACCTCTTCAAAATTCGCTCAGTGGTTTTCTCTACCCCCAGGTGGCCTGCCGTTATATGACCATGAGCCAGATCTTCACTGTTCTTCTGTATGCTTTGGTAACTATTAATTGTTCCACAATATCTTCCCCCTTCTTAGTCACCTGATACAAAAAATCCCAACATACTGCCATGTGAGGATATGACAAAGGACTATTGGGGTCTATGGGTTTGCCATCGATCACTTTGACATTCTCCCTGGCTTTTACCAGAGTAGTGTCATTTAACTGATCCACGGCAAAGACCTCTCTTCTGACCTCTAAATCAGGCAGATGATCAACTGGCTCCATAACACTTCTCACCTCAGTAGGAGGCACATCACTTGGCAAGCCACCATCATGCTCTGCATTCCCTAGTTCACCAATCATACTAGAAAAAGGGAACATCTCTGACTCTGAAGAAACTTCCTCTGCCACTACACCAGTAACCTTCTCACATGGGTCAGGGTAATTTACCTCTGTGCAAAATCGGCTTTCCAACAACTTCCAGAAATGAGCAAAATCTCTTCCCAATATTGCATCATACATTAAGCCATGTACCAAACCCACAGAGACTATCGTGGAACCACATGGTGTCTCAACGTTCACTTCTGCAGTAAGATAATACCGAGTATCCCCATGTTTGCAGGTCACACTAACAGTTTTCCCCTTACTCTTCAAGGGGTTCACTAGTTCAGCTTTCATAAGTGTAACTAGGCTACCAGAATCTAACAGAGCCTCTACTCGGTTGCCTTCTACAGGGAGTATACACATGTGCTTATCAGTCTCAGCTTGCCAGTCAGCAGTACAGGCTGGCTGTGCATAGAAAGACCCCCTGCGGTAGACATGAGCAGTATCACATTGCATAGGTTCAGAGGTAAGTGAACAATTAGCTGCAATATGGCCAAAGCCACCACATTGGAAACAGTGAATCACATTAAGATCTAGCCTTTTACAGGGTAGGAACCTTCCTGGCCTGGCTGATCTGTCTCCAGGTTCCACACCCTCAGTCTTAAATACATTCCTTCACCCAGCACCCTTCTCCCCTGGAACAGTCTTACCCGTATCGATGAGAGTTCGCCGATGCGCCACCGGGGCTCGGTGGGGCAGACTTAACAGCTCCTCAGCCGACACATACCTCTCCACCAGTTCAACTAACTGGTCTGTGGACTTAGGGTCTGCATGGCTCACCCACTTGCGCAGAGAGGCAGGTAGCAATCGCAGATAGCGGTCCATCATGACTCTTTTGATGATCTGTGGTCCTGTCAGCGTCTCGGGCTGTAGCCATTTTGTGGTTAGATGGACAAGGTCATGCATCTGTGAGCGTGGAGGCTTTTCCATTTGGAACTCCCAGCGGTGGACTCATTGGGCACGAACAAATGAGGTGACCCCTAAGCGAGTTAGGATCTCCCATTTTTGCTTTTCATAGTCCTTTGCATCAGCCAGGCACAAATCATAGTAGGCCTTTTGTGGTTCTCCAGACAGGAAGGGTGCCACAAGACTTGCCCACTGTTCCTTGGGCCAACTCTCCCTTTCTGTGGTTCTCTCAAATGCCATGACATACGCCTCCACATCATCACTTGGAGTCATCTTCTGTAAAAAATTACTAGCGCATATGGAGCGAGTGTGGGTTGGAGGGTCAGTGGAGGCATCTCCATTCCAGGCTACCAATTGTTGTACTACCTCTTTTAAGGCTTGGTGGGTTTCCTCGATAGTGACTTGTTGTTGCCTCTGGGCTGTCTCAAAGGCCAACAGTTGCACATTAGTGGATTCCTGCTGAGCTCTGGTAGCTTCCTGCTGAAGTTTGTTAGTTTCCTGCTGAGCTGCCGTAGCTTAGAGTAAGGCCTTAACAATGTCTTTAGGTGCAGGTTGGAAGCTGAATCTGGCTTCTCTAAGCATCTGCTGATGCCACCTTCATGGATTCCACAATTACATGTCTGTTTCTTTAAATTTGAAAGGAAAATGTTTTCCTTGCTGCAATTTTAGTGTGTGATTGCCTGCATTCTCCACCAATTGTGACACAGTCGGGATAGGGCTCCCTCTCTTGGATAGATGGACTCCCTCTTTACACACACAGCAGCCGAAGAAAAAGGACACAATTCTGGGGTTCTCGTGGAAGCTGGTCGGAGCCAGTCTTTATTATACAGCATCAATAATCAAATATATAAAACATAAAATAAATCCTAATCTGTCTGGGCTCTAACTAGACTGTAAGTTCCCTCACTAACAGGACACTAAAAATAAGTTCACATCCACAGTACCTTCTGGTTTGTAGCAAACAGTGTCTCAGAGCAAGCTAACCTGCGGGCATGCTCTCCCAGGTATGAGACCCTCAGCCACAACTAAAGCCAACTTTTATCAACCATTTCCAGGTGCAAGCCCTAATGAACCTGCTACCAGGCTGAAAGGAACAACACCTGGAGTGGCCTGTGGATGGAGACCTCCCTCTCCTCACATCCACACCCCCAGGACCCATTCCGGCTTTTCACAAAAGCTGACATTTCTAGTCTGCTTTGTCCAACAGACTTCTCCCGGGGGTTTTAAAACACTATTGACAGGAATCTGGGACAGATATAGAAGCCATTCCACACTTCTCCAGTGCCTCTATCACAATATGTATATAATAAATGTATGTGTGTATATGTACATATATATATATATATATATATATATATATATACACACTGCTCAAAAAAATAAAGGGAAGACTAAAATAACACATCCTAGATCTGAATGATTGAAATAATCTTATTAAATACTTTGTTCTTTACATAGTTGAATGTGCTGACACCAAAATCACACAAAAATTATGATTGGAAATCAAATTTATTAACCCATGGAGGTCAGGTTTTGGAGCCACACTGAAAATTAAAGTGGAAAAACACACTTCAGGCTGCTCCAACTTTGATGTAATGTCCTTAAAACAAGTCAAACTGAGGCTCAGTAGTGTGTGTGGCCTCCACGTGCCTGTATGACCTCCCTACAATGCCTGGGCATGCTCCTGATGAGGTGGCGGATGGACTCCTGAGGGATCTCCTCCCAGACCTGGACTAACGCATCTGCCAACTCCTGGACAGTCTGTGGTGCAACGTGGTGTTGGTGGATGGAGCGAGACATGATGTCCCAGATGTGCTTAATTGTATTCAGGTCTGGGGAACGGGCGGGCCAGTCCATAGCATCAATGCCTTAGTCTTGCAGGAACTGCTCACACACTCGAGCCACATGAGGTCTAGCATTGTCTTGCATTAGGAGGAACCCAGGGCCAACCGCACCAGCATATGGTCTCACAAGGGTCTGAGGATCTCATCTCGGTACCTAATGGCAGTCAGGCTACCTCTAGCGAGCACATGGAGGGCTGTGTGGCCCCCCAAAGAAATGCCACCCCACACCATTACTGACCCACTGCCAAACTGGTCATGCTGGAGGATGTTGCAGGCAGCAGAACGTTCTCCTTGACGTCTCCAGACTCTGTCACATCTGTCACATGTGCTCAGTGTGAACCTGCTTCCATCTGTGAAGAGCACAGGGCGCCAGTGGCGAATTTGTAGACTCCGTCTCATGCTACCACTAGAGTGAAAGCACCGCCAGCATTCAAAAGTGACCAAAACATCAGCCAAAAAGCATAGGAACTGAGAAGTGGTCTGTGGTCACCACCTGCAGAACCACTCCTTTATTGGGGATGTCTTGCTAATTGCCTATAATTTCCACCTGTTGTCTGTTCCATTTGCACAACAGCATGTGAAATTGATTGTCAATCAATGTTGCTTCCTAAGTGGACAGTTTGATTTCACAGGTGTGAATGACTTGGAGTTACATTGTGTTGTTTAAGTGTTCCCTATCGTTTATTGAGCAGTGTATATATATATATATATATATATTTGTTTTTCTATAGCTCCACCCCCAGTAGCTTTTCCCACTGTTCCTGACCCTATTTTTCCTGAAAAATAACCTTGCATACACCTAGCCTCAATACGCCATGCTGCACAACACATCTGGTGCAAGTGATTTACACCAAGCAGTGTAGCATCTTCTTGGCGTCCTTTTCTCTTGGATGTGCACCTTAATTACAATGCAATTCATGAGACTTCACTGATTAATTTGATATGCAAAACTTATATATCTGTGTGAGTCTGAATCTGTAAATGAAGCATAAAGGAACTTTGCAAATATGAAAATATGCAGCGCCCACTGCATTGTAGCTTTTCATATACAGATTCAGTCACTCACATGTCGAAGCCAGATGATTGGCTGAGGCAGAATCTGTTTACAATCTGAATCTGCAAGACGCAATTTTGCGACTGATCTCCCAGCGCCATTTTAAGTTACAACTCACGAGCTAAGTACAGATGGCAATGTTTTTGGTAACCCTTTTAGAAGCCATGACAAGCCCATTCTGGGGACAACCTTGCATAGAAAAATACCAAAACAACTAGAAAAACAGCTTCCTGAGAAAAGTAATTAGAAAAGACAATACACCAGGAACTGTGGGTGTTTTTGCATGTAAATGGAGAGACTCCATATATGGACAGGTGTAGCTGTGGCAATTGTAGTATGGCCCAGACACTTGAATTTGACTGAATGAACACTGGTAAGAAATCTGCTTGAAAAGAACTGACACAGGTATCCTAATTAGGCAAAAGAAAACTTTTAAACTCACTGTCAGACAGGATGGCACCAGCAATCGGCGGGGGTCTCCACCCTGTTTGAGAGTGAAGCTCACTGCCCATAACACATTGCATTGCAGTTTAAAAATGTTAGTTAAGGGATGATATATATATATATATATATATATATGTATATATATTAAATTCATCATAACTAGACTCACATGCATAAACACCGCACATTACGCACAGTTGTGCTGTTAACATAACGCACATTAGCGAATGCATTATATCCTGCATGTGAACGCTGTTTATTAGCACAAGTTAACTAGCGTCTTTTTCCAAACCCATAATACTTACACACTGCACACTCATGTAAAAGGTTCAATAGCTTCAAAGTGTAATATCCAGGGTTTATTCATTTATTGCTAATGTTGTGAAATAAAAGATTATTTGGTATCTAAGGTTTAGTACATTATAAGCAAACAGTGTTTGGTGTTGTACTGATCGACTATTTCTCAACAGCTTTCCGGTATCATCGGTGAGAAGATCGCAACCTGCATTCTCAACTTATGAACAGTAGAGAGTTAAAACACTAAAATCTACTTTGTAAAATTAACAGCTTAGATTGGCATGCAGGGGGGATAGAGGAGACAATAGGCTGTCGGAGGCTGACCTGTGTCCATTTGAATCAACCTGTTAAATATCCTGTAACAGATGCACCCGCACTGGGAACCAATGAAACCATGCCAAACTTTTCTATTGTATTGCTTATCCCTGTAAGGGTATATATATATATGTGTGTTCTGACCCCAATCTGGAGTCTTCATGCTGATGCTGTTGATGGAGGTTTCTTTTGGATGCCGGCAACTGGTCCCAGTGCGCGTGCGTAAGTATAACTGTACCTTGGTTCTGTATAATTTCTTTGTGCTAAATTGTCTTTAGATCACAGCGTGTAGCATACTGTTTTTTATGTTGAATAATATACCTTGTGCTTTGGAAACACATTTTCAAGGTCTGAAGGCTTTTATTATACTATATGACTGTGTACGCAAATAGCGTAAATTTTAGAAGGTATAGGCAGGTTTTAGAATGTATAGGCAGGAGCGTATAGAGGTTTAAATTCAATATCCTTAGATGGGGGCTTGTTGAGTGAGGTCACTTACCTATTCACACGATAAACATACGGTTATCGATCTCTCAACAAAGGGTGGAGTGTGGCCACACGCAGTTTACCTGCAACCACTTGATACAGAGAAATTGCTACCCGTTATCGTGTGAGTCAAGGTACGCTGACTAGAATCCAAGGACAAGAAAGGAAAAAGTTTGTTTTCCTTTGTTGATAGAATTGCATGCTAAAAGGGGTGCCGCAGTATTGCGTACACAGCTGGGTCGCATTTTTGCGTACGCAGCAGAGACGCATTTTTGCGTATGCAGCTAAGGGTAAGAGTCATATGGTTGTGTAGTAGTCGCATTATTGTGTATGCGACTAGCCGCACAATAGCGTATACCTATTTCCGGTCTTGCTGCCACATATTTTAAAACAAAGCCGTTGGGATTACTTTATCAATTGTTGCCAATAACTGGGTTAACGTGTATTTTTCTGCGCAGGAAAAAAGTGTGGAACTGTGAGTATATGTTAAGGGTGTAACACGGGACCTAAATGTTAAGGGTATCGTAGGACCCTTAAGTGCTAGGCGCAGGAGTTGGCCTAGTAACTCGGTAGCAGCTTACCTTTTACTTTACACAAGGCAGGTGTATGGGTTGTAATTTTTGTTAGGGTTCGGCTCCCAGTGTGATTATAGTATTCAGTAATCAGTGTGTGTGATCTGTTATGCTTATTTGAACACTATAATTGAACCGCATAGTTTTGGGATAAAGTATGATTGTGAACTGGTGAGAGAGTGGACGAAATCAACTGCCCCCTAGCAGTTGGAAAGTACTCAAAAAGGGATATCTGCGTGGGAGCAGCTTCCTCCCATAGGTGAGTGGAGGCGTCTAGAGTCCCTCCATAGGGTTCGTGGATACACCCTCTTTCAGAGGCATCCGCAGGTAAGTGAAAGTATCTTGACTGTCTTTCACCAGTTTAAATCTTTATTGAAAAACATAGGAGTTGTCCCAAGATGGGAGCCACGTAAACAGTAGAGATGTTAGACAATGATGTGCTACTAATGTGCTTGGATTGGCCCGTCATATTATGCATACTAAGTACGGTGCTTATGCAATAAGATATTGTGGCGTATGGTTTAAGATAACGATGAAGAGTGTTAGACCGTTTCCCAGAATTGGTAGCTTTGATAAAGATGTATTGAAGAATGTCCGAGATCACATCAGCCTGATGCGTTCTCCAGTGAAAAAGGTAAAACATAACGAATGTATAAAATTGTGGCAGCATGAAGGGGATGCGTGGTTTAAAAATGTGCAAGCGATGCAAACTAGCGGTGCGAACGCATTACCAGAAAGTACACCCGCAGCACTAAATTGCAATGGGTGCGAGCCGCGAAATAGCATGCATGTGCAGCAAGGTAGCATTGTGGAAAGTATTGCCAGTGGTTCATGCGCACCACCGCCACCTTATGTGGATGGGGGTGCAGGTACAGTTATTGAAAAAACCCACAAAAATGTAACAAGTAATTTGTACCCTCTCTTAAGTAGCCATAAGGAAAATGTTTATGATGTGGATGATGAGCCTATTGTCATGTCTGCCATTTCAAACCTCCAGCCATGTAATAAGGTCAAAAGTAGCAATGCGGCCGATCTGCATCCCATCCGGACAATAACTGTTCCGAATGGGAATTTGGATGCGAACGGAGTAGTGCCCACAAGGGAAGTAGTAATGCATTGTCCTTGGACAAGAGCGGAGCAAAATTCCATAATGAATGATTTCCCCGATCCCAAAAAAGAATTAGCCAAATGTCAAAGATTTTTGAGAAATTTGGGTAGTTCTCATGAGCCAACCAATAAATATTGGCGAGAGTGTGTTAAGGGCCTGTCTACCACGCAATATCGACGTGACAAAATTTATCACGGATTGTATTTTGGATGGTGACATTCCCTTAACAGACGAAGTTAACCAAGGTAACATTTCCATTATTATAACTCAATTGGGTGTATATTTTCCAGTAGTGGTTAACTGGAACAAAATCTTCACCATAAAACAAAAAGAGAGTGAATCTGCAGAAGATTATTGTGACTGGGCTCTGCAGGCTATCACCCAGTACTCTGGGTTAGAAGATATTAAAGATAGCACTCACCACAGGGGAATGATTGTCACTGTACTCATGGATGGTCTTTAAGAAGACCTAAAGACCCGGGTTCAGACCTCACAGCCTGGCTGGAGGGGAGTCACAATAGATACCCTCATAGAATCTGCCATTGAACATGACAAAAACGTCTCTAAAAAGAGAGACCCAGAGCGAGAAACTAATGGCTGTCAGTATTCAAGCTCTAGAAGGAATGACGGTAAAATCACAGCCAGCAGACACACCTGCACCCACAGCTACACCTGCACCTACACCTGAACAGTTACACGTCCTCACTAATCCCACAACACTACAAACACAGCACATCTACACCTGCACCTACACCTGAACAGTTACACGTCCTCACTAATCCCACAACACTACAAACACAGCCCTACCGCACTTATCCAACACAGCCACAGGTCCCATACTACCCACAAACCCCATATCTTCCACAATATCCTTTCCCTCAATATCCTTACCCATACGCACCACCTTTTCCACCTGCTCAACCCCCACAACAATCCTTTCATCCACCCCGCTCACAAAAATGTTTTAAATGCAACCAAGTGGGACACCTAAGTAAGTACTGCAAAGTGAAGAATGTAGGACTCCCAAACCTGACAGTACCTGTATACCCTCATAAGGGATATACACAGAATACAGGAAACCTCCAAAAGGCACCAGCTCCAATTGTGTCCATTAATGCTTTATTGGAGAGTGGGAGCCAATGCTAGGAGTCAGGTCATACCTGTGGTCTACAGATAGACAGGTTGACGGGAAGTACAAAGGAAAAACCAGTAATCGTAATTGATGTAACTGATACCCAATCTCTGTTCTGCTTTCTTCCCTGTGTCCTAACAACCTGACTGTCAGTATATTTTTGCTTTCACATAGGGGGAGGTGTACACTACACATGGACACGGGTGTCCCATGGGTTCATAGACAACCCCAGTATTTTCTCCCAGGCCTTATACGACTGTTTACAATCTTTTCAACCTGCCAATGGATCTGTGCTCTGATACAATATGTGGACAATTTATTGTTATGCCCTGTTTCATTTATACCATGTTTAAATGATACTAAACTGTTGTGCTTCATCTATCACACACAGGACACAAGGTTGCTAAGGACAAATTGCAGCCATGGCAGGCTAAGGTCAAGTACTTGGGAAACTGTCCAAACCCAGGGGCTGAGACACTACCTAGAGCAGTAGCTATTAATAACAGGGTTTAATTGTACAGAAGGTTGTATGCAGATACGGTATCCCTATAGTATAGGGATACTCATTTCACAGGTGATGTCTTTAAAAACAAACATGTGTAAGTTGGTGGGTATTAATAATATCAAGATCACCCTAGACCGTCTCTTTTTTTTATCTGTCCCCCTTTGAAATACTGTTTGGTAGACAACCTCATTTGATTATAAGTCCACAGGAAGATTCGAAAGGTAACAACGAGGTAACTGTAAAGTAAACAGCAGCAGCAGAAACTGAAATTGTTGTCACCTGATATGCCAGATGCAAACTGTCATGATGTCAAATATGGAGAATTTGTTATGATCCAAAATTTCTTACGCTCAGGTTGTCCGGTAGATTGGTGGGAAGGTCCATATCGGGTGTTGCTGAAGGTGGCCGAGAAAGATACCTGGGTCCATTCCACTCACTGTAGAAAGGTCAACCAACAGGTGGAGATACAGGGCGGAGTCGAGGCGTATAATGTGAACCTGTCGATTGCGAGCCTGTTCCAGGAGGGTTAAAAGGTGCAGTGAGATACCTGAGCTAAAGAATTGTGTAGATCAGTGCTTCCAGCAATGGAGTGGTCTGCTGTGGTCATCCTAGTTCTTTCTTCTAGAGTTTCTGTCGTGATGATCTGTTTGGGGATATCCAGTTTCTGTGATGGAGGAGAGAGGACGGAGAGGGGAGCTGATAGTGATATCAATGAAGTAGAGTCGAGAGGAGGAGTACTATGCTAAATCAGGGGAGTGTCTGACCAATCTTAGTACCGTAATTGTTATGTTATTTGGGACGAATACTTCTAGAAATTATGAACCTTACACATGGTGAAATGCTTGGTATTCATAAAAACACACCAGCACCATATCTTTACACACAGTATGAACACAGAGACCAAAGAAATATGATACCTGGTGATGTGCATAAAGCCACTCAGTTAATTAGTGAGACAACTGGCTTTCAAGTTTTAGTCACATTGGATCCCACCAGGATCGCTCGGGGTACACTAAATTCTAGATATATCCAAGATCTTGCTAAATTGATAGATAATATCACCGAGATGTATGATGACACCTTCAGGTATACAGGTATGGAATTGCAAGCGTACAAGAAAGAACTGGTGCAACACAGACTAGTGTTGAATTATTTAACAGCTGTCACGGGAGGGTATTATGTAACTTTGGCCACCCAGTTTGGAGTAAAGTGCTGCACATATATTACTAATAACACCAGCGACCCCAAGGAGGTGATAGACCGGAAGGTGGATGAAATTCTGCAGCTAAAATTGGAATTTTGGAAGAACCATAATGCTTCAGTGGCTGAAGTAGAGGAGAAGGTAGAGTAATGGGTTTCATGGTTGAACCCAGTGAAATGGTTCTCAGGCCTAGGAGAATGGGTCCAGGAAATGATCACAAGCATAGGTAAACTCCTGATCCTTATACTGGTTGTCATCATAGTAATTGGCATATGTGTCAAGTGTGTTCCTACTGTGTTGAAATGTGGAAAATGTAAAAATAAGGTAAATCGCAAGAACTAAATTCTGATGTTGGTCAGTAGTGACAATATGAATACTGAAGTAAAGGAAGAACTGCATTACAATCCTGAGTTAGAGTGTATTGTACGACAATGTAACCTGAATTTTTGTGGTTGTGCATAATTATATTGTTTATGTTATTTTAAGTAATCTTAGATAACGCAGTACCAATCCCCCATTTTCCAAACTTCCTTTATAGGTGAGATGAGTTCCCACATCCTGCCAATGGTCCCTTGAGGATCCGCAGATGGCATATAAGGGTTGTTTTACCCTCCTAGAGACGCATTGTCTAAATGGTTCAAATGATCAAACAGTGTCATACCATATATAACATTAAACGGTATATTCTCATGCATGACTAAACAGATTCAGAACAGAGTATGATAGCATGTTGTTTGCTATCAAAGGGTGGACTGTCGAAGCTGGATGATTAGCTGAGGCAGAATCTGTTTACAATCGGAATCTGCAAGATGCCATTTTGCGACCGATCTCCAAGTGCCATTTTAAGTTACAACTCACGAGCTAAGTACAGATGGCAATGTTTTTGGTAACACTTTTAGAAGCCATGACAAGCCCATTCTGGGGACAACCTTGCATAGAAAAATACCAAAACAACTAGAAAAACGGCTTCCTGAGAAAAGTAATTAGAAAAGACAATACACCAGGAACTGTGGGTGTTTTTGCATGTAAATGGAGAGACCCCACATGTGGACAGGTGTATCTATGGCAATTGTAATATGGCCCAGACACTTGAATTTGACTGAATGAACAATGGTAAGAAATCTGCTTGAAAAGAACTGACACAGGTATCGTAATTAGGCAGAAGAAAACTTTTAAACTCACTGTCAGACAGGATGACACCAGCAATCGGCGGGGGGTCTCCACCCTGTTTGAGAGTGAAGCTCACTGCCCATAACACATTGCATTGCAGTTTAAAAATGTTAGTTAAGGGGTGATATATATATATATATATATGTGTGTATATATATATATATATGTGTATATATATATATATTCAATTAATCATAAATAGACTCACATGCATAAACACCGCACATTACGCACAGTTGCGCTGTTAACATAATGCACATTAGCGAATGCATGATATCCTGCATGTGAACGCTGTTTATTAGCTTTATGCATACGCATCTGCCACAAATTAAGTAGTGTATTTTCCCAAACCCATAATACTTACACACTGCACACTCACGTAAAAGGTTCCATAGCTTCAAAGTGTAATATCCAGGGTTTATTCATTTATTGCTAATGTTGTGAAATAAAAGATTATTTGGTATCTAAGGTTTAGTACATTATAAGCAAACAGTGTTTGGTGTTTTACTGATTGACTCTTTCTCAACAGCTTTCCGGTATCATCGGTGAGAAGATCACAACCTGCATTCTCAACTTATGAACAGTAGAGAGTTAAAACACTAAAATCTACTTTGTAAAATGAACAGCTTAGATTTGCATGCAGGGGGGATAGAGGAGACAATAGGCTGTTGGAGGCTGACCTGTGTCCATTTGAATCAACCTGTTAAATATCCTGTAACAGATGCACCTGCACTGGGAACCAATGAAACCATGCCAAACTTTTCTATTGTATTGCTTATCCCTGTAAGGGTATATATATATATATATATATATATATATATATATATATATATATATATGTGTGTTCTGACCCCAATCTGGAGTCTTCATGCTGATGCTGTTGATGGAGGTTTCTTATGGATGCCGGTAACTGGTTCCAGTGCGCGTGCGTAAGTATAACTGTACCTTGGGTCTGTATAATTTCTTTGTGCTATATTGTCTTTAGATCACAGCGTGTAACCTACTGTTTTTTTATGTTGAATAATATACCTTGTGCTTTGGAAACCCATTTTCAAGGTTTGAAGGCTTTTTTTTTACTGTATGACTGCGTACGCAAATAGCGTAAATTTTAGAAGGTATAGGCAGGTTTTAGAAGGTATAGGCAGGAGCGTATAGAGGTTTAAATTCAGTATCCTTACACAGATAGTATTGCATATTAAATTAATCAATGCAATCTCATGAAGCTGTTTTGTCACATCACATTGCAAATAAGATGCACATCTCAGTGAAACAAATGCTCAGCGCAAGCTGAGTTGCATGGGACTTGGTGTGACCTGGTCGGACTAACCCATAGGGGAACAGGGAAAACCCCCGGTGGGCCCAACTGCCTGAGGGCCTCCTCTAGGGATCAGGTTCCACACTGTGCACTTGAATTATACATTTGTTACATTATACTGCACAGGACGAAGGTGTTATTTCTACAATGCATTGCTGTTATTAATCTGGTACATTATCTTGCATGTACTAGCAGTATATTTACTATATATATATTTTAAAGTGGTCCAGACTATGCACTCTCTGATACCCCTTTTACAACTGGCCAAAATACCTGGGTTATTACCGTGTCAACCTGGGTAGCAGCTCAGTGGAAAAGGCTCCTAGGAAAAAAAAACTGCATTTTTTCCCGGGAATGACCCCCTCCCATGGTTGCCAGTCCGCTCCAGTCTAACATTTAGGGAAGAGCTGAAGTTTATGGCGCTTTGTGATTACATTATCTCCAAGTGCCGGCACTGCACTCGTGTGGGTAAATCCCGGGTCTGACGAAGCTTGGACGTGTGTTCCAAATCCCTGGACAGATCCAGGATTTTGGTGGAAAAGGCATATAATAGTTAGCCAAGCCTCTGTTGGGGCTGGCCGCATCCCCTCTGGAGACTGGCCACACTCCTAAGTATGGGCCCCTATAACTGCATTCCCCAAGTGAGCCCTTCATTCCCCAGTTCGATACTGGGTGTGCCGGGAATTAATGTTTGATGCAACTGCAGCAATAATGTATGAGGTCACATCTGTTTTTGGGCAGGCCTACAATACATGCATAATATTTATCTCCTGATCACAATTGCATCAACAAAACATCAAACAGACCACATTATGGAATTTGCAAAGCTTTTATAAAGAACAGTTTCATTTTGGCCTTCAAGTCCGAGGCATTTTACGAAAAAAGTATTACCTAACCTCTTTCTGGGATAGTTGGAGCTTGTAGTACAATGAGCATCAACATTCTTAACCACTTAAAGGCAGCCTGGGCATACTGGTACCAGTGATCTGCGGTCAGGTGAGGCAGAGCCTTTCCTGTCATACTTAGGTATACTCCAGTATTATAAGAAAAATTTTAAGAAATTATTATAAATATTGTCAAAACTCTGGAGTAAAAAGTGTATGGCAGGTGAGGCACTGCCTCCCATCTGCACATCCCTGATCATAACACACCAAATTTCCAGCACTATATACTGCTGCACCTTTGTATAATGCCCACATGAACCCTCGCGTTCATATACAGATGTGTCCACATACATCTGTCCTCTGTGTGCTACAAGTCACGTTACACATAACACGAGAGCGTCCTGTGAGTCGGTAGCACCGAGCGTCTTTTCGTGCAACTTTTTACCTTCCAGTGTGTCTTATTCGCACAGTGATGCAAATAGGACTTCCCAACTGTCATATCCCAGTGAGGGTGCAATGCCGGGTGTCTAGATGTAGACACCTGACACCTGACATTTCCTCGATGCCAGAAGACAGGCGCCCGGCATCCCAATCGAAGGGATGGATGCCAGGCACCGCGAGCGGACAGCCGTGGGGGGGAGGGTTAGGTTTAGGGCACGCGGGGGGACTTAGTGTTAGGCACCCCCCTCGGAGGGTTATGGTTAGGCTAGTGGTAGGGAGGGTTAAGGTTAGGAAACACCGGGGGGGACTTAGGGTTAGGCAGCGGGATAGGGGGGGTTAGGGTTAGGCACTTAGAGGGGGAATTAGGGTTTGGCACTTTGGGGGTGAGGTTAGGTTAGGCACCCCTAAGGAGGGTTAGGGTTAGGGGGTTAGGTTAGTATATACTTACCTTAGGGACGATCAGGATTTTCAGCTCTGTCGGGCTTCCGCTGCCGGACTCTGCTCATCTGTCGGCCAGGCGCTGCCGGTCATCGAACCGCCAGCCATGCAGCCAGTGGTATTTCATACCGATTCCAGCTATGGCCCTGGGTTCCTGTACAAGAGAATAAGTATACTTTAATCTATTTTCCCATAAGTTAACTAACACTTAACTGTCAAAGGTAAGAGACGAGTGCTAGTCCTATCAGCGTGTGGCTGGTTATCCTATGGACTGACATATTTAGCCCTATCTTGAACAGCCTAGGACTGGTTGGTACAGATGTGCCCTCATACATTCTTGCTGCAGTCGAGCCAAACGGGATGTAGTCAGGAAGCCGATTGTCGACATGCCGACCTTCGGCTTCCCGACAGTGAAAGCCCGGCATGGGACTAATGATAGGAGTCTAAATACCTACACCCATCATTAGCCCCACGCTGAAATCCCGATGACCGGCATACCAAATGTAGGCAAGCCGGATGTTGGGATCTCATAGCCGCGGGGGGGGGGGAGTGTTGGGTTTAGGAACTCCAGGGGGGACTTAAGCCGGGCATCCACTATACAATTATCTGCCAGATATCTGTCCAATCATGCTGGTTGGAATGAAAACCAGGTAATGTATGAGAGCAAATGACAGTCAATCATATGGTTTTAAACACTGAAAAAAGGACAAAAAAAGTTGTTCAAATCGGTTACATTTGTGCGTTTTAACCAATTTCTCAGATCAGTTTTGGCTATTTTCCAGTGTTTGTGAGCAAATAGACGATTGTCATTTGCTCCCATACATTACCAGGTTTTCATTCCAACCAGCCAAATTGGACAGATATCTGACAGAAAATTGTATAGTGGATACGCAGCTTAAGGGTTAGGCACCCCCGCGGGGTCAAATTCATTTAGAAAAGTCATCATCCGATATGCGGACGATAGTTCTTGCTGGTGTTACACGCATTATTTATAGGTGAAAATGGTGAAATCAGCCTGTACCCCAAAAAATGCAAACTACTATAGAATAACAGTATAGAAGTCTGTTAGTGGCCCAAAGAAAACTATCTCAGTTAGTCAAATGTCACACTTTAAGAACCCCCAACTAGTGTGATCCACCCCTTGTATAGCCTCTGATAGTGGGCAGAGCAGTGGAGGCAGTCACTGAACTGGGCCCCTCTAACCAGCCCTGGTCCGAAAAATTAGTACCTGCTCCCCATCCTCTCAATACCCCACAAGTTCTGCAGAGGTAGGAATAAGAGGAGCCACCTGATTAGTCCACAGATGGGATTCTCTTGAAGAAGTCAAGGCATTCTCTTTTCATTTCTCTTTCTTATACTGCACACCCATAGGAGCCTATTCATCATATGATAAATGGCCCATTAACCATTCAGAAACGCTAGTTTCCACATATATATAGGTTACCAGGCCATTCATCACCAGGGGTCTGAATAGGACCACCTCCTATCAGCAAACTCCGAAAACTGAAAGTTTTCGGGGCTTGTCTGCAAGAACAAGCGCCATCTTCATATGGTATACTTGTTCTCGTAGCCCCGCTCCTTCCTATGGGAAGGAGTTCCGGGATACGAAAAGGATCCTTTCACCACCTCCTCACTGACTCCTCGGCGGCTTTGCGCATGTGTGACCAGCAGAGAGAGGCATGTAATGCAGCTACTTTTGTAGCTGCACTAGTAATCGCGGAGGGAATTCTACTCTCAGAGAAGCTGTCCCCGCCCCGGAGCAATGATGTATTCCTCCAGTGTTAAGTATCCCCTGCTGCGAGGTGGATACTTAGGGCCTGATTCAGAGCCACTCGTAAGCTGCCGCTCGTTCGCTCATATGTTCGCTCGTAGCTAACATTCCGCCCCATATTCTCCCAACCCCTCCTCTAGCTAGCGAACGTACAAAATAGCGAGCGTCCGTCTCCTCTTTGGTTGCAGTGAGCGCTCGCACAAGTTAATTCCGGAAGTGGCCCTGTCAGTTTCGATTGCCTGCTATTTCATTCTGCAAACATACTTGAATTGATTACTGGCAATCATTATATTAATTACCTTAATTGTTTGTTTCACATGTTTGCAATCCTGGTTTTTTTTTCAATGTCAATAAACTTTATTCTTGTTAGTGTGTGTCATTTCTTCCGCAGAATACGTACGGTTTGACCAAGGGGATGGTTTTTCTAATGTAAATGTTTGTTTGAATGCTACTAATGTTTTGTTTTTTTTGTTAAATGCAGATTTTCCATTTTTTTTTTTTAAATTTAAATTAGCTTACGCATGTCACTGCATCAAGCCTATCATAACTCACATTATATTTGTGAGGGTTTAGGTCACATGACTCATACACTAACCGATAGAATTGTTCCTGTTAATTTACAAAGTACATTAGCCAATCAAAATTTTTCTAGGACCTTTATTAAAACTGGTTTGTGTAAAAAAAATCATTGCCATCAGGAGAGCCAACGCTTTCTGTAGGCGGGAGCTAATGGTGCTAGTTGAGGTCATGGACGAGCGCATTACTGACCATCCGCTCCCCATCACCAATCTTCAAAAGCGTAGGGCCTACGCGGAGGTGCGCCACCGCCTGCGTTCCCTCGGCTATCGCCGTAACATCGGCCAGTTGGAACGCAGGTGGTCGGATCTGAGGCGCCGATCACCACGCCTGCTGGCCCTTTTGTGGCACTGGGTTGGCCAAAGTAAGTGTTTCTGTGTCTGTTTTTTTTTTTTTCTCAAACCTGCGTGTGCTTGTTTACAGTATATCCCTGTTTTTATTATTTTGGTCATACCTGCGTGTGCTTGTTTACAGTATATCCCTGATTTTATTATTTTGGTCTTACCTGCGTGTGCTTGTTTACAGTATATCCCTGTTTTTATTATTTTATCCCAAAATTGAAAAAAAAAAATTAATTAAAAATGTTTTTCTCCATCATTTAGGGGCAGAGCGCATAGTCAGACGGCGCTGACGTGTGGCTTGTCCCCTATCCCCCACTCCCACCCAAACATCCCCTGCCCACTCTTCTTTGGCATTCCTTTTTTTTGGACATGTTTTTGTAACTGATGTTTTTTTTTGGTATAGCCTGAATTTTTTGTGGTTTTGAACATTCTAAATGAAGGTGTCATTTTAGTAACCCGCACATTTTTTTTCACCACAGAGGCCCAGAGGCGTAATGAGGCCATTGCAGGAGGATTGGTGGAACTCCGGAGCCATGTAATTGGCATGCTGGTGGCCTTGGACCACCTTTGGCGATCCTGCGCCTATAATTTTTTGTATTTTGACAAAAAAAAAGTTTATTTTGATTTATTTAAGTCTCATTCCTTGTCTGTAAATCTTA
Source organism: Taudactylus pleione (assembly GCA_031769625.1). Taxonomy (NCBI): domain Eukaryota; kingdom Metazoa; phylum Chordata; class Amphibia; order Anura; family Myobatrachidae; genus Taudactylus; species Taudactylus pleione. The sequence continues at coordinate 10,819,783 of JAUIMM010000116.1, forward strand.
GATTGTTGAACCTTACATAAGTCTACTATTTGTCTCTGTGTTTTTAAGTAATGTCAATTTGTTTGTAGAAAGGTCAAGTAAGTATGTAAGCTTGCACATTAAACACATAACAATACCAATAGGTTTTTAGACTTAACGTCAAAAATAGATTAAATATTTTTGGTGGTAATGTAAAAATTAAAGCAACCTGCTTAGGCCTTGAATTGTAAACATACTGATTCACCATAATACCTTTGGTGTTTGTTTTTAGCCACAAAGCTGGGTACAAAAGTTTAGAAATTAAGAATTTACAGTATTAGGCATTAAGCATGTTTGCATTTTTTGGAGCAGGTTTCACTTGTTTGTAATTTACGAAGGAAATGGTTGTTTAATGAAAAAAATAAATTTATTGCACACAAATAAAAAACACCAAGTGATTTGTCAAAACAAAATCACACAGTTAAAACACACACAAAAGACCAAAAAATTCCCAAATCCCCCCCCAAAAAATAAAATCAAGAACTGTTTGAAGAAGTACCATGCCAACATGAATCCACAAATAAGGAGAAGAAATCATTGTTCCCGAAGTTTTATCCAATGTGTCCACATAAAGTCATTTGTGTTGATCAGGTAGTATGCATGGATTTTTATGGTCATTTTAGGGAATAAAACAAAAACAAAATTAAAAAAAAGTTAAAAGTGTACATTAAAATAATACATGTCTACATTGTGTCAATTAAATAACTTTGTGGAAATAATTACCTAAAAAATCTGGCAACAATTTGATCGCGTATGGCCCCCCCACATACTGACCTCCGACCAACCTCGGGGGGGCCGTCCTCAGGCAAGGCATCCTCTGGCTGCATTGGGACACCACTCCTTATGGAGATGTTGTGAAATATCCCACACAGGACCACAATTTTGGAAACCATAGCCGGCAAATACATGAGGTCGCCACCAGAGCGGTGGAGGCATCTGAATCAGCCTTTTAAAAGGCCAATACAGCGCTCCACCACCTGCCTGGTGGCTGTAAGTGCGGAATTATATTGACTTTGTGGCCCTGGTGTGGGAACCAAATAAGGAGTGAGCAGCCAGGGCGTGCAAAGGTAAACACTGTCTCCTGTGAAAATATAAAAAACAACATCAGGACCATTGTGTACCAAGCTTTGCATTGGTTTCAACAGAAGGTGTCAACTTACCCAGAAGCCACGCATCACCAGCTTGTAGGTTGTTTAATTTGTGCCAAATCTCTGATTGCCGGATGACGAAGGAATCATGTGCACTGCCTGGGAATTTGGCATTCAGGGACAGGATCTGGAAAGAGGCATCACATACCACCATTACATTCATCGAATTAAAGTATTTTCGGTTCCTAAATATTGCCTCCAGCATTGCTGGAGGCTGAAGTGGTATGTGAGTGCCATCCACAACCCCTATGATGTGTGGGAAGCCAGCAATTTGGTTAAAATTATCCTTCACCACATTAAGGGAACCCATATCCAATGGCATTTTAATAAAATGATGGAGCTGTTTAAATAGTGCATCCATCACTGCCCTCAGTATCCTTGAAAAGGAGGATTGGGAGATTCCAGCGACTATTCCCACAGTGGTTTGCAAGGATCCTGAGGCACAAAAATGTAACACCAACATTAATTGCGTAAGTGGTGGTATTACTGTAGGACTGTCAATTTGCCGTTCAAGATCACTCTCTATTAATGAGAGAGTGTCTATGATGATTTTTGGAGGCAGACGGTAGTGCCTTAACACTTCATCATCTGGCATTCCAAAAAGGGTGACACGTGTTCTATATATCTGGGGCCTTGCACGCCTATGAGGCCTATGCCTGGGATGAAGTTGAGGTTGGTCGGGTTCTGGAACCATGACCAAGAGAATACGACCAACATCAACCTGAAATGTTAAGCAAGGTAGTTATTGTTTTAGACAAATGTGTTAAGAAAAATATACTTATCTTTTCAAAGAAAACCAAAGAATCTTACAGGCCTGGGTAGTGTCATGTGAAAATCCACCTACATTTCAAAAGGAGAAAATATTTTTAAGATTCATTTTATAAACTAGGAATTAAACCAAATATAGTTTTCTAAAATTTAGAGAAGGGAGCACACATTATTTCGCAAAATAGTATGCTACATTTAGACTTAAGACATGATTTTACACAGAACAAGCACACATTAGTTCGCAAAATAGTATGCTACATTTAGACTTAAGACATGATTTTACACAGAACAAGCACACATTAGTTCGCAAAATAGTACGCTACATTTAGACTTAAGACATGATTTTACACAGAACAAGCACGCATTACTTAGCGAAACATATGCTAAGACCAACACATCTAATTTGTTAATTAATAAAACCAAAAACACTTACCAAAAACAGACAAATATCAAAAAATTATAAAAGGTCACTTGGGTTCCAGCCAAAATAACTTAAAAAAAAAAAAAAACACAATATAAAAATGTTGCCACAATTTATTAATAAATGCTAACTTAAACAAAGAAAGTAATAAAAAAAAACGCTCCTTCAAAAAAAAAAAAAAAAACTCCTTCACGTTGCACCAACCAAACAACAAACCACTCTACACCAAAATACCTCCAACAATCAAAAAATGCCACCTCGAATGGAGTCACACCAAGCCATAAATAGTCTACATTTTCCCGCTCAAATTAAGGACAGACAATAGGAGCGCAAAATGAATGATGCGGCCGAATAATGCTGACCCATGTATAAAAACGTCACTGAAGGCACAAATCGGTCTGCTGCATTGAGAAAAAACACAAAGAGTACAGAGCAGCAAAGTACTAGCCAAGAGGCGCCATGTAAGTATTTGTTTTTTTATTCGAAAATGCTTATGTTTAACATTACATTTTGAAACATTTTACATTAAAAATTTTTAAACCATTTAAAAAAAAGGTGTGGAGGATGCCATGGAAGAGGCTGCTGGGCCTAGTAGGCAAACTAGGGCCCAAAAAAAAAGGCAGCCACAATTCACAAGGAAGGAGATGGAGGTTTTGGTGCAAATGTGTAACGACAACCTGGCACAGGCACCAATGAATATGGGTGCAACCCAGATAAGAAACTGTGGGACGACATAGCCAGTGCTGTCAATGGGGTGGGTGAGTTTGAACGTTCAACCCGGGAGGTCAAACGCCGGTACGTAAAAACTACATTTGACTAAAAAGTGTTTACAGGTCCTAATAATGCCAACTTTTTAGCCAACAGATGGAGCGACTTCAAATATCGGCTTAAACAAAAACTGGCTGATAGGGCTAGGCATGCAGGGGGGACAGGTGGGGGTCCCACCCCTGTGTCACTTGAGCTCACGGATTTGGAGGAGCTGGCACAGGGGTGTGTGCAGGATGAGGAGGTGTTTGGCGTATCGAACATGGATACCGACATGCCAGACTTTGCGGCTCCTCATGTTGCACCAGGTAAATGTTGTAATGTTAACAACTCAGAAATGTGTTTTGGAAAATATCTAGATTATAATATTACTCTTTTCTCTTTTTTCTCACAGAGACACAGGCGGATGAGTCTGCTCCAGAGGTGAGCTTTGGCCGCAGAATTTCTTCTGGCTCTGCAGGGGAGGAAGCAGTAGATCCGGCTGGGGACCCTGTGGCAGACAGTCCAGGGCATTCCCCCTCGCAGGCAGTTGCCCTCCTCACTGTTCTCAATGTTAAAACGGATCAGCACACTGAGATTCTGCTGAGGATGGACGCCAATCTGCTACGGGTGGCGGACGCCCTGGAGGAAACTGCTGCGGCCAATGTGAGAATTGCAAATGCCCTGAAGCAGCTCGTTCACCAGCACAAGCTGGCCTCCCTTCCTGCTGGCATCCCTTCCTGCCGGAACATCAGGACCCTCCACCTCTGGCACAACAACAGCCATCCCTCCAAATGTGCCTATGCCTAGTCCAGAGGCCACAACATCTGCCTCTGGCCAGGCCAGCCGAAGGAGATCCCGGACCCGTTCAGGCTCCCTCCAACCCCTGGCCAAATGGCCTAAAAGGCGATGACAGCACTGGCTAATTTCCCCACAATCCATCTCTGTGTTTGCCCCATATTCCTTCATGCCAAAAACCTCCCTCTCCTTTCTTGGGAATTGTTTTTATTTGTTTTTATTTTTTTAGTTCAAATGCCACTTATTTTGTTTGTGTGTGGCCAAAATCATTTGTAAATTTTTTTACCTTAAAATAAATATGTTTATGAAAAAAAAAAAAAAATCCAAAAATGGACACAATCATTTAATAAAATTATGTTCAAAATCTGCAAAATTCTATTGTTGATTTATTCAAAAACTGGTTAAAAGGTAATCCCTCAAACAAACTTACAAACAATACAACGGAAATAGAAACATTTAATTTTTATTTTAAAAAAAACAAGGGTTAAAAACAATTTATGAGTTTTAATTAACACTTAGCAAAAAACAAAAGGACGATTGGTTTCTTGGGCAAAAAAAAAATATGAAAAAAAACAAACATGCGTACAATATTGTTTCCCTAAAAAAGAAACACTTACAAATATTTTAAAAGCCCACAAAAAAAAATCCTTTTGTTAGCTAATTGATTGTATGACCCAGAAATTAGCAGCTGAGTTGTTCACCTGCGTTCGGTTTTTAGCTACTAAAAAAGGTCTATTTGCTAAACACCTTACAAGCAGTTTAGCAATTAAAAGATGATTGTTTTTGTGGCCTCAATTGATAAATCGCTACACCAACGATGAGCCCAGGGAAGTACGAAGAGACCATCGTCATTGCGGTAGACTATACCAGACCACAAGCTGAGCGAGCAGTCTTAATGGAAATTGGATCAGACAGTGACGTATCACTTGTTCCGTTCACATTTGGCGCTCGCATAAGATAATTTATGTGCGCCCAAAAAACGCCTTGACACTCCTGCGTTTTCCCATCTCCACCCCCGTCACCACCCCAAAACGGACAGTTCTGTCAATCACATTTCACATGTCACTTCCTGTTCGCTGTGTATAAGATCGACTGAAAAATCACCGCAATCAGACGTACGCAAATGCGCACTGTTACACCGACGCATGCGTGGTTGGATAACATCGGCTGACTATGAACGAACGGCCACTTGCGAGCGCCTCTGAATCAGGGCCAGAGCTTGCAATAAAGCTCTGTAACTGTGAATCCCATCCGCACACTAGACACGGTATTTTCTTAAAAAATACCGTGACAAAGTGCCCGCGCATGCGCCGACCAGCCGCCGCTGCTATCCCCAACGCTAAGCCCCGCCCCCCGGTGCTAAGTCCAACCCCCACGATTGCAGACCCCCCTGCGACCCCACCCCTCCCTTAATTACACTTACCTGCAAGATCCTGGCCTCCGGTGATGTTCTCCATGCCTCCGGTCAGGTGATATCCCATACTGCACTGGGACCCGATCACCTGATGACCGGGTCGCTGTCCAGCATGACCGGAGAGAGGACATCACCTGGAGCCCTGACCACCGGTCCCTGGAGTCAGGTAAGTTAATTTTTTTTTTACTACTCTTTTTAAAAAAAATTTGCAGTGAATCAGCGTGCGTGCTGTTTAGACCACACAGCTGATAACTGGGACTGACTCCCGGCTCTGCTCTCCCCGTTAGAGCAGAGTAGGAATCCGGTAACCGGGGGAGACCCTGGATAACGCCACCTCCAGGTGGCGTTATTATCACAGGGCGTCCCTAGGTATTTTTTTTCACAATTTATTTTTATTAACTACCAGACAGTTCACATTTCCCATTACAATTATGGGAAATGCAATCTGATTACTAAAAATAAGTGATACTTAGGGGTTGGAGTAGAATTTTACGAATTCTACTCCAATTGCACTGTAATAACTATAGGTGATACTAAAATAATGTGAAAAGGGTGTGAAAACACCATTTTTCACTTTATTTTAGACAAAATAATGTTAATAAATAGAGCCCAAGTCTCCTATATATTTTTTTCATAAACACGCTTAAGATGTAATTTTTAGTATGATGTTTATGTTTGTGATTTTGTTTTAATTAGTTTCTCCACCATTGAATTTTTTGTTATTTTCTGCTTATAAATAATAACTTGAATAACCTTTGCTGCTGCTTTCTTGTAAGTGACAGTATAATTAAAATATATGTAATAGTTTAGTAGTTACTGGCCTAGTTGTGAATATTTATTATGGTTGCTCTTATTATTATATAAAGGGCATGAGTGAAAGTGATGCCCCTCTTTCTCCTGCCTGACAAACATGTACAGACTTGGGCACACTTTTAGGAGTTTGCCCATCACCCTGCATCTGGGACAGTGCTGGGGTGAGTAAGAGCAGGGGTCTGCGCTGTGACATCATGTAGGAGTGCAACAACAAAAACAGGTGCAGTGGATTAGCACCAGGAATATGGGCAAACTCCTTGATTGATGGAATTGCAGATGCTACTGCACAGTGGCACTCGCTCTGAATCAGGGCCGGTCTTTTTTTTTAGAATGGCCTCCTGGCCACTCGCATAGCTGTGGGTGACCACCCACAGCTATAGCGAGCGGCCAGGAAGATGGTCGCGATGGTCAAGACCATAGCGACCATCGGGCTTGCGATGAGACCCTTGTTGTAGGGTCTCATTGCCGCAAGCCCCCTTTGGTATGAGACCTGGAGCGACGGATTGCCCGTAGCTATCCGGGTCTCGGGCATGCGCACGATGGAGCCGGCTCCATCGTGCGCATGCGCACTGGCCCACCATCGACCCGGTTGCGAGTGCACAGTGCTTGCGACCGGGTCAGAATCAGGCCCAGTGTTTGCACTAGTGGTTGTATAATATAGTGTACAGCACTGTATATGCCAGGGACGTGTTGGCAGAGGAGGCAGAGCATTCCCTGTCATACTCCTGAGATTTGATATTAAAATGATTAGAATTATACACAGAAGATATCTATCACTTATAAACATCTTTGCTTATTGTAATCATTTTTATAGTTAACACTCACTTGACACTGCTTGGCGAGCTGGGAGCGGGTCCAATCCATGAGCAGTAAGCTGCACAGAAAGAGAGCTAATCGAGGCATGCCTCTGAGTATAGTGGGTGTGCCTTTAGCACTGATGGATGTGTCATGTGTCCAGGAAGTGCACTGCAGAGTTTAGAGATTGGAGTTTAGTGATCAGAAACAAGAGAAGACACAGTGAAGCAGGTAGAAGAATCAATGGCCACTAAAGCTTAGTGTAGTGAGGGGAGAGTTACAGTGAGTAGGGTGTGAGACAGACTTCCAGCACTCAGACCCATCTCCATGTGTGCTTCCCCAGCCATTAACCCCATGAGTAAAACTGCGCATGAGTAAAACTGTACAAATTATAAGCTGCCTAAAGTTGTTCCTTTATCATACAGCAGCTGAGGGGCTAGAGGTTTACAGCTAAAAAGTTTAGTTAGTAACTGGGAAAGTGTATCCCCTTGTGTTGTTCTTAGGTGGGTACACACCTAAACAATATATCTGCAGATCGACTGATCTGCTGATATATCTGCAGACTGTGTAGAACATGTTCTGCATACAGACTGCCTGATGTGTCATGACTAACGTCACAACTGGGCTGTCAATCATCACCGGCCCGTGCAGCAAGTGTACGGGCGGTCGCCTGACCGCCCGTACACACAGCACGATGAATATATCTGCAGATATATTGGGCATCGGCAATGCAGCACAGCTGATGCGATATGTCTGTAAATTACGTTATTCACAGACATATTGCTGGTACACACTGACCGACGCATACACAATGTATTGGCCATCCAATTGAATGTCTGATATGTCGGCCAGTGTGTACCAAGCATTAGGTTCAAAAGGCACTGTCAGTTGAAATAAATAAGAAGGCTATAATTCATATGCAAAGCAGAGAAGGAAACTTCACTAGTTCATAATAAAATGTTGAAGCGCTTTGATCGCAACTGTAAAGATGTGTGAAAGTGTTTCAGAAATAGACAGATAGCCTTTATGTATTGCTAGTTGAGAATAAATACATATAAAAAGCTTCTACTTACCTCATCCAACTGGTACAGCCTAGGCATAAATAAAAGAGAACAATACAATTACTATTACGCACTGGCTGATCTGTAGCTGCATCCCTGTGTATTCTGTATAATTGCTGGCAAGAAGATTAATGTTTTGCTACATATCAGAGGAAGGTCACAAGGGGACTTGCTAGGATGTCTAAACATCTAGTCTTTAAGCTCCCTTTTCTTTTCCCCTCACGGAAATGAACTTACAACATTCCCTCTAATTATGGAGATTTCTTTCTTTGAAATACAGAAATGTCTCCATATTGTGCCTTTATGGCACAAATCGGCTGTTATGTTTACAAAGATCATAGCTGTAAGGGGCAAAGGTAGATGTAGGAAATGTATGCATTTGTACCATACTCATGTTGGATTACACCCTGCCACCCTTCTGTGATCTCATTACTTTAAAAATCATTGTTGAAATATGGTTTTAAGTAATTTTGGCCCTCATTCAGAGCCGCACGCAAGCGGGCGCACGTACGTTAGGCGTACGTACAAAAATATTTAAATTCAATGGCTCGCTCGTATTTTCGTTCGCATCTAAAATTCCTCCCTAAACTCTGACGACCCCTCCTCTAACTAACGAGCGTACGAAATAGCGAGCGTACATCCCCGAAATGGCTTGAAAGGAACGCACGCACAAGTATAAACAGGAAGTGGCCTTGTCAGATGTCGATTACCTGCTCCTTTATTCTGCCTACCTCCATCAATCGTATCATGCCAATCAATGTATCAATTAGCTTAATTGTTTGTTTTTTTCAACACAATGCAAGAAACTTTACTCTTGTCTGTGTTTGTGTTTACCCGCAGAATACGTACGGATGAAACATTCGCTTTTATTGTTTAAAAAACATGTGAACCACAATTAAACAATTGTACTATTGCTGTGTATCCCCGCATATTTCCCTGGGTTCATTTCTTTATTTAAATTTGCTTACGCATGTCACTGCATCAAGCCTATCCTAACTCTCCTGAGATTTCTGGCCCTGTCGAACACATGACTCATACACTAACCAATAAAATTGCTCCTGTTAATTTCCAAAATACATTAGCCAATCAGAAAATTTTTACACACTTTATCAAAAATGATTTTTAAGAAAAACACCATTGCCATCATGAGAGCCTCCGCATTCACCAGGCGTGAGCTGCTGGTGCTTACGGAGGTCATGGATCGCCGGATCACCAGCCAGCCAGAACCCATGACCAACCGGCAGAAGCGCTCCGCGTATGCGGAGGTACGGTCCCGCCTGCGGTCCTTCGGATCACGCCGCAACATCGGGCAGCTGGAGCGCAGGTGGTCCGACCTGCAACGGCGAACGCCCCGCTTGCTGGCATGCTTTCGCATGCAGATCCTGGCAAGTAAGTGTTATGTATTGTGGTTTTAATGTTTGTGTTTGTGGGGCAAACTGCGTGTGCATGTTTTCCTGTCTGTTCTATTTATTATTTGTACTCATATCTGCGTGTGCATGTTTTCCTGTCTGTTCTATTTATTATTTGTACTCATATCTGCGTGTGCATGTTTTCCTGTCTGTTCTATTTATTATTTGTACTCATATCTGCGTCTGCATGTTTTCCTGTCTGTTCTATTTATTATTTGTACTCATATCTGCGTGTGCATGTTTTCCTGTCTGTTCTATTTATTATTTGTACTCATATCTGCGTCTGCATGTTTTCCTGTCTGTTCTATTTATTATTTGTACTCATATCTGCGTCTGCATGTTTTCCCTCTTTTTATGAATTTTTAATTCTACTGCTATTTTTTTTGCTTTTATTTATTTTTTCTTTTTTTTTTTTTGTTTGTTTGCCCGGATTTGTCCATAAACTAAACGCAATTTATTTGACATATTTTAGGGGGACAGCCAAGACTCCGCCGTCAACGTCGGCGTTCCCGCCCACTCTCCCCAACCCCCAGCCAACACTCCACCCCAAATCTTTCGCCTATTCCCCACTCCTCCCCATCCTTCCCAGACCCTCTCCCGGAAATGTCGGGCCTCCTTCCCCTCCGTCCCACTTCCCCCTCTCCTCCACCCACCCCTCTTCCAATTACCCCCTCCCCGGAGTCCAGCATAACTCCGCCCCATTCTTTGGGGAATGACGGATCCTCCGAGGAGGATCATGGAGGTTTTGCCGGAGCTCCCGATTTGTTTCCCGGTATGTTTTTTAATATTTTTTTTTAAAGCACAAACTGTTTGTATGTAATCATGTGTCGTGCCTTTCTTCGTGTTTTTGTGGCTTGACTTTTGTTGATTGTGAAGGTTTGCCTTTACCTCTTCCTGGTGATTTAAGCATACACATATCATACCTGTGGGAATTTGTATTTTTGCCAGCCCACCCTTTTTATTTATGTTTTTGGGTTTAGGAGTGATTTGTTTTTTTTTTAATGTTTTTCTGTGGAGTCCCTATTGTTGTATTAACCCACACACTTTTCTCACCCACAGAGGAACAGAGGCGTCGGCAAGAGGTGGCGGATGTTGTGGGGCAGATGCGCCACCATGTAATCGGCCTTCTGGTGGCCCTCGACCGGCTGTCTGGCCTCCTTCGGCATTAGTTTTTTTTTGTTTTCTTGTATTTGCCCAATAAATTTTTAAAGACAAATATACGTTGTGGCTCATTTTTAAAAACCAAAACCAAGATAGTTTAGCCTGACATAAGTTCCTGCAAGGATTTCCCTTTTTTAAAAGTTAGATTGTGTTTTGTCTTTGTATGTCAAACAGACACCAGAAACACATAACAGTAACAATGTAATTTCCCTTTTTGGGTGTAGTGTCAATTTCAGATTTCTACATTTTCCAGGTTCCTACTTGGTGCGCAAGCTGCTTAGGCCAATCTTACAAATCCCAAGGTTGGGCCAGGCTTCCTTTTGGTGTGGATTGGAAAGCTGAAAACATATTTCAGTTTTGCTCAACTGGCGTCAGTACTGGTTTACCCCTTAGTCAAATGTAACTTGTGTTAACCTGGTTACACTTGCTGTTAACGTCCCAAAAAAGGAAGACCATTTCACTCTTCAAACATTTATTCACCACATAACAGAGAAAACAAAGTGGTCACTCCCAAAAAAAATACACAGTGATAAATTCAAATACAACACATACCAAGAAAAAAATCAAAATCAAGAACTGGTTGACGAAGGACCATGCCAACATGATTCCACAAACATGGCGTTGCGATATGGGTTCCAGAATATATGCCCAAAAGGACCAGATCCAGGTTTGGTAAGGGTAGCAGGAAGTAGTGAGCGTTGGAGTGCCAAAGATTATGTGAACAAACAGAAGATGGTGAGAAAATTAAAAATAAATTAGATGTTTGCCAAAAAAAACAAACACATTAGGTATAAACACTGGAGTTTTGAACAAACTTACCTAAAAAATCTGGCCACCACATCATCGCGTATGGCCCCCCCACATACTGACCTTCGACCAACCTCGGGGGGGCCATCCTCAGGTAAGGCATCCTCTGGCTGCATTGGGACACCACTCCTTATGGCAATGTTGTGAAATATCCCACACAGGACCACAATTTTAGACACCATATCCGGCACATACATGAGCTCGCCACCAGAGCGGTGGAGGCATCTGAATCGGCCTTTTAAAAGGCCGATACAGCGCTCCACCACTTGCCTGGTGGCTGTAAGTGCGGAATTATATGCACTTTGTGGCCCTGGTGTGGGAGCCAAATAAGGAGTGAGCAGCCAGGACATGCAAGGGTATCCACTGTCTCCTGTGAACAAAAATAGACCACATCAGGAACACTGTGTATCAAGCTTAACATTGTTATGTACTAAAGGTCTCCACTTACCCAGAAGCCACGCATCACCAGCTTGTAGGTTGGTTAATTTCTGCCATATCCCTGATTGCCGGATGACGAAGGAGTCATGAGCACTTCCGGGTAATTTAGCATTCAGGGACAGGATCTGGAGGGAGGCATCACATACCACCATTACATTCAGGGAGTGATAGTGTTTCCTGTTTCTAAATATTGCCTCCAGCCGTGCTGGAGGCTGAAGTGGTATGTGAGTACCATCCACAACCCCTATGATGTGTGGGAAGCCAGCTATTTGGTAAAAATTGGCCTTGGCCACACTAAGGGCACCCATATCCAAAGGCATTTTAATAAAATGATGGAGGTGCTTGAAAAGTGCCTCCATCACTGCCCTCAGGATCCGGGAAAAGGAGGATTGGGAGATGCCCGCCACTATTCCCACCGTTGTTTGAAACGATCCTGAGGCACAGAAATGTAACACCGCCATAAATTGCGTCAGTGGTGGTATTGCTGTTGGACTGTCAATTTGCCGCTCAAGATCACTTTCTATTAATGAGAGAGTGTCTATGATGATTTTGGGAGGTAGACGGTAGCGTCTTAAAACCTCATCATCGGGCATTCCAAAAAGGGTGACACGTGTTCGAAATATCTGGGGCCTTGCATGCCTACGATGCCTACGCCTGGGACGAGTTTGAGGTTGGTCGTCTTCCGGGAGCAGGGCCAGAACAATTCGCCCCAGATCTACCTGAAATTCAAAGTTTACAATGTAAGGCTTTTGACCCACCCCAAAAGTAAGAAAAAACAACTTAGCTTTCTGATACCATCCATAGCTGCTTACATGCCGGGGTATTGTCATGATACGTATAAACTGTAAAAAAGGCAACAATGAGACTTCAAAAATTTAGAGGGTGTTTTTTTTGTATAAAAATTGTTGCAAGCCAACACAGAAAATAGCGGAAAAACACATTTGGCCATCGATGAAAACTACATTGCACACCGTACGTCAAATAGGGTTCAAATGGACCCAAAAAATGGAAAAGGGAAAAGCAAAACTGGATGATATGATGAATAAGCCGTCAAAAATGCGGTAAATTATTCGCAAATGCAAGTCACTACACCAACAGTCAAAAATGCGGTAAATTATTCGCAAATGCAAGTCACTACACCAACAGTCAAAAATGCGGTAAATTATTCGCAAATGCAAGTCACTACACCAACAGTCAAAAATGCGGTGAATTATTCGCAAATGCAAGTCACTACACCAACAGTCAAAAATGCAGTAATTCATTCGCAAATGCAAGTCACTACACCAACAGTCAAAAATGCGGTAAATTATTCGCAAATGCAAGTCACTACACCAACAGTCAAAAATGCGGTGAATTATTCGCAAATGCAAGTCACTACACCAACAGTCAAAAATGCAGTAATTCATTCGCAAATGCAAATCACTACACCAACAGTCAAAAATGCGGTAAATTATTCGCAAATGCAAGTCACTACACCAACAGTCAAAAATGCAGTAATTCATTCGCAAATGCAAGTCACTACACCAACAGTCAAAAATGCGGTAAATTATTTGCAAATGCAAGTCACTACACCAACAGTCAAAAATGCCGTAATTCATTCGCAAATGCAAGACAAAAAATGGACTTACCCAACTCGAATATATAAGATGTCCTCAAAAAACTTCTTTGGGTCCGAAAACAAAAAAAAACTAAAAAAGATGAAATGAGTGTTAAACAAATTAACTAACCACAAAACAGAAGAATACACCAATTGGCCACAAATTTGAATGCACAAAACTTACCAAATCAGGAAAGGATGTTGAAAAAATGAAAAAAATGCGAACGGAAAAACCAAAGAAATGTAGCAAAAACAAACAAAAAAACAACTCTCCAAAATCCTCCAAACGCAACCAACCAACCAAATCCAAACCACTTAACCGACAACACTCCAACAACCCCACCTCGAATCCACACACACCAAGCCATAAATAGTGTTTATTTTCCCGCACAAATTAAGGATGAATCATAGGGACGCACAATCAATGATGCGGCCGCAAACTAACGACGCATGTATAAATACGTCACGAAATCACATAGAATTTCTGGATGATTTCATGCTGGAAGCAGAGACATGGCTTCAAACCAGGGAAACAATGGTCAAAATTGCGGCGGTAAGGCCTTCATGCATTTTGTGTCAATGAGTATTTTAAAACATAATATTGTGCAAGTTGTGAAGTGGCTAAATCTGCATATTTACCCAAATAGGTGAGGAGGATGACATGGAAGAGACTGCTGGCCCCAGTCAACCCGCCAAAGCTGCAAAAAAAAAAAGGCAGCCACATTTCACAAGCAAGGAGATGGAGGTTTTGATCCAGAAGTGCGTTGACATCCTGCCCCAGGCAGCCAGGAATATGAGCCAAAGCCAGAAGTGGAGAATGTGGGAGGAGGTCGCCGTTGCTGTCAATAGGGTGGGTGATTATGTCCGTCTAGCCCGGGATGTCAAACGGCGGTAAGTAAACACTTTCCCATCCTATAAACAAACCCCATTGTAAAAAAAGGATAATGGTTCCAAATTCATTCCACAGATGGGCAGACTTCAAATATCGTCTAAAACAAAAACTTGCCGACAGGGCTAGGCATGCAAGGGGGACAGGTGGGGGTCCCACCCCTGTGTCATTGGAGTTGACAGACTTAGAAGAGATGGCACAGGGGTGTGTGCAGGCTGTGGAGGTGTTTGGCGTGTCCAACATGGATACGGATATGCCAGACTTTGCGGCTCCTCATGTTGGCCAAGGTAAGTCTTGTGATGTCACCAACTCAGAAATGCTATTGTGCCAATATGTAGATTCTAATGTGAGTCTTTTCTCCAATTTCCTAACAGAGACAGAGGCGGATGAGTCTGCTCCAGAGGGGAGCCTTGGCCGCAGAATTTCTGCTGACTCTGCAGGGGAGGAACCAGTACATCCGGCTGAGGACCCTGCAGAAGCCAGTCCAGGGCGTGCCCCCTCGCAGGCAGTGGGCCTCCTCACAGAACTCAATTTTAAATCGGATTGCCATACGGAGATTCTGCAGAGGATGGACGCCAGTCTGATACGGGTGGCTGAGGCCCTGGAGCAAAATGCTGCGGCCAACGTGACCATTGCTCAGGCCTTGGCGGAAAATACCAGGGCCAACATCCGCATCGCCGATGCCCTGGAGCAGCTCGTTCGCCAGCACATGGTGGAGCCGACCTCCCTTCCTGCCGGAACATCCAGATCCTCTACCTCTGGCACAACATCAGGCAATCCTCCAAATGTGCCTAGCCCTGTGCCTAGTCCAGAGGCCACAACATCTGCCTCTGGACAGGCCAGCCCGATGGCATCCCGGACCCGGTCTGGCGCCCACCCTCACCCAGCCAAACGGGCGAGAAAACGGTGACAGCAATGGCGACTTTTCCCACTTTCCTTCTGTGCTTGGCTCATATTCCTTTCTGGTCAAAACTTCCCTCTCCTTTCTTGTGAAATGTTTTTAAATTTTCTATTTACGCTTATGTTAGTAGTTATGTTTTTTTTTTTTTTTGATCAAATATCTTGGCCACAAAAAAAGGAAATACAATATTATGCCAATTTGTTTGTGTGTAAACAATAAATTAAAAACAAAACACTGACATTGTATTGTGACATTATTGTACAAATGGGTTACATTTAATCCTGGCCTTAAACGCAAAAACTGACCCTCTTTTTTAAAAAAAAAGGCCTCTTTAAGGAACGTTTAAAAAAACACATAGCGATGCAAATTCCACAGTAAACCAAAAAAAAGGGCAGCTAATTAAAAGATGATGACATTATTGTTACAATAGGCCATAACCACCAAATTGTGGCCAAAATAAAAGCCCAAAAATGTACGCTAATTGATTATGTAATCATGACATTAGCAGCTCTGATTTCCACCTGCGTACGCTTTTGTGCTATCCCAATAAACTGCTTTCCAAACACATACCAAGCCGGATTTCAATCCAACACTAATTACTTTACTGACCAGCCACGATTAATCGCTGCACCATGGTGGAGTCCCGGGACGGAGGAGAAGGCCATCGCCAATGTGGTCGAGTAATCCTGACCCTAAGCTGTGCGAGCATTTTGAAGGGAAAGCGGATGTTTCAGTGACGTATGAGACGGTCCGAACACATTTGACGTTCGCATCTGCTAATGTATGTACGCCCCAAAAACGCCTCGCCACGCCTGCGTTTTTTCATCTCCACCCCCGTCAACACCCAAAAACGCCCTGTTCTGTCAATCACATTTGACATGTCACTTCCTGTACGCTATTTTAGGAACGAGAGAAAAAAAGCTCGCAATCTGCCGTACGCACATGCGCGGTGTAACACCAACGCATGCGCGGTTAGTCAACATCGGAACGCAACGAGCGTACTGTTGTTAACGTGCGGCTCTGAATGAGGGCCTTTGCTTCTAGGGCATAAAAGAAAGACAAGACAAGCTCCATACACACAGTAAAATGGCATAATGTGAAAGCCTTGATTAATAGATTAATTAAGTAGATTTATTAAAGGGAGTGAAAGGACGTGAGTCCAGGAAGGGTTATTGTCACAGCGCGCCGGATCCTAGCGTTCACTTACCGGGTCCGGCTGGCGCTGGTAGATATCTGGGCAGCAGATGGGGAGACAGCTTCTGAAGTCCCCAACTTCCCCTCTGTCTCAAAGGCAGTGCATCTCCATGGCCACTGCTCTCATAGGGCAGCGCGCCCAAGATGACGTCATTGTGGGCAGCAGGATTGAGGATCTGGGACACTTTCCTTTTTCCAGAGTATAGTTCCCAAACCATACTCCAATGGAAACCCTGCATGTTGTGACCTGATTCCTTCTCCTCCCTGGCACTGTGCTTGTATTCCAGTTTTGACCTTGGCTATCCTCTATGACCTATTTTTCATCTGCTCCCTGTACTTGTCTTGTCCATTTGGCTCTGACCCGGCTTGTTGACTATGTGATACACCTGCATTGCATTCCATTCTATGCAGAGAACACCAACACCTGTATACGGAAACCAAATCTGAAGGCCGTGACCTGCGTGTCGGATGCAGCGAAGTACAAACCTTCTTGTTTGGGCTCGCGTCCACTACCTTTACGTGATTTGCGAGTTATTGTATGGCAAAAAATAATGATCCCCATTAAGGATGTGTGCCGACCTCCGTGTTTTGGTTTTGGATCTGCATCTTCTAGTGTTTTGGACCTGGATTTGGTTTTGCCCAAACCGCCCCTTGCGTGTTTGGATCTGATTTTTTTAAAAAAAATTATAAAATCTGCTAAAATCAAATTTTTTGCCCTACAATATTATTAACCTCAATAACATTAATTTCCTCTTGTTTCCAGTCATTTTTGACCACCTCACAGCTCACAATATTGTTTTTATCCTGTTTAGGCCCAAAATTAGCACCAAGCTAGCTGACTGACTAAGCTAAGTGGCAGCAGTGGGTGGCACAAACACATGGCAGTTCAACTTCCATGGCACATCAGGAAACAAATGTTTTTATTATTCAAGAGGCCTGAGGGAGTTGGAGTATGTATGTATTTGAAGGCAGGGACAGGAAGGGTTGATTGTTAGTAAATTGAATTTCATTTTTTTATTCCAAAGCAAATGCATCCCTGTGTATTCTGTATAATTGCTGGCAAGAAGATTAATGTTTTGCTACATATCAGAGGAAGGTCACAAGGGGACTTGCTAGGATGTGTAAACATCTATTCTTTAAGCTCCCTTTTCTTTTCTTCTCACGGAAATGAACTTACAACATTTATGAGGAAGGAGGGGAGGGGAGGCATTTCCAAAAAATATTTTACTCATTCGCATCAAGCCTTGCCCCAGAAAAATCCTTGAGCACTATGCCTGCTGCTTCTGCTAGGAGTGGATTTTCATTCCAGAAGGGGACCAGGAAGACTACTAGTAGTGCTTTCAAAAACAATTGACTGTTAAACAATGCTTTGCAAAGATTCCACTTCACTAGAAAATCATTTCCCAACCTGTACAGGGACATTAAAAAAATCTTAATTAGTGGCCTCCAAAATTACATTGTACCCACTGTCCACTTAACCACAGATATGTGAACAAGCCAAATAGAGCAAATGCAAGATTTAAGGTTCAAGTCTTACGCTGTGTCTTTCTTGAGAATCCTTGAGCGCTATACCTGCTGCTGCTGCATGTGGATTTTCATCCCAGAAGGGATGAAGATGTTGTGTCTTTCTTCCCAATGGATACAGATCTGAAGAGATGCAAAGAGCTGTTGGTAAGCAAATTGTCAGCTCAAGCGGCATGTGATGCAGCGGTGGCTTCTCCTTCAGTTTCCCCAGCAAGTGCATATGCAAAGAAAAAACTAAACTTTCCTAAAAAAACCCACTGGTTATGCAGATAAATCAAGACAACCATGATTTTTTGTCTTCTACCCAGGCATGACATTGGGCTTTTCCTTATCATGGGCAACAACTGTTTCAACCACTGGTGCCTAATTTACACAAACAACATCCTCATCAACAACATCCTCATCAACATCCTTATCAACATCATCATCCTCATTAGCGTCAGCTACACAAATATACTGCTCATCATGGTGTACTTCCACAGAAGCATCCTCAATTTCTATGTCAGCATGTTCACTTGTGCTTACATCATCATAAGAGGCAGAACCACCAGTCATAGACAAAGGCCAAGGCCTTAGTCTTTCCTTGCCACTTCATGTGGTGAAACTAGCATATTGCCAATTTTGTCTTTCTGCAGCTAACTTTCCCTTTGATGTTTTCTTCTTTACCACTGTAAAAGATTGGTTCTTGATTTTAGATGCCCTGACTTAAGCCCTGTATGCCCTTGGGCATCGGCTTTAGTAGATGATATAGATGGACTAGTATCTTCATGACTGGTGGCACTGGCAGCATCTCCAGCACTAGTATGTGGTTCCAGCTCTCCTCTCAAGTCTCAACTGATCACACAAATTAAGTAGAGTACAGCCCATGTCAATTAGTACCAATTTTAAATATTACACTGCGGTATCATTGACCTAGTGTGTCATAAGATTTTTATGAATAAGAATAGAATAACACACTGCGCTGCCACTTAGTGTCACAAGATTAATTATGAATAAGAATAACACACTGCTCTACCACTTATGGTAAATTTACTAAAGTGAGAGTTTTTAGAAGTGGAGATGTTGCCCATAGCAACCAATCAGATTCTATTTAATATTTAACTAGCACCTTCTTGAAGATAATAGCTAGAATCTGATTGGTTGCTATGGGCAACATCTCCAATTCTAAAAACTCTCACTTTAGTAAATATACCCCTTAGTGTTACAAATTATTTACAAATATGAATAACACACTGTGCTACAACTTAGTGTCACAAGATTAATTATTTATGAATAAGAATAACACACTGCACTACCACTTACAGTGTCACAAGATTAATATTTTTTTATGAATAAGAATAACACACTGCGCTACCACCTACAGTGATGTCCTTATGTTTTATATATAACGCATGTAATTTTGCACTTTGTTGTGGTCTTGTAGTCGACGTGTAGAGTAATCATTTATTCACAATTGAGAAAAGAACAGAAAAGTTGAATATTAGACTGCGCTACCACTTAAAGTGTCACAAGATTAATTATTTACAAATATGAATAACACACTGCGATACAACTTTGTGTCACAAGATTAATTATTTATGAATAAGAATAACACACTGCGCTACCACTTACAGTGTCACAAGATTAATTATTTATGAATAAGAATAACACGCTGCGCTACTACCTACAGTGATGTCATTATGTTTTATATATAATGCATGTAATTTTGCACTTTGTTGTGGTCTTGTAGACGGCGTGTAGAGTAATCATTTATTCACAATTGAGAAAAGAAGTGAAAAGTTGAATATTAGACTGCGCTACCACTTACAGTGTCACAAGATTAATTATTTATGAATAAGAATAACACACTGCATTATGACTTATAGTGTCACGATACGTGGACGATAAACTGCGGTCTGGCCAGCAGTGCCACCAAACAATAATAGCTCAGCTAAGTTGCTAACGTACACACACAAAAAAATTTTTTTTGTGGATTGATATTGATATTATTGATTTAATTTAACTTTTTTTTTTTTTACACTGGGGAAGAGCACCCCTGAATGAGGCAGCAGCCCCTTGATGAACAATACAGACAGTACCCCTTTTTTATGGACAACAAAGCATCCCTACCGAGTGCGGACAGACCACCTGCAGAGTCACAAATACGTGGACGATAAACTGCAGCAGTGTCACCGTACAATAATAGCGCAGCTAAGTTGCTAACGCATGCACACACACAAAAAAAAAACTTTTATTTTTTTTAAACTGGGAAGGAATACCCCTAATTGACAGAGCACCCCCCTGGACAACACAGAACCCCTTTATGGACTGCAACCCAACACAGCAGCAGACTTCAGGCCAAGACCCTGACTGGACACACATACTGAGTGACTGACAGTGACTGACTACGTCTGCTAGCTTCTATCTATACAGCCGGAGTGAAAATGGTGCAGATCGCGGAGACCTTTATATAGTCCAAAACCCGTGAGAATCTGACAGCGGAAGGATGATATTTTGCCTCGTTTTGAGATCCGAGTCAGGCGGGGAAATCCAAGTTGGACTCAGT
Organism: Taudactylus pleione; assembly: GCA_031769625.1. NCBI lineage: Eukaryota > Metazoa > Chordata > Amphibia > Anura > Myobatrachidae > Taudactylus > Taudactylus pleione. Next base: position 10,840,228 of record JAUIMM010000116.1, read on the forward strand.
TCTCACTTTGGATCTGGAAGTTTGGGTTTATCGGGTTCTCAGAGAACCGGACCTGCTCATCTCTAATCTCCATACATGTGACAGTAAATTGAACCACAAAGTGGAAATAGCATATATAGCTCTCTTGGATAGTAAAATAGACTTCCTTATCTTAACTGCTGCAGCACCTCTTTGGCTATGACTATGGAAAAATACAGTTTCTTATTGGTTTCTTATTGGTTTCACTATACTCTAAACAGGACAACCTTTAGAAATCTCAGATAAAAGGTAATAACAAAACAGAGTATTACTCAACGTAATTACCAAACACCACAAACTGATCGTATGACATTGATGCGAAACCTGCACTTGTTGGTTGGTATAGGATAATGGTAGCTGCTGGCACTATGGATGTAATCCCAGATCTCCTACAGACAATGATAATATATACAGTTATAGTGCCTGCGCTAGTTTGCGTAATTCTATAGGTGCCTAATGTGACAATCAATATGTATATGTAGATCTAATAATATTAAGCACACAGGGATAATAGATGGTTTTAATGGATCATTTAAATACTACAACAAATCAATTGAGAATTCTCAGTGCTCTCTAATTTGAGGAGTAATGTACGCAGGATATGGTACAGGGAAGTGTATAGGAGTATATAGTCAAATGAACATGGAAAAAATGAGAGGGATAAAATAGTGAACAATGTCCTTTAAATATAGGAAAAAATTAAATAATATATAGTGCAGATGGAATTAATGTCCTGGGGATTTGCACTCTGGAGGGGTGGCGTCCCGTGCCCTCCGGTCCGACAACTTACCCTTCTTCTTGCTGTCGATGTTACTCCTTGTGTGAAAGGTTCTTTCAGGTACACAGCCTCTCTGCCTTCATTGGAGTGTGTGCCAAGATCCCGTTGATTCACCAGGTGCTGCGAGACCACCGGGTCAACGATCACAGTTGATCACTGGCTATCGATTGCCATGGCTGGCTGCTCTACTCACCAGATGGTGGGGAGACTTGGTCCGTATGGAGGCAGTTAAGGTCTGTGCCATGTGCACACTTCCTTGATACTCTGGTTTGCTTTTCACTTCCTGAATTGAGCAAATCCTTGCTGGATCTCGGAGAACAGCTATTCTTGTTAGTGCTTACTCCGGTAAGCATAACTATGTCAGCGTATGTTCCAAAGATGGATTGAATGTTGTCCAATGCATTGCAGCCTTTTGACCTTTTTCAGGGATGTGAATGATGGATGTGTCTTAATCAGGTTTAAATAGGCTTCTTGTGAGGCATGGTTAGCATAGGGGTTTTCATGGAAACCACAAACTGATCAGGCATTTACAGTAAAGCGAGCACAAACTTCTCTCTTTGGAGTACTCTGTTGCTGTATGGTCACTGTCCTATAACATGCATGTACTTGTATTCCACAATAGGCAGAAGTAGTAGGATTAGCTGATCTTTCCTGATTCCAGAGCGACAAAAGCTTTACAATAAACACAGTACCATTTTCAATAGCGCAATTGTCATCAGCTCTTGATAGTATCAATAGCCCAGTACCAAAGTGCTCTTTAGTTAACTTAAGACTCTCTCACAAAATGGCTTTCTCTCCTTACACTGCTAAACTCAGAAACTAATTAAAGAGCAGCACAAACAAGATATATCTCATGCTTATAGCACACTCTTATCTGTAGCTCAGTATCTTTTCATAAGTCTCCCTTTTACAGCTTTTACTAACACACAGCATTCACAGAGTGTAGCTGCAGCTTCCAGTGCTGTTACATTATCTCTGGATCTCAGCCTCACTCTTTGGTGCTCAGCAGCAGTCCCAATGCACCATCATCAGTTATTCAGTGGCACTTGTCAGTCTGTATTGTTCAGATTCATCGCTTGCCTAGTCTCTCTCTTCGGACTTGTGGCACCTCACCCCGTGCTGCTACTCTGCTTCTCTGCATCTCTCCAACTCTGCAGTGGATGTGCAGCCAGTATCTCCCTGTTCTGTTGCTGGTATATCATTAAACTACAATGTCCATTGGCTCCAATAGAGCCAAGGGTATCACATTAGAATAAAATAAGTTTCTTAAACTATGGAGATACTTTGAGTGATAAAGCTTGGAAAATTGTAGGTACTGCTAATCTGTGGATTGAAGTGAGCAGGAGTGAATATAAGGCATTAAAATCTGCTGGAAGTACCGAGATGCTGGTTATGTAGGGCTTTGAAAGTCAGTCAATCTCGAATTAGATTCACAAATTTACAGGCAGCAAGTGAACCATGTTGAGAAGAAGCATTATGCGGCAGGAATGGGGATTGTTGGTTAACATTCTGGCTGCTGCTTTTAGTACAAGCTGCAATCATGCAATTTTCTGTGAGACCCATGTAAGGAACATTACAGTAGTCCAAGAATGAGACACAAATGTACGATAGTAGGAAAATCATCAAATGCTTGATGTTCCTCACTTAAAATAAAGATTTGATTATGGGTGAAATGTGATGTTTAAGTGTCATGCAACAATCAAGGATAACAGCAACATTCTGCATATGATCCAAGTTTTGAAACTCCAAATCCCCATGTTTAAATCCACTTGATTGGCCCAGCTTCAGTCTTTGGTGATCTCCTATCATTAAATTGCATAGTTTGGAGATATTTCACTACCATATGATCGTGTAATGAAAGCTCAAATGAGAAAAAGAGTGGAAATACAAGTTATAATACAAACAAGGAGCGCAACACATATAAATATATAAATCATTTTAATAAATAAAACTTCATGATGCACATAAACACACATGTAATAAACATCAGACTGAGGAAGAATATAGCTAGTTCAGAAAAAATTTATATTTATCCCGTAGAGGAGATCACCTCTGCAGTAGGTGTCTCCCAATGAACATCAAAGAATAAAAAATGATGTACATAAATCATGGAGTAGAGTTAAAATGGTAAATTGAGTTGGGGTTTAGTAAGTGCTGGAGCTGATTTAAAGAAGTATTCACTTTAAGTCATTCCTTTTCCACTATTAAGTTCTACAAGATGATATGTCAGCAGACCTCACAGTCCAAGCATATGGTCTAATAGAGCATAAGTCAGATGCTAAATACTCCAGATCTTACTGGGTTGATTCCATATGAATGTGTGGAGCAACAGACAACAATTTGCAAATATCAGCTTAGCAGAAAGTACCTTAGCACCGGCTGGCTTGAAGGGAACAAACAGACATCTGTGAAGCCCAAACAAGCACACGGCTTGTCTGCGTTGGAGGGTAAGGGCTGAATGCTAGATATTCTATTTTATCAGGATATATTCTCTTCCAAAGAGTGGGTATAGCCCCCCTCCCCCCTAAAAAAAATGGCATGTAACCGTAAATTAGAGCAGGTAATGACTGTGAGTGAGAGGGGAAGATCTTGCTCAGAGTGTAGAGTTCAAGCTGGAAGATATTTCTAGGATGACACCTGGGCAGTGAGCTTGTGGGGTAGGGTTGATTGTCAAGTTATCAACAGTGATAGAGAGACCAGGTTGGTAAATACTTTTGGCTGGTGCAAATGATTAAGTTTGAGGTGGCAAGATGACATCCAAGATGACATGGCGGAAAAACCTTCAGTAACATGGGCCAATACAGATGGTGACAAATCTGAAGAGGATAGGTAGATATAAGTATCATCAACATACAGATGATAGTGAAATATGAAAGAGCTGATAAGTTTGCCAAGAGATGTGGTATAGATTGAGAAAAGCAGAGGATCTAGGACTAAGTCTTGTGCTACTCCAAATGATAGCGAAAGCAAAGAAGAGGTGGATCCAGAGAAATGAACACTGAAAGAGCGATTTGATAAGTAGGATGAGAACCAGAATAGGGCTGTGTCCTGAAAGACTAGGGATTGTAGTGGTTGTATGAGAAGAGAGAGGTCAGCAGTGTCAAATGCAGCAGATAGATCCAAAAGAATAAGAAGTTAGTAATGAGCTTTAGACTTAGCATTGATTAAATCATTATGCACCTTAGTCACTGCAGCCTCTGAGGAGTTTTGGGATTGAAAACCTGGCTGAAAAGTGTCCAATAAGTTGTACGAGTCAAGATAGTGTATGAGGTGGGTGTAGGCATGTCTTTAAAGTAGCTTGGAGGGGCAAAGGAGCTGAGGGATGGGACAGTATTTGACAGAGAGTTAGGGGTATATTTACTAAAGTGAGAGTTTTTAGAAATGGAGATGTTGTCCATAGAAACCAATCAGCTATTATCTTCTAGAAGGTGCTAGTGAAATGTTATGTGGAATCTGATTGGTTGCTATGGGCAACATCTCCACTTCTAAAAACTCTCACTTTAGTAAATATACCCCTAAGTGTTAGAATTGTTTTTTTCTGAATTAGAGTAATAGTTGCATACTTGAATAATGATGGAAAGATACCAGTAGAGAGATAGAATACAGCTAAGCACAGGACACAGAACAAGGCAAAGGGTAGATACTTGATCTCCATTTGTGGGATCAAATGAAGAGAAGGTGCCAGAGGGTAATGAGAAAAAAATTAGCAGGTTGCTGGATGAGAAAGGGCATACCATTTCATTTTTGAGTTTATCAATGGTCTTTGAAATAGGAAGCAAGATATTGGGTACTGATAGTAGCCATTGGGAGGGGTAAGGAAAAACTGATTTTAAAAGATGCTTGGGGTTAGAAGCTTGAGTAGAAATGAGGGATTTGGAATCTGTTTGTTTGGCAGTGCCCAGAACCTTTCGATATTTTTTTTACGCCATTAATGTTCTACTCTATGTAAGACTTTTTGTAGGTGTCTTGTTACTTTAGAATGCCATGGTTGAATCTAAGTTAACATGGTTTATTAAGGATAGCTGGAGCTACTTTGAGGGCTACTGTATTTCTAAAGATTGGTTAAAGTGTGCTACATCAATCTCAGGAGAAAGGAATGTGAAAATTGGTGAAAGCAGTTGTTGCAGACAGGCGGAAAGTTGTTGAAAAGTAAGAGTTAATATGTCTGCAAGTTAGAGAATGCTTGGAAGACTTCAGTAACAGTGAAATTGAAATAATGTAGAAAAACATGCAGGTGATAAAGATGGGATCTGAGAGGGAAGGAGTGTTAATGAAATCAGTAATTGAGAATAGTCTAGTGCAGAGGTTCCCAAATGCGGACCTCAAGGAATAACAACAGTTCAGGTTTTAGAGATATCCATGGTTGAGCACAGGTGGTTAAATCAAATTGACTGAGGTACTAATTCAGTCACTTGTGGTGAAGCATGGATATCCTTAAAACATGGACTGTTGGTTCCCAACAGTCCATGTTTTAAGGATATCCATGCTAGTCTAGTGAATACAAGTTCAAGGCAGTGGACATCCTAATGAGTAGAGGAGTCAGTCTACTGGGAGAAGCCTAAAGAGGAGGTTACAGAGTATAGTTTGGAGCACAAGGAGAATGTGGACTATCAATAGTGATGTTAAAATTACCTATGATAATGGTGGGGATGCCAGAAAATAAGAAGTAAAGGAGCTATGCAGAAAAATGTTCAAGAAATTGTTGGTGTGGATCACAGAAACTTGTAGAGATAATGGGTTGAAAATCCTGATAAAATGTACTTTAAAGATGTAAATGTGAGTGATGGAACCTATGGTTACACTGTAAATGTGCAATATTGGGACAGTAATACATTATGTCAACACCACCTCCTTTACTGTTTCCAGGCCAGGAGGTGTGTGTGTGTGGTGGAGAGCACTGTGAAAGTGCTGCAGGGGAGGCCATGTCTGATGGTGTGAGCCATGTTTATGTTATTGCCAGAAGGTTGAGGTTGTTTGAGATAAAGAGGTCATGGATGTATGTTAATTTGCTACAAAAATAGCATGCATTCTTTAAGGCACATTTAAGTGATTTAGAGGGTGATGGGAAACACGTGATATATCTATGAGGCTAGTTGGACTTCTATACTGTTGTGATCGGATGTATGTGTGGGAATGCTATCAATATGCTGACCGCAGTGATTCCATCGCACAGAATCCCGGCGCCGGTAACCGGACTTCCAGAATCCCGAAGGCAAGTAGCGGGGTTGGGGTAGGGTTAGCATGAGGGCTAGGGGTAATCACTAGTGGGAGGGTTAGGGTTAGGTACTAAGGGTGGAGGGTTAAGTTTATGGTGTGGAGAGGGGGAGGCTAGGGTCAGGCACCAGGAAGGGAGGGTTAGGTTAGGGAGAGGGAGAGGGTTAGAATACTGACCGCCAAGTGTCTGTATTCTAACCCTGCCGGGATCCCAAGTGTCGGCATCCCGTATATGTGTGGGCAGTGCTCTGTGAGTGAGGAGGCAGATCTCGACCATGGGCCGGAGAGGGAGGTTGCTACACATCTGCCCCACCTGCAGTGCAGCATGGTTTTGCAAGGTGCAAAGTTACTTGCTCTTTGTTGCTTTGCTCCTATTTCATAATCAGACCATTTGTGCATTAAAAACACACAGCTTATCCCTAGAATGAGTGTTACTATGTCTGATTAAGGCACAGGCTACATCTGACTCAAATTGTCAGCTGACCAAAAGAGATATATTGCACTGTGTTATACAGTACCCCTTTCAGACTTAAGATCTGAGAAAATGCTGGGTCTACAGTATCTACCCTGCAAATTCCCAGGTCTCAGCCCAACCCTGGAAAAGTGCAGGGTTGTAGACCTTGGACTTCGCCCCGGGTTTTTTTCACACACAGCAATATCCCAGGTCCATGTGTGTTCACGTGTAAAACCCCCGAATTTTGATATGAAATTGGTATCAGACTATGTAAAAGCCAGGCCATTATGGTATGATAAACTATGACTCACTGAACAACATCTCAAACATAGGTAATAACAATTGCAAGCAAGTCCAGGTATTACAGGGTGTGGTATGATATGTCCACAGTCATAATGTCAATATTGACCATGTCAACATCAACTTGTAGATAGTGGTGAAATGCCGACATGTTAGAATGTTGATCTATCATCTCTGGTGGCCCAGTGGTGACTTACCTTGCCCCCGATGGCAGCAGCAAATTCAGTATGGCTTTACGGGTCCAGGCGTTCATGTGATTGTCACTTCTGGTTCAGACCTGTTATTCTCCAGCATTTTGGTGCGTATTTCTCCCCTAACTGTCATCCATATCCCTCCCTCTAGCCCCTTCCTTTACACTCTCCTCACAGCCTACCCTAACCCTCCTGATTATAGCCTAACCCTAATTTTGACATTCAGAGCCTGGCTGAACTGTGCACTCCCACATGCAGAGAGGGCAGTCCACCTGACAACCTTTTAAAAGAAAAACAAAGAGGTTGAGGGATCAGCAAAGATCCCTCCTCGCAACCCGGGACTCTTTTCCATAGGGAAGGAGCAGGTGTGTGGGAGCAAACTCCTTCTGAAGATGGTGAATACTCCAGCAGTCAAGCTCTGAAAATATTGTATTTTCGGAGCTTGATGAATTTAAGCCATATTAGTGTATGGACAGAGCAGGACACATCGGCAGAGAAAGGTAAGAAGGACATATCAGTTATACCTCCTGCATTACCTTTATGATGAAAGGACCCAATACTTAATTTCTCCAAAAGCAGGTGAAAATTAAGTGATAATGAATAGACCCCTAAGTGAGATATCTTCTTTAAACCTTTACTAAGGGCCTTAAAATCCCCATCGGCAGATAATGCGTGCAACCTCAAAGTTATGTAACCAACTTAAATAAAATAAAGAGACAGACCAAGTATATATGCGATCAAAAATATATGGTCAGCTTTATTTATTTTACAATCAGAGTATGGTGGCATAAGAAAGAACGGCCAGTAACCTGACGCCCCACACTTGACTTAGGGAAAGAAGATGTAAAACACTCACTGAATGGGCCAATATCCCAATTCAAGTGTAATAGTGATATAAAACTTGCAAGGGCCGATATCCCTCTCTGGCAAGTGAGACGGTATCCAGCCCCATCCCAATGGACTATTTTAGCCCTCTCCGACGAGAGGTGCCGCTGACCCCAGTAGGGTAAAATCAGCCTAACCAGTGCATTGAAGGAGGCGCACCGCTCATACTGCAGCAAGGTGGACGCTTTATAGATACTGCCATTCTTTCCCGCCATGCAAGTTCCCAATGATGGAACAAGCCCGCCACCATACAACCTACCCTCTAAAACCTCCCCACACCGAACAAAAAACACTCTATAAATGAAATTTGTCCCTGCTAGGCATCTTGTACCCCATTAAAGGGTGATGCTCCACAAATATACCCCCCCCAACCATGCACCTACATCACCAGGAAAGGCTAGCACAATATCGGACAAAATTATCACGACATCTGGCCACAGCCAAGCAACCCACCCAAATCATGAACAAATAGTGTGCCGCTAGTAAAGCGACATCTGCCGGCACAAATCATTCCCTCCCAGGTGAATTGCTAAGACCAAAGGAGAACCAAAGTCCTCCGCTGACGTCCGTATACAGGGCACTAATGCCTCCCAACCCAAACTAGCAAAGCGGGATGACCTGCCCAAAATATAAACAAGTGTCCGATAAACAAAATGAGCTGTAATCCTGTAAACCACCTGCAATACATGAAACATACATGAGTATGGTGATTATGACATATTGCAGAGGGAGGTGATGGGGGGAGGGAAAGGGGGGGAAGGAGGACTTGACCCGAGGTAAAAACCTACAAAAAACCTGCTGGATCTTTTTATATTGCTTAGTAATGTCATTCTCATATTTCTGTTGTTTATTTGATTACACAAAGTTAAACTATAGCATTAGCCAAACGTTGTCCTAAGCAGGGCAAAATCCCTCGAGACCCCCACCGGTAAGGTGGCAAGTTGGCCGGAGCACTCAAGTCCACAAACAAACATTACACGTCATTAGTCCCTCATGAATATAGGCATAGGACTTCCATCATCATAGAACCTGAATCTCCTGCAGAACTGAGACTGCCAGAAAGACTCTGAATGCTGCCACAAAGTCTGATAGGCAATCATAGGACTGAGGAGCCAAGGACCGACATGCAAAAACTCTCCATGGCGGCTTGAGAATTGAACAGGGTATCATCTGTGCTGATGACTCCATTCCTGGCAACAACAGAAGCGACAATATCGATCCCTGGGGTGGCGGTAGTAGGGGATCCGGCCACATCGATGTCTGAAACAAAAGAAAAAGAGGGCCGTATCGAAATTCAGGGTCCTTTGCATTAGGCGCAGGCGCAGCAGTGTAAAGAGCAAATGAGACACAAGGAACAACAGCCTCAAATCATACCTAGCTGCTTAATTAGTGGATTCAGCACTCCGACATATCGGATGCTGGGGGAGCAAACAATGCCAACCCTTGTATAAACAGAGCCCCCGACTGTTATGACAGCAGGGGCCTAAAAAAAAAAACCCTACTGACACAAGCAACACAGCGATGGCTCCTGAATCCAGGGATGTAGTATTCCCCGATATATGCAACCCCACATAAACACTGACCGAGCTTCTCTAAGCCATTAGGAGACCACAACCCACAGCCCGGGAAAACCCAAGCCAGGGGCGTGTCCCGTTATTACATAGGGCTGTGTATAAGATATGGTGTGCTTAGAAGAATGTTGTATGTGGGGGTGGTGGACTTGGGTCAAACCTGTTTCCCTATGTAAGATTTATATATAAATATATGATTAGGTATATATGAATGGGGATCAGATGCAATGTAAGCTGTGTAGCTCACCTAAATCCTGTGAACATGTATTTGTAAAATAAAAAGGGGGGGGTGTGCGTGTATAAGATATGGTGTATTTTGAAGAGCGTTGCATGTGGGGATGGACTCGGGTTGAACCTGTATCTGTATATAAAATATATATGATTAGGTCTCAATTGGGATAGGGATGAGATTACCATGCAAAAATGTGTAGCTCGCCTAAATCCTATGAACCATATTTGGCATATAAAACATTTTCAACACCAAAATGTAAAGTATAAAACAAATATTCCCAAAGGCCAGATACTGAGTCTGAGGAGGAACTGGACCACTGAGGGGATAATTGAAATCACACCAGCAGTCATCGCATAAATGTACCTTATGTATGACCTCACAATGTATTAGACAAAGCTCTCAAATTAAAACGGTATGGAAAAGCACCCACTCATGGGTAAGAAAAAACAACCGCAGGCGCCGGCTATAGGGAAAGGGCCAGAAAACCCTACGTGAATAAAATGCAATCAACTACCGAAAGTATCAGGGAAATTATACGGACAAAAGAAAAATTACCCCAGAACGAAGTGGTCCTATGCATGCACGAGCACCGGCTACAGGTAAAGAGCATAAATTACTGTACAGGGATTAATACAATTCAACTACAGAAAGTATAAGGGTAAATCATATGGGCAAAAGAAAAATGACGCACCGACACGTGGTGTTCCTATGCATACACACTTATGACCAAAAGGGTGGTCCCAACATTTTATAACAGAAAGACAGTAAACAAGTGAAGAATAACAGAATAGGAGATGATAGGCTCCTAATACTTGATTTTAGACTATGAGTCCATGATACCATTCACAAGCTGACTCCAACTTGAGCGCATGGTGGGAGGGGGAGCGGCACACGGTTCAAGTCTCTATGTGGTCATAGGGTCCCAAGACACTCCCAAACTCTATGAAACTTAGGGATACCCATGTAATGTAATTTAGTACATTTATGAAATAGAAAATATGTAATAGCGTGATATTAGTAATAGTGTGCAAGAACACATTTGTGATCGATTAACTGATGAATACTCCATGATACATATTTTCCTTATCCACACTTCTCTGCTGCACTTATTTTCTTATCTATGTGCATGACTAAACATGAATGTTTTCTGTAATAAATGAGTTTAATGGACGATACGGTCTTATTAAGATTGAGGTAATTAATTGCTTGTATTAATATTAAATCAATATAACTTCATTGTGCGTACTGACTTATAATTTTCGAATGGCAACCATGTGCATGACTATAACATGAATATTTTGCTGTAATAGATGAAGGGCATATGACAAAATGTTAACGCAATAATCTAATAAGGAACCGTGCAGAAGAACCGCAGAACAAAGGGCCAAAGGCACCGTGGTTACTGACATGCTGACTTACGGCCCTACATGTGTGGAGTTTGTATATTCTCCCTGTGCTTGCGTGGGTTTCCTCCGGGTACTCCGGTTTCCTCCCACACTCCAAAAACATACTGGTAGGTTAACTGGCTCCAAACATAAATTAACCCTAGTGTGTATGTGTGTGAGCCTGTGGTAGGGATCATAGATTGCAAGCTCCACTGGGGCAGGGACAGATGTGAATGGCCAAATCAAATATCCTCTGTAAAGTGCTGCGGAATATGTGTGCGCTATATAAATAACTGGTAATAATAATAACTGGTAATAATGATAACATATGCTGTAACGCACTTAACATGTATAAAAAATGCACTGCATTTATTAATTAAATAAGTGCTCTACCAATAGTATTGATTAATAAATCTGTTTTGTATGACTAGATGAATAAAACTGATTTGTTGACAATGACCAGCCGCTGTGAATAGACCAAATAAAAAGATGTGCGTAGGTGGGCTGGTAAGCTTCTGAGGAAACGGCATATGGCCGAGAAACGAGATATGCCACGGCCTTGTAGTCGTGGGTTATGTATGAAATGAGCCCTCACAATAACACAAACAACAAGCGAGCATAAGACCGCCGTCTCCGGACACAGAGCAGCGAGGGAACCTCCCAGCCCTGTATATTACATATTCCCACAGCCTAGCCCAGGAGCTGCGGCTGACATGAGCGCTGGAGAACTGCTTTTTGCCTGCAACCAGATATGAATACAGCTGCCTACCTAAAGTCATTTTTTAATATATTAAACTGTTGGCTTACCGACACATAACTTACCGCATTCGTAACCATATACCTAATGCCCGAAAGGACCAACTTAATAGCACCCTTACCACTGTGCGTATCATTCAGCCTGTTATTACTGAATATGCATGCACTGCATAATCTTTGTATAAAAGAAAAGGAGGAGGGAGAGGCCACACACATTTTTTAACTGCTGAGCCCGTGTGACGTATGCCGCAAGTGCAGCCTTGGTGCTAAATCTTACCCCCACACCCCCAGACTGCGGAGACCGTAGGGGTGTCAGAGCACCCCCACTGCCACCAGCTGTCCGGCAATAGACCCAGAATCCAGTGCGGCAGCACCAGCGCGACCAGCTTGAACTATATTACAATTGAAGGCAATGGGAAACTCATGGCAGCAAGCATGCCTTGCTGCGCTGTGAGGGGTACAGGGCTGTAATAGCTCACATAAACATAGCTCACACAGAGATAGCTCATGCAGTAATAGGTCATCTAAAGATAGATCAAGCAGTTATAGCTCACACAGTGAGGAGGGAAGGGGGGCGGGGGGACTATGAAACCCAGATCTGCAGTATCATCCAGGGGCAAAAAAAGGGCGTGCCATGGGTAAGCTATACTGAAGAGAGGAATGTATAGGATAAAGAATAGATCAGAATAAGAAGAATAAGAGATAAAGATGAAAGCAGGAAAGACATGTATGAGAAGAAAGAGGGGGAAAAAATACCAAAAACAAAGACCAGAGTATTACAACCTTATGACTGTGCAGAGGCAGTATTACATTGCTGACCTACCCACACTCCTATTAACCACACCCCTTAAACAACACTCTACAAATCCTAACCTAATGTCAATCTGACCATAAAAAACTAACACTCCCCTACCTAACTTTATTAACCCCACGCATCCCTGCCTAGGGGTTTTATGTGCCCTCTGACCTATCCGAACCTCGGTTATCTTATTCAGTGTGCACTGCTGAACACAGAATCCCGATGGTTGGGAATCTGCGCAAGTCCCGGACTTGTACCGCGCATGTGCAGTATGGGTTCCATGTGTTCGCACGCAGTCCAGCAGCACACTGTCAGTTTCTGGGCAGGAGGGGGCGGCGATGGCCTCTTTTTTCCGAAATGGAGGCATGTTGCCGGCTTTGGAGGGGGTGGGACATATCCTTGCCTCTTTGTAGTATCTGTGGTGGCCGGATTGCGTGACCCCAATAGGTCACTTAGCCAGCCGATGTTATTGCAGATTATCTGATGCAGCACCCTTGGACCAGCTCAGATAAGTAATACATGCAGGAAGCATGACGTCTTCTGCTGCATTACCATAATTGAAAGGACGGAATTGCAAAGCTGCTTGCGTGCAGCTTTGCAATTCCATCCTGTGCTGAATCAGGTCCTAAGTTTGGTGCTTTTTGTTGGGAGTAGGGTCGGCTCTTGGGTCTCTGACCAGTGCAGTCCAACGGAGGCACCACCCTATAGACTACAACGCGCAGTCCTCTGACCATCCCGATTTTAGCGGGACAGTCCTGTTGTTTGGGCACTGTCCCCCTGTTCCACCCGCTGGCCGAAGTGTACAATGGGAGGTCGGGAGGTTGGGAACACTCAGGCTCCGCTGCAGCTCTGCTTTGCTAAGCAGAGAGCCACAGTGCTGGTGAAGCTGAATGGATGCCACCCACATGCGCACAGTGTCCTTTCAGTGCAGGGAGATGACTGGGGGCAGCCCAGCTGCTAACAGAGTGCTGGGCATGCCAAAAGGGCATGCCCCCGAGATGGCGTTATGTAAAGGGCATGGTCTATGGAAATTAGACCACACCCCCTTTTTGGTCACACCAAGATCTCAAGGGTTGGGCGCCAAAAAATGGTCACACAGGGTGCTGCTCCACCTGGCACCGTCCCTGGTTGGGAGGTGGGTAAAATGGATAAGACATGTCACTGTTGCAAGGTATGGGTAACTGTCTCGTGGTTCTACAGAAGGGGTCACCTAAAAATGACAACAGCAAATACTAAATGACATAAAATACAAAGGAAAAGTATTTGCAAGATCATCCAAATAGTTTTGACCATAACCTATCTTGAACCTCACCGTATGTCCATTTGCTTTAATGCTTACAACATTTGTCATTTTGCATCTTTGGGATTTATTCTACTTTGGCTATTTTACATTATGTTACTGTTACTACTTTGTTTTCACCACAATAATGTCTAAACTTCTCAATTTATTCTTAGATATCATTTCATGCATATAATGTAAAAATAACCATAATAATTATGTTCATTTTGTGTTTCTTTAATTGTTGACTGTAATAGTTTTTCTTCCTTCCTTTTATTTCAAATCTCTACTTTGAGGCCCTAGAATTACTCAGCTCTCCGTGCTAATCATCGACAAGGGCTTTGCATTTAAAGATAGATTGTAAACTTCCTAATTAAAGCTTTGCAACGCAGGAGCCTGAAAAAGGCCCAGTTAGAGGTTAGGGGCTGTCAATGTGTGTGAGCTGAATATTCTGGAGAAGCACTGACCTCAGCTTACAACACAGCATAAAATGTGTGAATCATGTTAACTGTTTGTGAGCAAAACACAATGCTGTACATCAAGCCAATTACTACTGAATGCAAACACCTGTAGTGTGAAATATTACCATATTGGAAGCGAAGGCTTTTTCCTTTCTTCAGAACTTAAGTAACTATGATGTATAATCAATTTAAAAAGGAATAGCATTGAAACTGCACAAATTTGTGTCAGAAATAGAATTTTATCTCAATCACATATTGTACCTGTGTAGACTTTCTTACATATTCTCAGTGGTGTAACTAAGGTATTTGGAGTTCAGGGCGCGTTAAAAAATGGTGCCCCCTTTCCCAATTATGTGTGCATGTCAACAAGTGGGCATGGCCACATGACAGAGGGGGCATGGTTACTGTAAATGGGGGCGTGTCAACATGGCACACCACCATTTCTCGTCACTTTGGGAACATTCCTTTCGATTCCATATGCACCTTAATGCACTAAGTAGTAGTGCCCTCTTGCACTGCCCACTGTAGTAGTGCCCCTTATGCAATGTACCCAGTAGCAGTGCCCCTTATGCAGTGCCCCCTCTAGTAGTGCCCCTTATACAGTGTTCCTAGTAGTGCCCCTTATACAGTGCCCTCAGTATTGCACATTTATTCAGTGCCCCCAGTAGTACCCCTTATACAGTGCCCTCAGTAGTTCACCCTTATACAGTGCTCCCAGTAGTGCCCCTTATACAGTGCCCATAGTAGTGCCACTTATAAGTGCCCCTTTTGCAGTGCCCCCCGTAGTGCCCAAATACAGTGCTCCCAGTAGTACCAGTTATATAGTGCTCCCAGTAGTATCCAATTATTCAGTGCCCCCAGTAGTGATCCATATACAGTGCCCCCAGTAGTGATCCCCATATGCAGTGCCCCCAGTAGTGACCCTTATACAGTTCCCCAAGTAGTGGACTCTACTATGCAATGCTCCCAGTAGTGCCCTTATACAGGACCCCCAGTAGTGGTCCCCCCTATGCAGTGCACCTTATACAGTGCTCCCATTAGTGGTCCCCCTATGCAGTGCCCCCAGTAGTTCACCTTATACAGAACCCCCACCCCCCCTATGCAGTGCCCCTTTTACAGTGCCCCCAGTAGTGGTCCTGCCTATGCGGTGCCCCCAGTAGTGGTCTCCCCTATGCAGTGCCCCTTATACAGTGTCCCCAGTAAATGACCCCCATTTGCAGTGCCCCTTATACAGTGCCCCCTATGCAGTGCCCCTAGTAGTGGTCCCCCCACTGTAATGGGGAGTTTGCATTAGCAGAGAATCGGGTGACAACAGGCTGGGTATGACCTGATAGCAGAGTAGACTGTCACTATAATGTGCAAGTGGATAGTGCTGGGAGCAGTAGTGCACCAGACAATAGTTAAACCAGGGTATATAAATGTGCTTGGCCAAGATGGATGTGGTGTTAATAATGTGATGCAGTTGGTGCTGGTGGTGATTAGTCCACACATGGTACAACTTAACAAGTTCTTGGATTAATTTGTAAAACAACAAGTGGCTAATGACACAGGGATATCTCCGGTGTAACAGTGGTATGCAGATCATAGATATAAGCAGCCTGGAGCTCAGGGTGTTGCTGGGTCTTGTAGTGCACCAGAAGTGACAGTGACTAATAGACTGGGAGATGTTAGCAGTGATGTCCTGTACTATAATGGTGGTGGCATAGTATACTTGCAGTCCAGCTACTGTATGTGGTTCAGGGTGGCTCAAAACTGTGAGTCTCCTGGGTCTGTCCATCCTCATGGAACGCCAGGGAGTAAAGACATGCTTAGAATCCACACATAGGTAGTAGCGCATGTCAGGCTTAGTCCTACCTTTCAGAAGCTGGAAGGAGGCAGCATAGAAGCACACTCCTTCCAACAGTTTGCGCGTAGTTCTGGTAGGGTGTGTCGGCAGAATAGTGTGCTATGCAGAGTTGTATGGACACATAAATACATCTGTTTTTTGATGGATCTGTAGCACCAGAAATAAGGCTGGTGTAAGTGTACGCTGCTGCTGATGGTGTTGTGTATCACACACAGCATATGGATAGGGGGAGTCCACACAGAAAGATGTGCACAACTCTGCTTGCTAGCAAATATCCGCATTTAGGTCTGTGCAAGTTGCGCGGGAGTAAATATGACTGACTAGCATTCAGTTCTGCATCAGCCCTTTTGTACTAAAAAATATTGAAATATCACATTCATACCTACCATACATAAATGCTGTGATTGCCTATCAAAGTTTCAGGAGTTGTACAACAGACCAGTGGCATATTAACAATGGGTGCATGGTATGCAGTGCACATGGGCCCCCAAGCAAGGAGGGGCCGCTTGCTCTCTGCATGCAGAGCAATAGTAAATTACTAGTGCCATTCATCAGGGCAGTTTTTGGCTTTGTTCGTTGCCTCTCCTGCTACAAATGTCACTTTAATTATCTCATCCTAGGCATGACTTAATCTAAAGGTAGTAGGGGTGGAGCTAATGGTTTTAGTTTCTTAAATGCCTCTGCAATAAACACAACACCAGCTTTAGAGAACTAAACCATTTATTTACAAAAATATAGCGTCTCTTCATCTTATATCTTACACACCTACGTCATATATAGCACGACATCTTAAAGGAAAATATCTTCTACAACATTACCAACTTTATCAAAATATCTTCACATTTAAATAAGCTCCTAAAACTTTACTAAATGATGTTTAATACACAACAACTTCTATTTTAGCATTTATGGTCCTTTAAGGATCTATCTTGAAAGCATTGTTTCAAGTTATAATACTCAGATGGTTCTCTTCTCGCTCCTATTTTAACCATTGAGGTAGATGAGATTGTAACTTTAGCTACTAATAAACATAATTGTAGCTTCTCTACAAGATATACAGCATATGCAGGGAAATAACTACCAATGTCACAGCATACCGGTATACCACTTCTTATGTGATAGTTGTGGAGTATCCGGCAGAAGTTCCTGTTCCTTTTGATAGGATTTGCAGTGGAGCATTTTTGCACTTTCAGTCCACAGATATAAATGCCCAAATGGGGCTCCATTGCACTTAGTAGAGTAGAGCAGTCAGCCGTGGGGCAGTGAGTAGATACACAAGTCCCAAAAATGTTTTGATGTGGTATTCAGTGACACTCATAAGAACATACAGCTGTCGTATTGAGTTTACATCTGCCTTCAACTCCCAAGATTCCTAGGAAAAGGAGAGAAATCAATGTGATCACATATAACTTAAAATGAATACCATGGGTAGCTCTTGTTGGCTACAGCCATTATTAAACCCAAGCTCAAGTGACTGTCTTACTCTAAAGTTAAGTCTCATGTGCCCTCCAGATTTCCAGGGGCAGTACCAGTTTTTATCAAATTAATTTATGGACTGTAAGGGCAATATTCAGTGAGATAATAGGTTTCCTAGAACCACATCACAAAGTTTACATCTACCGCAAGCTGTCTTTCCCGTAGGGTTCATTTTGCTCACTAGTACTTGAATTCTCTCTGAGCCCCAAACTTAAAATTAGTAAGGCATATTAACATGTGGGTATTGCAAAGTAGTAGAGTTTGATTAAACAAGGCAGGAATAGAGAGTTCCAGTATTGCAGAAAGCTGATGCTGGCAATTATTAGAATTAAATCCAGAAATTAGACCAAAGTCATGGTCACCCACCACCCAGGGGGTGCCAGAGATAGCCCTGGGCTACCAGCTCATGCCTGATGTGCCCTGGAGAGGGGAAACCCCTTTTTTTGGGGATCTCCACCTCCCAGGAATCCCCATCCTGGGTTGACTAGCAGTCAGGTGTAAATGCTTTGGCTGGGGGATCCGGTGAAAGAGTACCCCGTCTGTGGTATTACACCCCCACTAGAAAGAGTCCGTTGCTGTTTATGGAAAATACAGTGGACCCCTATTTTGTACCCTGTAATTCCAGAACCAGGACTAGCTCACTGAGCCAGGTGCTGATTGGTGAAGAAAACAGGAGAATCCTATGTTTTTTTTCCCCTGTATTTTCACAACCAGGTTTGGCAGGTGCTGGTTGTGCTTTTAGGGGGGAACCCACATCATTTTTTTTTAGTTTTCAGTCAGTAATGGTGTATGAGTTAAACACTCGCACTCTATTACATTGCCCTAGTTGTATCATCAAAATGGCAAAACATCTGGATGCGCGTTTTGCCATTGCAAGTTGCGGGGGTGTGAGAAATATGTGAGTTTGCATGTTCTCGCACCCTATTACAGTATTCATAGGGTGATAAAAATGTTCAAGTATAATTCTATACTTGCACAATTTGAAAACTCGGACCCTGTTACATTTTGCCCCATGTCTCTGTTTCTAGTTGTTCAAATACTAGTTGATAGACTGAGAATCTTAAATCCTCTCATGATACTCTGATCATTATAATATACTGTACTCTGTCCATTAAGCATGGATCCACTGGTAGTCCCTTGTCAAAAGAACTCTTTTAGCATTTGGTGTTTTTTATAGAAAAGCAAGTAAATGATCAAGCACAAACCATGCATTGACATTACTATAGTGCATCACCTGGTCCAGCTGCAATTCGTGATTCCAATCCAGATTCTGGGAATCATGCTCCTTCTGGGGTGTTCTCTCTGTTGCCTTTACTGAGATTTGATGGAGAACCCAAAGCTTGCAGGAGGTTTTCTCAACCAATGTTCAATTAAGTTTGAGTTTAAACCAATATATTTCTTGTTCATAAAAGCAAAGGTCACATACATCATCTCCTTCAGGGAAATGGACATTCCATATCTATATAATTTCAGTTTCTTTGTAGAACTACTTAGCAAGATACTTGAGAAGTGTTGTTGTGCCTCTTCTGCTGTCTCTGGAGTCTGGTGTCTCAGTGGACAGTATGCTGTTCAATTTAGAGCATTGGGTTCTAAGATTCACTGGAATAATGAGACTTTCACAGTAGGCTGCTGGCAGTGTCTCAGAATGAGCTAAAGACAAGCTATTCCATAGAGAACTATGGACCTGATTCAGATGTGGATGCAATGCAGATAACTACACAGTTGAGCAAATATTGTTCAACTGCACAAGTATCGCGGTCAAACGGCACACAAGCCAAGATATCTTAGATTCTGCTCACAGTGAGGAACTCTTTCTAAAGTGAATGACATTCAGGAATCATTTTGGGGTGGTCTCGTGGAGTGGTGGCAAAAAATCAGGCATAACAGCCATTTTTGAGCTGTGTCCCAGCATATTACTGTGATGTTTTACGCAGAAAACTTGGCGCAAGTGTCTCGATTCCCATTCTGCGCGACCTTAGGGTTACTCAGATCATCAAGTATTAAAGGATCTGCAACTACCTATGCATGATTGTATGCATTTACTTGGATCTGTGAACCTGCCGATGGGCTCCTCGGTACATCTCTAGGCGGCTGCATGCATTATCATATCTTCTTACAGCAGCTGTGATTGTATTAATATTAGAGATGTGCACCAGACCATTTTTGCTGGATTTGGCTCTGATTCATCATCCAGATTTGGATTTGCCAAACTGCCGTGACCGGTTTTGGATTAGTTTTTTTACAAAAATTTACGAAACAAAGCTCAAATCACATAATTTTTTTTTTGTTCCTAGACTACTATTAACCACAATAACATTAATTTCCAGTCATTTAAAGTCAATTTAGACCACCTCACAGTTCACCATTTTGTTTTCATCACTATTGGCCAAAGGCTGCGGTAAGCTGGCTGGATAATAAACAACAGAGCAGCGACATAGACACTGCAGTTCAAAGCACATCTATGAAACATGGCCTCACAGCAGTGGCAGAAATGAAAGGTAGTGCAAGATGGAATTGTCCTTGGCTTCTCCAACACACCCTTATGTTGGATATTAAAAAGGACATGCATACTTTAACAAACCAAGCACTTCAGCAATAGGGACTGCCATTTTTGTGGCTGAAGTGCTTGGTTTGTTTGGGCTCCCACAAAACAAGCTACCAATCATCTTAAGGAAACAACTCTACAGTGGCAATATGTCCCCGTCAGTGCCAACCTCACCCTCATCAGTGTGTACATCATCCTCACACAATATTAATTCATCCCCGCTGGAATCCACCATTACTGAAGTACTGTGGTGTAATTGCTAGGAAAGGTCTTCCTCATGGAATTTCCAGTTAATTTTGATGAACATCATCTTTTCCACATTTTGAGGAAGTAGCCTCCTACACTGTTTGCTCACAAGGTTCCCAGCTGTGCTGAAAACTCTCTCTGAGTACACACTGGAGGGTGGGCAGCTTAAGTAATGCAAAGCCAGTTTGTATAAGGGCCTCCAAATTGCCTTATTTTCCTCCTAGTACTCAAAGGGACTCTTTGACATGTCTATTTGTACAGTGTCATGAAAATAATCCATAATCCACCACCATTCTTTGGATTGTTAACATATCAGATGGAGTTACGGTAGAGGTGTCACTAATGTTGGGAAATTCTTTTAGACCTGACCAGATGTCTAAATGTTGGGTTGACTTATCTGCATCACTACTGGGTCTTTTGGGAAAGCTGATTTTTTTTCTGGCCGCTGCTGAAGAAACTGAATGAGGAGACGTCGTAGTGACATGTGTCACTTGAGCTGCCAATTTGCTCACCAGGAGCTCATTGCATCTTTAAAGATCTGGGTCAGTTGGATAGAAAGACACAGCATACTACTTAAACCTAAGATCAAGCACGGTTGCTAAAATATAGTGATCACATTTCAATATATTGGCCACCCATGGATCCTGGTGAAGCAAATAAAGGACTTGATCTACAAGTCTGGCATACTTTGTGGATCCACTTTGTTTAATCTCCTCCTTCAATTTCTCCAGCTGATTTTCCAAAAGCTTAATTGGGGGAAACACCTTATTCAAGCTAGCAGTGTCAGCACTCACTTCACATGTTGCTATTTCAAATGGATTGAGCACCTTGCACAAGACAGAAAGTACTCTCCACTGTGCTGGGATAAGGTACTTCCCTCTACTCTCCCAATGTCATGGCTTGCTGTATAGCTATGGATGGCTTTTTGCTGTTCCTCCATCCGCTGAAGCATATAAAGGGTGGAGTTTCACCTTGTTACCACCTCTTGCATCAGTTGATGGCAGAGCAAATTAAATTGTTCTTGCAGGTGCTGCAATCTCCTACATGCTGTTGCTGAATGGCAAAAATGTCCCCACATTTTTCAGACCACAGACAGCATCTCCTGCATGCCCCTGTCATTTAAAAAAAAACCCTGTACCATTAAGATGATTGTGTGAGCAAAACAGGGGATGTGTTGAAATTCACCCAGCTTTAATGCTTTCACAATATTTATGATATTTGTTATCAGAAATTACAAATCCTGAGGACAGTCCACGTGGGGTAAGCCATGTTTCTATGACATCTCTGTGTAAAACCCACTGCATTAATTCTTTATATGTGATGCATTTCTAATACTAGCATAGCCATCATGGTGACAGTGATCTGCTGTGCAACTGGGTGAGAGCTGTCATACTTGTTATCAAATACTTGTCATGAGTTCGCTACAGATGATGAAATAGCGTGTTGGTTTCTAGATGCTTAATATCCCTACCTCTACTTACTGAGGTTCCACAATGGCTACAGGTGGCTTAACAAATGTTGTAAGGATTTCTGTAAAAATAAGTCCACACAGAAGAGGTGGATTTGTTGGTCCTATGCCCAGGCATGACAATGGCCTTCTTCTTATCATGGAAAAGAGCTGCTTCCACTGGTGCCTGACTTACACAAACAACATCCTCATTCTTAAAATCCTCATTAGTGCCAGCATCAGCTACATGTACACAAATATCTCCCTCATCCTCTTGCAATTCCATGTTGGCATCCTCAATTTCAATGTCATCAGCAATACTTATGCTGCTCATCCCCACAAATACAGAGGGAGCAGAAACTGTGGAAAGCGGCCTCCCTGAAAGGTCAGGCTCACACATAGCACTTGTGGACACACTTAGACTTTCCTCAGGGATTTGTAACAATTGTGTTTCTGAACACAGGGCCTGTTTCAGAGCCACTCGTAAGCGGCCGCTCGTTCGCTCTGAGCGATGTTCGCACATCTGCGCATGCGTATGGCTCGTAATGCACATGCGCCAACCAGTCAGTGCGGTTGGAAATCATGTGTTCGCAAAATAGTGAGTGCCTGCTAATTTGAGTGATAGGATGAGGCGTTTGTGGGTGGTAACAGGGGAAGGTGCTTGAAAACGGGGAGTGGAGATCCGAACGCAGGCGTGCCAAACGATCAAAACGGGTGTTTTAAGGGTGTGCATAATTAACAAAGCAGCGTCATCGGCCAGGTTACTTGGTTGTCTCTTAGCCTGAACTGTTCGCATGATTGTGGTAGGAAAATCCAACCACAAGCACTGTGAGCAGTTCAGACACCTTTCGATGTACTCGATTTATCTAATAAATAGCGGAGATGACGTATGATGCGAACGGCCAGGGGGCATCTTTACAAAATAGCGAGCGCATGTTTTGTTTGCTCGCTCAGACATAGAGGCGTCCACAGACCGCAAAGAGTGAGCGCTCAATTTAAATAGCCGGCCCCTTTTTCTGAACGAGCGAGTGCAAATAGTGTCCGGCTCTGAATCAGGCCCACAGTTTGATCTATTGCCTTAGTGGTTTACAGTTTTTTACACATTTCCTAAAGTCTGAGTGAAAAGGTGTTTCATTGACATGAGAAGGCAGAAGATGTCTCACTGACAGTTGCAGAACCACTACTCAGAAATAAAGGCCAAGGCCAGAGCCTTTCCTTGCCACTGCGTGTGGTGAAGGTATGTTGCCAATTTTCAGTTTTTCTGAACTAACCTTTATAGGTGTTTTTGTCTTTACCCCTGTAAAATTTCTATTTTTTTTATTTCAGATACCCTCGTTTTTTAAACCCTCTATGCCCTTGAGCATCAGCTTTAGATGATAGTGAAGGACTAGTATTGTAATCATGACTGGTTGAAGCAGCTGTAGTGCTAGCATTTGCTTGCTGCTTCTGATCTCTCCGTTGGCTGTTATAATCCATATTGATGAAAACACTGAAGTTGTGCAAAAACTACTTACTAGTATTATATATATTCTAATCACCACTCACTACGGAGTCACAGTACTTGTGTGTTATGGACACACAGAGGGCTATGGCCCAAGGAACCACAGTGTTTGTATACACATAGGGCTATGGCCCAAGGAGTCACAATCCATGTATACACAGAGAGCTATGGCCCAAGGAGTCACAGTGAGGAATCACAGTGCTTGTATACACAGAGGGCTAAGCCCAAGGAGTCACAGTACTTGTATACACAGGGGACAGGGGGCTACATCCCACAGAGTCACAGTGCTTGTAAACACAGAGGGCTACAGCCCAAAGAGTCACAGTGCTTGTATACACAGAGGGCTAAGGCCCAAGAAGTCATGGTGCTTGTATACACAGAGGGCTATGGTCCAAGGAGTCATGGTGCTTGTATACACAGAGGACTACAGCACAAGGAGTCACAGTGCTTGTATACACAGAGGGTTATGACCCAAGGAGTCACAGTGCTTGTATACACAGATGGCTAAGGCCCAAGGAGTCACAGTGCTTGTTTCCAGGGCTACGACCCAAGGAGTCACGGTGCTTGTATACACAGAGGACTATGATGCAAGGAGTCACAGTGCTTGTATAGAAAGAGGGCTAAGGCCCAAGGAATCACAGTGCTGGTATACACAGAGGGCTACAGCCCAAAGAGTCACAGTGCTTGTATACACAGAGGGCTAAGGCCCAAGGAGTCATGGTGCTTGTATACACAGAGGGCTATGGCACAAGGAGTCATGGTGCTTGTATACACAGATGGCTAAAGCCCAAGGAGTCACAGTGCTTGTATCCAGGGCTATGACCTAAGGAGTCATGGTGCTTGTATACACAGAGGACTACGACGCAAGGAGTCACGGTGCTTTTATACACAGAGGGCTATGACCCAAGGAGACATGGTGCTTGTTTACACAGATGGCTAAGGCCCAAGGAGTGACAGTGCTTGTATACACAGAGGACTATGATCCAAGGAGTCACAGTGCTTGTTTACACAGAGGGCTAAAGCCCAAGAGTCACGGTGCTTGTATACAGTATACACAAAGGGTTACGGCCCAAAGAGTCATGATGCTTGTATACACAGAGGGCTAAGGCCCAAGGAGTCACAGTGCTTGTTTGCACAGAGGGCAAAGGCCCAAGAGTCACAGTGCTTGTATACAGTATACACAAAGGGTTACAGCCCAATGAGTCATGGTGCTTGTATACACAGAGGGCTAAGGCCCAATGAGTCACAGTGCTTGTATACAAAGAGGGCTAAGGCCCAAGGAATCGCAGTGCTTGTATACACAGAGGGCTAAGGCCCAAGGAGTCATGGTGCTTGTATACACAGAGGGCTATGGCCCAAGGAGTCATGGTGCTTGTATACACAGAGGACTACGACGCAAGGAATCACAGTGCTTGTATACACAGAGGGCTATGACCCAAGGAGTCATGGTACTTGTATACACAGATGGCTAAAGCCCAAGGAGTCACAGTGCTTGTATCCAGGGCTATGACCTAAGGAGTCACGGTGCTTGTATACACAGAGGACTATGACGCAAGTAGTCACGGTGCTTGTATACACAGAGGGCTATGACTCAAGGAGACATGGTGCTTGAATACATAGATGGCTAAGGCCCAAGGAGTGACAGTGCTTGTATACATAGAAGACTATGATCCAAGGAGTCACAGTGCTTGTTTACACAGAGGGCTAAAGTTCAAGAGTCACGGTGCTTGTATATAGTATACACAAAGTGTTACGGCCCAAAGAGTCATGATGTTTGTATACACAGAGGGCTAAGGCCCAAGGAGTCATGTTGCTTGTATACACAGAGGGCTAAGGCCCAAGGAGTCATGGTGCTTGTATACACAGAGGACTATGACGCAAGGAATCACAGTGCTTGTATACACAGAGGACTATGATCCAAGGAGTCACAGTGCTTGTTTACACAGAGGGCTAAAGCCCAAGAGTCACGGTGCTTGTATACAGTATACACAAAGGGTTACGGCCCAAAGAGTCATGATGCTTGTATACACAGAGGGCTAAGGCCCAAGGAGTCACAGTGCTTGTTTGCACAGAGGGCAAAGGCCCAAGAGTCACAGTGCTTGTATACAGTATACACAAAGGGTTACAGCCCAATGAGTCATGGTGCTTGTATACACAGAGGGCTAAGGCCCAAGGAGTCACAGTGCTTGTATACAAAGAGGGCTAAGGCCCAAGGAATCACAGTGCTGGTATACACAGAGGGCTACAGCCCAAAGAGTCATGGTGCTTGTATACACAGAGGGCTAAGGCCCAAGGAGTCATGGTGCTTGTATACACAGAGGACTACAACGCAAGGAATCACAGTGCTTGTATACACAGACGGCTATGACCCAAGGAGTCATGGTTCTTGTATACACAGATGGCTAAAGCCCAAGGAGTCACAGTGCTTGTATCCAGCGCTATGACCTAAGGAGTCACGGTGTTTGTATACACAGAGGACTATGACGCAAGTAGTCATGGTGCTTGTATACACAGAGGGCTATGACCCAAGGAGACATGGTGCTTGAATACACAGATGGCTAAGGCCCAAGGAGTGACAGTGCTTGTATACATAGAAGACTATGATCCAAGGAGTCACAGTGCTTGTTTACACAGAGGGCTAAAGCTCAAGAGTCACGGTGCTTGTATACAGTATACACAAAGGGTTACGGCCGAAAGAGTCATGATGCTTGTATACACAGAGGGCTAAGGCCCAAGGAGTCACAGTGCTTGTTTGCACAGAGGTCTAAGGCCCAAAAGTCACAGTGCTTATATACAGTATACAAAAAGGGTTACGGCCCAAGGAGTCATGGTGCTTGTATACACAGAGGGCTAAGGCCTAAGGAGTCTCAGTGCTTGTATACACAGAGAGCTATGGCCCATGGAGTCATGGAGCTTGTATACAGTATACATCAGCGTGCAGTGTGCCCCCCTATTACAGTCATTTAACAGCACAGTCACTTGTGAATCTGGAGTTGGACACAGGTTACAGCCACTTTAATCAGCAGAGTAGCGCATCATACATCGGTGTGCAGTGGGCCCCCTACAGTCACTTTATCAGCACAGCCACTCTGGCCACAGCCACTTTAACATATGCAGAGAGACATTGCAGAGCAGTGTGCAGTGTGTGAGTAAACAGTAAAATTGCACCAAGCTCCGGTCGCGGTACCTCATACAGAAACGAACTCTCGTGAGAATCCAATATCGGGAGGGTGACATTCTGCCTCGAAGTGGGATCCGAGTCAGGCCAGAACACCCGATCCACGGTGTTCGGAGCAGTTCGGATTCCACAGAATCCGAACCGCTCATCTCTAATTAGTATACATATCTAGATCATGCTGTTTGTGCTACATACATAACTGCAATCAAGACTTGATCATCTCATATCTTTGTGTGTGAAACTAAACATATGTTAATGAAAACATGTCGGGGAGACAGAGTACTCTCGCCATTCTACTACTTGGGTTGCAGCATGATTCTTGGCTCCAGCTCAATATTTGGAAGAGCCTATGCACATTGGTTCTTCTCACCTCACTTCAGAAGATCGCAAGAAGTATATAAAAAATACATTGTATTTATTTTGGAAAATCTGGTCATATTCTTGCAAATTATGTTAAATGTGAGACAATGTTAGAGAACCTAACTGATACCAGGAAAACCAATTTGGGTAACATTCACCACTCCCCAGATCCTCAATCAACCAAGCCTTTTACCATATAAGTTTACATTCAGCAAAACCATATCTTGTCTCTATTTTCTGGCCTTCTTGATTCCGAGACTACAGAAACTTTTATCACGTCCTCAGTAGTTTCAGAGTTTGGGCTCCCAGTGATTCCTTTTACCATTACCCTAACAATCACTGCCATTAATAGCAACAATATAAAAAAGTGACTGTTAGTTATCAGACTGTACCTTTGATGATGCAAGTAAGGGCACATCATAAATAGAATTTGCCTTTCTTTGTCATACCCTCCACTTTCACTACAGTAGTATTGAGAATACACTGGCTTTGCCAGCATGCACCTGTTTTGGATTGGCACATTGTGCAGACATTATCCTGGGCAATTTCCTCTGAATCTACTTGTCTACTAAAAGTACGACCAGTAAAATTAGCCACACATTCACTATATCTGAACAGGTCCATTTTACCAGCATTGTAGGCTGTCAGCTTGTCAGCAGGGAGTCTGTTCCCAGTGCACTGCTATAGAGATTAGATGGAGGAAGGCTTTGCTGGGCCAGTAACTGGTACAAGTCGGTGCAGTCCTGTTTGCCGGTACAGACCTTTCTTTTACCAGGCAAAATGGGCCCCTAGAATTGTGGCACCTTGGGCAACTGCCCAGTGTGCAATACATTAAGACAGCCCTGCATCTAAAATGTCCACTCCACTCCCTTATGATACTTTTGTAGATATATTCAGTTAATGAAGTGCAAAAAGTATTTTTTTGCGTTTGGGATTTTCCTATAGACCTCATACCTGGTAAGATTCCTTTTTGAGGTAGATGTTATCCCCTTTCTCTACCTGAACCTAAAGAAATATCAGAATATATCCAGGTAAATCTTGAGCATGGCTTCATCAGAAAGTTCAGTTCACCAGCTGGGTCTGGCTTCTACTTTATGAAAGAAAACATAGGAGTTTGAGGTCTTGCATAAATTACTTAGACCTAAATGCCATTATCATCATAGATGAGTATCCTTTGCCTCTTATGCTATAGCCCATCAATAGGTCAAAAGGGGGTTCACCAAGTTAGACTTAAGAGCAACTACAACTTCATCAAGATAAGAAAGGGGGATGAGTGGAAGAGCTCTTTCAACATTAGGGAAAGTCAAAAGAGTACATGGTTATAAAAACATATGCAAATAATATAACTGTAAATAAATCCATGCTACTACATCTTGGGAAGGATCAAAAAAACAACCATGGCCTCCCAAAACCACCCAGAGAAGAACAGGACTTAACATGGAGACAGAGAACTGAAGGTCACTCTTATAACCAGGAATCTCTGGAGGAAGAGAAACCCATCCTCAACCCATCCTGCGTGGTCTCTCCTAACTCTGGCCAGCAATCTTCTCCTGCAGGGAAAATACTTGTTTCATCCAATTTTCAGCCTAAATGACTTCACTGAGCTCATGCCACACCCTTTGCTGGTCATGCTGGCATAACCAAATCCCTGACATTGTTCACACAGAATTATAATTTATTAGTGGCCCTCCTTATGGAAAGATGTCATAGAATTTGTTTCTGTTTGTTCCATTTGTGCTACTAAGTGTTACCCTCTGCACTAAAACTACTGTGCATCATTTTATTAGAGAGATCTTTATTTCTTATTGGATGTCCTCATCAGATTGTGACTGATCGAAAAAGTGCAGTTTGTTGCAAATTTCCGGATTGCACTCTGCAAAGCATTCTATATAAATATGAACTTTTCATCTGCCTGCCACAATCAGTCAAATGGACAGACAGAACACAGAAGCATTTCTAAAGATCTAGGTTTTATCCAGTCAAGATGATTGAGTGGATTTGCTACCTTGGAAAATTCAATCACAATAATGATTATCACATGTCCACCTCTTACTCTCTCTGCTTTGTCCTATATGGGTGTTATGCTGTCCTGCCTAATTGTCCTACTGGTTCTGTATCTGCTGTATTATTAGTTCAAAGCAATTTCTAAAAAGTCTGAAAGACAGTCAAGAAAAAACTTCAAGCTTAACAGAAATAATTTTCTTTTCAATATATGGATCAATCCATCCACACTTGCTATCTCCTTTTGTGTATATATGCATGGTCTGATGCATGCACAGTAAGCAATCTCTTTTTATAGTGCAGTTTGCAAGTATCCACAAGATTCTTTCATATTTACACTTGGGTCCAACTGTGCATAAGCCCTCTGTGTGCAGCATCCAAAGTGTGCTTATCGGGGCTGTTCGTGGTTGTTCGCTACTCTTCTCTCTCATGCTCCACACTGACTGCGTTACTGATGCCATCCCCCATTTCCTATGGGGGTGGATATGTGACATTTTGCTAGCTTTATTTGTGTGGTCATGTGAGCACTGACATGATGGAGGTGGGCAGTTCAAATGAGGCTTGCCTATTTAAACCCCACTGGCTGTAGCCATCTGTTAGAGTATTAGGCTCACTACTGTAGCTTTCACCAGCTACTTCATTTCTTACCTTATAAGAATGTTCTAATGTGTTACCCAGATTTTAACAGACCATTCTCTAATTTATCCATGTGGCTTCCAAGACAGCCCCATAGATAAGCCTTGACTTGTTCATGACCATTCTTTGCTTAACCCCTGTGACTTCCAAGACCGTCCTGTGTCCGAGACCTTCCTTCTGCAGTAACCCTGAGTCTCATCCATGATCTCTCATGTAGCAGACCATGACTTGCTGACTACCCTTATCTCCTGCAGCCTATCATAATAGGAAGCAGTGCAGGGGCTGCAACCTGCCTACTTGGTGCATCAATGCCAAAACTTCCTTTTGAAGGTCCCTGGTGAATACCACTGGTGCATTAGACTCCAGATATCTGTCTCTGGTTGTGCAAATACTAGCTGATAGATCAATAATTTTGGATCTTCTGCAGTATTGTGACAGTATACTCTGACCAACAAGAATGGATGACACAAAAAAATGTAGACAACCCATGAAAGGATACATTTTTTTTGGAGAGAACTTGTTCACAAGTTTTTGGTTGGTAAGATCCAGTCACCATACTACCAGTTTTTATCATAATTTGGTTTAAACTGGGGACCTGCTCTGCTGTAGCCATTGAAGATACTTAATTTTTCACCAACAGAACAAGATGATTAGTCGAATCTTTTAATGATTGGATCTATGTACTAACGCAATTCCACTCTTTCTTCTATATTCACCTCCTCTGTCACTGCTCGGCTATTCCATAGGAGGAGTGCCCAACGAGGAGTCAGAGGGGAACTACAGAGTTCATTTATGGTAATGAGGAATCATTTGCATACAGTTTTTACATTCCTCCCTCCCTCCTCTCCTAGGTGCAGCAAAATCACAGCACATCAGGTGTAATCATTTTTGTTTTACTATGGCACAAACTGTTTTCTAAAAACAGAGTACTGCAGTGGTCCATGGGCTTTATGTACATTTATGTACACTCAGTGGTCTTGGTGGAGAGTAACTTAAGTCTATAGAGATGATACAGAGCGAGCTTAGGCCTGTCTGCAGAGTATATATTTCATGTTTTTATACTGCGCATGATCCAGAACCAAGTGTACATAAGTACAGGCTATACAAAGTCATATGCATAACATTCGCACCTCCACTTGCAGCTGCAAGGCTGTAACTGGGGCTCTCATATAAGAAGTTCAGAGGAGTGTATAGACTGAATTTCAAACAGATCCTGTGCACCAAGTATAGGTTAGTACAAGTGTGTCAAGATGATGATAACGACTATCAAATCAAGAATACAAATAGGGGGAGTACACAGTGCAAAGATGTGTATAGCTAACTCTACATATGGGCAAGTATACACATTTATTTCAATGCAGGTTATGCAGGAGCAATTAGGGCTGAGTTACGTTTAATGCTACTTCGGCCTCTATGTGTTTTATTGAATATATAGAAAAAGTGAAAATAAAAGCTAGTTTACATCTGGTTTATTCTAGCAGTCCTAAACTATTCCAAAATAACTATCTTTGTGTAAATAATTCTACACTGATCTTTCAATTGTAAGTTAAAAATGTATTCTAAAGTGCCATGAAATTATGAAAGGTAAAGGGGAAGGCCAGTGTAAGTTGGTTATAGTCAGCAAGGCTTTAATCCGCATAGTTATTAGACAAGAACATCTGCTTGAATCACCCGCCCAAAAATACAATGTAAAAAAACCTGCTTTTGTCATGACTGGATGGTGACATTCTACTACAAAAAGCTAATTAGTACTTTGAGATCCGTCCTATTAAAGAAACCTGATCTGTTTACTAAAAAAATAATTATGACACCTCATTCATAAATCATTGGCTCTACATGCTTTGGGCTGATGGAATTATGATTTCCCAGTACAAATTGTCTGACCTGTTTTATGTTCCCCAGCACATAATTAAGGTGGTGTGTTAAAGGAAGTAATTTTGTTCAAAGCTTTGGCACCAGCAGTGTAATGTCTTTACTCATATTACTTGTAACTACCAGGCAACCTACAGATTTGTACCATGTTGTGGTCTAGTGCAAACAGCAGTTTGGTGTCTGCTGTTTAATCTAGAGTTCATGGTATGTTGTTAGGCTAATGTTGAAGGCTATCGCATTAGAGGTACGAAGAAGCACAGGCCCACCCTGTCTGTCCATCTCACAACTGGCTGCATTAATCCCTAATCTTTCTGTGTATTCTTTACCCTCAACACTTCATAAGTAAATCATGCCTGGGTCTCTCTACAGGCTATGTGCTAAATTACTCATAGTTCTTCTAACCTGATAAATGCACCTTATACATTCTGTATGCCTGCAACACACATCAAGTTTGGTTACAGACTTGAAATCCTGTGGCTGTTATAATGTAGTGAACATTATAATAAATATGTTTTGAATGTTATACTTTATTAAATGCAGTAGTGTATCCACCATTGTAAATTATGTTGATCTTTTAGAGTACAATAAGTGCCCAGGAAGTTCATATAAACGTAAAGGCCAATGGCCACAGGCATTAAGCTTTGTCTAATAGCCAATTGCTATATACCCTGATTTTAAAACAGCTACATTTATAGAATTAAAGGATAGCAATGTTTAAATGAAAGAAACTATTTGTTCCTTTTAGAAATTGATCTAATTTAAGTGGTAAACCTCGGAAATACAGGATGGATATAGTCACTGATTTTTTTTTTCTGGTATTACTCAGCAGTACTGCATCCTTTTTATTTTGGTGTAAAAATAACTAACTAACCCAGTGGTTCCCAAACTTTTTGGAATCACGGCGCCCTAGTGCATCAGCATTCTTTTTAAAGCACCCCTAAGCCAAAAGTTTGTTTTTGAGAAATTCAGGAAAAAATGTAGTGAAGTAGTAAAGTGAAGTAAATTGTGCTCCTGTCATCCTTAGGTTTGGTTATATAGTGGTGGACAGATTTGTGCTTCTGTTTATGCACATATTTACATTACATTGACCATAAAGAATTAGATTTTTTGCTGGACCATCAACCTGAGGCACCCCTGCAAGTGTTCCGTGGCACCCTAGGGTGCTGCGGCACACATTTTGGGAACCACTGATACTAACTAATGTGTCCGACCAAATTTTGTCTTATGAACATAGTGCAACATAATATTAAAAGAGGAAATATATTCATATGTACTTTCTCTTATATAGAGAACTGTTCTTTACAGGGGCGTCTTAAGAGAGGAGGGGGCCCGTGTGCACTCCCCGTGCAAGGCCCCCTCCTCTCTTCCCGGGGGGCCGGCAGCCGACTGACGAAGCTGGCCAGCCACCAGAGCATTAGTAGACTCCGGACACTAGTGTGTGCCCGGAGTCTACTGCACATGCGCAGAATGCCGGGAAAATGGCCGCGGTGGCCATTTTCCTGCGTTCTGTGCATGCACAGTAAACTCTGGCCACTAGAGTGTGCCAGGAGTCTACTGCGCATGCGCAGAACACCAGAAAAATGGCCACGGCGGCCATTTACCAGTGTTCTGAGCAGCGCTGACACCCACCGCGGTACCACGGACAGGTAAGTTTAAAATAATATGGGTGCAGGGTGTGCGGTGAGGGGCCCCCTGAGCCTGGGGGACCGTGTGCCCTGCACACACTGCACCCATTATAGTTACACCACTGGTTCTTTGTATGATGCACTCACATGTGTTTTGTCTCAAAGCATAACTGATTTCCTTATATTTAATGTTATAAATGCAACTATACTATACTTTGTCACATTATCTTGAATGTCTGACTAGACCTGTTATCTAAGAAACGCAACAGTATATAAACTTTCAGCTTTTTCCATCTCCCTTACAAAGTCATTGACTTTGATTAATAAACTGCCCCTTTATGCCAATACATGCTACTTTTTACTTAAACTGCTTTACTTAGTAAAATATCGCACTTATTAAAAATATATAGTGTAATTCCATACTAAAAAATAATAAATGCACTTTTAAGATTATTCCATGACCCGTACTGGGACTAAAACTGTGTATAAATCCTCTGAGTGACATGTACTCTGTAGTACAGCTTACTTATAATAATTAGAGATTTGCGCTGATCCCCGTGTTTTGGTTTTGGATCTGGATTTATTGTCATGTTTTGGTTTTGCAAAATCACCCTCAAGTGTTTTAATTTTGATTTTGGTTTTGGATGTGGATTTTTAAAAAATAAAATGATAAAAAGTTTTTAAAAACCACTAAAATCCTGTCATTTATGCAATCCAAAACTTGAAAATCGGATTTAAAATCCGAATTCCGAACCACTAAAAGATCAGAACTGCGACTCTGATTTATCCGAATCTCCTCAGCACTTCAGAACCGTGACTCGGATTTATCTGGATTCAGGAAATTTGGGTGGATTCGGATTACTTGAGAACCGAACCGCACACCTCTGATAATTATCAGGTTTTGTGCTAGCTAGTGGGGCCAATCTTATAAGGGACAAATCAACACCTTGGGTGGGATTCATGACGCATCGCACATGGGATGCGATGATCCCGCCACTCTTCGCATGCATGTCGGCGTAGGTAACGACCAGCACCGCACCAGCACCGCACCAGCACAGCAAAGGGCCATTCTCTCGGTAAGAGTGGCCCTTTGCAATGGAGGGACATCTGGGTCTATGACCCACAAGTCCCTCTGGTGTCCTTCTGTGCATGAGCAGAAGGATGCATACGCCGCCAGAGGTGCTGGGAGGGATCCCTATAACAACACCCTCCAGATAGAAGCCCATAGGCTTTTATTATTATTATTATTATTATTATTATTATTATTATTGTTATCATTTATTTCTATGGTGCCACAAGTGTTCCGTAGCGCCTTACACAGTACATAAACAAATAAGTAACCAGCGACTTACAATACAATACACAGACAAGGATAATAAACGTTGCTATATTAGTGACCTTTACACCCACATATGCAGCCAAGTGTTAGTTGCCCTAGTGGGGAGTAAGAGATAAATGAAAATACATTAGGGAGAAGCACAAGAGGTTAGAATGCCCTGCTCAAAAGAGCTTACATTCTAAAACGGGTAACGCCATCAGGAAGATGGCATTACCCACTGCAACCAAACAATGCACTCCGGGGCTTGGTGCATAAGAGACTGCAACCAAGCGATGCACTCCGGGGCTTGGTGCATATGAGAACGCAACCAAGCGATGCACTCCGGGGCTTTGTGCATATGAGAACGCAACCAAGCGATGCACTCCGGGGCTTGGTGCATATGAGAACGCAACCAAGCGATGCACTTCAGGGCTTGGTGCATAAGAGACCACAACCAAGCGATGCACTCCAGAGCTTGGTACATATGAGAAATGCAGTCAAACCCACATTTTGGGGATTTGACCGCATTTCTCAGGTTGCTGCATCCAGTCAAATTATAAACTGAGCAATGATAGCTTGTAACTATGAATAGAAAGAGCACAGTAATTTTGTGATACCCTTTTACGGGGACACCAATAGACATGTGGGGAAAGGTACAAAGAATCTTACCTGGGTCTCCCTTGGGTGCATAACAGCAGCAGAATGCTTGGTTGGTGGGGAGGTGGGCATTTGAGACTCCAGCCCCATCCTCCTATCCATGACATCTTCTCAGCTACAATAAATGTGCTAGGAAAAGTGACTATACCAATAGCTTGCATACTATTCCTAAGTTGGGCGTGTACTGTGTATGCAGCGTGTTTTCCCATGTGCAGCCTGGGGGAGCCATACGTAGGGAAGGATGATGAAAAAAATGACATCAGGCCCAACGATCTTTTGAAACTTAATAGGACATTACCTATGTACTTTTAGTGCAATTACGGTATTACATTTTGAGATATTTGCTGAGAAATGTCAATGCCAGAGGCCAATGGGAAGAGTTTTATAAATGGGTATTAGTGTTGTTGTTCATCCTCTTTCATCGTTCCGCATCTGTGGGGGCTCAGGCCTGCCAATGAGATAAAAGCCATGCCACCTAGATAATGTGGTCCAACCTCTTCAGTGGTGCCTTATAGAAGTGCAGCATCGAAAGAGGGATCCGATATTTACAATAGAGTGTAGTCTCCACCCCACATGCTTTACCATGTCCTCAATGTACCAGGGTCTAAAATCTCTCAGATGCAGCAATTACAGTAATATCTCCCTGGATCACTGTATAATACACAGACATATATGCATCATAAAATACAACATGGAAAAAGAGGGTTTTTTTTACCGCGCTCGCCCTTGGTGAATGGTGTGTGTTTGATGTGTAAGGTTACACTCTATGGGATGGATCACTATTACACATATAGAAAAAGGTTTAAGTATACACCAGAGAAAAGAGAATAGTGGTATTAAATCTTTACTATGCCGTCATAAATAGCCAATACAAAATTGTATATTATGTAAAATAGAAGATCTATATTGTCATAAGATATCTCCTGTAATCACAAATAGTGTGAATCATGTGCATTAAAAAGAGCTAAATACACAATGTACTAATGGCAGTGAATTGCCAGCAAAGGCTACAGTTGGTGGCCACTTTCCTTAGGTTAGTCTTCAAGTGGTTGGCCCAAGTTGATCAGGTAACTCTGAATGTCTATGCATTATTTAGTATCCGTTGTAACAGATACTGATAATGGTAGTGAAAATATCATGAGTCAAAAAGTCTAATGACCTTGTTGCAGTGGCGTCCCGCTGTGATTGATAGATGTTTAGTCCATGTGACGATCAGTGTGGTGCAGGACAGATGTATTGCTGGTGGGTTAAGGTAACCTAGCACAGTGCTATGTCGGAGTCTCCGGACTGCGTTACCTTGTCAGACTGCCAGGCACTAGAGTCGGTCTGGTAGAGGGACGTCCCTGTAGCCCGGTGGTCATAGGGGTGCTGCCGTCTGGGGAGGGGGAGTCACTGGTTTGGGCTTTGCGAGAGCCTGTCACCGGGTGCCCCTGCCACTACGGAGACTTACCTGATAGTCCCTACGCTGTCTGTCTTACCTTGTCAGGGTCTTGTCACACTGCTGACCGCGGCGTCTCCTTCCTCCGTTTGCTTCCTGGTTGTTCTGATCACGTGACTATTGTTAGAGTTAGTCTCTCTCATATACACAACCCCAGAGGAAGGCTAACTAAGCCGAAACGCATTGGGACTCACTACCAATACTTTACTTTCACCCCACTAACAAGAGAGACTAAGGCTGAGACCAGTGCCAGCTCTACCTAGCATCCTACATACATCTTCCTGACCGCTCTAAAAATGAAGAAGGACGGCCCTGTCAGAGCGTCCGGCTCTGAATCAGGGCCACAGTGCACTGTAGTGATCATGCCACAATTTTTAATAACAAGCGAACACTTATGTGTTCTTTGGTACAGACAGGGAAATTCTCAGTAACACAGTGAAGTATTAACCATTCCAAGTTTGTAAGAGACTCTTTAGAGTATATTTAGTTGGATTTAAAGAGGAAGTGCATATTATCACTGGCACCTAGCATCCCTTAAATGTCAACATTACAGTTTTGCTGCTAAAACAGAGCAATAGTCTGGTAAAATGGTATTGCGAAGACTGGCGATTTAACACTAATAGAAAAAGTAGAAAGATCCTGGGGAAAAAATAGGATTCCCCTGAGGTTGTGTAAAAAAAATCTGTCTGCTAAGCACTAAATAAGTACAAATGTCTTTAAAACTCTCTTTGCAGCTGGTAAACTGCCATCAAACTATTTCATGCCAAACAGCTTTCTGGCCAAGTTTCAACCTGACATCTTAAACACACTGCAATAAGTATCAGCTCAGAACAAGAGACTGAAACTTAAGCGCGAGTGCAATCCTTTACTATATATTAAGATGTGTGTGTTTTCCTTCAGTGAATCATGCCAAGAAAAATCTAAAAACAATATATAGACAATCCTAGAAGAACCTGTTAACAACATATAAAAATGTGCTTAAAATAAAAAGTACATTTCTTGTATAACGCCCCTTATTCAACATTTTGGTGTCTATGTGCAAAGCCTTGGAGAAAGATAAAGTGAAAGGACATAAAGTACCAACCAATCAGGTCCTAACTGTCTTTTTTCAAAGACAGCCTGTAAAGTGACAGCAGCTGATTGGTTGATACTATCCACTTTATCTCTCTACAAGGCATAGTACATATACCCCTTTGTGCTTTGTTGTTTGACAATTAGTCCAAATTGCATGAAGTATCTACCTTCATGTTATTATAATGCACAAGTGATGTTAATGTGTGTATGAAGTTAAACTGTAAATAATATCTGCATGAACAGTGTATTCTGATGTCATCATTTCAGTGTTAATTAGAAAACCTGTGCATTACTCTCCTGGAATTTCTATGAGCCTCCTGAATTTGAGGAGAGTGAGCATCTCTACCTTATCCTGCCACTACTCCTGTGAAGTGGTGGCATGTTGATTTTATCTACTATGAATGGCACCATTGCAGCCCCATGACATAATCTTGCAATTTGCAGCATTACTTTCTGATCTTGTATACATCGGTACCAAGAAGAGCAAAAAGTAGGTCTAATTATGATAATTGCAACATCAAGCCATACTTGCCTACTTTAATAATCTACTCTCCGGGAGAAGCCTGGAGAGAAGATGCAGGTGTCAGCTGATAGGGGTGGGGCCAGACAATTTGCCTCATCAGGCCCCACCCTCTTGTAGCATAAAGCAGTAAATCCTGGCTCTATGAAGAGAATAACAAAATTGTGTCATATTGGCCCCACTCCCTCCACATGGACCCACAAATCCCAGCATTATTCTCCCCATCCTACTGTACGTACTCCACTAGAAAGTGGGTGGGATGTTGAAGGACCACTTATACTTTACGGAGCCCAGGGGACTCCCAGAAAATTTGTGAGGAATCCTGGAGGTACTGGGAGAGTAGGTAAGTATGCCTTAAGCCCTCATAATACCCACTTCATTGAGAAAATGGGCAGGATCCAGGAGGTTGCTCTACTCTCCTGGGAGTCCAGGAGAAAATCAGAAGTCTCCCTTAAATTCCGGGAAAGTAGCAAGTATGCCATATTGGTAGACTACAGTATATTTGACTAGTGCCTCTAGTGGACAAATAATAGAATGCCAGCTTGACTTCACTATGCATTTTGAAGGTAGAATTTCTTAGATATAGAGCTACTTCTGATTATTTAACAAGAAAATAGACACTTATTAACATATTAATCATTTTAATTAAGCTTTCATGGCGTCCAGTGTATCATTAGATTAAAGTGGCTTATGTGCAAAAATGTAATTGTAGCATTTTTATATTTTATTTAAAAAGTTTATTGATGAAGGGAATGTGGCCCAAAACATGATTTACCCACCAATAAAAATTTTATACAAATCTCCCTCTTTATTCAACCAGCGTAACACATTATTATCATTCTAATTATTAATAACAATAATAATAATAATAATAATAATATCATTATTATTATTATCATTATTATTATCATTATCATTTATTTATATGGCGCCACGAGTATTCCGCAGTGCCTTACAAAGTGTATAAACAAATGAGTGAACAAGACTTACAGTACAATACAATGAACATAGGATAAGACTGCCATTATAATGAGATCTGGAATTTTTTTTTATTTTTTGCTCCTCCACCATCACCACAGAGATTATCTGTGACCCTAACCTTATAAATATGGTATTATTAATTAATCACAATTGATAATATGCTGCTAGACAGGGTTATCAAAACATTAACTATCCTGGCACCTCTTCAACTCTGTCTAGCTGATTCTAAGTGGCAGCGCGGCTGCTGAAATGGTTAGCATTACTGTCTCATAGTCCTTTGTTTCAATTCCCACCATGGCTCTAATGGAGTGGAGTTTGTGTGTTCTCTCTGTTTGTTTTGATTTCCCCAGGTATTTCGGTTAACTCCCACAACCCAAAACCATATTGGTAGGTTAATTGGAGTCTGACAAAAAAAAATTAATACTAGTTCGTTGGTGTGTGTATATGTGATAGGGAATATAGATTGTAAGCTCCACTGGTGCAGGGACTGATGCGGATGGCCAAATATACTCTGTAAAGTGCTGCGGAATATATGTGTGCTATATAAATAACTGGTAATAAATAAAATGTGACCTTTCCCAGGATTCATATCTGATCATAGTCAGGTTAAAGTTATAAAGAGCAGGATATATCAATACCAAAAGCGAAGTGTAATGTACTGTACATGTGTTGGGAGTACATGCAAGATAATAACTAGCAAGCGTTGCATTGTGATATGCTAACTCTGCATGATTTCCTTTCATTATAGACATATAGATAGAATAAATATTTCAAAGCACATTTATATGAAGAAAGTGTTATTAGACAGTGTAGGCTCAGTAGTTAGATTATTCCCCTGTACTGACATGTGAATTATACAAAGAAAAGAAGACAGGCTGGAAAGGTACGTCTATGTGTACAGTGCTGACTGCCATGTCTCTGTTTTTAATCGTCTCTTTGTTACATTCCTAATTGTACAAAATTGTCACCTGGCTTTTTTATATAATAAATAACTGCTTCTTGTGGTGTGGTCTGACAGGCACTGAGACGTTCTAAACGGGAATATTAGTTACCCCCTATAGATGTCACTCCCTCCCCCACACACACTGCTTGCTTTTGCAGCTGTTCGATATAAATTCTTAGCATACAAGTAAGACCTCCTTGTTTGTTTTTACAAACAATAAATAGCCATTAGTCCCCTCCCAACCGCCTCATACAACCATTTGCCAAAGAGACACTGGCCAGATTAGTGTGAATTGTGCAGATGGCAACTATCACTTCACTAGTCTCATAAACACTACAACTGTGCCTCTTCCCCATCCCAAGATCTCAATAGATTATCAGCGTGTACAAATTGCT
Source organism: Taudactylus pleione (assembly GCA_031769625.1). NCBI lineage: Eukaryota > Metazoa > Chordata > Amphibia > Anura > Myobatrachidae > Taudactylus > Taudactylus pleione. Next base: position 10,880,610 of record JAUIMM010000116.1, read on the forward strand.
AGCAGATGATATAAAGTTGCTTTCATAACACGCAGGGTCCCCTTGCAGTGTGACATTTTTTTTCATTAGCAGACCCACCAAATCCTCTTAAATTTATAGATCGCTGCTCTCTAACCTAATTGTCAGGAGCACAGCAGGCCGCGGGCTTAAGCAAGGCTCACCAATTATATCTCCTCGCTCTGATTATACAAAACACACAGGAAACAAAAGTGTTAAGAAAATGACATGCCCTATTGGCTCTTTTTTGGGCGCTGTTGTCATGTAATTTTTTTTTTTCTAAATGTAAAAATTTGGTTTAATTAGCTGCCACTCAATAGTCGGGCATGAGTGCATGACCCTCTCAATTGTCACATCACTGTTGCAGGTTGCAGGCTCTTAAACAATATTTATTTAAGTCCCCTCATTTGCTAAGGAGCCAGTGACATAGCAAAAACAGGTGTAGCAATCACTGTTGTACATATATGAACCAAAAGTGGTGTGATCAAACGCGTAACCTCAAAAATACAGCCAAATGTGATCATGAAGAGAACATGTTTTCAAAAGAGGAAATTAAAGTGACATACCTCTAAGACTGGGGCGGTGTGTCATCAAGTCTTCAAAGAAGACTGTGCTATAGGTACAATGATGAAGTTTATATAGTGGTGTAGAGGATTGCGCCATTCAGGTGCATCAATACAATAACAGTGATGTATTCAACAATCCAAAAGTGACAAACGAAAGTTTGTACCAAAGAAAATATGCTCCTATGCAAACTTGTCTTTAGTTCCTCTGTAGGGGTGGTCTGTCACTTATACCCCTTTCAGACATACAACCCGGGAAATTTCCTGCTCAGACCAGGGAATTTCTCCTGTGCAAATTCCCAGGTAGACCCCTTTCAGACATAAGCCAGGTTTTTTAGTTTTAAATATTACCTGCCTCTCCTCTGCTCTTCCTAACCTATCCCCTCTCCGGCTGCCGACGATGATGTCATCATCATGCAGCAGGCAGCCATCCAATCAAAGTACAGCCTCTATCTAGAATATAATAACTCCTATCTACCCTGGTGGTCCAGCGGGAGTGCGGACGGCCCACTGTGGCTGCAAACAACCGGCGGTCTCCAGTGCCGACCCGGCCATGGTTGCTGACTCGTTTGTCAGCGCCACAGCCACCGGTGCGGGGGGTGATGAGCAGCAGCGCAGAGCGTCCTACAGGACGCTCTGCACTGCCAACTCATTGTAATGAGCAGCAGCGTAGAGCGTCCTATAGGACGCTCTGCGCTGTCAATGTAAAAGCTGCTTGGTGCTGCCCGGGAGTAGTAAATTCCCGGGTAGCACCATTCAGACAGAAGCAGGGTAATTTCCCGGGACTTAAGTCCCGGGAAAAACCCTGGTCGATTGCAGGGGCGGCTACCCGGGAACATGTTCCCGGGTAGGCACCTTTCAGACAGACTCGGGTATCCGGGAATTTGACCGAGGCAGGCCAAATTCCCGGGATTCTCGAGATGTCTGAAAGGGGTATTAGCTGTGATCAAATGTAAGTGATATATGTAAAAAAAACAAGCACATAGCTTAATACCATTAGGATAAAAACAAATATGCAAGGCATGCAGTCACTTAGTCGACATTCAGAATGTCAACAGGTACAGAATGTCAACTTTGAACATGTCAACGTTCACAGTATCAGCACTGATATAATGATGACATTGCAAATGTCATCCGTCACAATGTTAACACCTGATTTTAGGGTTATGGTTAGATTAGGGTTAGGCTGCGGCTAGGGTTAAGCTTAGACTGAATCTCAACATGCCAATTGTTGAAATTCACAATGCCAACATTTTGGCAATGTTGACATTAAGTCAGCGTCGACATTGTGAATGTTGACATCTAACATGCTTATAGTCTGTACATATATAAAACAGATGTGCGTGGACCCCCGTGTTTTGGTTCTAATTCATCAATGTGTTTTGGTTTTGGCACAACCACTCTCAAATGTTTTGGTTCGGCTTTGGTTTGGTTTTGGAGTCCTTAAAAATTTATACAAACATCTAAAATTATGTTATTGACCTGTGTACATGCAATCCAAAACCCGAGTTTGGTTAGTAAAGCCAAGTTCCGAGCCGGGACTCTGTTCCACTACTAAGTGCGGAGATGCCAGCAGTGTAGGCAGTCTAGGAGTGCCGGCAGTGTCCTCAGTGCAGGGTTGCTGGTGATGTCGGTAGTACTGGGGTATGGCGCTGTCGGCACTGCAGGGGATGCCAGCGGTGTCAGCACTGTGGGTGGTGGTGTCCTTGGTGCGGTACCATCTTGCTTCCGTTTTCCCTATTAAAGTCTATGGGGCAGTGCTGCTTGGCTGAGAGCCGAGACTGACGGCTCTCTCAGCCAATCAGCGGTCAGCCCATTGATTTCAGTGGGACTTTTGAAATTGGTGCCCGAGCCAAAACTGCAAGATCCCACAGCGGGATCTCAAGGTTTTGGCTCGGGCAGGGATCCGAGGAAGACAGAGAGATCTGAGCTGCGGAGCGCCTCGGATCCCGGAAGTTCGGGCGTTTTCAGATCCCAAGGAATCCGAACAACTTATCTCTAGTCTCATGTCCAGTGTTTTAGCAGCTTACCTGGCAATAATGAGTCTGGGTTCTACTGTGATTAATAAGGCAGAGATGCAACAGGTATATTATTTTTTTAATTTACACATAGCAAGTTATTTCATAATCATAAACTATTGTGTTACTCTAGCTAAAATACACAAAAATCTCTTTTGTTTTTATTAATTGTGGCAATTGTAGCTTTACACTGTGTGCATATGCATGGTATGAGCTAGTGAATAAATGGGGAATTAGGTTATTGATAGAGTTGTGCACCGACCCCGTGTTTTGGTTTTGGATCCAAATTCATCTTTGTATTTTGGTTTTCCAAAACCACCCTCACGTGTTTTTGGTTTTGGATCTATATTTACGAAAAAAACAACTAAAATGATGTAATTTAACCTGTTTACATTAGGGATGTGCACCAACCCCGTCTTTTGTTTTTGTTTTTGAATCTTTTTTTTTCAAAAATTGATAAAAACTTCTAAAATCACATAATTTGGGCTTTTTTGTTCCTACACTATTATTAACCTGAATAACATTAATTTCCACTCATTTCCAGTCAATTTTGACCACCTAACAGCTCACAATATTGTTTTCATACGGTTTAGGCCCACAATTTGCACCAAGCTAGCTGGCTGACTAAGCTAAGCAGCAGCAGTGGGCGGTACAAACACATAGCAATTCAACTTCCAACATGGCACATAAGGAAACTTATATTTTCATTAATCAAGAGCCCTGAGGAAGATGGAGTATGTATGTAGATTGAGTATGTAGGCAGGCACAGGAAGGGTTGATTGGTAGTAAATTTTATTAAATTTTTTAATTCAAAAATGTATGATGGAGGAGGGGAGAGCATGGATGAACAATATGTCCCATTTGTTGCCCACACAATCAACTCGGTGGTTCAGAATATTTTTTAAAATTAAAGGGGCATGTAGGAGATGCTGTCTGTGACCATAAACATTTCTGGACATTCTTGGCATTCAGCAACCACATGTCAGCTGTGGCAGTTCAACTTCCAACATGGTACATCAGGAAACAAATGTTTTTATTATTCAAGAGGCCTGAGGGAGTTGGAGTATGTATGTAGCTGAAGGCAGGGAAAGGAAGATTTAATTTATTTTTTCGATTCCAAAGCAAATTTATGAGGAAGGGGAGGAGGGGAAGCATTTACAAAAAATATTTAAATCATTCACATCAGTCCTTACCCCAAAATAATCCTTGAGCACTATGCCTGCTGCTGCTGGGAGGGGATTTTCATCCCAGAAGGGGACCAGGAAGACTACTAGTCGTACTTTAAAAAACAATTGACTGTTAAACAATCCTTTGCAATGGGGAGCAAGTATGATAGCAGTCACCCAGTTGCACAGCAGATCACTGACACCATAACATCTATGCAGGTATTAGATGTGCATTCAATATCCGCCAAAAATGCAGTGGGTTTTAGACAGTTAATTGAGGTCCTGTGTCCCCGCTACCAAATTCCATCTAAATTCCACTTCACTAGAAAAGCAATTCCCAAAATGGCAGCAGCCCCTTGCACCTCTTTATGGACAACAAAGCACCCCTGCAGATGCGGATGGACCACCTGCAGAGTAACAAATACGTGGATGATAAACTTGCGGTCTGGGCAGCAATGTCACTGAACAATAATAGTGTAACTACTAACTAGCACACACACACACAAAAAAAATCATAAAATATATATATATTTTTTTGAGGAATGATAATTATTATTAATTTGAACTTTTATTATTTTTTACACTGGGGAAGAGCATCCCTGGATTGACAGAGCACCCTCCCTGGACAACACAGCAGTCCTTTATGAACTGCAGCCCCAGCACCTTGTTTGACAGGACAACAGTGACACAGCAGCACCCCTTTATGTACTGTTTACCGAAGCCCACTTTTATGTACTGCAGTCCCAGCCCCTCTATGGAAAACACAGCAGCAGCCCTTTATGTACTGCAGCCCCAGGCCCTCGATTGACAGGACAACAGTGACACAGCAGCACCCCTTTATGTACTGATTACTGAAACCCCTCTTTATGTAATGCAGCCCCAGCCCCTTTACGGAAAACACAGCAGCAGCCTGCAGCTCCAGCCCCCAACAGGGCAACACAGTGACACAGCAGCATGTGCACAGACAGAGCAGCATGTCTGTCCTGTACACTCTCCACAGCTGGAGTGAAAATGGCACCGATCACCGGGACCTTTATACAATCCAAAACTCATGAGAATCCGACAGCGGGAGGATGGCGTGTTTTGCCTTGTTCTTGGATCTCAGTCAGGTGGGAAAACCCAAGACGGACTCCGATCTCGGCTCGGATACACTGAGTTCGGGCTGGTCCGGTTCCCGTGTGTAATATTTTCTATATTTGTATGATTTAAAAACAAAACTAAGAAATATGAAAACATATAAGAAATTGCAGCCTGCGCTCCACTGACAGGATATTATGTAATATTCTGCGGCTCACACACCGGAAGTCTCCGGCGAACTATTGAATAGTGAGCTATGAAGCCCTGTTATAATTAAACACCCCTGTGTCCTATGTGGATTTCCCTGATGGGATACATACATTAAGTAATATGTTCATCCAGTGGAATAACCAACAGGATAATAGAGGTTAGTGTCCTTTACGATCTAGATCCTCATTACTATATCATGTGACCGCGCTTACGTTTCAATCACCGGAAATCTGTTCTGATATCAAGATTAGTAATATTTATTATTACCTTTTCTGCTATAATTACATAATCTTTTCAATAAGTCTGCCTTCGAGTCATTATGTTTTAATATGTGTTTTATGAATGGTTTTTGATTTTGGGTTTGATGAGCTCAAGTGATTGTTTGCACCATACGGAAGCAACTGCCTACTTAGGAGGATATATATATCTCTAACCATGAGATAAGGACAGTCACCTTTGATAAAGCTGCACACGATAGCAGCGAAACGCGTCAGTTGTCCACCCCTCTACACCCCAAGAACCCCACATTTTTGGAATCGCTTGAATCAGCACTGTGCCTGCTTTCATTGCATTTCCTTTCTTGGGACTATCTGTGCTATTGGAATCATTTCCAGACCAGTGGATGAGGCTCTGCTACCATGTCATCATATCTATGGTGAGGACTTACAAATTTATTAGATACTTCACTGTATACCTACCTTTTTGAAACATTATCCTCCAGCGGTGTTTCTCATGATCTACACTTTGCGGATTATGCCCGCAGGGAACTAAGAGTCCCAGCATCCAATTATTTGTTTTAATTGGGTCCAGTGTTTTATATAGGAACAAGATTGAATGATTGCTTCACCTTGGCTTTTTATCATTTATTTGTATCATGTGAGTTTTTGGATACATATAGTTGATACAACATTGTACTGCTCATTTTTACATCTATGTTTATATGTACTGATTTTCAACTGTTATTTATATAAAATATTTTGTAACATCTTAATGCAAGGTCATTAATGAATTGGTGCACGACCAAAAAACTGATTTCCCTAGAGCTGCTATCTTATTATATTTTATCGAAGTTGCTTACCTCACTGTCTTCTGTCCACCCCCTTGATGTCCCAGCAGCCACTGCAACCTCGTCTGACCTCAGCCGTCGATGCATTGCGCAGGAAGGACCTGCCTTCGCCTCCCGGCTGCTCACCCTGGACAGCCAAAGACAGGACCGCCAGATCCCTGGACAGCGCATGAAGATGTCGGAGAGGTAAGTATTCATGAATTGCTACTTAACAAAGCTATATATTGCATCGAACTGATGCGTTATATAGTGAAAAGTAACAATTACGTTTTTGTTTTCTATGTGAATAGTCCCCTAGATGAGTAAACAGCAATTATGACATTCAAAGAAATGTACTGTATTAGACAGTAAAATCACCCTGAACTACAACATAATAAACTATTGTACTGTACTTCTACTTCTGGGGCTGCTGAATATGATGATTTTGTAGTTAATTTCAGACTGGTTTGCTAATTTAAAAACTGCTCAATCTGTTAAGCAGCATCAGCTATTATAAATGTATTGCTGATATCAGTGTGACAGATTTGTTTTATAGTAGAGTACAGTAAACACTTACTTGACCCCCTTGTGCTTGCTGTATGCATAAATGAGTTAGCAGATGGCAGCCAATTAATGTATTACAAGCATGATTAGAGCCTTTTCTAATTAATTATTTGTATTAGTTTGTTGGTCTTATAAATCCGCACTACATATTTTTGGATCTTTTACGACAAGTAATTTCATGAGGTGGACGGATAAATTCTCATAGCTAAGCCGATAGAGCTTGTTATTAAGATGGCCTTGTGCAAATTGATTATGCTCAAAATCCCTTTTAATCAGGATTATTTAAAAAGCCCAATTATAAAAGACTATTTCAGCATCAGAGAGAGATTAATCCACCTTTCTGATTAAGGGCACTTTTTTCTTACCTGATTTATATGGCAGTCTTAAAGTTCACCTGCTCTTTAATTTACAGTCACCTACAGAAATCTTTACTTGGTGCTAGGGACAATAACAAAGATTGAGCATGATTTATGTGTAGGTTTATATATTGAGGTTTTTTTTTCTGTTTTGTTGTTATCTGTTTTGTGTGGATATTTTCTTTCACCAAAGCCACAATTTTTACTGTTCTGTTGCTGGATTAAATGTCACTGACTTGTAGAGCACAGGCTAGGGATGCCATCTGGGTTATATTTTAGTGGCCTAACAGGTACAAATGGCCCTCAGTATCAATGTTATTAATATGAAAGAAACATAATATATGAAAGACAATATTCCTTAGTTGCAGCTGTTATTAATTAACCCTTCTATCTCTGTCTCAACTTCACTTTACACTGTACTACAAATAAATAGGTAACAACATCATGATCTATTATCTGCTTGTAATACAGGGGTCTATTTAATAAGCAGTTTTAGTAGACAAAGTGAAAGGAGATAAGGTGCCAGCGAATCAGCTCCCAACTGTAATTTTCAAACACAGCGTGTGACATGGCAGGAGCTGATTGGCTGGCACCTTATCTCATTTCACTTTGTCTCCTAACACTGCTTAGTAAATAGACCCCACAGTATCTAAAGTGAAAGATCTCTTGGACACCGGTAATAGTGGGCATGACCATGCCCTATTGAGAAGATCTGTACCCACTTTACGTGTGCTTTCCACTGAGGGGAGCGGGGTCACATCATCTGCACCTCATTTTCAGCTCAGACCCCCCCCCCAGACAAGCCTGGAGAAATTGTACCTGTTACCATCTACCACCCGCAGCGACTCCTACCTTCATCTGTTCTGCTGATCTTTGCCAGTCTGTGCAGCCGGCTTGTGAACATACACGGGATCACGAACTGGCACATGCGCAGTCCAGGCTTCTAGAGACTACATTGGCTGCAGCCCCTAGATGCCAGATAGGACTGCTGTGATACCAGAGGAGAGGCTTCCCATTGGAAGTGCTCTCTCTCTCATTACTGCAGTTGGGACTGGCAGTCACAGGGGGAGAAAACACTATCTAACTGGCTGTGATTAGATGGGAGCGCTTCCAATGGATCACCCATGCTAGGCAGTCCCTGCGGGTAGTGGATTTTACTGTATATATAAAATTACAACACTTGAAGCAATATGATCATTTTGTCGTCACATGACAAGATCTTACATATGTAAATGGTCGACATCTGTATGTTTGGAAATTGGACCAAATGCTGTGATAACAAGGGAAACGGCATTGTGGTCAGCTGGTATACCTGTCTTAATACAAATATTGGACAGAAATACTTTCCAACTTGCCAAACCAACCTCACTTGATTAAATATTTTTTTGTACTAGTTAAGTTCAATTTGGTTATAGACAGACAGATAAGGTCATTAACGTGAACCTGTACATTCCAAATCAGTCATAAAGACACAAATATCCAATATAAGGTTTATTTTGTACATAGTTAACAGGTCATTGTCTTATATGTAATTTCATAAATTATTAAATACAGAAATCCACAAATAAAACATTCTGTGTGTCCCAGAGTGGAAATGGGGATAGTTGTGAGTAAAATGGGTAGTATATTTGGGAATAGGATGGACTATAATATATAGAGAGCAGTTAAAGTTTTGAAGCCTGTATGAGAGTCTGATTGATTGGGCACAAACAGATTAGAGAAAGTCAGTAGTGGCATAGAAATAGGAAGGGATGCGGCTAAGGGAGAAAGGGTTTGACTGCATTTCTCATATGCACCAAGCCCTGGAATTGATGCACTCTGGGTCTTGGTTGCGGTGGGTCAAGCCATCTCCTGATGGCGTTACCCTATAGAAACCTATGGGCTTCTATCGGGAGAGTGCAATGAGAGGGATCCAATCGGATTCCTCCCAGCACTCCCATGGTGTGTGCGTCCTTCTGCGCATGCTCAAAAGAAGCCAGAGGGGCTTCTGGGTCATAGACCTGGAAGTCCCTCATTCGCTAAGGACAGCTCTTACCGAGAGAGCTGTCCTTTGCAAATTTCTTCATGCATATCGGCATTAATAATGCCGGCATGCATGCAAATGGTGGCGGGATGCATCGCACCCCACCCACAAACTTGTAGGTGAGAGGTGATGCTCAGGTATATATACAATAAGAGGAGGAATATTTCACAAAGGGATTTGAGACATATGAAGGTTAATGTTGTGGAGGACTTTGTAGGTGTGGGTGAACAATTTGATTTGGAATTTGGTAGACACAGGGAGCCAGTGTAGGCATTGTTGTGCCATATATATGGAGCAATGAGAATGGAAGAACAATAGAACCGACACCTGTTTACAAAACTGTACCTGTTGATCTCTGGGACTAAAATATCTCAGAAAATATCTCAATGGCCTACGAAGTAGAAAAAAGCCTTAGGGTCTTTTGAAATTATTGTCACCATTCTTCTCCATATGTCCCACCTATGTATTACTAGTAAGTGATGCACAGACCCTCCGCAGTCTTTGGAATTGTGTAGCTAGAAAGTTATTGGTCTGCAAATAACCAATAACTAATTAATTATTAATTAGTTAATTAATAACAGCTGCAACTAAGAAATATTGTCCCAGCCTTTCATGTGGCTCAGATGGGCTCATGAATTGTAAGATGGGGCTGGAGCCCCATCTGTCGCCCACTATAATCTTCTATAGCAGGATGCAGAAAGGTGACCTGGGCTAGATACTTTCCATGTCCCTCTCTCAGTGCACCTTTTGCCAATCAAAAGTGCTTTGTAAATGAGGACAGAGATGCCCAATTCTCCAGTGGTTGATATTTATTTGCCACATTTTTTGGCACATTGGGATCACTGCATTAATTAATTTGCTTGTAGCAAACCAGCCAAATTCTCTCATGTCTTCTTATGTACCCCTAATTTGTGTTTACCTTTCTGCCAGTCTTTCTGTCCACTTTCCCTACCCATAACTTGCCTAATGAATGCCACAAGGGTAGTAGTGTTTGCTTCTGGCTCTTGTTAGAAAAGCCTGTCCAATATGATGTTCCAGAAATAGGCTTTATGTGTCAAACAATAAAAAGTGTGGAGAAGTGGACCAGTGGAGAAGTTGCCCATAGCAACCAATCAGCTCCCACCTATTATTTTATAGACTGTACTCGATAAATGCTACTTCAAGCTATGGGCAACTTCTCCATGTTTTTCGCTGCTTGATATATAAGCCCCATGGAGAGTAGCCCAAGTATATAGGATGCAGAATTTTCCCAGATCTGTGCTCCAAAATTTTAAGAAATTGTTTGTATAATAATAATAATAATCTTGTAATCGATGTGCATGGCTTATTTTCACTAGACTGAAGCATATTTAAACTTCTTTTTTATATTATCATGCTCAATATACATTTCGTTTGAACTGCGTAGGTGTATTTTACAGGCTTGCAGAATATAATGGTGCATTAAAAAAAACAAAAAAAACAAAAAACCAGGAAAATAAACAGCAATAACTTAGACACAGCTTTGCTTTTCAGAGTTGAATAATCACCAGTTAAGGTATTTTTACAATATGCATTGTCAGGTCCTCCAGACAGGAACTTGCCCTTACATTCACTAGTTTTGACTTATTGTATTATAATGTCTAGCATTGTGTCTTTTGTAAGGCACTGTGCACGCTGTATAGATGAAATAAAAACACCGGACTGGAGGCTGAACTGCAATTGATTTTATAATGGTAGCTGCCAATGGTTAATAATTGTAGTCATGTGTGAGGCGACATCTGTGTCAGGAGGCTGTTTATTTGAAACTGAAATACTGTGGTCATTTATATCTGTCTTATAATGTCGGGAGAAACTTTCAAATTGGTGTGGACCAGGAGTGTTACATCCTGCTGACAAATCACCTTGCAGACATAAATTGGCCTCTCTGAAACTTGTCCTGAGGAAATATAAATCCCGTCTTTTGTTAGCAGTGTAACATATGGCATCTGAATTTTAGCTTCGGGTTTTTGTAGTGTCATTGTGATATGATATTGCAGTTTTATGGGAAATGATGTTCATAGGGGTGTAATTGAATAACACTAAGAGTATTATTGAACTATGGTCTAGGCTGTTTGCCATATGGCTCCATTGTGAATGGGGTATTATCACTGCCTGTTTCAAAGCAAATCAACTTAATTAGAGACATCTTCATACAAATTAACATCACTGGATCTTTATATTTATATATATATATATATATATATATATATATATGATGAGATAAAGGGCTTGGTTTAACCAATGTGACTGTCAATGTGAGTGAGATGCTACCATAGAAAACATTTGGGGAAATTGATAGAAGGTGAAAAAAAGGCTGACCACCTCTTTACTCATTACCCAAAATGTAGCACCTCGGTGGGGCTGGTGATGATGGTCTTCCCTTGAACTGTAACATTTCCTGATTTCAAAGACACTAAGGGCAAAATTTACTAAGCAGCAAGTTCTAAACCCCGGCGGTTTGATGGTGGTTTGACGGCGGGTTCTAAATCCCGGCGGTTTGGTTGCAGTTTGGCAGCGGTTTCTAAATAACAGTCCTGTTCTATTCTATTCTAAAATTTGTTTTGCAGCAGTTTTGGCCTTAGTAAATCTGCGGATAGCAAAAGCGTCACCAATCCGCTGGGGTTTAGAACCCACCGCTTAGTGCCACTTGCCTTGAGGGACTTAAACCATCCAAGGCATTCAAACTGCTAGTATTGAGGTGTATGTGTTATATAGCCATGACTCCTGGCCATTAATGTTCTGCCATCAATATGCAACACTTGTCTATACAAGTTTGTTACCCCCACCCAGTGTATATTCCAGGAATTAAGAATGTATCCACGTTCTCCTGTCAATTGGGGCAGTAGAGGTACCGGCTTCAGATAATTGAGGAGGGTCACAAGATTAGCACTTGAACAATATGCTACACTGGGGGAGGGTGGGGGGGAATTTATAGGTGGACCACTCTGTTTATACCCCATTACTCAATTTGTTAATTATTCATTTCTAAATTTGTCCGGGAACTTGTCACTGGCATCTATCCTAATAATGAAAAGGATGAATTATATTATTTTTTCTCTTCAGTGACTTTAATAAACCTCCTTGATCTTCTGTTTTGCAGATAGCTGCCTTACTTATACTGTAGTTCAGCAAGCAAATATCTTTCTGATGGGAGAGCTATTCATGGTCAAGTAATTTTGTAGAAGGACTTCTTAACATGTCCATAAAAAAAAGGAAAAAAAAAAATATATATATATATATATCTATAGAATGTAAGCTCTCCTGAGCAGGGCCCTCTTCCTTTATGTGCTTTTCCTTCCCTCACTCATACGATCATTACTCAAAACTCTCCACAAGGGCACTTAACACTTGGTACTGTAGCTGACGCCCCGCTGCTGTTTTGAGTGCTATGATCGCTGCAGCAATGTTTATAAACTATGTTCTTATTCTGTACTGTCTTGTACTGTAAATCGCTGTTTTATGAGTTTGCTCATTTGTTAATGTACTTTGTGAGGCGCTGCGGAACCCTTGTGGAGCCATATAAATAAAGGATAATAACACTGGCCAACAAATTAATAATTTGTCTCCTTTCTAAAAATAGTCATACATTACTAATTTGAGGTCAAGAAAAACTTAAATGATTTCAGAATGTTTTTACTAGCTCTATTTTTTGAGCTACACTACTTGCACTATACTGTATGTACATTAGTAATATAGTCATAGTGAAAAGCTATTTTAAAATAATCTGATATTTTCTTGATAGAAAACAAATAACAGTTGTTTTAATTCAATCAATCACAAATAAGAACACAAAACGAAACAAACATACACATACGAAAGTACTATCTAATATAGTGGCCTATTCATGGGGGTGCTTTCTCTTTGCTTGTCACTTGTACTCCTCTTCTGGGGCATCTCTTGTCACCAGAGCCGTAGCTAGGGTAGTGCGGTTGGTGCCATCGCACAGGGCACCTCAGGTCAGGGGGCGCTGTTTGGGCTCATCAAATTTCTGTTTATTATCATTCTTGCTTGTAGCTTCCTCTTATTTCAACCCCAGCATCTCCTGGCCTCTCCTATCTCTTCCCTGGCCCTTCCCCATGAAGCCCTGGCACTTTTTTGGGTGCATTATGTCCCTTTGAAAATTGAGGGGGCGCCAATGCTCTTTCTGGCACAGGGCACCAAAAAGTCTAGTTACGGCTCTGCTTGTCACTGTCCAACAGTAGTGATTCACCTACCCTGATATCTTTGCTCCATTGCTGAAATGTCTTGGTGGAATCGCTCACTATGCTTGTCACTCAGTGCACCACATTTATCTTGTGTGGGCAATCCCGTGAATCGCATATATTTGAATAGTGGAGGGGACAAATAACTGATTCATTTAATTGGGTCATTAGGCCCCGCCCCCTCTGCGCAGAACGCAGATTGCTTGGTAAGATTCTCTCCATTCTGCCCACTTCACTAGGAATACCCCTACATCGTCATAAATGGGCTATATCTCGGAACTCAGAGCTAACTGAGCGTTTTAAATGTCATATTCATTCTTTGCATGCTGAAATCAATTAGAAGTAACTATTTTCACATCGGGAACGTTTTCATTGTTGTGCAGTGTAATTATATATATATATATATATATATATATATATATAATTATCATTATATTATTGTAAGGGGTATATTCAGTGCAAGCTGAAACTTGTGCTCACAAGTGTGGGCACAACTAACAGGTTTAGAGCCACTAAAAGGGGTGCTACAATAATGAAAGAGTAGCATAGAGCACAAGGAGAAGGCGTACAGTGTAGCTGGTGGATAAGAGTTATACTGTACAGTAGGTAATAAGAACAGGAGGGAAGAGGTCCTGCTCATTAGCACTAGAGGGAAGGAGGCAGACAAGCGGAGGTCTGAGAACAAGAAGCAAGAGTGGGAGAGATGTAGGATGAAAAAGTGGAAGGTATACTACATGGGTAACAGGTTAAGCGGAGGACCGGCGTGCTTTTTTGAACAGGTGGGATTTCAGTGACCGTTTGAAGCTATTCAGGGATAGTTTAATAGAACAAGGGAGATTATTCCAGTCATTGGGGCTGCATGGGAGAAATCTTGGATACGGGACTTTAGACTTTTGTCCTAGGGTAGCCCATAAAAAAATGACAGACTTTAGGGCACCACGACCGGAGAAAGTATGAGAACTACTCGTATAGTGTGACTTCGTCTCTGTATGCTAGAACATACAATAACACAATATTCACAAGCACTATTATAAAATAAAGATATTTCAATTGTGATCATTTTCTATATGTTCAATATCACATTACCCATATCTAACCTCAGTCCCAGTAACCTATCTCCATTGAACAAATAGGCAGATAATTGAGCCACAACATTATCATCAAACACCAATCCATTCAGATGACACTTGTATGAGAGATCATCTACCAAAGGATATGTAGGTTCCATCTACATTGACTAATGTAGGAAGCCCAGCGAGCAACCAGATCTGCCCCATATTGTGTGGTCTAATTAGCTATAGTCCAGTTAGTCGTCAATTAGGCCGAACAGTGTGAGACTAGCTGTAAATCACCTGTACCCCTAGCTGTACACCTACTCAAATTCAGGTAGCTCAATAGTGTTTGTGGTACACATGGCCGGTAATATAATGTATTGGGATTAAGCAATAAAAAAAGTTTGATGACACTTCTATTCTTAATGTGGCTCAATTTATTTATCATTATTATTTGTAAATATATATATATATATATATATATATATTGCAACATTTTAGGCATGCATATGGTTTCTTCTACACTATATACTGTACATTAGGTAATACTATGTAATGTACACTTCTATACAGCATTTCACAATGTTAACAGGTATCATAGTAAGGATAAAAATGACTAATAATGCCTGTATAAGTAAATGTGATTCTGCTTTTCATATCATGTAAGGAGATTAAGGGATTAACATAAAAGTACATAATAAAAAAAATACCAGGTCATCCTTTGTTAATATCACTTAGTTTAACCCCTTAGCTTCATGTAAAAGTGCTTTGCAGAGGAAGGAGTTAATTCAACTGTCTCACCCATCTCCAGCCCTGTGGCATTCTTAGGCATTGTTCTAAACTGTGCAGTGACACAGCCCTGTGACTCTCTCCACTCGCCCCCTTAATGTATTATAGGCTGATAATTATTGTGTGTTCCCTCCAGCTAGTAATTAAAGGACAGAGAAGAAAAAAAAAAAAGAATTTGAACTTTTGCATTTCGCCGAAGAATTGATCCATCTGCCGCAGCAGGAAACAATAACTTCACAAAGTGATACACAACAAGATAAAAAGTATTTTGACGTAAGCTTGACACATCTTGCAACATTGGGCAGTATGTGGATTTCTTGGTGCAGTAAAAACAATTTACCCATTAGGTTTAAAGGGCTCCACCAGTTAATTTTATTCTGCAAAAACAACCACAAGTTATATTACATATCACATACAGTACTATGATTTAATAGAAATGAGTTACTATTATTACCTTAGTAAACACATTGCGGCAAAACCATAAGGCAATTGTCCCTGGGGACTACTGTACTTGGGTTGATGGCAAATCAGCAAACTCAGTGAAAGTACAGGCCACAATAACCTTCAGTGATAACAGCACAGCACCTATAATCAATAGGAAGCTACTAAACTCTTACAATCCCTGACTGGTCGAACAAATGTTTATTGACATTAAAGCAAAACTCTATTTGGCCACCTACTGTATAATAAATGTGCCAATACAATCTGGTCACCCCATACGCCTCTGGCTTTATTCTACATGTATGTTATCCACTGTGGTTCGTTTATTTAAAACTGTATGTGTCAAACATAAGGTTGTTTTGTTGAAATACTTATAACACTGTTAATTGTAATGCTGGGCATACACGGCCAGATAAAATGCCTGTCAGACCGACAGACATTTTATCTGGCCGGCTGCCAGCCGCAGATGTCGCCGGCATACACTGTGAGATTTCTCTCACAGTGTATTCGGCAGACATCCGCACTCCGCCCCGGGGGGAGGAGACATTTCCCTGTTCCTTCCGTAGGAATGAACACAGGAAATGTCTGTCTGTCGGCCGCGGCTGGGCATACACTGCCCGATGCGGCCGACAGTTTAACGGGAAATATCGCATCGGACGGGCATGCTGGACAATCCGGCATGCTCGACCGAGCAATATTTAACCCTCGGTCGCCCCCCCACATGCTACAATTATCGGGGCAATCCGCTGATATCAGGCGGATCGCCCCGATAATTGTAGCATGTATAGCCAGCATAAGTTCAGCTCCTTGGAACCGAACTTGTTGGGACAATTCCAATTTGCAAGATTTTACTGAGCAGCAGTGTAGCCTTTCATGACCATTTTATTTACAAAAAAACGTATTCACTATTAGGTTTCAAAATAAAACTTCCCCCAGTACGTCAAATATAACTCCTTGTCTCAGATACAAGAAAAAATAGAAACAAAAAACTGCTTGAACACTCTGGCAATAGAATAATCTATGCCCAAAGAATAAGAAAAAAAAATCACCTATCAGCTCAGTGGAGCATTTGTAAACAGCCCAATCACAAGCAGTTTGCTAGTACTGGCGGCAATCATGATTATCAGCATTCACTATTTGTACCACCTGAGCACCCGCAAATAATATGGCGTTCCTTGGCGTATATGCGTCCTTTTCTTGGTCTGCATGTGTTTGCAACTGTTCCAATGACTACTAACTGTACTCAACCTACTTTAGAGCACAAACAGGTGTAAGTGACAGAATCAAGCAAATCTGCATGGGCACATATGCGCGTGCCAACTATTCTGGGTATGCACAGAGTGAAATCACAGCTATTATGCTATTCACTCTGCATCAAGTCCAAAGTGTCTACAAGAATTAAAAAGAGCTACATTGTACTCACACTGAATATATTGTTTATATAACTGTGAGCAGCCATCTTAAGGCTGTGTGACACAAAAATTTGTCTCCCCTGCATTGAGAATGCACATAAAGCCACGTGTTCTACTTACCCTGTCCTTCCTCCTGTGCGCTGCAAAAAGGACCATGTGAAATCAATGATTTCTGTGTGAAATGTGATGTCCCTCTCACTTTTACCACCCACCATGCATCACATGGTGCCACAATTATTATTTTTTTAAACTTTGTTGTAGGGGGCGTGCTCACGCTTGTGCAATTAGGACTCACCCTCTACAGTACATGGACCCAACTCTCCTCTCTATGGCCCTGATTGTATTAAATGTGTTTTATTATAGCCATATTGAGATAGCTATGACAAAACAAGTATCAAAGCGGTATGGCTGGTGGAACTATCGCTGACATTAAAAACGTTCTATTCTAATATATTGGGCAAAGTGAATATAAGCCCCAGTGTCAGACTGGGCATGAAGGCCACACCGGGGGAATGCAGTGATAGGGGCCCATACTTAGGGGTGTGGCCAGCCTCCAGAGGGCGTCTGGGCCCCTTTCAATATACAGTATACATATGTATAGTAAATACTGCTAGTGAATGCCTGATAATGTACCAGATTAATAACAGCAATGCATTGTAGAAAATACACAATAGTCCTGTGCAGTATAATTCAAGTGCACCTGATCCCTAAAGAAGGGGGTAGGCCCTCAGGTAGTGGGGCCCACCGGGGGTTTCCCCTGTATCCCTGTGGGCCAGTCCAGCCATGATAAGCCCTATAGATAGTGAAAATGTTTTTTAATGGCAGTGCCAAGTTTCCTGATTGTCTATTGCAGCTACCATTTATATAGAGTATATACAGTTAGGTGCATGTGTCACCAGGAAAAAGTTAATTCTCTCTGTGAAGCTTTGTGTCAATAGTACTGCAACATTGTGCAGCTCCCAGCTATCAGGACAATATTCCAGTTTAATTTCAAGATATTGAAATGCATTGAGCTGTTCAAAGCCTTTTAATAAATTACACCAGGAAGTCAGACATTTCAATGGGAAAACACAGGATCTTATCAGTGCCACTGACTTTATTGTTTTGCCAGGATGTCTTTCTTTGTCATAAAACAATAACTAGCGTTGAGTGGTGTTCACCCTACAGACACACACTAATTGTATCTTTTAATCTGGGTCAAACTGCTCCGGTTTATTACAGGCTCAACCAAAAGAACAACAACAGCAAGAAAAAAAGACAAAGAGGAAAAAAAGTGGGGAAAAC
The DNA here is from genome assembly GCA_031769625.1 of Taudactylus pleione. Lineage (NCBI taxonomy): Eukaryota > Metazoa > Chordata > Amphibia > Anura > Myobatrachidae > Taudactylus > Taudactylus pleione. The sequence goes on from JAUIMM010000116.1 coordinate 10,898,827, forward strand.
ATTTGCTAATAATTTAGCTGCAGGATTGCAGAGAGATAAACCTTAATGACTGAGCACAATTACTCTTGTGAAATAGGAAACCTATTTATCTTTTTAACCCTGCTTCAGATGGGAAGTGGGAAATAATTATTTATTTTCCCAGGACAAACAATCTTGTTGATTGTTAGTACTGCCCTCTGACATGATATGAGTGTAGACATCCTTTATGGAATTTGCTTTCCATAGGTTTGCTCTAACAGTATCAACAAGGCAAACAACACAAACTGGATTATAGTTATACACTAACATCGGGAGGAAATAAGTACACACTGTAGCTCCTAATTGTCTATAATTTCCGTGGACAGACCAAGGTTTAACAAAAATTTGCTTCCTGGATATTTTTATCCCTGAAAGTTTCCCTGATTTTCAGTATTGACCAAAGTTTCTTTAAAATTCCTAATTTTTCTGTGTATTGGATACAGTTCTCACACTCTAGAATTAAATTAAATAGGGGACTATTTATTAAATTAAATATTGTGGTCCGTCCAGACATTTCTGGAAGATTGCTGCATTTTATAAGACTGCAGGGGTACCGTCTCTCAATCTTCTGCAAAAGCAGTCTCCATACTGTAGATTTCAATGGGGCTACAAAATTCCTTATTTACCAAGCTCCGAAAAAGTTAGCTGGAGATGGTGCTAGCTTGTTCTGTCTATAGGTAAGGTCCAGCCAGAGAGAGGGATCTTCAGATCTCTCCATAGTAAGATAGGCACTCCCCCCTCTTTCAAATAAATGTTATGGGCATAAGCTACCTGGTAGCTGCCCATGTGCAGTATGTAAATCCAGGAAACTTTTTTCCGGAACAACATTTTATCGTATTCTCTGTCTTGGTAAGAGTTTATTGCTAAATGACCCTGAACCATCATCTGTAATCAATTCAAATATCGGCAAGAGGAGGTGTTATTTTTCAGGGAAATATTGCAAACATTCTTAAATAGACTCCTAGGGGTTTATTTACTAAAGTGCAGATTTATAGAAGATTTACAGATTCTAGCTATTATCATCTAGAAACATGCTAGATAAATGATAAGTAGAATCTGATCAAATGCCAGTGTGTACCTGGCTGAAGACTTTCAGTGCTGCCCCAATGGTCCTCTCATTGTCCTTCTTAAGTTACATAATCATAGACACGTCAACAAATTAAATATCACTTGTACAGACATTGCATCCAATATAGAGAACAATTACCTCTATACTTACAGCTGCAGCGATCCAAGCTGATGCTGTATGTACTATGGGCACACCATCAGTGGGTATAAGTATTTATACACCAGAAAAAGCTATTATTATTTTCAGTCTGATGTAAAGATCTATATGTATATTAGAGATGTGCGGTTTGGTTCTCCAGAAACCCAAATCCACCCGAATTTCTTGAACCTGGACAAATCCGAGTGGTGATTCTTATCTCCTGAGGAGATTCGTACAGATCCCAGTCCCAGTTCTAATGTTCCCGCGGTTCAGAATTTGGATTTTAAATCTGAATTCCGGGTTTTGGATAGCAAAAATTACATTATTTTAGCTGTTTTAAAAAACTTTTTATCAACTGTTTTTTTTTTTAAGAAAAAAACAATCCGAAACCAAAACACTTGAGGGTGGTTTTGCAAAACAAAAAACCAAAACACGAAGATGAATCCATATCCAAAACCAAAACCAAAACACTAAGATGAATCCATATGTAAAACCAAAACACAAAAATTAATCCGGATCCAAAACCAAAATAATATATTTCCATGGGCAAGCCAAAATCTCAGTTTGACTAGAGGATTTGTAATATAATCCACATTGCATTTTATTTTAGCTTTGTGGTGTTTGTTGGAGGTAAATGTCTAAATTCCACTGCACTCCCTAACAGTGATAAAACCAATTTGACCACTCGTGTCTCGTGGAAGGTAAATAAGTCTCTGTAGACTGTCACCAGTCCACAAAGTCATTCCCGCAGCAAAATATGTTGTTCATAGTGCATTTGGACAAATCAGATCTAAACATACACAAATGCAAATGTTTCTCTCTGATGTATGTAGTCTATCCCAAAATTCTGTGTATTTCTTTTATCTAAATGTTCTACCTCATTTTCTACCTCATATTGAAAGGTATGAATTTATGGTTAGTATGATGTACTTTATGTTTTTGTTATTTTAAGTTTTTTGTCCTTCTTTGCTTTAGACAACATCAAAGTGTTCGGTATATTGTAAAGGAACACTCCCATTGCTGTAATCAATGTTACAAACTACAAAGTTCATGATTTCAATTCGCCTTGAGTTTGGGAACTGTGACTCCTTAAGTGTTGCACAGCATTTAGGTCTCACTTGCTAGTTCCTGCTCTGTTATTATTATCATATATATATATATATATATATATATATATATATATACTTATATAGGGAATACTTACCCACTCTCAAAGAAGTTGCGGTAGGCTCCCAAATTTTTGGTTAGTCCCCGCACACACCCGGAAGAGTGTCTGGATCTCCTGCATCCCACCTGCTTCCTAGTGAAGTGGGCAGGATGTGGAGATAATTGCCTGGAATCGCGGCTCCGCCTGGTCCTGCGATCCACAGCAGTTTGCCGTGATAGGGGCAAGGCCTAATGGCAATGACAAGGCCTAATGGCAAAGGAGCATGGCCCCACCCCCTGAAGTGGCCAGCTACGTCTTCTCTCCAGGCTTCTCCAAGAAAGGAGATTTCAAAAGTCGGCAAGTATGACATATGGTGCCACAAGGGGTCCGTTACAAACTACTTAAACAGAAACAATATGAATAAACAAAGAAAAAAAGTAACTCACAGAAAAAACATTGCAGGACATGGACAAGATGTATAAACATTTCTGCATCAACAGTAATAATATCCAAATAAGCAGCAGGGCAGCAGAACCCAAAGGTTTGGTTCCACTGTAGGAAGTGGGGAGTAGACAATGGTATAAGTGAGGGAACGAAAAGCAACACTTGTCCTATGTTACAGATAAGATCTCCATCCTAGTCAATTTAATTAATCAGTTTTGAGCATCTCATTTGCTTTGGAGCACAGTCCTCGTACCCATGGTGTCAATTTGGGGGTTGAACCATAATTTTTAGAAAATAGACTTAAAAGGCAAACCATGGTTTCCACACGCCTCCTATCTTGTCATGATGTTACTCGCATTTGGAGGAACACAGGTAAAACATACACATCAAATACGTTCGCATTTAACCAGGGCTGTAGAGAGCAATGGCAGTCCTGTGTGATGGGGTGTGGCAATGCCTGCCCAAAAATCAAAATGCATGAAAAATATTATCCATGCCAAGGAGGATGGCATTCTATCCCAAGCACAGCTGGCTCAGGCCCCTGAGAGACCCCTTAAACAAGCCCAGGCCCATGTAACCAGTCCTTGCACCACCCCTTCTCACTGCGCCCCTGCGTTTAACATGCAATTTCATCGGCATTTGAACTTGCCTTTTTTTAGAAAGCACTCATTATCCTGCACACAGTTCCAAATACTACTCTAGGGACTCCCTAGAGTAGTAATTGGGACTGTGTTAGGGACACCAGGATATTCAATTCTAAGCAGAGGTACAAAGAGCGATGTTGAGATGTCTTCAGAACCTGAAGAACAAATTACAGCACAGCCTTATCACAACTTATGTTTTTCCAATGCACAGAAAGTAAAGTGTTAATCAACTACATTCCCTAATTGGAAAAGTGAGAAATGTACAGTTGTTTTACAGTGTCTAAGACAGCAGAGAAGATTCTTCTGCAAATACTGAGGCAGCAATTAGGAATGCAGATGACTGACAACATTATTGACAGTCGGTGAACTTACACTTTGCACAGACATCATTTCCTTGAGCTTCTCACTTGTATGTGATATCATGCACTGACCAGAAGATTTCACAGACAAGCCCCCTCTCTTTTCTCACCTTATCGCTATTGACTTGGAAGTTGAGTAAACGCTTCGATGACAAAAGGAAAAGCACACGGCTGTCTGGACTGTTTTTAAGCTATTTACCCAATTTTACATTTCATTTTAACACCGCTTTATTGTAAGGATGACTTCAATTGATACTTGTTCTGAGTCAGAAAAAGATAATTTGGGGATTTTGTTACATCTACATTACAAATACAATGGATCTATAGTAGCTATGCACCCATGGCATGTGCAGTCTAAGCTGCCTTTACAGCCATGTGAACCCCACTTCTTGTTAATGTACATGTTCTGTCTGGCATCTGGGACGTGCTTTCATGCACTAGTACCATTATTAGTATTACACTATACATTTCTATTTTGAAAGCAGTTCAAGTTGCCGTTAATATATCTCAGGCACATTGTACCACATGATCAGGGGCTGGCTGGCAACTTTTAGCCTGGGGGGCAAATGCATGCAGGCGGCCCTGGCAGAGGGGTAGCGTGTAGCCAGGGTGCCCAAAGAACATGTGTGCTACGGCGCTCCCCACCCCTCAAGTGTTCCAGGGAGGAGGCGGGTCCATATGGGATTAATGTAAAGTAAAAATAAAGATTAGGAACAGCCCCGTCGTGGTGCCCATATGCAGTGCCCCTCTGTGCCCCAGGAGAGGATCCCCTTATGCTGGCCTCCAGTAGTGCCCCCAGTAGTGATCCCCCTATGCAGTGCCCCTTATACAGTGCCCCCAGTAGTGGTCCCCCCTGTGCAGAGCCCCTTGTGCCCCCAGTAGTAAGCCCCTTATATAGTGCCCCCATTAGTGGTACCCCCTATGCAGTGCTCCTTATATAGTGCCCCCAGTAGCAGTCCACACCCCTTGCAGTGCCCCCAATAGTGGTAACCCTTATGCAGTGCCCCTTAAATAGTGGCCCCAGTTGTAGTCTCCCCCCTATGCAGTACACAGTATTGCCCTTTTTATAGAGCCCCCAGCAGTGGTCCCTCGATGCAGTGCCCCCAGTGGTAGTCCCCTCCCCCCTATGTAGTGCCCCTAGCAGTAGTCCCCTCCCCCCTATGCAGTGCTCCTAGTAGTTGTCCCCTCCCCTTGTAGTGCCCTAGTAGTAGTAGTCCCCCCTTGTAATACTAGTCCCCCCAGTAGTAGTCCCCCCAGTTGTAGTCCCCCCCTTGAAGTGCCCCCAGTTATAATCCCCAGTAGTGGTCCCCCCTTGTAGTGCCCCCCCTGTAGTGCCCCCAGTAGTGATCTCCCCCTTGTAGTACCCCCAGTAATGGTCTCCCTCTTGTAGTGCCCCCAGTAGTAGTCCTTCCCTCTTGTAGTGCCCCCAGTCCAGTAGTCGTTCCCCCTTTGTAGTGCCACCAGTAGTCGCCCCGTGTAGTTCCCCCAGTAGTAGTAGTCCCCCCCTTGTATTGCCCCCATTAGTTGTAGTCCCCCCCTGCAGTGCCTCCAGTAGTGGTTCCCCCCTTGTGGTGCCCCCAGTAGTGGTCTCCCCCTTCTAGTGCCAGCCTCCCCCCCCTGTAGACACACGTAGTAAAAAAAAAAAAACACTAACCTGAATCCCCGCTCCCGTCGTCGCCATCCGCTCCTCCGTCTGTCCTTCCCGAGCATTATGGGAGAGACGTCATATGATGTCATGACGCCTCTCCCATTGCCCACTGCGGGAGCCGGAAGATGGAGCAGCTTCTGCAGTGGGCGCAGCAGCAGCTAATGAGAGTCTGACAGACTCTCATTGGCTGCTGCTTACAACAAACACACAGCTGCCGGAGCCGGTGGCTGTGTGTTTGTCACTTGTGTAGCGCTGACCGAACTCCGTCTGGTCAGCGCTACACATGCGGTGTGCACATACCCTAAATGACACATCTTCTAATTGTATGAACCTCTCTTCCCTATGCATCATAGTTGTAGGTCTAGGGCTCCTTCCCACCCTCAGAGACTCCAAAAAGTTTCTGCTAATCAAAACTGTATATTTAGTGCTGTTTATGAACCTTCATGTGCCTTGAACCCAAATCAGCCGCCTCTACTGCTTAGCCTTCGTGAAAGTATGTATTTACATTAGAAATGTGCGCCGACCCTCGTGTTTTGGTTTTGGATCTGGAGAGCTGTCCTTTGTGATTTTAGCTGCAATTGTACAAGCATACATTGTTACGAAATGCAACTATTGCGGTCATCGCATGCAAAGTGCAATGCTTGATACATCTCTCCCAGAATCAAATAAATGGAAGGGCATAGTGATTTGGGTAAGAGACGTTGGTCAAATTTTGTCGTGGTTGTGCAGATTTTGAATGAGGAATGGAATGGGTGAATAAGTTGGGTAAATAGGGATGTAGTCCAATCTTGTTCTGATTTCTGCTATGCATGGGGGCAAAGATGGGTTCCCCTTATGAACCTACATAACTAGCTACTGTATTTTGTCAACAATAAAAATTATGATAAATATTGATTACAAATAAGTTATAACATCTTATTTCTACAGCAAATTGATCACTTGACTAAGAAAAGAAACATTTCCCACTCACTATGTTATTATATGTTATTATAAGTAGGGATTTAATCTATGTTTGGGTGTACTCCACAAAAAAATAAGAAAAGAAACGGTCAACCTTTTACAGATGAACTTTGCTGTATTTGTTATTTTTGCTTTTTATATTAATGACCTTTCTACTATTACTGTATGTAGAAGGCAACTGAGCAGGTGGCAGTGTGGGAACAGTTTATTGAAGTCCAGTCTAAATTTGAGCTAGATTATATTAAACCGTTCCAGATGGCAGTCTATCAGTGCCTTAAAGGCAAACTTTTAAACACACATCACATAGCCTCCTGGGGTATTGATTTTGCTAAATACATTTATACATATTTAAAGAAAAGAAAAGGATCTGGTTTTCTAAAAAAATGTAAATACTGATGATTCTGTCAACATAATTAATATATACTTACAGGATCCCTTGCACATCACATATTATTATACTAAATACAGCTGCTGGCTGTTGTAAATCTCGGAATCCTATATCTAGTCCTTTCCAATGTACCACAAATTTGAGACACTAATTCTCATTGTTTGTTTTTCATCTCTACTGCAGACTTTTAACAATACACCTCTTTGAATTAAGACAGTCACATTTGGCCATCTAATAATCGGCGACATGGTGGCATTTTTGTCAGCGTTACTACCTTAAGGTGGATACACACCTAGCAGATATATCTGTAAATGATGGTTGTTCATAACTTCATATACACTGAACGACCATCATGTTCCTCCAAGCAGCCGCGGGTCCCGCTGGCCGGGGGACAGGTCAGGGGCGCTGCATGTAGGCAGACCGCCCGTACACACTTGCCGTGGACAGATATGTCTGCAGATATATCTGTTCATCGGCTGTGCAGCACAGCCGAAGCGATATTTCTGTGAACAACAAAATGGTCGTTTTTTTTTATTTTTATTACCCAATTTTGTAAAAAAAAATATTATTAAGTTCATGATATAAAATGTTGTTAAATGAGTGCAGGAGACAGATAACAACTTCACTAACAGGCCCCAGTGATACTGGCAGTCATCGGAAACAGAGCAGTGGTCCAGAACAGTTAGATCTTGTACTATAGCCCGTCACATATGTGACCAAAGTCCTGTCACTGATTGTTCAGCTGAGTGTCAGGATCGCTATATGTGTGACTAGGGGCGGAACTAGTGGCGGTGCAGCCGGTGCCTTGCATCGTGGCCCGCTGTAGTGCAGGGGCCCAAGGCCGCCTGCAGCTGACAGTGCCGCTGCCCGCCAACCTGGTCCCCATTAATTATAAGGTTGGAGTCGGAGCGGGCTGCTTTGGCCACTCCGGCTCCAACAAGACAGACATCCGCCATGGCCCAGCCACTTGCCATGACACAGCGCGCGTGACGTCATGGCGTCACGTGCACTGTCATAACAAGGGGCCGGGCTGTTGGAAGGGATAGAGAGGAGCCAAAGAAGCAATTAAGGTAAGTAAGTGGTGGTTTGTGGGGGGAGGAGAGAAAGAGGCTGATACACACGCTGGGGTTGATAGGGGCTGATACACACGCTGGGAGTGATAGGGGCTGAGACACACGCTGGGGGTGATAGGGGCTGAGACACATGCTGAGGGTGATAGGGGCTAAGACACACGCTGGGGTGATAGGGGCTGAGACACACGCTGGGGGTGATAGGGGCTGAGACACACGCTGGGGGTGATAGGGGCTGACACACACAGGGGGTGAAAGGGGCTGAGACACACGCTGGGGGTGATAGGGCTGACACACACTGGGGGTGGGGGGGAAAGAGGCTGACACGCTGGTGGGAAAGAGGCTGACACACACGCAGGGGGAGAAAGAGGCTGACACACACACTGGGGGGGAAGAGGCTGACACACATGCTGGGGGAGAAAGAGGCTGACACATGCTGGGGGGAAAGAGGCTGACACACATGCTGGGGGAGAAAGAGGCAGACACACATGATGGGGGAAAGAGGCTGACACATGCTGGGGGGAAAGAGGTTGACACACACATGCTGGGGGTGAAAGAGGCTGACACACACGCAGTGGGAGAAAGAGGCTGACACACGCAGAAGGGGGAAGAGTCTGACACATGCTGGGGGAGAAAGAGGCTGATGCACATGCTTGGGGGAAAGAGTCTGACACACACGCAGTGGGAGAAAGAGGCTGACACACATTCTGGGGGAGAAAGAGGCTGACACACACGCAGAGGGGGAAGAGTCTGACACATGCTGGGGGAGAAAGAGGCTGACACACATGCCGGGGGAGAAAGAGGCTGACACACACGCAGAGGGGGAAAGAGTCTGACACACACGCAGAGGAAGAAAGAGGCTGACACACATGCTGGGGGAGAAAGAGGCTGACACACACGCAGAGGGGGGAAGAGTCTGACACACATGCTGGGGGAGAAAGAGGCAGATGCACATGCTTGGGGTAAAGAGTCTGACACACACGCTGGGGGAGAAAGAGGCTGACACACATGCTGGGGGGAAAGAGTCTGACACACACTGGGGGAGAATGAGGCTGGGGGTGGGGGGGGAAAGAGGTAGAGACACGCTGGGGGGAAAGAGGCTAACACAAATGCAGGGGGAGAAAGAGGCTGACACTCACTGGGGGGAAAGAGGCTGACACACATGCTGGGGGAGAAAGAGGCTGACACATGCTGGGGTGAAAGAGGCTGGCACACATGCTGGGGGGGAAATGGCTAACCCACATGCTGTGGGTTAAAGAGGCTGACACATGCTGGGGGGGAAAGAGGCTGACACACATGCTGGGGGGAAAGGGGCTGACTCACACGCAGGGGGAGAAATAGGCTGACACACATGCTGGGGGGAAAGAGGCTGACACAAACGTAGGGGTAGAAAAAGGCTGACACACATTCTGGGGGAGAAAGAGGCTGACACACGCTGAGGGGGAATGAGGCTGACACACGCTGGGGGGGAAAGAGGCTGACACACATGCTAGGGGAGAAAGAGGCTTAAACACACGCTAGGGTAGAAAGAGGCTGACACACACGCTGGGGTTGAAAGAGGCTGATACACACGCTTGGGGGAAAGAGGCTGACACACATGCTGGGGGAGAAAGAGGCTGACACACACGCAGGGGGGGAAAGAGTCTGACACACGTGCTGGGGGAGAAAGAGGCTAACACACATGCTGGGGGGAAAGAGTCTGACACACACGCAGGGGGGGAAAGAGTGTGACACACACGCTGGGGAGAAAGAGGCTGACACACATGCTGGGGGGAAAGAGTCTGACACACACGCAGGGGGGGAAAGAGGCTGACACAAACGCAGGGGGGAAAGAGACTGACACATGCTGGGGGAGAAAGATGCTGACACACACGCTGGGGGGAAAGAGTCTGACACACGCTGGTTGAGAAAATGGCTGACACACATGCAGGGGGAGAAAGAGGCTGACACACGTTGGGGGATAAAGAGGCTGACACACACGCAGGGGGGGAAAGAGGCTGACACGCGCTTGGGGGGAAAAAGGCTGACACACATGCTGGGGGAGAAAGAGGCTGACACACATGCTGGGGGGGAAAGAGGCTTACACACATGCTGGGGGGAAAGAGGCTGACACACACGCTGGTGGAGAAAGAGGCTGACACACGCTGGGGGAGATAGGGAATTAGACACACGCTGGGGGTGATAGGGGCTGAGACATACTCTGGGGGTGATAGGAGCTGAGACACACGTTGGGGGTGCAAGGGGCTAAGACACAAGCTGGGGGTGATAGGGGCTGACACACGCTGGGGGTGATAGGGGCTGACAGACACGCTGGGGGTAGGGGGGAAAGAGGCTGACACACGTTGGGGGAAAGAGGCTGACACACACGCAGGGGGAGAAAGAGGCTGACACACACACTGGGGGATAGAGGCTGACACACATGTTGGGGGAGAAGAGGCTGACACATGCTGGGGGGAAAGCGGCTGTAATACATGCTGGGGGGGAAAGAGGCTGACACACATGCTGGGGGAGAAAGCGGCTGACACACATGTTGGGGGGCAAAGAGGCTGACACACATGCTGCGGGGAAAGAGGCTGACACACACATGCTGGGGGGAAAGAGGCTGACACACACACAGGGGGAGAAAGAGGATGACACATATGCTGGGCGGGAAAGATGCTGACAAACACGCAGGGAGAGAAAGAGGCTGACACACATGCTGGGCGAGACAGAGACTGACACACATGCTGGGGGAGAAAGAGGCTGACACACATGCTGGGGGAAAGAGGCTGACACACATGCTGGGGGAGAAAGAGGCAGACACACATGCTGGGGGAGAAAGAGGCTAACACACACACTGGGGGGGAAAGAGGCTGACACATGCTGGGGGAGAAGAGGCTGACACACATGCTGGGGGGAAAGAGTGTGACACACACGCTGGGGGAGAAAGAGGCTGACACACATGCTTGGGGGAAAGAGTCTGACACATACGTAGGGGGGGAAAGAGGCTGACACACACGTAGGGGGGAATGAGGCTGACATACATGCTGGGGGAGAAAGATGCTGACACACATGCTGGGGGGAAAGAGTCTGACACACACGCTGGGGGAGAAAATGGCTGACACACATGCAGGGGGAGAAAGAGGCTGACACACGCTGGGGGAGAATGAGGCTGACACACACGAAGGGGGAAAGAGGCTGACACGCGCTCGGGGGGATAAAGGCTGACACACATGCTGGGGGAGAAAGAGGCTGACACACATGCTGGGGGGGAAAGAGGCTTACACACACGCTGGGGGAGAAAGAGGCTGACACAAACTCAGGGGGGGAAAGAGGCTGACACACGCTGGGGGGGGAAAGGTGGACAAAAACGCTGGGGGAGAAAGAGGCTGACACACATGATGGTGGAGAGAGGCTTACATACACGCTGGGGGAGAAAAAGGCTGACACACATGCAGGGGGGAAAGAATCTGACACACATGCTGGAGGGAAAGAGGCTAACACACCCGCTGGGGAGGAAGGAGGCTGACACACACGCTGGGGGGGAAAGAGGCTGACACACATGCTGGGGAGGAAGGAGGCTTACACACATGCTGGGGGGGAAAGAGGCTGAGACACACGCTGGGGGGAAAGAGTCAGACACACACGCTGGGGGGAAAGAGGCTGACACACGCAGGGGCTGGGGGGGATAGACGGTGACACACACGCTGGGGGGGAAGGAGGCTGACACACACCCTGGGGGGGAAAGAGGATGACACACGCTGTGGGGAAAGAGTCTGACACACACGCTGGGGGGAAAGAGGCTGACACATGCTGGGGAGAAAGAGGCTGAAACACATGCAGGGGGGAAAGAGGCTGACACACATGCTGGGGGGAAAGAGACTGACACACATCCTGGGGGAAAGAGACACACTGGGGCTGGGGGGGAAAGGGGCTGACACACGCTGGGGGGAAAGAGGCTGACACACATGCTGGGGGAGAAAGAGGCTGACACATGCTGGGGGGAAAGAGGCTGACACACATGATGGGGGAAAGAGGCTGACACATGCTGGGGGGAAAGAGGCTGACACACATGCTGGGGGAGAAAGAGGCTGACACATGCTGGGGGGAAAGAGGCAGACACACATGATGGGGGAAAGAGGCTGACACATGCTGGGGGGAAAGAGGTTGACACACACATGCTGGGGGGGAAAGAGGCTGACACACACGCAGTGGGAGAAAGAGGCTGACACACACGCAGAAGGGGGAAGAGTCTGACTCACATACTGGGGGAGAAAGAGGCTGATGCACATGCTTGGGGGAAAGAGTCTGACACACACGCAGTGGGAGAAAGAGGCTGACACACATTCTGGGGGAGAAAGAGGCTGACACACACGCAGAGGGGGGAAGAGTCTGACACATGCTGGGGGAGAAAGAGGCTTACACACATGCTGGGGGAGAAAGAGGCTGACACACACGCAGAGGGGGAAAGAGTCTGACACACACGCAGTGGGAGAAAGAGGCTGACACACATGCTGGGGGAGAAAGAGGCTGACACACACGCAGAGAGGGGAAGAGTCTGACACACATGCTGGGGGAGAAAGAGGCTGATGCACATGCTTGGGGTAAAGAGTCTGACACACACGCTGGGGGAGAAAGAGGCTGACACACATGTTGGGGGGAAAGGGTCTGACACACACTGGGGGAGAAAGAGGCTGGGGGTGGGAGGGGAAAGAGGCTGAGACACGCTGGGGGAAAGAGGCTAACACAAACGCAGGGGGAGAAAGAGGCTGACACTCACTGGGGGGAAAGAGGCTGACACACATGCTGGGGGAGAAAGAGGCTGACACATGCTGGGGTGAAAGAGGCTGGCACACATGCTGGAGGGGAAAGGGCTGACACACATGCTGTGGGATAAAGAGGCTGACACATGCTGGGGGGAAAAGAGGCTGACACACATGCTGGGGGGAAAGGGGCTGACTCACACGCAGGGGAAGAAATAGGCTGACACACATGCTGGGGGGAAAGAGGCTGACACAAACGTAGGGGTAGAAAAAGGCTGACACACACTCTGGGGGAGAAAGAGGCTGACACACGCTGAGGGGGAAAGAGGCTGACACACGCTGGGGGGGAAAGAGGCTGACACACATGCTTGGGGGGAAAGAGGCTTAAACACACGCTAGGGTAGAAAGAGGCTGACACACACGCTGGGGGGGAAAGAGGCAGATACACACGCTTGGTGGAAAGAGGCTAACACACACGCTGGGGAGAAAGAGGCTGACACACATGCTGGGGGGAAGGAGTCTGACACACACGCAGGGGGGGAAACAGGCTGACACAAACGCAGGGAGGAAAGAGACTGACACATGCTGGGGGAGAAAGATGCTGACACACACGCTGGCGGGAAGAGTCTGACACACACTGGTTGAGAAAATGGCTGACACACACGCAGGGGGAGAAAGAGGCTGACACATGTTGGGGGAGAAAGAGGCTGACACACACGCAGGGGGGAAAGAGGCTGACACGCGCTTGGGGGGAAAAAGGCTGACACACATGCTGGGGGAGAAAGAGGCTGACACACATGCTGGGGGGGAAAGAGGCTTACACACATGCTGGGGGGAAAGAGGCTGACACACACGCTGGTGGAGAAAGAGGCTGACACACACGCTGGGGGTGATAGGGAATGAGACACACGCTGGGGGTGATAGGGGCTGAGACATACACTGGGGGTGATAGGAGCTGAGACACACGTTGGGGGTGCTAGGGGCTAAGACACAAGCTGGGGGTGATAGGGGCTGACACACGCTGGGGGTGATAGGGGCTGACAGACACGCTGGGGGTAGGGGGGAAAGAGGCTGACACACGCGGGGGGGAAAGAGGCTGACACACACGCAGGGGGAGAAAGAGGCTGACACACACACTGGGGGATAGAGGCTGACACACATGCTTGGGGAGAAAGAGGCTGACACATGCTGGGGGGAAAGCGGCTGACACACATGCTGGGGGGGAAAGAGGCCGACACACATGCTGGGGGAGAAAGAGGCTGACACATGTTGGGGGGCAAAGAGGCTGACACACATGCTGGGGGGAAAGAGGCTGACACACACATGCTTGGAGGCTGACACACACACAGGGGGAGAAAGAGGATGACACACATGCTGGGCGGGAAAGATGCCGACAAACACGCAGGGAGAGAAAGAGGCTGACACACATGCTGGGGGGAAAGAGGCTGACACAAATGTAGGGGTAGAAAAAGGCTGACACACACTCTGGGGGAGAAAGAGGCTGACACACGCTGAGGGGGAAAGAGGCTGACACACGCTGGGGGGGAAAGAGGCTGACACACATGCTAGGGGGGAAAGAGGCTTAAACACACGCTAGGGTAGAAAGAGGCTGACACACACGCTGGGGGGGAAAGAGGCAGATACACACGCTTGGTGGAAAGAGGCTAACACACACGCTGGGGAGAAAGAGGCTGACACACATGCTGGGGGGAAGGAGTCTGACACACACGCAGGGGGGGAAAGAGGCTGACACAAACGCAGGGGGGAAAGAGACTGACACATGCTGGGGGAGAAAGATGCTGACACACACGCTGGCGGGACAGAGTCTGACACACACTGGTTGAGAAAATGGCTGACACACACGCAGGGGGAGAAAGAGGCTGACACACGTTGGGGGAGAAAGAGGCTGACACACACGCAGGGGGGAAAGAGGCTGACACGCGCTTGGGGGGAAAAAGGCTGACACACATGCTGGGGGAGAAAGAGGCTGACACACATGCTGGGGGGGAAAGAGGCTTACACACATGCTGGGGGGAAAGATGCTGACACACACGCTGGTGGAGAAAGAGGCTGACACACACGCTGGGGGTGATAGGGAATGAGACACACGCTGGGGGTGATAGGGGCTGAGACATACACTGGGGGTGATAGGAGCTGAGACACACGTTGGGGGTGCTAGGGGCTAAGACACAAGCTGGGGGTGATAGGGGCTGACACACGCTGGGGGTGATAGGGGCTGACAGACACGCTGGGGGTAGGGGGGAAAGAGGCTGACAAACGCTGGGGTGAAAGAGGCTGACACACACGCAGGGGGAGAAAGAGGCTGACACACACACTGGGGTATAGAGGCTGACACACATGCTTGGGGAGAAAGAGGCTGACATGCTGGGGGGAAAGCGGCTGACACACATGCTGGGGGGGAAAGAGGCCGACACACATGCTGGGGGAGAAAGAGGCTGACACATGTTGGGGGGCAAAGAGGCTGACACACATGCTGGGGGGAAAGAGGCTGACACACACTTGCTTGGAGGCTGACACACACACAGGGGGAGAAAGAGGATGACACACATGCTGGGCGGGAAAGATGCTGACAAACACGCAGGGAGAGAAAGAGGCTGACACACATGCTGGGGGAGACAGAGACTGACACACATGCTGGGGGAGAAAGAGGCTGACACACATGCTGGGGGAAAGAGGCTGACACACATGCTGGGGGAGAAAGAGGCTGACACACATGCTGGGGGAGAAAGAGGCTAACACACATGCTGGGGGGAAAGAGTGTGACACACACGCTGGGGGCGAAAGAGGCTGACACACATGGTGGGGGTGATAGGGAATGAGACACACGCTGGGGGTGATAGGGGCTGAGACATACACTGGGGGTGATAGGAGCTGAGACACACATTGGGGGTGCTAGGGGCTAAGACACAAGCTGGGGGTGATAGGGGCTGACACACGCTGGGGGTGATAGGGGCTGACAGACACGCTGGGGGTAGGGGGGAAAGAGGCTGACAAACGCTGGGGTGAAAGAGGCTGACACACACGCAGGGGGAGAAAGAGGCTGACACACACACTGGGGTATAGAGGCTGACACACATGCTTGGGGAGAAAGAGGCTGACACATGCTGGGGGGAAAGCGGCTGACACACATGCTGGGGGGGAAAGAGGCCGACACTCATGCTGGGGGAGAAAGAGGCTGACACATGATGGGGGGCAAAGAGGCTGACACACATGCTGGGGGGAAAGAGGCTGACACACACATGCTTGGAGGCTGACACACACACAGGGGGAGAAAGAGGATGACACACATGCTGGGCGGGAAAGATGCTGACAAACACGCAGGGAGAGAAAGAGGCTGACACACATGCTGGGGGAGACAGAGACTGACACACGTGCTGGGGGAGAAAGAGGCTGACACACATGCTGGGGGGAAAGAGGCTGACACACATGCTGGGGGAGAAAGAGGCTGACACACATGCTGGGGAAGAAAGAGGCTAACACACATGCTGGGGGAAAGAGTGTGACACACACGCTGGGGGAGAAAGAGGCTGACACACATGGTGGGGGGAAAGAGTCTGACACATACGTAGGGGGGGAAAGAGGCTGACACACATGTAGGGGGGGTAAGAGGCTGACATACATGCTGGGGGAGAAAGATGCTGACACACACGCTGGGGGGAAAGAGACTGACACACATCCTAGGGGAAAGAGACACACTGGGGCTGGGGGGGAAAGAGGCTGACTCACGCTGGGGGGAAAGAGGCTGACACATGCTGGGGGAGAAAGAGGCTGACACATGCTGGGGGGAAAGAGGCTGACACACATGCTGGGGGAGAAAGAGGCAGACACACATGATGGGGGAAAGAGGCTGACACATGCTGGGGGGAAAGAGGTTGACACACACATGCTGGGGGGGAAAGAGGCTGACACACACGCAGTGGGAGAAAGAGGCTGACACACACGCAGAAGGGGGAAGTGTCTGACTCACATACTGGGGGAGAAAGAGGCTGATGCACATGCTTGGGGGGAAAGAGTCTGACACACACGCAGTGGGAGAAAGAGGCTGACACACATTCTAGGGGAGAAAGAGGCTGACACACACGCAGAGGGGGGAAGAGTCTGACACATGCTGGGGGAGAAAGAGTCTGACACACACGCAGTGGGAGAAAGAGGCTGACACACATTCTAGGGGAGAAAGAGGCTGACACACACGCAGAGGGGGGAAGAGTCTGACACATGCTGGGGGAGAAAGAGGCTGACACACATGCCGGGGGAGAAAGAGGCTGACACACACACAGAGGGGGAAAGAGTCTGACACACATGCAGTGGGAGAAAGAGGCTGACACACATGCTGGGGGAGAAAGAGGCTGACACACACGCAGAGGGGGGAAGAGTCTGACACACATGCTGGGGGAGAAAGAGGCTGATGCACATGCTTGGTGTAAAGAGTCTGACACACACGCTGGGGGAGAAAGAGGCTGACACACATGCTGGGGGGGAAAGAGTCTGACACACTGGGGGAGAATGAGGCTGGGGGTGGGAGGGGAAAGAGGCTGAGACACGCTGGGGGAAAGAGGCTAACACAATTGTAGGGGGAGAAAGAGGCTGACACTCACTGGGGGGAAAGAGGCTGACACACATGCTGGGGGAGAAAGAGGCTGACACATGCTGGGGTGAACGAGGCTGGCACACATGCTGGGGGGGAAAGGGCTGACACACATGCTGTGGGATAAAGAGGCTGACACATGCTGGGGGGAAAAGAGGCTGACACACATGCTGTGGGGAAAGGGGCTGACTCACACGCAGGGGGAGAAATAGGCTGACACACATGCTGGGGGGAAAGAGGCTGACACAAACGTAGGGGTAGAAAAAGGATGACACACATTCTGGGGGAGAAAGAGACTGACACACGCTGAGGGGGAAAGAGGCTGACACACGCTGGAGGGGAAAGAGGCTGACACACATGCTAGGGGGGAAAGAGGCTTAAACACACGCTAGGGTAGAAAGAGGCTGACACACACGCTGGGGGGGAAATAGGCTGATACACACACTTGGGGGAAAGAGGCTAACACACACGCTGGGGAGAAAGAGGCTGACACACATGCTGGGGGAAAGAGTCTGACACACACGCAGGGGGGGAAAGAGGCTGACACAAACGCAGGGGGGAAAGAGACTGACACATGCTGGGGGAGAAAGATGCTGACACACACGCTGGGGGGAAAGAGTCTGACACACGCTGGTTGAGAAAATGGCTGACACACACGCAGGGGGAGAAAGAGGCTGACACACGTTGGGGGAGAATGAGGCTGACACACACGCAGGGGGGGAAAGAGGCTGACCAGCGCTTGGGGGGAAAAAGGCTGACACACATGCTGGGGGAGAAAGAGGCTGACACACATGCTGGGGGGGAAAGAGGCTTACACACCTGCTGGGGGGAAAGAGGCTGACACACACGCTGGTGGAGAAAGAGGCTGACACACACGCTGGGGGTGATAGGGAATGAGACACACGCTGGGGGTGATAGGGGCTGAGACATACACTGGGGGTGATAGGAGCTGAGACACACGTTGGGGGTGCTAGGGGCTAAGACACAAGCTGGGGGTGTTAAGGGCTGACACACGCTGGGGGTGATAGGGGCTGACAGACACACTGGGGGTAGAGGGGAAAGAGGCTGACACACGCTGGGGGGAAAGAGGCTGAGACACACGCAGGAGGAGAAAGAGGCTGACACACACACTGGGGGATAGAGGCTGACACACATGCTGGGGGAGAAAGAGGCTGACACATGCTGGGGGGGAAAGCGGCTGACATACATGCTGGGGGGGAAAGAGGCTGACACACATGCTGGGGGAGAAAGAGGCTGACACATGTTGGGGGGGCAAAGAGGCTGACACACATGCTGGGGGAAAGAGGCTAACACACACATGCTGGGGGGGAAAGAGGCTGACACACACACAGGGGGAGAAAGAGGATGACACACATGCTGGGCGGGAAAGATGCTGACAAACACGCAGGGAGAGAAAGAGGCTGACACACATGCTGGGGGAGACAGAGACTGACACACATGCTGGGGGAGAAAGAGGCTGACACACATGCTGGGGGGAAAGAGGCTGACACACATGCTGGGGGAGAAAGAGGCAGACACACATGCTGGGGGAGAAAGAGGCTAACACACATGCTGGGGGGAAAGAGTGTGACACACACGCTGGGGGAGAAAGAGGCTGACACACATGGTGGGGGGAAAGAGTCTGACACATACGTAGAGGGGGAAAGAGGCTGACACACACGTAGGGTGGTAAGAGGCTGACATACATGCTGGGGGAGAAAGATGCTGACACACACGCTGGGGGGAAAGAGACTGACACACATCCTGGGGGAAAGAGACACACTGGGGCTGGGGGGGAAAGAGGCTGACACACACGGGGGAGAAAGAGGCTGACACACATGCTGGGGGGAGAAAGAGGCTGACACATGCTGGGGGAAAAGAGTCTGACACACATGCTGGGGGAGAAAGAGGCAGACACACATGATGGGGGAAAGAGGCTGACACATGCTGGGGGGAAAGAGGTTGACACACACATGCTGGGGGGGAAAGAGGCTGGCACACACGCAGTGGGAGAAAGAGGCTGACACACACACAGAAGGGGGAAGAGTCTGACTCACATACTGGGGGAGAAAGAGGCTGATGCACATGCTTGGGGGAAAGAGTCTGACACACACGCAGTGGGAGAAAGAGGCTGACACACATTCTGGGGGAGAAAGAGGCTGACACACACGCAGAGGGGGGAAGAGTCTGACACATGCTGGGGGAGAAAGAGGCTGAAACACATGCTGGGGGAGAAAGAGGCTGACACACACGCAGAGGGGGAAAGAGTCTGACACACACGCAGTGGGAGAAAGAGGCTGACACACATGCTGGGGGAGAAAGAGGCTGACACACACGCAGAGGGAGGAAGAGTCTGACACACATGCTGGGGGAGAAAGAGGCTGATGCACATGCTTGGGGTAAAGAGTCTGACACACACGCTGGGGGAGAAAGAGGCTGACACACATGCTGGGGGGAAAGAGTCTGACACACACTGGGGGAGAATGAGGCTGGGGGTGGGAGGGGAAAGAGTCTGAGACACGCTGGGGGAAAGAGGCTAACACAAACGCAGGGGGAGAAAGAGGCTGACACTCACTGGGGGGAAAGAGTCTGACACACATGCTGGGGGAGAAAGAGGCTGACACATGCTGGGGTGAAAGAGGCTGGCACACATGCTGGGGGGGAAAGGGCTGACACACATGCTGTGGGATAAAGAGGCTGACACATGCGGGGGGAAAAGAGGCTGACACATGCTGGGGGGAAAGGGGCTGACTCACACGCTGGGGGAGAAAGAGGCTGACACACATGGTGGGGGGAAAGAGTCTGACACATACGTATGGGGGGAAAGAGGCTGACACACACGTAAGGGGGTAAGAGGCTGACATACATGCTAGGGGAGAAAGATGCTGACACACACGCTGGGGGGAAAGAGTCTGACACACACGCTGGGGGAGAAAATGGCTGACACACATGCAGGGGGAGAAAGAGGCTGACACACGCTGGGGGAGAATGAGGCTGACACACACGAATGGGGGGGAAAGAGGCTGAAACGCGCTCGTGGGGATAAGGGCTGACACACATGCTGGTGGAGAAAGAGGCTGACACACATGCTGGGGGGGAAAGAGGCTTACACACACGCTGCGGGAGAAAGAGGCTGACACAAACTCAGGGGGGGAAAGAGGCTGACACACGCTGGGGGGGAAAAGGTGGACAAGAACGCTGGATGAGAAAGAGGCTGACACATATGATGGGGGAAAGAGGCTTACACACACGCTGGGGGAGAAAAAGGCTGACACACATGCAGGGGGGAAAGAATCTGACACACATGCTGGGGGGAAAGAGGCTAACACACACGCTGGGGAGGAAGGAGGCTGACACACACGCTGGGGGGAAAGAGGCTGACACACATGCTTGGGAGGAAGGAGGCTGACACACATGCTGGGGGGGAAAGAGGCTGAGACACACGCTGGGGGGAAAGAGTCAGACACACACGTTGGGGGGAAAGAGGCTGACATACGCAGGGGCTGGGGGGGAAAAATGCTGACACACACGCTGGGGGGAAGGAGGCTGACACACTCCCTGGGGGGCAAAGATGATGACACACGCTGTGGGGAAAGAGTCTGACACACACGCTGGGGGGAAAGAGGCTGACACACATGCTGGGGAGGAAGGAGGCTGACACACATGCTGGGGGGGAAGGAGGCTGACACACTCCCTGGGGGGCAAAGATGATGACACACGCTGTGGGGAAAGAGTCTGACACACACGCTGGGGGGAAAGAGGCTGACACACGCTGGGGAGAAAGAGGCTGAAACACATGCAGGGGGGAAAGAGGCTGACACACATGCTGGGGGGAAAGAGGCTGACAAACATCCTGGGGGAAAGAGACACACTGGGGCTGGGGAGGAAAAAGGCTGACACACACGCTGGGGGGAAAGAGGCTGACACACATGCTGGGGGAGAAAGAGGCTGACACATGCTGGGGGGAAAGAGGCTGACACACATGCTGCGGGAGAAAGAGGCAGACACACATGATGGGGGAAAGAGGCTGACACATGCTGGGGGGATAGAGGTTGACACACACATGCTGGGGGGGAAAGAGGCTGACACACTCGCAGTGGGAGAAAGAGGCTGACACACACGCAGACTTGGGAAGAGTCTGACTCACATACGATGCACATGCTTGGGGGAAAGAGTCTGACACACACGCAGTGGGAGAAAGAGGCTGACACATATTCAGGGGGAGAAAGAGGCTGACACACACGCAGAGGGGGGAAGAGTCTGACACATGCTGGGGGAGAAAGAGGCTGACACACATGCTGGGGGAGAAAGAAGCTGACACACACGCAGAGGGGGAAAGAGTCTGACACACACGCAGTGGGAGAAAGAGGCTGACACACATGCTGGGGGAGAAAGAGGCTGACACACACGCAGAGGGGGGAAGAGTCTGACACACATGCTGGGGGAGAAAGAGGCTGATGCACATGCTTGGGGTAAAGAGTCTGACACACACGCTGGGGGAGAAAGAGGCTGACACACATGCTGGGGGAAAGAGTCTGACACACATGCTGGGGGAGAATGAGGCTGGGGGTGGGGGGGGAAAGAGGCTGAGACACGCTGGGGGAAAGAGGCTAACACAAACGCAGGGGGAGAAAGAGGCTGACACTCACTGGGGGGAAAGAGGCTGACACACATGCTGGGGAGAAAGAGGCTGACACAAGTTTGGGTGAAAGAGGCTGGCACACATGCTGGGGGGAAAGGGCAGACACACATGCTGTGGGATAAAGAGGCTGACACATGCTGGGGGGAAAAGAGGCTGACACACATGCTGTGGGGAAAGGGGCTGACTCACACGCAGGGGGAGAAATAGGCTGACACACATGCTGGGGGGAAAGAGGCTGACACAAACGTAGGGGTAGAAAAAGGCTGACACACATTCTGGGGGAGAAAGAGGCTGACACACATGCTAGGGGGGAAAGAGGCTTAAACACACGCTAGGGTAGAAAGAGGCTGACAAACACGCTGGGGGGGAAAGAGGCTGATACACACGCTTGGGGGAAAGAGGCTGACACACATGCTGGGGGAGAAAGAGGCTGACACACACGCAGGGGGGGAAAGAGTCTGACACACGTGCTGGGGGAGAAAGAGGCTAACACACATGCTGGGGGGAAAGAGTGTGACACACACGCTGGGAAGAAAGAGACTGACACACATGCTGGGGGGAAAGAGTCTGACACACACGCAGGGGGGGGAAAGAGGCTGACACAAACGCAGGGGGGAAAGAGACTGACACATGCTGGGGGAGAAAGATGCTGACACACACGCTGGGGGGAAAGAGTCTGACACACGCTGGTTGAGAAAGTGGCTGACACACACGCAGGGGGAGAAAGAGGCTGACACACGTTGGGGGAGAAAGAGGCTGACACACACGCAGGGGGGGAAAGAGGCTGACACGCGCTTGGGGGGAAAAAGGCTGACACACATGCTGGGGGAGAAAGAGGCTGACACACATGCTGTTGGGGAAAGAGGCTTACACACATGCTGGGGGGAAAGAGGCTGACACACACGCTGGTGGAGAAAAAGGCTGACACACACGCTGGGGGTGATAGGGAATGAGACACACACTGGGGGTGATAGGGGCTGAGACATACACTGGGGGTGATAGGAGCTGAGACACACACTGGTTGTGCTAGGGGCTAAGACACAAGCTGGGGGTGATAGGGGCTGAGACACGCTGGGGGTGATAGGGGCTGACCGACATGCTGGGGGTAGGGGGGAAAGAGGCTGACACACGCTGGGGGGAAAGAGGCTGACACACACGCAGGGGGAGAAAGAGGCTGACACACACACTGGGGGATAGAGGCTGACACACATGCTGGGGGAGAAAGAGGCTGACACATGCTGGGGGGAAAGCGGCTGACATACACGCTGGGGGGGAAAGAGGCTGACACACATGCTGGGTGAGAAAGAGGCTGACACATGTTGGGGGGCAAAGAGGCTGACACACATGCTGGGGGGATAGAGGTTGACACACACATGCTGGGGGGGAAAGAGGCTGACACACTCGCAGTGGGAGAAAGAGGCTGACACACACGCAGACTTGGGAAGAGTCTGACTCACATACGATGCACATGCTTGGGGGAAAGAGTCTGACACACACGCAGTGGGAGAAAGAGGCTGACACATATTCAGGGGGAGAAAGAGGCTGACACACACGCAGAGGGGGGAAGAGTCTGACACATGCTGGGGGAGAAAGAGGCTGACACACATGCTGGGGGAGAAAGAAGCTGACACACACGCAGAGGGGGAAAGAGTCTGACACACACGCAGTGGGAGAAAGAGGCTGACACACATGCTGGGGGAGAAAGAGGCTGACACACACGCAGAGGGGGGAAGAGTCTGACACACATGCTGGGGGAGAAAGAGGCTGATGCACATGCTTGGGGTAAAGAGTCTGACACACACGCTGGGGGAGAAAGAGGCTGACACACATGCTGGGGGAAAGAGTCTGACACACATGCTGGGGGAGAATGAGGCTGGGGGTGGGGGGGGAAAGAGGCTGAGACACGCTGGGGGAAAGAGGCTAACACAAACGCAGGGGGAGAAAGAGGCTGACACTCACTGGGGGGAAAGAGGCTGACACACATGCTGGGGAGAAAGAGGCTGACACAAGTTTGGGTGAAAGAGGCTGGCACACATGCTGGGGGGAAAGGGCAGACACACATGCTGTGGGATAAAGAGGCTGACACATGCTGGGGGGAAAAGAGGCTGACACACATGCTGGGGGGAAAGGGGCTGACTCACACGCAGGGGGAGAAATAGGCTGACACACATGCTGGGGGGAAAGAGGCTGACACAAACGTAGGGGTAGAAAAAGGCTGACACACATTCTGGGGGAGAAAGAGGCTGACACACATGCTAGGGGGGAAAGAGGCTTAAACACACGCTAGGGTAGAAAGAGGCTGACAAACACGCTGGGGGGGAAAGAGGCTGATACACACGCTTGGGGGAAAGAGGCTGACACACATGCTGGGGGAGAAAGAGGCTGACACACACGCAGGGGGGGAAAGAGTCTGACACACGTGCTGGGGGAGAAAGATGCTAACACACATGCTGGGGGGAAAGAGTGTGACACACACGCTGGGAAGAAAGAGACTGACACACATGCTGGGGGGAAAGAGTCTGACACACACGCAGGGGGGGAAAGAGGCTGACACAAACGCAGGGGGGAAAGAGACTGACACATGCTGGGGGAGAAAGATGCTGACACACACGCTGGGGGGAAAGAGTCTGACACACGCTGGTTGAGAAAGTGGCTGACACACACGCAGGGGGAGAAAGAGGCTGACACACGTTGGGGGAGAAAGAGGCTGACACACACGCAGGGGGGGAAAGAGGCTGACACGCGCTTGGGGGGAAAAAGGCTGACACACATGCTGGGGGAGAAAGAGGCTGACACACATGCTGTTGGGGAAAGAGGCTTACACACATGCTGGGGGGAAAGAGGCTGACACACACGCTGGTGGAGAAAAAGGCTGACACACACGCTGGGGGTGATAGGGAATGAGACACACACTGGGGGTGATAGGGGCTGAGACATACACTGGGGGTGATAGGAGCTGAGACACACACTGGTTGTGCTAGGGGCTAAGACACAAGCTGGGGGTGATAGGGGCTGAGACACGCTGGGGGTGATAGGGGCTGACCGACATGCTGGGGGTAGGGGGGAAAGAGGCTGACACACACTGGGGGGAAAGAGGCTGACACACACGCAGGGGGAGAAAGAGGCTGACACACACACTGGGGGATAGAGGCTGACACACATGCTGGGGGAGAAAGAGGCTGACACATGCTGGGGGGAAAGCGGCTGACATACACGCTGGGGGGGAAAGAGGCTGACACACATGCTGGGTGAGAAAGAGGCTGACACATGTTGGGGGGCAAAGAGGCTGACACACATGCAGGGGGGAAAGAGGCTGACACACACATGCTGGGGGGGAAAGAGGCTGACACACACACAGGGGGAGAAAGAGGATGACACACATGCTGGGCAGGAAAAATGCTGACAAACACGCAGGGAGAGAAAGAGGCTGACACACATGCTGGGGGAGACAGAGACTGACACACATGCTGGGGGAGAAAGAGGCTGACACACATGCTGGGGGGAAAGAGGCTGACACACATGCTGGGGGAGAAAGAGGCAGACACACATGCTGGGGGAGAAAGAGGCTAACACACACACTGGGGGGGAAAGAGGCTGACACATGCTGGGGTAGAAAGAGGCTGACACATATGCTGGGGGGAAAGAGTGTGACACACACGCTGGGGGAGAAAGAGGCTGACACACATTTTGGGGGGAAAGAGTCTGACACATACGTAGGGGGGAAAGAGGCTGACACACACATAGGGGGGAAAGAGGCTGACATACATGCTGGGGGAGAAAGATGCTGACACACACGCTGGGGGGAAAGAGTCTGACACACACGCTGGGGGAGAAAATGGCTGACACACATGCAGGTCGGGAAAGAGGCTGACACACGCTGGGGGGGAAAAGGTGGACAAAAACGCTGGGGGAGAAAGAGGCTGACACACTTGATGGGGGAAAGAGGCTTACATACACGCTGGGGGAGAAAAAGGCTGACACACATGCAGGGGGGAAAGAATCTGACACACATGCTGGGGGGAAAGAGGCTAACACACACGCTGGGGAGGAAGGAGGCTGACACACATGCTGGGGGGAAAGAGGCTGACACACATGCTGGGGAGGAAGGAGGCTGACACACATGCTGGGGGGGAAAGAGGCTGAGACACACGCTGGGGGGAAAGAGTCAGACACACACGCTGGGGGCAAATAGGCTGACACACGCAAGGGCTGGGGGGGAAAGACGCTGACACACACGCTGGGGGGGAAGGAGGCTGACACACACCCTGGGGGGGAAAGAGGATGACGCACGCTGTGGGGAAAGAGTCTGACACACACGCTGGGGGGAAAGAGGCTGACACACGCTGAGGAGAAAGAGGCTGAAACACATGCAGGGGGGAAAGAGGCTGACACAGATGCTGGGGGGAAAGAGGCTGACACACATCCTGGGGGAAAGAGACACACTGGGGCTGGGGGGGAAAGAGGCTGACACACGCTGGGGGGGAAGGAAACTGACACATGCTGGGGGCAAAAGAAGCTGACACACGCTGGGGGGAAAGAGTCTGACACACACACTGGGGGGAAAGAGGCTGACACACACGCTGGGGGGAAAGAGGATGACACACACGCTGGGATGAAAGAGGCTGACACACACACTGGGGGGAAAGAGGCTGACACACACGCTGGGGGGGAAGTAGGCTGACACACACCCTGGGGGGGAAAGAGGATGACGCACGCTGTGGGGAAAGAGTCTGACACACACGCTGGGGGGAAAGAGGCTGACACACGCTGGGGAGAAAGAGGCTGACACACATGCAGGGGGGAAAGAGGCTGACACACATGCTGGGGGGGAAAGAGGCTGACACAGATGCTGGGGGAAAGAGACACACTGGGGCTGGGGGGGAAAGAGGCTGACACACACGCTGGGGGGAAGGAAACTGACACACGCTGGGGGAAAAAGAAGCTGACACACGCTGGGGGGAAAGAGTCTGACACACTTTGGGGGAAAGAGGATGACACACACGCTGGGGTGAAAGAGACTGACACACATGCTGGGGGGTAAGAGGCTGACACACACGCTGGGGGGAAAGAGGCTAACACACACTGGGGGGAAAGAGGCTGACTCACACGCTGGGGGAGAAAGTGGCTTACACTCATGCTGGGGGAGAAAGAGGCTGGCACACACGCTGAGGGGAAAGAGGCTGACACACGCTGGGAGGAAAGAGGCTGACACATATGCAGGGGGTTAAGAGGCTGACACACACGCAGGGGGGGAAAGAGTCTGACACACACGCTGGGGGCAAAGAGGCTGACACACGCTGAGGGGGAAAGAGGCTGACATGCAGGGGCTGGGACTTGCTGGGGGGATGAACAAGGCAGAGACATGCTGGGGATGAAGTGAGAATGAGCATGACGGGCTGAGAGAGAGAATGAGGCTGACACACTGACACAATGGGGCATGGGGAGAGAATGAGGTAAGTAAGTGGTGGTTTGGGGGGGAGAGAAAGAGGCTGATACACCTGCTGGGGGTTATAGGGGCTGAGACATGCTGGGGTTCATAGGGGCTGACACACACGTTGGGGGTCATAGGGGCTAAGACACATGCTGGGGGTGATAGGGGCTGAGACACACGCGGTGGGTGATAGGGCTGACACACACGGGGGCAAAGAGGCTGACACGCATGCTGGGGGAGAAAGAGGCTGACACACATGCTGGGGGAGAAAAATGTCTGATACACACCCTTGTGGGGAAAGAGGTTGACACACACGATGGGGGGAAAGAGGCTGTCACATACGCTGGGGGAGAAAGGGGCTGACACACATGCTTGGGGGAAAGAGACACACACTGGGGCTGGGGGGGAATGAGGTAAGTAAGTGGTGGTTTGGGGGGGGAGAGAAAGAGGCTGAGACACATGCTGGGGGTCATAGGGGCTGACATACGCTGGGGGTCATAGGGGCTGACACACACGTTGGGTGTCATAGGGGCTAAGACACATGCTGGGGTTGAAAGGGGCTGAGACACACGCGGTGGGTGATAGGGCTGACACACACGGGGGGCAAAGAGGCTGACACGCATGCTGGGGGAGAAAGAGACTGACACACATGCTGGGGGAGAAAGAGGCTGATACACACCCTTGTGGAGAAAGAGGCTGACACACATGCTGGGGGAAAGAGACACACACTGGGGCTGGGGGGGATAGAGGCTGACACACACGCTGGGGGGGAAGAGGGCTGACACATGCTGGGGGGAAAGAGTCTGACACACACCCTGGGGGGGAAGAGGGCTGACACATTCTTGGGGGAAGAGGCTGACACACATGCTGGGGGGAAAGAGGCTGACACACATGCAAGTAGGGAAAGAGGCTGACACACATACAGGGGGGGAAAGAGGCTGACACACATACTGGGGGGAAAGAGGCTGACCCACACGCTGGGGGGTAAGTGGCTGACACACACGCTGGGGGGAAAGAGGCTAACACACACTGTGGGGAAAGAGGCTGACTCACACGCTGGGGGAGAAAGTGGCTTACACACATGCTGGGGGAAAAGAGCCTGACACACGCTGGGGGGAAAGAGGCTGACACATATGCAGGGGGGAAAGAGGCTGACACACATGCTGGGGGGGAAAGAGTCTGACACACATGCTGGGGGGAAAGAGGCTGACACACGCTGGAGGAAAGAGGCTGACACACATGCTGGGGTGGAAGAGGCTGACACAAGCTGGGGGGAAAGAGGCTGACACACATGCAGGGGGGAAAGAGGCTGACACACGTGCTGGGGGGAAAGAGGCTGACACACACGCTGGGGGGAAAGAGGCTGACACACACGCTGGGGGTAAAGAGGCTGACACACATGTAGGGGGGGAAAGGGGCTGACACACATGCTGGGGGGGAAAGAGGCTGACACACATGCTTGAGGGAAAAGAGGCTGACACACTTGCTGGGGGGAAAGAGGCTGACACACACTCTGGGGGGAAAGAGTCTAACGCACACTGGGGGAAAGAGGCTGACTCAAACGCTGGGGGAGAAAATGGCTGACACACATGCTGCGGGGAAAGAGGCTGACACACACGCTTGGGGAGAAAGAGGCTGACACACATGCTGGGGGGAAAGAGGCTGACACATGCTGGGGGGAAAGAGGCTGACACATATGCAAGGGGGGAAAGAGGCTGACACACACGCTTGGGGGAAAGAGGCTGACCCAAGCTGGGGTGAAAGAGGCTGACACAAGCAGGGGGAAAGAGGCTGACACACATGCAGGGGGGAAAGAGGCTGACACACATGCTGGGGGGAAAGAGGCTTCCACACATGCTGGGGGGGAAAGAGGCTGACACAGATGCTGGGGCTGGGGGGGAAAGAGGCTGACATGCTGGGGCTGGGACACGCTGGGGGGATGAACAAGGCAGAGACATGCTGGGGATGGAGTGAGAATGAGGCTGACGGGCTGAGAGAGAGAATGAGGCTGACACACTGACATAGAGAGAATGGGGTAAGTAAGTGGTGGTTTGGGGGGGAGAGAAAGAGGCTGAGACACTTGCTGGGGGTTAAAGGGCTGACACACACGTTGGGGGTCATAGGGGCTAAGACACATGCTGGGGGTGATAGGGGCTGAGACACACGCGGTGGGTGATAGGGCTGACACACAAGGGGGGCAAAGAGGCTGACACGCATGCTGGGGGAGAAAGAGGCTGACACACATGCTGCGGGAGAAAGAGGCTGATACACACCCTTGTGGGGAAAGAGGCTGACACACACGATGGTGGGGAAAGAGGCTGACACACATGCTGGGGGGGAAAGAGGCTGACACATACGCTGGGGGAGAAAGGGGCTGACACACATGCTGGGGGAAAGAGACACACACTGGGGCTGGGGGGGAATGAGGCTGACACACACGCTGGGGGGGAAGAGGGCTGACACACGCTGGGGATGAAAGAAGCTGACACACGCTGGGGGGAAAGAGTCTGACACACACGTTGGGGGAAAGAGGATGACACACACGCTGGCGTGAAAAAGGCTGACACACACGCTGGGGGGAAAGAGTCTGACACACACGTTGGGGGAAAGAGGATGACACACACGCTGGCGTGAAAGAGGCTGACACACATGCAGGGGGGGAAAGAGGCAGACACACATACTGGTGGGAAAGAGGCAGACACACACACTGGGGGGTAAGAGGCTGACACACACGCTGGGGGGAAAGAGGCTAACACACACTGGGGGGAAAGAGGATGACTCACACGCTGGGGGAGAAAGTGGCTTACACACATGCTGGGGTGAAAGAGCCTGACACACGCTGGGGGGAAAGAGGCTGACACACGCTGGGGGGAAAGAGGCTGACACATATGCAGGGGGGAAAGAGGCTGACACACACGCTAGGGGGGAAAGAGTCTGACACACAAGCTGGGGGGAAAGAGGCTGACACACATGCAGGGGGGAAAGAGGCTGACACACGTGCTGGGGGGGAAAGAGGCTGACACACACGCTGGGGGGAAAGAGGCTGACACACATGCTGGGGGAAAGAGGCTGACACACATGCAGGGGGGGAAAGAGGCTGATACACATGCTGGGGGAGAAGAGGCTGACACACACTCTGGGGGAAAGAGTCTAATGCACACTTGGGGAAAAGACGTTGACTCAAACGCTGGGGGAGAAAGTGGCTGACACACATGCAGGGGTGAAAGAGGCTGACACAAGCAGGGGGAAAGAGGCTGACACACATGCAGGGGGGAAAGAGGCTGACACACATGCTGGGGGGGAAAGAGGCTGACACATATGCTGGGGGGGGGGAAGAGGCTGACACACACGCTGGGGGAGAAGAGGCTGACACCCATGCAGGGGGGAAAGAGGCTGACACACATGCTGGGTGGGAAAGAGGCTGACACACATGCTGGGGGGGAAAGAGGCTGACACAGATGCTGGGGCTGGGGGGGAAAGAGGCTGGGACACGCTGGGGGGATGAACCTGGCAGAGACATGCTGGGGATGGAGTGAGAATGAGGCTGACGGGCTGAGGGAGAGAATGAGGCTGACACACTGACACAATGGGGCTGGGACACATGCTGGGGCTGGGGGAGAGAATGAGGTAAGTAAGTGGTAGTTTGGGGGGGAGAGAAAGTGGCTGAGACACCTGCTGGGGGTTATAGGGGCTGACACATTCTGGGGGTCATTGGGGCTGACACACACGTTGGGGGTCATTGGGGCTAAGACACATGCTGGGGGTGATAGGGGCTGAGACACACGCGGTGGGTGATAGGGCTGACACACACGGGGGGCAAAGAGGCTGACATGGTTGCTGGGGGAAAAAGAGGCTGACACACATGCTGGGGGAGAAAGAGGCTGATACACACCCTTGTGGGGAAAGAGGCTGACACACACGATGGGGGGGAAAGAGGCTGACACACATGCTGGGGGGAAAAGAGGCTGACACATACGCTGGGGGAGAAAGAGGCTGACATGCATGCTGGGGGAAAGAGACACACACTGGGGCTGGGGGGGAGAGAGGCTGACACACACGCTGGGGGGGAAAGAGGCTGACACACACGCTGGGGGGAAAGAGTCTGACACACATGTTGGGGGAAAGAGGATGACACACACGCTGGCGTGAAAGAGGCTGATACACACGCTGGGGGGCTAGAGGCTGACACACACGCTGGGGGGAAAGAGGCTGACACACATGCAAGTGGGGAAAGAGGCTGACACACATGCAGGGGGGGAAAGAGGCTGACACACATACTGGGGGGAAAGAGGCTGACACACACGCTGGGGGGTAAGAGGCTTACACACATGCTGGGGGGAAAGAGGCTAACACACACTGGGGGGAAAGAGGCTGACTCACACGCTGGGGGAGAAAGTGGCTTACACACAAGCTGGGGGGAAAGAGCCTGACACACGCTGGGGGGAAAGAGGCAGACACACGCTGTGGGGAAAGAGGCTGACACATATGCAGGGGGGGAAAGAAGCTGACACACACGCTGGGGGGGAAAGAGTCTGACACACAAGCTGGGGGGAAAGAGGCTGACACACATGATGGGGGGGAAAGTGGCTGACACACATGCTGGGGGGGAAAGAGGCTGACACAGACGCTGGGGCTAGGGGGGAAAGAGGCTGACATGCTGGTGCTGGGACACGCTGGGGGGATGAAGAAGGCAGAAACATGCTGGGGATGGAGTGAGAATGAGGCTGACGGGCTGAGGGAGAGAATGAGGCTGACACACTGACACAATGGGGCTGGGACACATGCTGGGGCTGGGGGAGAGAATGAGGTAAGTAAGTGGTGTTTTGGGGGGGAGAGAAAGAGGCTGAGACACCTGCTGGGGGTTATAGGAGCTGACACATGCTGGGGGTCATAGGGGCTGACACACACGTTGGGGCTCATAGGGGCTAAGACACATGCTGGGGGTGATAGGGGCTGAGACACATGCGGGGGCTGATTGGGCTGACACACATGGGGGGCGAAGAGGCTGACACACAAGCTGGGGGAGATAGAGGCTGACACACATGCTGGGTGAGAAAGAGGCTGATACACACGCTGGGGGGAAAGAGGCTGACACACACGCTGGAGGGGAAAGAGGCTGACACACATGCTGGGGCGGAAAGAGGCTGACACATACGCTGGGGGAGAAAGAGGCTGACACACATGCTGGGGGGATAGAGGCTGACACATGCTTGGGGGAAAGAGGCTGACACACATGCTTGGGGGGAAAGAGGCTGACACACATGCTGGAGGGAAAGAGGCTTACACACATGCTGGGGTAGAAAGAGGCTGACACACATGCTGGGGGGAAAGAGGCTGACACATGCTTGGGGGAAAGAGGCTGACACACATGCTTGTGGGGAAAGAGGCTGACACACATGCTGGGGGGGAAAGAGGCTGACACATATGCTGGGGGGGGGGAAGAGGCTGACACACACGCTGGGGGAGAAGAGGCTGACACCCATGCAGGGGGGAAAGAGGCTGACACACATGCTGGGTGGGAAAGAGGCTGACACACATGCTGGGGGGGAAAGAGGCTGACACAGATGCTGGGGCTGGGGGGGAAAGAGGCTGGGACACGCTGGGAGGATGAACCTGGCAGAGACATGCTGGGGATGGAGTGAGAATGAGGCTGACGGGCTGAGGGAGAGAATGAGGCTGACACACTGACACAATGGGGCTGGGACACATGCTGGGGCTGGGGGAGAGAATGAGGTAAGTAAGTGGTAGTTTGGGGGGGAGAGAAAGTGGCTGAGACACCTGCTGGGGGTTATAGGGGCTGACACATTCTGGGGGTCATTGGGGCTGACACACACGTTGGGGGTCATTGGGGCTAAGACACATGCTGGGGGTGATAGGGGCTGAGACACACGCGGTGGGTGATAGGGCTGACACACACGGGGGGCAAAGAGGCTGACATGGTTGCTGGGGGAAAAAGAGGCTGACACACATGCTGGGGGAGAAAGAGGCTGATACACACCCTTGTGGGGAAAGAGGCTGACACACACGATGGGGGGGAAAGAGGCTGACACACATGCTGGGGGGAAAAGAGGCTGACACATACGCTGGGGGAGAAAGAGGCTGACATGCATGCTGGGGGAAAGAGACACACACTGGGGCTGGGGGGGAGAGAGGCTGACACACACGCTGGGGGGGAAAGAGGCTGACACACACGCTGGGGGGAAAGAGTCTGACACACATGTTGGGGGAAAGAGGATGACACACACGCTGGCGTGAAAGAGGCTGATACACACGCTGGGGGGCTAGAGGCTGACACACACGCTGGGGGGAAAGAGGCTGACACACATGCAAGTGGGGAAAGAGGCTGACACACATGCAGGGGGGGAAAGAGGCTGACACACATACTGGGGGGAAAGAGGCTGACACACACGCTGGGGGGTAAGAGGCTTACACACATGCTGGGGGGAAAGAGGCTAACACACACTGGGGGGAAAGAGGCTGACTCACACGCTGGGGGAGAAAGTGGCTTACACACAAGCTGGGGGGAAAGAGCCTGACACACGCTGGGGGGAAAGAGGCAGACACACGCTGTGGGGAAAGAGGCTGACACATATGCAGGGGGGGAAAGAAGCTGACACACACGCTGGGGGGGAAAGAGTCTGACACACAAGCTGGGGGGAAAGAGGCTGACACACATGATGGGGGGGAAAGTGGCTGACACACATGCTGGGGGGGAAAGAGGCTGACACAGACGCTGGGGCTAGGGGGGAAAGAGGCTGACATGCTGGTGCTGGGACACGCTGGGGGGATGAAGAAGGCAGAAACATGCTGGGGATGGAGTGAGAATGAGGCTGACGGGCTGAGGGAGAGAATGAGGCTGACACACTGACACAATGGGGCTGGGACACATGCTGGGGCTGGGGGAGAGAATGAGGTAAGTAAGTGGTGTTTTGGGGGGGAGAGAAAGAGGCTGAGACACCTGCTGGGGGTTATAGGAGCTGACACATGCTGGGGGTCATAGGGGCTGACACACACGTTGGGGCTCATAGGGGCTAAGACACATGCTGGGGGTGATAGGGGCTGAGACACATGCGGGGGCTGATTGGGCTGACACACATGGGGGGCGAAGAGGCTGACACACAAGCTGGGGGAGATAGAGGCTGACACACATGCTGGGTGAGAAAGAGGCTGATACACACGCTGGGGGGAAAGAGGCTGACACACACGCTGGAGGGG
Organism: Taudactylus pleione; assembly: GCA_031769625.1. Classification (NCBI taxonomy): domain Eukaryota; kingdom Metazoa; phylum Chordata; class Amphibia; order Anura; family Myobatrachidae; genus Taudactylus; species Taudactylus pleione. The sequence continues at coordinate 10,933,348 of JAUIMM010000116.1, forward strand.
AAAGAGGCTGACACACATGCTGGGGCGGAAAGAGGCTGACACATACGCTGGGGGAGAAAGAGGCTGACACACATGCTGGGGGGATAGAGGCTGACACATGCTTGGGGGAAAGAGGCTGACACACATGCTTGGGGGGAAAGAGGCTGACACACATGCTGGAGGGAAAGAGGCTTACACACATGCTGGGGTAGAAAGAGGCTGACACACATGCTGGGGGGAAAGAGGCTGACACATGCTTGGGGGAAAGAGGCTGACACACATGCTTGTGGGGAAAGAGGCTGACACACATGCTGGGGGTGATAGGGGCTGAAACACACGCTGGGCGTCATAAGGGCTGATACGCTGGGGGTCATAGGGGCTGACACACATGCTGGGGGTCATAGGGGCTAAGACACATGCTGGGGGTGATAGGGGCTGAGGCACACGCGGGGGTGGGGGGGAAGAGGCTGACACACATGCTGGGGGAGACAGAGGCTTGTACACACGCTGGGGGCGAAAGAGGCTGACACACACGCTGGAGGGGAAAGAGGCTGACACACACTCTGTGGGGGAAAGAGGCTGACACACATGCTGGGGGGGAAAGAGGCTGAAACATACGCTGGGGGAGAAAGAGGCTGACACACATGCTGGGAGGAAAGAGGCTGACACACATGCTGGGGGGAAAGAGGCTGACACATGCTTGGGGGAAGAGGCTGACACACATGCTGGGGGGAAAGAGGCTGACACACATGCTGGGGGGAAAGAAGCTGACACATGCAGGGGGGCAAAGAGGCTGACACACATGCAGGGGGGGAAAGAGGCTGACACTCACGCTAGGGGGGGAAAAAGAGGCTGACAAACACGCTGGGGGGGCGAAAGAGGGTGACAAGCACGCTGGTGGAGAAAGAGGCTGATACACATGCAGGGGGGAAAGAGGCTGACACACACGCTGGGGTGGAAATAGGCTGACACACACGCTGGGGGGGATAGAGGCTGACACACATGGTGGGGGGGAAAGAGGCTGACACACGCTTGGGCTGGGGGGGAAAGAGGCTGACATGCTGGGGCTGGGACACGCTGGGGGGAAGAACAAGGCAGAGACATGCTGGGGATGGAGTGAGAATGAGGCTGATGGGCTGGGGGAGAGAATGAGGCTGACACAGTGGGGATGGACAGACTGGATTTACTGACTGGGGGGGCAGTGAGGGGTGGTGAAAAAACAAGGCTGGGCAGCAGGACAGATACTGGATTTAATTACTGGGGTGGAGTGAGGGGTGGTGAAAAAAAGTTGTGGTGCCGGGTGCAAGGAAAGGGGGGGGGGGGCAAAGCATTTTCTTGCACCTGGGTCAACCACTCTCTAGTTCCGCCACTGTGTGTGATTGACATAAGTTTTACTTGTATAATGCTGTATTCATTTCTATATCACTCTAAGAGCTCTATTTACTACAATACGCATATTGAATGCAGATTGTAGTGTGATATTATAGACTGAATTCCCATTGCGAATTCAGGCAATACCACAGGGATTTACTACAAATCCCTTGCAGGGACAGATCTTGCGATAAAGCTCTGCGAATCCCCTCCGCACACTAGTCACGGTATTTTCGCAAAAAATACTGTGACAAAGTGCCCGCACATGCGCCGATCGGCCGCCGCTGCTACCCCTCCGGCACTAAGCCCCACCCCACGGCACTAAGCTGATGACCGGGCCGCAGTGCACTATGGGAGACTAGCTGACCAGAGGGGAGACATCACCAGAGGCCCGATCACCGGTCCCTGGAGTCAGGTAAGTAAAAAAAAAATTGACAATTTTTTTTCTTTTTTTTACAGTAATTAGCTTGCTGTCTGTTTAGACCACACAGCTGATTACTGGCACCGACTCCCGGCTCTGCTCTCCCCGTCAGAGTGGAGCAGGAGTCCAGTAACCGGGGGAGACCCTGGATAACACCACCTCCGGGTGGCGTTATTATCACTGGAACACCGCCTCCGGGTGACGTTATTATCACTGGGCCTCCCTAGGTATTTTTTTCACATTTTATTTTTAGTAACTCTGGTCGGATCACATTTCCCATTACAATTATTTGAAATGCGATCTGCTTACTAAAAATAAGTGATACTTAGGGGTTGGAGGAGAATTTTATGAATTCTACTCCAATTGCCCTGTAATAACTATAGGTGATACTAAAATAATGTGAAAAGGGTGTGAAAACACCCTTTTTAACTTTATTTTAGAAAAAATAATGTTAATAAATAGAGCCCTAAGTGGTAAATGCAAGATGCCCAGATGGGGGTTTCCAAATATTTGTATGGGGAAACCTACTGTAGCTAGCAAGTATTACAGCAGTTACCGCTACAATACCTGTTCTGTTATATATATTTTTGAGGCAGCCACGTACTGTACTGAATCTTTTTGTGTGTTTTTCTAGGTAAAAATAAACCCCCCTTTACTGTGCCATTGACTCTATATATCAACTTTAAAGATTATCTTACTATACATTTAATTAAATCTTTGGACAAGCGCTCGTATTTGCTTTCCTTTACCACATATTTCTGTTGCTCAAAATTTATTGTACTCTATTTTATTGTAGTCTTCTCCTGCTACCTATTTATTATACCTAATGATTTATTGTTTTACTGTGCAGTGTAATTTTTGCTGCTGGAAAACTGTAAGAAAACATAACTTACTGTGTGTTTATACTATTTTAGGAGAGTATGCTATATTTGTCCTGAAAAACTCAAAAACCAAGTAAAAACCAGTAAACAAAGTACACGGAAAACTAATACAGAAAGCAGATTTTATATGTCATTAAATGTTAGTAAGATTTTAACATCTACAATTTCTGCAATAACATGTTTACCAGTTCCTATCCTTAAAACCCCATTAATTTAAATATAAAAATGCTTCATTAAACTTTTAGAGAGTGGGGTTATGCATTCCATACATTTTTAAACATTAACAGAACTTTGAATTCCCAAATAATCAAAAACATTTAGACTTCCCATTAAAAGTAAATATCATGACTGAAAGAATATTTTTTTGGGGGGTTGACTGAAAAATTGCTTCACTTTATCTCTGTCTCTTACCATAGAGAGGGGTAGCGGCGAGGAGCAGATTAAATCATCTATTATCGACTACTCAGGAGATAGACTGAGGAGGCACCTGCGGTTTAACAGCTGCTCAATCAATTATAAAGAGAGCAGTGAACATATACTATATGTCTGCATTACAAATAAAATGTATACTTCTTGCACTTGGTATTTTCTATGGATTGTGCAGTCTTGTACTTTTACAGTACCTAAGAAGTACATATGTAAAAAAGTCACTCCAAACATATAGAACTGCTTTGAGAAAGTGGGTGGATAATACAATATACACCTTGGACACAAAACATTTTTATTGGTGGGAGTAAGGGCTGCGTAACGTTCTATTTTTAAATGAAAAAACTGGAAAATTATGTTTCTTTGTGCCAGTAAATCCATGCTTTTTTGGTAGGTGTAAATTTTTGTATAACAAATTTTTGTATAACAGTTATAGAATCCTATTCCCACATACTTCTAGTCATCTCTAATTCTGGAAAAATAACCATTAAATGTTACATATTTTACCAGTGGGACAAAACAGGGATTGACGGGAGCATCAAAGTAGAAAGTGGGGCAGATTCTGGAGCACCTGGTGCTCATGGTTAATGTAGTAAATAATGTTCCACTTCACCCCGTTGTCCACTGTATAGCAGTGCAGCCTCAGCAGCACATTGGGCAATGAGAGGGAGGAGACTGCTGCTTCTCAGTAGCAGCAGTCTCATATTTCTCACTGCTCAATGTGCCGCTGTGGGCAGCTGCTCTACTATACAGTAATAGTGGGCAGGTTACAGTGACCCACCACCCTCCCTCCTGGAGCCACTCCTTTGCTGAGCTTGAAAAGAAAATTGGTGGGAGCATGGCCGTGCCTCCCAGATTTGACCACATGCCATCACCAGTACCTGGGCCCATTGGAGTAAACTGGAAACTATTCTGTTTCTGACTTCAGGAACAAATCTGAAAACTGATTACAATTGCTTATTCTTCCCAAATTTCTATAAAACTCATACATTTTGATGTCTTCCAGTTACCAGGAGATTGAGCAACTGGCACTTCTCTTGCGAAGTTTGAGGGGCAGGAGGTGTGTTGGCGCGACTCTCTATGAATTCTGTCAACACTGGCCTGATCATAACGTTGCAATGCAGAGAGCCATGGAAAATGAGCCATCAATGTCGCAATACACAGTGCCATGCCACGCTTCTCCCACATGGACCTCTCCCTACCCTGATCTCTCAGATCTGGAAAGTACTCTAGGTAATTTCTCATTGGAGGTCAAGATTGGGATGTGACTTCGGTCAATGTACAATGGATCTGTTAGTAACTATTCTGTATGTTAATGGTAGATTCATTTTACATTAAGGTTGTTATTACTAAGAATGGCAGAGACATGATATGATAAATTTGGGATGTAGTCGGCATCCCTGCCTGCGGAATGGCAACGAGTATAATAATATATTAATAGTCACATTCAATATTGGTGTATTGGATGAAGGACTCACAGGGGAAATGCAATGATAGGGGCCCATGAAATAATGAGCATACTTACGGAAGGGGCGTGGCCAGTCACTAGAGGGTCGGGAGTACATGTCACTCAGGTCTCCCACTTTTTCAAATTTCTCCCATACCCCACATGTTCTCAGACTCCTACTTGCCACAAAATGTACCCACATGCACTCAGCCCTTAGATCCCACATGTAGTCCAAAACTCCACCACATCTATGAAATAATATGGGAACAGAGCAGCAGTTAATGGTACTACTAGTCCTCCAAAGTGCTTACTTAGCAGTACAAACATATGATTCAGATCTGAGCATATAAAATAAACAAAATATAAAATATGGTAGATTATTTGGACTACAAAAATGATTTACTCTATGTCTATGTCTAATTCTGCAGAAGTTGGTGCTAATGGCTTTGTGTAAATAATGTTTAGGTCGATTTCCAGGGAATGGGTATGTAATGCCGGCTGTCGGGATGCCTCCTGCCAAAACACCAACAGCGACATCCCGATGGTTGGTATCCCAACAGGGGATGGGAAAGTATACTTGCCCTCCCCCCTTCTGCCCCTAACCCTCCCTTCTTGTACACTAACCCTTGGATTCCAGCGTCGGTATTAGGATAACCGTCGGTAATTCGACGTCTATCTTAAGTCCCTTGTCGGGTTTCCCCTGTTGGGATTTAGACCAGCGGCATCGCGGCCGCCAGTCTCATAACTACATCCCAATTTCCAGATGGATCATTTTCCTTTTTGCCTCAAATCATAAAGTATTGTACAAGCAAGTTTTGGACCCAATGTACCCCAGGTCTGGGCCCAGTCTGCTGTTACTTATCCTATATAATCCGCTATGGTCTGTTGTGGCAGTGGCAGCCGTGTGTGTGTATGGGTGTAGCTGTGCATGAACCAACCAATCAGCTCCTAACTGGCACTTTACAGGCTGTGTTTGAAAAATTACAGTTAGGAGCTGATTGGTTGGTACTTCATCACCATCCATTTTATCTCTCTCCAAGGCTTAGCACATAGACCTCCAATATTGGCCTGAATATTTTAGGAGGGGAGGGTGAAGCAGGTGCATCCTTTACTCACCCTGTCTTGCCCACACGTTGAAAATCACCTGGAAATCTCCTGTGGAAATAGAATCTGTGATGCTTTATCTTTATTTTAACTGTGATACAAGGGTTCAGTCTGCCACTGGGACTTTATGTATATTATCTGTTTTATATTAGCATTTATTGCATATCTGCCAATCAAGGGACCCCAGAACCAGATTATTGTACTCACAGGTTACACAACTGCACTCTAATGCACTATACATGCTTCATCTCAACATAGAAAGTTAAGTGACTGTTCTGCTTATTCTCTGACTGTCATTTTCCATAAATGTTTAGCTTGCCTTAACAATGTTAGCTTAGCTAGCAGTGGGTACATATTTATTTTTGTATGTCAGTTGTGTCAGACCAGCTTGATTTAGAAGTGCGTTTATACTGTTTACACAGAAAAGATAAAATGAAAATATTCAGAAGCTTCTGAGAACAAAAGTGTTGTGTAAGTTTGAATGGCATGTCCTGAAATCAGTCTGCGTGGACTAATGACGCTCAGTAGGGTCAGGAAAACATTCACAGTTTTGTTACAGATATGGTTCTCATATATCCTGTCTAAAACACTTATCAAACCAACTGCTTTATTCAATAATGGTTCAGGAAATGTTATATTTAAGGTTTTACCGTTCAAGCCCAAGGAAGTTTTTTTCTTTTTTTAAACTTCATAAATTCAAGTTATACTTTATATAATTAATGATGTGACCAATCATATAATAAAACATTATGGGCCCCATTTAGAGTTGGTACAATCTAGATAAAGGGCCACACACTTCAACCTGGGCATGACACAAAGGGCACAGTAATATATATAGATGTGCGCTGTTTTGGTTTTGCAAAACCACCCTTAAGTGTTTTTGATTTGGATCTGGATTTTTTTTAAATAAGTTTTTAAAAACAGCTAAAATCATGTAATTTTTGCAATCCAAAACCCGAAATTTGGATTTAAAAATCGGACTCCGATGCGCTGGAAGACCAGAACCACGACTCTGATTTATGCAGACCTCCTCAGGAGATTAGAACCGTGACTCACAAAATTCGGGTGCTATTTGGATTCCTGGAGAACCGAACCGCACACCTCTTTATATATATATATATATATATATTATATATATATTATATATAACATGTAGAGGGGCACTCGCAATTCCAATGCGATAGTGCCGGGTGCCTTCCTTGAAATAATGTAGAAATGCGAAGTCTGTTAAAAACAGCAATAGGCGGCACTCCACGGACTTTATAAATTAAGAAAAATTACTTTATTCACCAACGTTTCAAGACCTATGCAGTCTTGTCATCAGGGTGTGAAAAAAAAAAAAAAAATATATATATATATATATATATATATATACTGTGAAGATTTACATTGAGATTTGGAGTTGAACCAAGAATCAAAATTTGTATGTTCGTGATACATGGATGTGCCAGGATGCCAGGACCCCCATCAGGGTGGTACAGGCAGAACACCTGTAAGTGGCACTTCTGATGGAGGTGGCCCCGATTATTACAATTGCCATTCTGAGTGTGGCCTTTTACAGGTACATTTCACATGGCGACATTTCACATGTCAATGATGTGAACATGACGACATTCGCAGGATATTGACCCGGTGCCTGTCGACATGTTGAATCATGCCGACAAACTAGTGTAACCCATGTGACTGGATACTGCTGAAAATATGTAGACTAAATTGCGGGCTATGCTGAATTGTGCTTATGCAGAGATCCATCTGGTTTTAGCCACATTTCTTGCACCTAGAATAGAGTTGGTGCAAGTGCGCATTGATAACAATTGATACCTACAAAGCAGCAAATGGGACAATATTCATATTTAGTTCTGTGCTTGCAAAGCATGTGTAATTAAAGCTCACTTGCATGATACTGCATCGGCCCCATAATTAAACGAGGTCCATGGTATTAACTCACCCGCTATAAATTTATCAGCATATGTTGCGATTTATGTCTTTATATAGGAAGTAGGAACGGTCTCAGACTTTCTTTTTTGCCAAATAAAAGATTGTTTTCATATTTTCAAAACCCAAGTCAAATAGTATGTAGTACATCAGCGTATGTTATACTTCTCTTTAATACCTCCCTTTGCTCAATCTCTAAAACATGAAACAAATCAGAGACCACTTTTTTTTGCATGAATGTAAACATAGGATGACCTTGCAAACGTGTACTTTATAATCTCCAACGCCACTCATTAGGTAACTTATAAATAGACAGGAATGTGATGATAAAGAACAAAAACCCTGCTTTTTCATCTAAACTTACACCAGCATCTTCCACAGCTGTGCGAATATTAAGAGAGGAGGTATTGCATATTTCAAAGCCGAGCTGTGGAAGTTACAGAAAGAAAGTGGGATGATATGCAGCGGGCGCCAAGTGTTTGAACTTCATAACTATAAACTGTAGCAATGTAGTAGACAGAATTTTTTTTGCCTGTTGTACTGGAGCCTGAATGTTCTTAATAGCAGATGTTTGGTCTCTGTAAGCAGATAATTGTCCTGCTTTTAAGGTTGGCCTGACCTGTATGAATAGTATTATGTACAGTGCACTAGTAATAACAAATGGTCTGAGCTCTCGTTCCTCTTTGAATGCCCAGCCACGCTTCCTTTTAAGAACATCATTACTCCATTGCAGCTACAGGCCCATACATTCTCCTTGGTTAATGGCAGAACATCCATTTTGCCATAATTTATAGAGGCAGAGTTCAAAGTTTTCATAATATTTGGATAATATCATTGCCAGCGTGTCTTTTGAGCGGTGATGGATAGATTGGTAGCGGGCAGATTTTAATTCCAAGCATGAGGCAGGGAACGTCAACCTTTATGGAAGCCGTTGAAGGCTGATTCGCGGATGATTTATAGAGAAGAGCATGAAAGATCATAAACAGTGGCAGCCTCAAACCAGGGAGAGACGTCTTGGTCTATCGTCCTGGTTATGCAGATAATTGAATCGTAGACCATTCCAAAATGGTTTGAATATGCCCTTAGCATATAATGCATTAATAGATAGCCATAAAATCCCTGTGTATGGTGGCATTTGTCTGGATATTTATGTTCATACTCTACACTCAAGTGGATCTCAGAGTCTCTGGCTCCCGTCACTAGCCTAATAATTTGTGCATGTTAACTGCACCTCCGGGCATGGTTATTTGCCTAGCCAAGCTGCTGCTATGCTGTTCCCTGAGAACGTCTCTGCCAGTTTGCAGTATATGATAAGTCAGAGCTCTGAATCACATCTAAACAAGATTAGGCATTGTCTCTTCTGTTCTGCCCATAAAGGAATAAAGGATATCAGTGTATACTTCAAATGGAAACAATTTCCCTTTGTAATGTATATTTAATACATAACTGTTATACTGAGTAGACAATGGGCCGGATTCTGAGTAAGACCCAAGTGAGCTTGTGGATTTCAGCATACTGCGCATACAGCGTAAAAATAAATCTGTGTCTGCTGATGCGGTGAATAAGTCATATGCACACGGGCAGAAATCGCACGGATACATCAGACCACTATTTCCGTGTAATGGTCAGTTTTGTGCGGTAACTAGACAACAACCATGCCTACACATGGATCTGTTCAGTCTAGTGGGCGTGTCCTTGATGTGTAAGCGAACTTCAGTTGCATGCATACAAGATGCACATTCAGCCCATATATATGTTTCTATAGTGCAAAGTCAGTGTCCTTTTATTATTGAGTAGAACAGTGTTTTTCTTTGTTTTATATTATTTGTTTGCACAACAGCACTCCCAATTTTACTAACCATTTTATATTACTTTGCAAAAATGATTTAAATTGAGCCCTTAAAAAGTAAATAAACAAAAAAATTCTTGCTTACCTAAATTGCCAATTTTTGTGAAAATCTATACCATATTCCAGTTTAGGTCAGGGCCACCAAAAGATCTGTTGGACAACTGCACTGTAGTGGTGTAGCTACTGTAAGCGTCGTGTGTGGCTAGTGGCGTCACTAGGATTCGTGTTACCAGAGTGCCCCATGCACCTCCTACCGGGTCAGACCACACAGAGGGTCTGATTCAGCAAGGAACGCATTTGCTAATACGCACACAATCAGTCAGTTGATGCAATCGCAGTCACTATGCAGACCCATCGCAGAGTGATTGACATGAAGTGCCGTTTGGGGGTAGTAATGGGGGGGGTGGCCGGCCAAACGCAGGCATGCCACTGCGTTTGAACGCCATTACAGGGGCATGCATAAATTAGCCACTGTGATGCCCTACGCAGCCTCATAACATGCGTGGAAGTTGGCAATTTCTGAGTAAGGTCAGGGCTTGTGCAAGTGTGCGTGAGGCTGCGCTAGTGCTCAATTGTACCAATGGTTTTGCAGTCTTGGTAAACATTATGGATGTGTGTAAGGTAAAGTGGGTGTCCTGATATAGTGCAGGGGCATAGCGATCTCAATGAATTAGCATACTATCGCAGTTGAACTACGTGTGTAACCGCTATTGCAATACCCTGAATCCTTAATAATGTTTTTTTGTACTGTTACTCGGAAATCGTAATTCCTATATACCACTGAATTTAATGGTAAAAATAATAATGCTAATAATAATAATAATAATAATAATAATAATGCTAATAATAATAATAAAAAAATAATAATAATAATGTAATGGTAAACGTAGTGACATACACAACTAGCAAAATTCAAATTATACCTTTAAATTACAAAATCATACGCACATCCTAAATGTATTTACATTTATATAGTTTCATATGATTAATGTGAAAATTCTGTAGGACAGCAATAGAATTTGGTCGTAAGAATGCAGGTGTGCCTGTGCGTTTGAACACCGTTACAGGGGTTTGCATAAGTAAGCCCCAGCGACGGCATATGCAGCCAGAGCTCTACATGGCGACAGGAAGCTTCGCAGGTTTTGAGTTATGTCAAGCTCAACCACAACTCTGCATATGGGTCCGATGTTACCGATGTTTTCGCTGACTTGTGGATGTATGTAATGGGAAGTGGGCGGCTTTATAAGCTGGTGGGCATCTTGGTATAGTGCTGCAATCGCATTCATTTGCATATTTTCACAGTGGCCTGGTGCGTGCGATTGCAGACTTGCGATCCGTGCTGAATCAGACCCTAGGTTTGCAAAAATGGACCTAATATTGGAGAAGTTGTAGACAAGTGCACATATATATATATATATATATATATATAGGGATTGGATGACATCGCGAGCCGTGAATGGCTCGCTGCGGCCATCTTTTTTTTTCAAAAATTGCCGTCGAGAGCCAATCACGACTCGTGAAGTCATTGGAGGCGGCAGCACCTGCAGAGAACCATAGAAGCCCTGGGGAGGTGGCAGCCACCCCCCAGGTGCAGACGTCAGAAGCCCTGGCGGGTTGGCACCCACCAGGCGAAGACGCCGAAGCCCTGGCGGGTTGGCGCCCGCCAGGCGAAGGTGCCGAAGCCCTGGCGGGGTGGCGCCTGCCGGGCGAAGATGCAAAAGAGCTGACACAGGCTGCCGCCCACTAGGTGAAGATGCCAGAAGCCCTGGCGGATGGGCGCCTGCCAGGTGAAGACACCGAAGCCCTGGCGGGTTGGCGCCCGCTGGGCGAAGACACCGGGTCCTAGTGGGCGGTGGCCATGCAAAAGAACTGACACAGGCTGCCGCCCACTAGGTGAAGAGGCCGAAGCCCTGGCGGGTTGGCGCCCACCAGGCGAAAACGCCGAAGCCTTGGCAGGTTGCCACCCGCCGGACGAAGACACCAGAAGTCTTAGTGGGTGGCGGCCATGTAAAAGAGCTGACACAGACTGTTGCCCACTAGGTAAAGACATGGAAGTGCTGGCGGGTTGGTGCCTGCCAGGTGAAGACGCCGAAACCCTGGCGGGTTGGCGCCCACCAGGCAAAGACACCAGCAGTCCTAGTGGGAGGCAGCCATGAAAAAGAGCTATCACAGGCTGCCGCCCACTAGGCGAAGACACCAAAGTCCTTGCAGGTTGGCACCCGCCAGGCAAAGATGCCAGAAGTCCTAGGGGGTGGCATCCACGAAAAATAGCTATCACAGGCTGCCACTCACTATGTGAAGTCGTCAAAGCCCTGGCAGGTTGGTACCCGCCAGGTGAATACACAGAAACCTTTGCGGGTTGGCGCCTACCAGGCGAAAATGCCGAAGCGCTGGCGGGTTGGCGCCCGCCAGGCGAAGATGCCTAAGTCCTGGGGTGGCAGCAACCATGAAAAAGAGTTTAAAGGCCACCGTCCCCCAGGTGAAGACCTGTAAAATAAAATATTACAATATTAAAGTGTGTTGTGTTATTTTAATAATTTTTTTTACAGGTGGACTACAGGTGGCAGTGGGCCCTAATGCCCAGCATGCTGATACTTGTGGTTTTCCAAATACCAGCATGCAGGGAGACGTGCTGGGACCTATAGTTCACCTGCAAAAGAAAATATTCTTTAAAATGCACCACACAACACAATCAACCCAGGACCCACCACCCAGGGGTGCTGGGGATAGTCCCGGGCAATCAGCCTGGGCCTGGAGTGCCCTGAGTAGGGGGACCCCTTTATTGGTGGGGTCCCCAGCTCCTCAGGGATGTCTGGACTGACTAGCAGTCAAGGTTGATGCTGCGGCTCGGGGGCCCGGTGAAAGGGCTCCCCTGGCTATGGGATCAGTCCCCCGTTAGAAATAGTCCGGTGCTGGTCCTGGAGAATACAGGGGGACCCTACTAATTTTTCCCCCCTGTATTTCCAGAACCAGGACCGGATCAGAGCCCAGTGCTGGTTGCATAACCTACGTGGGACCCCTACATCAGTTGCCCACCGTATTTTGGCAACCAGGGCTGGTTCTAACTAGCCCAGTGCAGGTTGTGCCTAAATATGGGGGAACCCTATGTCATTTGTTCCCTGCATTTAAGCACAACCATGACTGGCTGCCTGTGTTTAAAAAAAAAAAATGGCTTGGCCCCACCCCCTAGAAAACAACCAGCTCCGAGCTTTGAAGCCACAGTACTGGTTGTGCTAAATACAGGGGACAAACGACGTAGGGGTCCCCTGTATTAAGCACAACCAGCACCAGGCTTTTGAGAACCTGTCCTGGTTGCCAAAATACAGGGGACAAATGACGTAGGGGTTCCATATATTTAGCGTCACCAGCACAGGGCTCTGAGCTGGTCCTGGTTCAGGAAATACAGGGGGGAAAAATGCATAGGGCTCCCCCTGTATTTCTCAGAACCAGCACCGGACTCCGTCTAGCGGGGGGTGATGCCACAGCCAGGGGAGCCCTTTCACTGAGTCCCCTAGCCGCAGCATCACCCCTGGTGGCTAGTCAGCCCAGGCCAGGGATCCCTGAGGAGTTGGGAACCCCCCAATAAAGGGGTCCCCCTCCTCAGGGCACCCCAGGTCCAGGCTGATAGCCCGCGGCTATCCCCGGCACCCCTGGGGGGGGGTGATTATGTATAGTGTGGTGCATAAAAAAATATAAATGTTGTCTTTTGCAATAGTACTACAGGTCCAAGCATGTATCCCCTGCATGCTGGTACTTGGAGAACCACAAGTACCAGCAGGCGGGGTATTAAGGGCCTGCTGGCACCTATAGTACCCTTAAAAATAAATATTCAAATAAAACACACAGATACAGTCTTATAAATATTTTATTTACCGGGACCTTCACCTGGAGCACGGCGGCAAGTAAGCTCTTTTGCGCGGCTGCCGCACATTCAGGGCTTCTGCGGCATCTTCACCTGGAGTGCGGCAGCCAGTAAGCTCTTTTGCACGGCCACCGCACATCCAGGGCTTCCCGTCGTCTTCATTCTTCAGCTGGTCTCTCCAGCTCCCCGTAAAGTGTGGTGCATTTGAAAATATAAATATTGGCTTTTGCTGTGGAACTACAGTTCCTAGCAAGCCTCCCCTGCATGCCGGTACTTGGAGAACCACAAGTATCAGCATGAGGGGGCATTACAGGTTTGCAGGTACCTTTAGTTCCACAGCAAAAGCAATATTGAAAAAAACACACACCGTAGAAAAATATAATTTTATTAAAACATACATGCACACACACTATCTCACATACTCACCTATGTATCCCTGAAGCCAATCTGTCCTCTTCTCCAGTAGACAATCCTATGGATTACCCGTGAAAAAAAATTCCATACTCACCTCCTCCTATGCGTGGATCAGGTCCTCTTCACACAATCCAGGGTCTTGGCAACAAAAAAAAAATGGAGATAGCCGGAGCTGCCCGATTGACAGCTCCCCCCGGGATTTCAGTACAGAAATCGATGCGGAGCGTTCATTGGCTGGGAGAGGCGAGCCTTCCGCCTCTCAGCCAATGAGCGGTTCTCACCATTGAATTCAATGGTGAGAACCGAGCGTGCCCTTTTCAGAAATGGCGCCTCAGCGCCATTTTTGAAATACAAAGATGGCCGCCACGAGCCAATCACGGCTCACAACGTCATTGCCCCGCCCCCTCAGCTGGCTTAAATACAGCCAGCAGCGCGAGCCCCGTCCATTCAGTCGTCGGCCGGGGAGCTGGAGAGACAAGCTGAAGAATGAAGATGACGGGAAGCCCTGATGTGCGGCGGCTGCGCAAAAGAGCTTACTGGCCGCCGTGCTCCAGGTGAAGACGCCATAGAAGTCCTGGATGGGCGACAGCCATGTAAAAGAGCTTAAAGGCCGTCGCCCTCCAGGTGAAGGTGCGGCATATTAAAATACTTTTAAAAATGGTGTTTGTTTGTTTTATTTTAATATTTCTTTTGCAGGGGTACTATAGGTGACAGCAGGCCCTTAATACCCCGCTTGCTGGTACTTGTGGTTCTCCAAGTACCAGCATGCGGGGGATGCCTGCTGGGACCTGTAGTACTATTGCAAAAGACAATATTTATATATTCTTATGCACCACACAATACATAATCAACCCGCCACCCACCGCCCAGGGGTGCCGGGGATAGCCCCGGGCTATCAGCCTGGGCCTGGGGTGCCCTGAGGAGGGGACCCCTTAATTGGGGGGGTCCCCTACTTCCCAGGGTTCCTCGGCCTGGGCTGACTGGCGGTCAGGGGTGATGCTACGGCTGGGGGGCCCGGTAAAAGGGCTCCCCTGGCTGTGGCACCACCCCCCTGCTAGACGGAGTCCGTTTTTTGGGAAATACAGGGGGAGCCTTTTGCATTTTTTTCCCCCATGTATTTCCAGAACCAGAACCGGCTCAGAGCCCTGTGCTGGTTGCACCAAATACGGGGGACCCCTATGTCATCTGTCCCCCGTATTTTGCCAACCAGGACAGGCTCTCAAAAACCTGGTGTTGGTTGTGCTTAATACAGGGACTCCTACGTCGTTTGTCCCCTGTATTTAGCACAACCAGTACTGGGGCTCCAAAGCTCGGGGCTGATTGTTTTCTGTGGGGGGGGGGGCTACACTTTTTTTTTATTTTATTTTTTTTACACATTCAATCTTCAACATAAATGTGTAGATCTCACTGCTGCATTCGTCCATCTGTGACTTATTGATTTGATATTCTCAGGTGCATACTCACTACCAATGAGCCCTCTGTCACCCACTGACGCCCCTTTTGCACTGCACCGCTGCCACTGCTCTGCACCACTGCTGCTGCCGCTACCCCACACACCTACAGCCATTTCGCACTCTGCACCTCCCAAACCCATATATCCCAACATTTAAAGATGTTGAGGAGGTACAGGTTGCACGCCCGAAAAGTGGGCGTGGCTTGCTGTAAAAGGGGCGGATCCTTGAGGCTTCCCCCACTTTCGTCACTTTGGGGGCGTGCCCAGCACTCTCCGAGATGTTGGACACCCCCCAGGCTCTCCCTACACAAGAAACCAGATGCCGTGCGCATGCGCACGGCATCTGTTCTCCTCCTGCACACCTGCTTGCTGTAAAAGGGGCGGAGCCTCGCGGCTTCCCCTGTTTTTGTCACTTTGGGGGCGTGCCCAGCACTCTCCGAGATGCTGGGAAGCCCCCAAGCTCTCCCTACACAAGAAAACAGATATGCATGGCATGTTCTCCTACTGCACACCCCCAACTTCCCCCCTGCCGAGGGATACTGCGGCACGCAGGTGGGACAGACCCATAAAAACGGGACTGTCCCGCTGGAGATGTATGCAAACCAACCTCCTGTGTGCAGTCCCCTCTTCCACCCTCTGTTGCCCACTGATGCCCCCTTTGCACTGCACCGCTCCACTGTTCTGCACCACTGATGCTGCCACTACCCCACACACCTACAGCCATCTCACACTCTGCACCTTCCAAACCAACCTCCTGTGTGCTGTCCCCTCTTCCACCTAAATTAGAGTACCATTTTGTTGCCCTTCTCCCCTGCAGGTGGCCCAGTTTGCTCATCCAAACCCAGATAATTAATACATTTTAAAAAAGCTATGAAATTCCATAGACAAAAAAATCTTATGGTTTCATATGTCCCATTAAGGCTGCTTAGATATAATCTGAAAATTCACAAAACCTTTTGATTTTATGCCACTCAAACTCCAAAAAGCAATGAAATTATGATCATTAAGGCTGATGCCTTAATGGACGTGTTCCTTACGCAATACAGATATGGTATGCCATCACACCCTATGGTTAACGGCAGATTCAGAACTCTCACAGAATGAGATTGCTGTCACTCACAAAATGGTGGAGCTGCTAATTCACAGAATTGTGTGCTCATTGGAATACACACATTCAGTCCATGCAACTGAGGTCAAAGCAGAGAATAGAGCTGTGCAGATGGGATAAAAGTGGTGTGGATTGGGGGAGGAGACACAGCAGTGTGGATAGGTGAGACACAAAGGCGTGTAGAGGAGAGAAGGTTAAGCAGTACAGGGGGGGTTGCCAAAGTAATGCAGATGGGTGGAAAACAGTGGTGCGGATGGGGGAAACAGAGTGGCACAGTTTGGGGGGACAGCGACGTGGATGGGGAAGCAAGTGGCATGGACATGGGAAGACAGGCAAAGACAGATTGGTGCGGATAAGGGAATACAGACTAGCACAAATAGGAGAACACACAACAGTAGGGATTTGGGAAGACAGAATAGTGTAGGTGGGGGGAAGAGACAGAGTTGCACAGTTGGGGGGACAGAGTGGTGCACATGGAGGAAGAAAGAGTGCCACAGAGGATAGGAAGATAGCACCGTGGCTTAGGGGAAGGCAGTGGTACAGAAGAAAACAGGATGCTGGGCGGTGCAGATGGAGAGGGACAGATTGGTGAGGATGAGAACACAGACTAGTTCGGAGACCACACAGCAGTAGGTATTGGGGAAGACAGATTGGTGAGGATGAGAACACAGACTAGTTCAGAGACAACACAGCAGTAGGTATTGGGGAAGACAGATTAGTGTGGATGGGGAGGAAGACAGAGTGGTGCGGGTGGTGGGGGAAGACAGAGTTGCACAGTTGGGGGACAGAGTAGTGCAGATGGAGGAAGAAAGAGTGCCACAGATGAGAGAAAGACAGCAACATGGCTGTGGATAAGGCACGGATGCAGGGTGGTGCGGCTGGGGAAAAACATTGGTGCGGATGAGGGAACCCAGACTATAACAGTTGGGAGACCACACAGCTGTAGGGATTGGGGAATATATAGCAGCATGGAGGCATATAGGGGAAGTAAGTGTACATGCATAGACTGAGTATGATATTTTTAAAAATAAGGGAGCTGAGCGTGTATTCTAAATTAGATAAATGTATGCAGTGAGAAGGATGTGGGAAGCCAGTGAGATTGTTTTGGCGATCAAATGGGAAGATTATGGGCACTGAGTGGGATGTGGGAGCCACATAACTGGTCAAACCTCAGTTGCATAGACTGCATGTGTGTATTCCAATGAGCACACAATTCTGTGAATTAGCAGCTCCACCATTTTGTGAGTGACAGCAATCTCATTCTGTGAGAGTGCTGAATCTGCCTTTAACCACAGGGTGTGATGGCATACCATATATGTATTTCGCAAGGAACACTTCCATTAAGACGTCAGCCTTAATGATCGTAATTTCATTACTTTTTGGAGTTTGAGTGGCAGAAAATCAGTAGGTTTTGTGAAGTTTCAGATCATGTCTAAGCAGCCTTAATGGGACATATGAAACAGTAAGGTTTTTTGTCTATGGGATATATATATATATATATATATACATACAGGTTGAGTCTCCTATATCCAAATATTCCGAAATACAGAATATTCCAAAATACGGATTATTTTTAGCATGACCGAGATAGTGATATTGATGGTTCAATGTTCACAAACTTTGTTTAAGGCACCAAATTATTAAAAATATTGTATAAAATAACCTTCAGGCAGAGTGTATAAGGTGTATATGAAACATAAATTAATTTCATGTATGTACATAAACTTTGCTTCAGCCACAAAATGATTAAAAATATTGCATAAAATTACCTGCTGGCTGTGTGTAATTAAGGTCTATATAAAACATAAATGTATTATGGGCCTTATTCAGACCCGGTCGCAAGCACTGAGCGCTTGCAACCGGGTCGATGGTGGCCCAGAGCGCATGCGCACAACGGAGCCGGCTCCATCATGCGCATGCGTGAGACCCGGATAGAGACAGGCAATCCTTTGCTCCGGGTCTCGCACCAAAGGGGGCGTTCTGTCGATGTTGAGTGACAGCACGCCCCCTTTGGTGGGCGGGCCAGGGGGGTTGCTGCCCAGACGGAGCCGTTCCCATGAGAACGCTTACCGTTTGGGTGCGGCCGCACTGACATCACAATTGATGTCAGTGGGAGAGCTTTCGGCTCTGTTTGAGCTGAAAGCTCTCTGGGGTTTGCGGCCACGAGACCCTACCACAAGGGTCTCGTCGCAAGCCCAATGTTCGCAATGGTCTTGACCATAGTGACCATCATCCTGGCCGCTTGCATTAAAAAAAAGGAGGCCGCTCCATAAAAAAAAAAAAGACGCCCTGATTCAGAGCAAGCACTCTGTCAGAGCGTCCGGCTCTGAATCAGGGCCTCTGTGTTTAGATTTGGGTCCCATTCCCAAGATATTTCATTATGGTATGCAAATATTCCAAAATACGGAATATTCCGATATGCAAAACACCCCTGGTCCCAACCATTTTGTTGGGAGACTCAACCTGTACATACAGTATATGCACTCAATAATAAAAAAAAATTACAGTAACAAATACACAAACGTTTCAGGACTAACTGAACACCTCAACAAAATGATCAGAACTTTCCTTTCCTGGCCTTCAGAGCTGCAAACTTGTGAACTCACAGTAACAGTAAGATCATATTATGAATCAAAATGTATGATTATATATAAAGAGATTTGTCTATGATTTATTATGCAATGATAATAAAGAATGTATCCTTTCTTACCTGCAGCAGCAGGGGAGAGGGAAATCCTTGTTTTGGGAGTGCCGACTCGCTCCTCAGTGACCAGGAGCGAGACGCTGAATGTTGATGTTATTCTATAGTGCCAGCACCCAGCTTCTGCGCCCTCTTTGGTGTCACTCCTGCAGACGGTGTCACCTGGTGCGGTCTGCAACCCCTATACCTCCCTCGTGATGCCACTGGATGTTTCACATCCCGATTCCCATTTTGAATACTGCAGCCATCTGCAGAAGCTGTGCATGGCAGAAGGGGTAGTAGTCACACCATCACCCGGCTCTTGGTTCTTTGTGGCCCTGGTTTACGGTCACTGACTTGGGTCAGTAATAAACTAAAAAAAGGGGAAACCAGGTGCTCTATTCCCAACACCAAGACAATATAAGGATTGATACTTCTGAGGAAGCCACTGAGCAGTAAGGAGGCGGAGAAATGTGTAAAAAGACTGCATTACTTACATAACCAGCTGGTTGTTTCTGCTTATATCTCCCGGGAGAATTGTAAGTATAGGCCTCCTCTAGAAAGCAGAGGACGGAACCCTATTACTTACTGGGTATCCACAGATGTGGACCAAAGTCTTATGCATGCTGGCTAAAAGTTATTTTTACTAACAATGCAGACATAAATAAGCAATTCACTTTTGATTGTCCAACTACAGTACGTGGACTGAAGTTTTTGTACATGTGGACTGAAGTTGTACTAACCATATGGGCATAACCCGATCAGCTACTGGTTGCCCACACTTGTGGATAAAAAAAAAAACCTTTTTGTGCATGCTGGCTAAAAGTTTTTACTAACAATACGGACATAAATAAGCAATTGACTCCTGATTGTCCACAGATGTGGATTAAAGCTTTTGTGCATGTGGACTAAAGTTGTAATAACCATATGGACATAAACTAATAATGGTACCACAGAGAACAGAGTATAAGTTTTGTTGAGTTTTTGCTTAAAGGGCCACGGGTAAAAAGTCAATGAACATCATTTATGCAATCTGATTATTGCTTTGTTTCTTCAAAAACTAACTGCCTATATGCTTTTTTACTAATCCAAGGAAGAAAAAAGCTATATACAAATTTTCGGATCTGCACTTACACAAATAGCTCTAAAACGAAGGGGTGATAAGCAGTGTACAAAAGACACTAAAGTCTCCCACACCAAGTGTTAGATATAAATATACAGATCTGTATCTATTTTTTCTAGTATATTTTTATAGTACTGTTTTAGATTAGTGGTTACACCGGCCGATTATTATCAATTGATTTTTTAAATATGTGTATGTCTATTTATTTTCATTTAATGTATTTTTATAATCGGATGATTTAGATCTTTATAATAAATTATTTTGTGTACTAGCGCTGTCTACCCCCCCTCCACATTTTCAATAAATAAACTGTCTGTTCATTGTAATGTACTTTTTAATTAAGACAGAGTGTGATTTCAGAAATCTAAAGTAACTTAAATGTGTTATCATTGTGCAGGGTGGCCATTTCATGTTGTACGAGCATGAAAAACACTGTCTGCAACATGGATCGCTTCATCTGCCAATCTGTTCCTGATATGCTGTTTATACTCAGGGTTGGACTGGCCCACAGGGGTACAGGGGAAATCCCCGGTGGGCCCCACTGTCTGTGGGCCCACCTTCCTCTTCTAGGTTTCAGGTTCCAGACCTCAAATGATAGATTGTTACTCTATTAACTGGAGGAGCAGAACCACTGATCAACATGGGGGCTTGATTCCCTTCTATAGAAACTACTGTACACCAAGATTTCATTAATGGTTAGTCAAGTGTCTGTAGTGGCTGGCCACACCCTCTCTGGTGGATGACCACACCCCTTAAGCATGGGCCCCTACCACTCATTTTACCGGTGTGCCCTTCATGCCCCAGTCCAACACTGTTTATACTATATGTTGCCAGTTACCTCAAGTATTTAATATTTCCACTTACATCAATGTGGGCAGTATTGTGGTACATTGGTCAGCATTGTTGTCTCACAGTGCTGAGGCCATGGGTTTTATTTTGACAAGTCTGTGTGACTTTTGTATGTTCTCCCTATGTTTCCATGTATTTCATTTCACAATTCAAACATCATAATGTTAGCTGAATTGGTTTTTGACAAAGTTCAACCTAATGTTTTTGTGATAGATCATTTAGGAGTATATTTATTAATTATTGGCTGTTAGATCTCGTAATTATAAGTTATCAACTCTTATCATGGTAATAAGAAATTATAGGGGGAGATTTATCAAATCTTGGAGCGAGAGAAAGTGTTAGGTGGGCATTAATTTTTGGCCAAATGTGCTACAACACCTTATGTATAATCCATGAAAATTGTAGAGTTTATTATAATTGTTTTGATTATCAGTAGTTTTAGTGCTTAGAGTGTGCACCTGCATTCTCTTTTTTTCTGCATGGCACTATAAGTCTCAGCATTTTAGCACCTCTTATTGGGGTCTATTTACTAAGCCTTTGAATGGAGATAAAGTGAATGGAGATAAAGTACCTGCCAATCGGCTCCTAACTGTCATTTTTCAAACACAGCCTGTGACATGGCAGTTAGGAGCTGATTGGCTGGTACTTTATCTCCGTTCACTTTATCTCCAGCCAAAGCTTAGTAAATAGACCCCATTGTGTTTAAAATTTTGGTGTGCAGTCTAGCCCCCCCACACACACACACACACACACACACACACACACACACACACACACGCACATTTCCAGACAGATGGCTTTAACTAAGGGAACTGGGCTCTATGCCTCCCTGTGCCGGACCCACCCCTAAACCTGTGACATTATGATGTCATGCCACCAGCTGTAGGAAATAGCTTGGGGTATCCTAAGGATGGTATGCAGTCGGGATGCCGACGGTCTAAATGCCGACCGTCGGCATCCCAACTGTCTAATCCTGGCAAGGGTCTAATGACAGGTGTCGAAATCATTTTACCTACACCAGGAGCTCAACGCCCAGCATCCCGATCGAAGGTAAGCCGGGCACGGTTAGCCGTGGGGGGGAGGGTTAGGTTAGGGGCTCCCGGGGGGACTTAGGGTTAGGCAGCCCCCCAGGATGGTTAGGGTTAGGCTAGGGGAACGGGGGGTTACGGTTAGGCACCCCCCCTGGGAGAGTTAGGTTTAGGCTGCAGGGAAGGGGGGGTTAGGTTTAGGCACTTAGAGAGGGGTTAGGGTTAGGCACGTGGTGGGGAGGTTAGGGTTAGGCTCCCCTAAAGGAGGGTTAGGGTAGGGAATTACATTAGCAGTACTTACCTAAATTAGCAGTCGGGATCTTCACCCCACTGGGCTTCCGCTGTCGGGATTTGAACCGCCGGACGGTAAATCATACTGATTCCCTAAGGATTATGTAGGCAGTTCCACAGGCTGCAACGTGTCTGCCCAGAGCATCCTGCAGGGTGCCGCACCCCGGGCCTTGCACCCTCCGTGGCGGCGCTGCTCACACACCCCTAGTTGATACCAGGGCCAAGCTCCAAAATGCAAAGCTTGATAAATATCATAAATAACAACTGTTATTGCAATTGAAAACAGGGGACCACAGCTGATAACTCTTACATACATTCAGCGGATAATGTAAACTTACAGCTATCACCTGAAAATGTTTTTCTCAAGGGATATAATGCAAATTTTCTTTGGAAAAGGAACATGCACTGATTTAAAAGAATAAACACTTTGGGTTAAATTTACTAAAGTGAGAAGTTTTAGAAGAGGAGATATTGCCCATAGCAACCAATCAGATTCTACTTAACAATTAACTAGCACCTTCTAAATGATAATAGCTAGAATATGATTGGTTGCTATGGGCAACATCTCCACTTCTATAAACTCTCACTTTAGTAAATGTAGCCCTATGGGTCAGATAAAGAAGTGGTCATGAAATGGGGGTAAATTACTATAAATAAATAAAAAAGTGGTTGCAAAAATAGTGCTTACAGTATGTCTGTATGCAGAGCTCTAGATACAGTCTAGTCTTAAACAGAATCATATGCAATTAGTTTACGCGATGCATACGTCACATATTTACATTTCAATTGTTGCCAGGGTATAAATAATTGAATTTATATGCAACAAATGCATGTGATACAAGGCAATAAATAAAACTACTAAAACCTTTCTAGTATAGCAGAAATAACTCTTGACTTACATACACAAAATAATAAAGTTACTTGCACTCAGAAGATCTCTATGCCCAAGCAATGAGTAAAGCATCAGTCAGTGTCAGCAGTCCATTAGTGTCAGTGTCAGTGGCCAGTGGTGACACTTGGGTTGCTGTCACCGAGTTCGTTACTCTGGACTCCTTGCAAGCACAAAAGGGGGCATGGCCTCGTGTCTGCGACGTTACTGCTCAGTGACACCATCCGAGGAGGTGACACCAAAATAGAAGGGCAGCTTTGCTATTTTGGTGTCACTCCCTCGGATGGTGTCACCTGGTGCGGTCCGCACAACCCTTTTGATGCCACTGTTGGATAAGAACATAAAAAATATGAGTTTTAAAAATATTCATATTAAAAAACTCATATTTTTTATGTTCTTATCCATGCTTCTTTTATTATTTTATTGTCTGATTTTGTTATTTGTTATTACGTAGTCTGTACACCATATATGTCCCTATCTTTATATATACTTTTACTATATTTTTAAATACAAATAAACCGTATTGTTTTTATGCTTACTCATTGGTCGGTGCTATACTATTCTTTCAATTAGGTAATTTTTTATGCACTTTAGCACTTGCACTTTAAACTTATACATTGTCTTTTACACTCTGTGGCACTTTTAGGCGCTCTGATCCAGTTTCATTGACTTCACAATTTTCTAAGGGGCCTACCACCCCTTACATTTTATTGGATTGAGCTGACACCCCATATATTCCCGGGGGGTGCCCCCCCTTTTTATGTCATATTTTGTACTTCTATATGCACTATTAATCACTTTTAGAACACACTAATATATGTTTTTATGGTAAACCACAATTTTCTGGCTCTCTAAAGAATCTACTAGTTGCATATATACAGTCAGGTGCATAAATATTGGGACATTGACAGAATTTTCATATTTTGGCCTCTATTCACCACCACAATGGCTTTGAAATGAAACAAACAAGATGTACTTTAACTGCAGACTTTCAGATTTATTTTGAGGGTAATTACATCCAAATCAGGTGAACGGTGTAGGAATTACAACGGTTTCTATATGTGCCTCCCACTTTTAATGGGGCCAAAAGTAATGGGACTATCAACTCAAAAGCTATTTCATGGACAGGTGTGGGCTATTCCCTCGTTATTTAATTATCAATTAAGCAAGTAAAAGGTCTGGAGTTGATTCCAGGTGTGACATTTGCATTTGGAATCAGTTGCTGTCGACTCAATATGAGATCCAAAGAGGTGTCACTATCAGTGAAGCAAGCCATCATTAGGCTGAAAAATGAAAACAAACCCATCAGAAAGATAGCAAAAACATTAGGTGTGGCCAAATCAACTGTTTGGAAAATTCTTAAAAAGAAAGAACGCACCGGAGAGCTCAGCAACACCAAAAGACCCGGAAGACCACGGAAAACAACTGTGGTGGATGACAGAAGAATTATTTCCCTGGTGAAGAATAACCCCTTCACAGCAGCTGGCCAAATCAAGAACACTCTCCTGGAGGTAGATGTATATGTGTCAAAGTCAACAATCAAGAGAAGACTTCACAAGAGTGAATATAGAGGGTGTCAGAGTTCAGCCGGGGATCGGCCGTCCCTTACCGTCGCGCCGGCTTCCTCTGACTTCCTGGGCAATTGGGCGACTGGTGCGGCGACGTGGGAGGTGCTGAGCATTCTCCCTGATGCTGGTGTCTCGGGCAGCCTGGTGCGCGGGGATCGGAGTTCCTGTCATGGGCGCCGCCATGACACTTCCTTCTCTGACTATCCTTCCATCCCTGACAGTCTGGCCGGTCAGCTGACGCTGTGGACCAATCAGTGGGCTTCCAGGGGTATATATCCGGCTCCTGTGTATCAGGTAGTTGCCTGAACAACCCTTGTCGCTGCTAGTGTTACTAGTGGTCTCTCGTTCCAGGTTCCCTTGCTTCCAGTGATCTATTCCTGTGTGCAGCTATATCATCCATCTCACCAGTGCTTTACCATCTCAGCCTGTGTGCAGCTATTTCATTCATATCATCAGTGCTTTACCATCTCAGCCTGTGTGCAGCTATTTCATTCATCTCATCAGTGCTTTACCATCTCAGCCTGTGAGCAGCTATATCATTCATCTCATCAGTGCTTTACCACCTCAGCCTGTGTGCAGCTATATCATTCATCTCATCAGTGCGTTACCACATCACCTGTGTGCAGTATACCTCCATTCCACCAGTGCATTACCACCTCGCCTGTGTGCAGTATACTATCCATTTCACCAGTGCTTTACCATCACAGCCTGAGTGTAGTTATATGTACCCACCTCTCCTGCGTCATAATCTCTGGCTGGCTCCAGTACCACTACCCACCTCGTTACTGGACTCTGTGGTCCCTACCTACATGTTACAGTATTGCACCGTGGTGCACTCTTTCTAACCGGCAACCCGGTAGAGTGTGCCCGCAGTACACACTTCCTTGTACCTCAAGTACAGTGTCCCTACGTGCCCCTTACTGGAACAGACCCTTTGGGCCACGAGTGTTCGTCTCTCCTTTTTCCCGCAGGCTTTGGTCACCTAGTCAAAGGACCGCGACCTGCTTACGAGGTGCAGCTCAAGCCCATATCCCAATTGGTGGGGTCACTGGCGAACACCATCTCGTGGGTTAGATTCCGCACCTTTGACTAGGTCTCGCCAACGACCAAGACCCGAGGATGCGGAGGTCGTACATTCAGGCCCCTCGCCTCCGTTTCCTCCCGCAGCCTCAGGCCTCAGCTTCCAGAAAACCGCCTCCCAGCATGACAGAGGGTTAACCACAAGATGTAAACCATTGGTGAGCCTCAAAAACAGGAAGACCAGATTAGAGTTTGCCAAACAACATCTAAAAAAGCCATTACAGTTCTGGAACAACATCCTATGGACAGATGAGACAAAGATCAATTCATTTCCTCCTGCAGCCACAGGCCTCAGCTTCCAGAAAACCGCCTCCCACCATGACAGTTTGGTCAGGCCAAATGGAAGCTACAGGCTCCCCAGGTACTGGGAATCTCCAGGAGCTAACGGCTCGCATGGATAACCAAGAGGCGGCACAGCAGCATGTGGCCCAGTACCTACAGGAATTATCTGGTCAGCTCCTGACTATTCAGAACACTCTGGCAGCTATGTCTCATGCTCCACCTTCTGTCGCTCCTACGGTTTCTCCTGTATTTACCTTCGGGGGTCGTTCCTCAAAAATCACGTTTGCACTTGGCTACTCCCGAGAGGTTCGATGGTACTCCTCAATGATGTCGTGGTTTCATAAACCAGTGTGAGATCCAGTTCGAATGCCTACCCCAGAATTTCCCTACCTCCCAGTCTAAGGTGGCCTATGTAATTTCATTATTAACCGGGGCAGCTCTGGATTGGGTCTCCCACTTGTGGGAACGAGCAGATCCACTCGTATCTAGATATGAAGAGTTCGTGGCAGCTTTCAAAAGGATCTTCGATGAACCCGGGAGTTCTGTCTCTACTTCTTCAGATTTGCTTCGTGTCCGTCAGTGTACCCGGTCCGTCGGGCAATATGTAGTACAATTTCAAACCCTGGCGTCCGAACTAAAATGGAACGAGGAAGCACTTAAGGCAGCCTTCCTACATGGCTTATCTGAGAGGATGAAGGATGAATTGGTATCTAGGGATTTACCTCCCACCTTCTCGGATGTTATATCCCTCTGTATAAAAATTGACCTTCGCCATAGAGAGCGGTGGGGAAATAGGGGGTGTGGAGATCGTCCTTGGGATCGCCCATCCTTGGGAGGTCATTCCTCTCCTTCCTTCTCTAGCAGTGAGGAGCCGATGCAAATTAACAGATCCCGGTTAAGTACCGCCGAACGTAACCGGCATTTTCAAAATAAATTGTGCTTGTATTGTGCTGCTCCGGAGCACACATTAAGGAATTGTCCTGTATTGATGGGAAACGCGAAACCCTAATTGATGTTGGGAGCATGCAATTGGGGGTTATTTCTGACTCCTCCCAAACAAATGACAGTTTATTGCCTGTGTCGCTCTCCTATCAGTCCAGGACAAGGATGATTAAAGCCCTTGTGGATTCTGGGGCTGCCGGCAGTTTTATTTCTAAGTCACTGGTTCAGACCCTAGGCATTCCGGTGGTTCCATTGCCAAACAGATTACTGCTCTCTGGTGTAGATGGCAAGACCTTGCTATGGAGATCCATTTCCTCAAAAATCCTGCCAGTGTTCCTCCGGATTGGATATCTGCACCAGGAGACTATTGAATTTTTTGTTCTTCCCGACTCAGCCTATGAACTAGTTTTAGGCCTCCCCTGGCTATAAAAGCACAATCCTATGTTTGAGTGGTCCAGTATGCAGATTTTATAGTGGGGTCCAAGTTGTTTCGATGGATGTCTCATCCAAGTACTCCCTGTCCACACTAACGCGGTGTCCTCCAGTGGAAATATAATCTCCCCCCCGTCTGACAAGCCCAAGTGTTCCTCTGTTCCCAGTCTACCAGCAGCTTATCAAGATTTTGCCGATGTATTTTGCGAACAGGCTGCGGATAAACTTCCACCTCATCGTTCCTGGGACTGTGGTATTGAGCTCCTGCCAGGGAAGAACCCTCCTCGGGGTCGAACCTACCCATTATCAGTTCCTGAAACAGCCGCTATGGCGGCATATATAAAGGAGAATCTAGCTAAGGGGTTTATCCGGCCCTCCACTTCTCCAGCAGGGGCAGGGGTTTTTTTTTGTTAGCAAGAAGGACGGCGGGCTTCGGCCTTGTATTGACTACCGGGGTCTCAACCAGATTACTGTAAATAATCGATATCCTCTGCCTCTGATCCCGGAGCTTTTTGATAAAGTTTGCGGGGCCTCTTTGTTCACCAAACTTGATCTGCGGGGTGTGTATAATTTAATACGTATTAAAGCTGGAGATGGGTGGAAGACCGCTTTTAACACCAGAGACGGCCACTTTGAATATCTCATAATGCCCTTCGGACTCTGCAACGCCCCAGCGATATTTCAGGGTTATGTGAACGAGATCTTCCGGGATGTCCTCTACAGTTTTGTTATTGTCTATTTGGATGATATTCTAATTTTTTCCAAAAATTTGCAAGATCATCGCCAGCATGTCCGTGAAGTCTTGTCACGCCTCCGGAAGCATCATCTTTATGGAAAAATATCCAAGTGCCTTTTCGAACAAACCTCGGTACCCTTCCTAGGGCACATAATTTCTGGAAAGACCTTCCGGATGGATCCGGAGAAGTTAAAAGTCATTTCTGACTGGCCGTTACCAAAATCCTTGAAGGCTACTCAATGCTTCTTGGGTTTTTCAAATTATTACCGGCGGTTTATACCAAATTTCTCCACACTGGTGTCTCCTATCACAAATCTCACAAAGAAGGGTGCCAATCCCATTCGCTGGCCAGATACTGCCATCCAAACCTTCCAAAAATTAAATGAAGCCTTCTCCACTGCACCTATCCTGTGCCAACCCCAACTGGACAAACCGTTCACAGTTGAGGTAGATGCTTCTTCAGTAGGGGTAGGGGTAGGGGCAGTACTGTCTCAAATCTCAAGTGATGGAAAGTACCATCCCTGTAGGTATTTTTCTCGTAAGTTTTCCATTGCCGAAAAAAACTACGGAATTGGTGATCAGGAACTACTAGCAATGCGGTTAGCTTTAATGGAATGGCGGCATTTGTTGGAAGGAGCCAACTTTCCAGTTACCGTGATCACAGATCATAAAAACTTAATCTACCTCCAAACGGCTCACCGTCTAATTGCTAGACTGGCCCGTTGGTCCATGTTCTTTTCAAGATTTAATTTAAAACTTCAATTTCGTCCTGGCAGTCTAAACAGAAAAGCTGATGCCCTCTCACGGTCTTTCTTGTCCAGCACTCAGGAAGAGGATCATCAACGTTCCCGACCAATTTTAGATCCTGTAGTCTTCGCCTCTACTCAAATGTTGACTCCTCCCCCAGGGAAAATTTTTGTGACCCCAGAACTACGGGGAAAATTACTAACTTGGGCTCATAGCTCTCTGTTTGCTGGCCATTCTGGTATCCTCAAGACTTACAAGTTCCTTCAGCGTTCGTATTGGTGGCCCACAATGAAAGGGGATATCTGAGAATTTATTCTTTCATGTGTAAAATGCGCTCAGCATAAGACTCCCCGCAAGAAGGCAGCAGGTCTCCTGCGACCCCTGTCCATTCTTAATACTCCTTGGACCCATATATCCATGGATTTCATCTCTGAACTACCATGCTCCCAAGGAAACAATACCATATGGGTAGTGGTGGATCGCTTTTCTAAGATGGCACACTTTATTCCATTGATGGGTCTCCCTTCTGCTCCTCAGTTCGCAAGAGTCTTTATTAAGGAAATATTCAGGTTGCATGGACTTCCTAAAGAGATCATTTGTGACCGCAGAGTTCAATTTGTAGCTAAATTTTGGAGAGCCTTATGTAGCCCTTGTGGAACCAAGTTAAAATTTTCTTCAGCCTACCATCCACAAACTAATGGGCAAACCGAAAGAGTTAACCAAGAGCTGGAGACTTTCATAAGACTCTTCGTTTCCTCCTCACAAGATAACTGGCTGGATCTATTACCTAGGGCAGAATTTTCACACAACTTCTAATATCACACTTCCTCCAAAGCCACTACTTTTTTTACGGTGTTTGGGAGACATCCTCGAGTCCCAGATTTTCAAAATTTGCCTATAGTAGAGGTTCCTGCAGTTTCTGAATTGGTGGAGTCTTTCGCAACCGTTTGGAAGAGGGTTCATTCCTCTCTGAAGCAGTCGTCCAAGAACTACAAAAATTTACGGATAGACGACGTGTCGCTGTTCCACTGCTGAGAGTTGGAGATAAAGTCTACGTATCCTCCAGGAACATCCGATTGAAAGTACCCAGTATGAAGCTAGCCCCACGCTTCATTGGTCCTTACCATGTTCGCAAGGTCATCAACCCAGTCGCGTATAAGTTGGAACTCCCTCCTCAACTAAGAATATCCAATACCTTTCATATTTCTTTTCTGCGTCCTCTAGTGCTGAATCGTTTTCAAACTTCTGCTCCCAAGTTACCTCAAGTGCAAACTTCTCAAGGTACAGAGTTCGAGGTAGGGAGGATTTTGGACTCTCGATTTACCAAATCTAACAACCTCCAATATCCCATTGACTGGAAAGGGTACGGTCCGGAAGAAAGGGCATGGATCAGAGCCACAGATGTTCACGCGCCTCAAATGGTTCGAGCCTTCCATATTAGATTTCCTGGTAAACCTGGTGGGTGTCCGGTGTCCACCCTGAAAGGGGGGGTACTGTCAGAGTTCAGCCAGGGATCGGCCGTCCCTTACCGTCCCGCCGGCTTCCTCTGACTTCCCAGGCAGTCGGGCGGCTGGTGCGGCGACGTGGGAGGTGCTGAGCATTCTCCCTGATGCTGGTGTCTCGGGCGGCCTGGTGCGCGGGGATCGGAGTTCCTGTCATGGGCGCCGCCATGACGCTTCCTTCTCTGACTATCCTTCCTTCCCTGACAGTCTGGCCGGTCAGCTGACGCTGTGGACCAATCAGTGGCTGATTAGTTGCCTGAACAACCATTGTCGCTGCTAGTGTTACTAGTGGTCTCTCATTCCAGGTTCCCTTGCTTCCAGTGATCTATTCCTGTGTGCAGCTATATCATCCATATCACCAGTGCTTTACTATCTCAGCCTGTGTGCAGCTATTTCATTCATCTCATCAGTGTGTTACCACCTCGCCTGTGTGCAGTATACCTCCATTCCACCAGTGCATTACCACCGCCGCCTGTGTGCAGTATACTATCCATTTCACCAGTGCTTTACCATCACAACCTGAGTGTAGTTATACGTACCCACCTCTCCAGCGTCATAATATCTGGCTGGCTCCAGTACCACTACCCACCTCGTTACTGGACTCTGTGGTCCCTACCTACGTGTTACAGTATTGCACCGTGGTGCACTCTTTCTAACCGGCAACCCGGTAGAGTGTGTCCGCAGTACACACTTCCTTGTACCTCAAGTACAGTGTCCCTACGTGCCCCTTACTGGCACAGACCCTTTGGGCCACGAGAGTTTGTCTCTCCTTTTTCCTGCAGGCTTTGGTCACCTAGTCAAAGGACCGCGGTGCTTACGAGGTGCAGCTCAAGCCCATATCCCGATTGGTGGGGTCACTGGCGAACACCATCTCGTGGGTTAGATTCCGCACCTTTGACTAGGTCTCGCCAACGACCAAGACCCGTGGATGCGGAGATCGTACATTCAGGCCCCTCGCCTCCGTTTCCTCCCGCAGCCTCAGGCCTCAGCTTCCAGAAAACCACCTCCCAGCATGACAGAGGGTTCACCACAAGATGTAAACCATTGGTGAGCCTCAAAAACAGGAAGACCAGATTAGAGTTTGCCAAACAACATCTAAAAAAGCTGTTACAGTTCTGGAACAACATCCTATGGACAGATAAGACAAAGATCAACTTGTACCAGAGTGATGGGAAGGAGAAGAGTATGGAGAAGGAAAGGAACTGCTCATGATCCAAAACATACCACCTCATCAGTGAAGCATGGTGGTGGTAGTGTCATGGCGTGGGCATGTATGGCTGCCAATGGAACTGGTTCCCTTGTATTTATTGATTATGTGACTGCTGACAAAAGCAGCAGAATGAATTCTGAAGTGTTTCAGGCAATATTATGTGCTCATATTCAGTCAAATGCTTCAGAACTCATTGGACAGCGCTTCACAGTGCAGATGCACAATGACCCGAAGCATACTGCAAAAGCATCCAAAGAGTTTTATAAGGCTAAAAAGTGGAATGTTATGCAATGGCCAAGTCAATCCCCTGACCTGAATCCGATTGAGCATGCATTTCACTTGATGAAGAGAAAACTGAAGGGAAATTGCCCCAAGAACAAGCAGCTACTGAAGACATTTGCAATAGAGGCCTGGCAGAGCATCACCAGGGATGAAACCAAGCGTCTGGTGATGTCTATGCATTCCAGACTTCAGGCTATAATTGCCTGCAAAGGATTTGCAACAAAGTATTAAAACGTGAAAGTTAGATTTAGGATTGTTTAGTTTATCCCATTACTTTTGGCCCCTTAAAAAGTGGGAGGCACATATAGAAACCATTGTAATTCCTACACCGTTCACCTGATTTGGATGTAATTACCCTCAAATTAAATCTGAAAGTCTGCAGTTAAAGCACATCTTGTTTGTTTTGTTTCAAAGCCATTGTGGTGGTGAATAGAGGCCATAATATGAAAATTATGTCAATGTCCCAATATTTATGCACCTGACTATATATATATCCACACACTGGTTCCAGACATATATTTGCTTCCTAGGGGGTATATTAACCAAAATGTGATTTTTTTTTTAGAAGATTCTATTTACCGTATATCTAGTACCTTATAGAAGATGATAGCTAGAATCTGATTGGTTGCTATGGGCAACCAATCTAAAACCCGCACTTCAGTAAATATACCCCCAGCCTCCGATCTCGAACATAGGAGCTGATGCAGAGTTGAATGTATGTCCATTTGCATAGCGTACCTTGGGTGGATTGCGCATGCTCAGGTAGCAAGTGCACGCAATAGAGTCATGTGAAATTTAGAGTGCATTCACCCTTAAGACCAAAGAGGCAGATTAGGAAGAGGAACTAGGTATTCTCATGTAGACAAAATTCATTGAGGGTTTGTGCATGGATAGGCATGCCATTCAGATAAACCAAAATATGCCTATTATGAGGCATATCTTTGTCCTATTATGAGGCATATCTTTGTCCTGTTATGAGGCATATCTTAGTATAGGACAGGTACAAGTATTAGTCTGTATATGGGTGAGAATACAATATTTTTCGATTTAGGATTCTTCTGAGTTGTATACAGTGCACCCGATTCTAACTGTGCATCAGCCACATACCATTCAAAGTGGGTGTAGATTTGAGAAAGTCACAATTTGTGTTGAAATGCATCAGCCTCCTTGCCTCTCGACCATACCTAGAATCTTGAACTCTGAGACCCACAGGATGTTATTTACTGCACCTGTCTGAGACTCCCTTGGAACATCCCGTGATACATGGAAAGGATTGACCGGCTGTATTATACAGGACTGCCTGGCCTTTCGCTGTCCTTACACAACACCAAGTACACCTCTGATATGTAAAAAGAGAATGAACAAAAATTGTTTTTAAATTGCATGTTGTGCACAAACTTTTGACATGAATGCTAGAGGCCAAAATATGAAAATTCTGTCAATGTACCAATATTTATGCAACTGACTGTGTATATATATATATATATATATATATTATGTGTCCCTACTGCAGCAGTGCTGGTAGGACCTGCGTTGATACCTCATGGAGGTGTGAAGGGAGGAGGATGACACACAGCT
This sequence comes from Taudactylus pleione, assembly GCA_031769625.1. Taxonomy (NCBI): domain Eukaryota; kingdom Metazoa; phylum Chordata; class Amphibia; order Anura; family Myobatrachidae; genus Taudactylus; species Taudactylus pleione. The sequence continues at coordinate 10,966,817 of JAUIMM010000116.1, forward strand.
GGCACAATCAGGGGAGGTGGTGCTGACCAGTGGGAGATGGCCTTGCATTCTTAAGTGCCCCGGGCCCCCGGAACGCTTAATTCGGCCCTGACCACCTCCGGAGTGTTCTTTAGACTCTCCAGCTCCTGGAAGGCATCCTGCGGTCTGTGCAGCTGATTAGAACGTTCTCAGGATGCTCCAATCAGCACTTACCAGTGCTGCCGCTCCACACCCTCCATGCAACGTAATTATGTCATGCATCTGACATCATGACATCAGGCGCTAAGGAGACGTGCCGGTACTAGGCGCTATTTAGCACTGTTACGGTGATGCGTCGCACGTGCCTATTAAATAGGTAGACAAAATTATACCCATTGGAATAGATAGCAGTTTATTTTGCAGATGGAATATTACAATGTTTTACCAAAAGATGAGAATTTGCACTATAGTTCTCTGGTCTACGATTTTAACATCAGTTCAAATCTAACATTAAATACTTTTATTTTCAATGTTCTCTGCTCCGATTAGATAACATAAACATATCAAACAGAGGGCATGATTTAGCTAAGGTAGCTAATACGATCATAGCTGCGATTTCGCATGGAACACAGCTGCAAAAATATGCTTTAAGTTGAAAAGCTTTCCCGAGCATAGGGACGCCAAACGCTGCCTTCTCATCTGTGTCTGGCATCGCGTACCTGCATATAATGTACATTGGTAACATTGGCGCAGATCGGACAGCCAGCCAGCCAGCCAGTCTGTCTCAAATACTGCAGCTCTCCTTTCACGCAGAGAGGTCTCATGCTGCAAAAGCAATTGCAATGACTCATTTATGCATGCCCATGGAACGGTGTTTAAATGGTCAGACATGCCTGCGTTCACCTTACCGCCCCCCGTTACCTTCCCCAAATGATGACCACATGACTTTCACTTTGCGAATGATTCCTACGTGCATACGTAATTGTAAAGCGATCGCAACGTGTGCACAGTGCGATTTACACACATGTGCAATGGCAAATGCCTGATCTGCGTAAATCGTTGAGTTCGTCTGCTGCTGAATCAGGCCGAGTCTAGAGACCCTTAATTGAGGAGAAAGAAGGACTCCTTTGTGCGGAGGTGAGCAGCATGAGAGCCACCTCTGTTTATGCAAAGCCCTGTCATGATGGGGCGAAGCCAGAGTCAGTCGGTCTTTATTCAGAGTCACTTGTCACAGCTACTGGGCGGCTCTGCATAAACAGAGGTGGCTCTTGACTCCTCCCCTTCATGAAGCATCCGGGATCCAGCAGGTAGCCTCAAGCTCTCCGCACACAAATTGCTGCTCGCCACAGCCCTCCTCCCATCTCCCCGCTGCAACTGCTACACAAAGAATGGATCAACAACTGCTTTGTTTCAGGGGGAGGGGGGCAGCCTACTCAGCCGCCCCCAGCAGGTGGCGCCCCTAGGCACATTCTCACACGCAAATATTTTGTTGTAAGTATATATCTATATAGGGTAAGGTGGATAGTGTGCAAGTGCTCTAAGGTCCTGATATTTTTCAATAATATATTGTATAATGGTGTGTAAATGGTGCAGTGCTATAGTTGTTAATGTCCAATTTTACAGTCCTTGTGTGAACCACCAAAAAAAAAACACAGCTGTGGCGTGGGTGTTCTGATTACATTAATGTCCAATGGAAAAGTCTGTATGCAAAAACTTGGGGCTGGGTTTTCAGCTGTGTATCAAATGGGTTGTTGTGTAATGTTTTTACCATTGATCCCCGATATCATGTATCTGTGGAACACTGTATGTAGTGTCTCCAGATTCCATCCAGTAGGAATTGCTGTGCAACTGCATACATCATGAATCATGAGGGAGGGACTTACATGCAATACAAAACACGCAAGATTCCGTTTTTAGATCCTAGAACTCCAGTCGGGACTTTGTTCTACTTGGAACCCCAAAGTTCTGTGTGTTTGGTTTTCAGCAAAACTGAACCACTCATCTCTAGTTTAGAAGTTTATATAAAAATTTCATATACAATGTATAGCATGTCTAATATAAGCTGTCAAAGATGAATTTATATCACTTTAATTTTATGTATATTAATTAGTAAATATATTATGAATTACAGTGCTACATAAACTATTTGCACCATATAATGGATAATAATAAAATTCTGAATAACAAATGTAAATGATGAGGCAAAAATTGCATGGATATCCTATTTTTAGATTAGATACTATACTCAATGTCATTGCATAATGTACTGTATAGTTAGTCATACATTTTACACTTAAGTGCACAAACAAATTCACATTATTCCACGCTGCTAGTATACCATTGTTTTAACCTATCACTGGTTTGTAATTTTCACAGTTTGTTCAATCCCCGTACAGTATTTTAGTTATAAGTATTACCCTTATAATTATAGCTGTTATAATTAGAAAATAATAGTGACATGGATGTATTTTCTCTGCATGGAATCAAATTTCCAGAGTCTGGTGTAGTCTTGAGTCTGTCTACTGTAAAAGTGCCACAACACTCAATATATTCTGTTCCCTATATTCATCCCAAAATGATCATTGATAACAGATGTGAGGGGCTGATGTGTAACCCCATAGGGAATCTGTAAGTGATAACATTCCCTCTAGATGAGGTCATTTAAAACTGATCATCTTGTTTATGTTTACTTTTTTTTAGCGATTTTTACTTTATATATATATATATATATATATATATATTTGTTTAAAGTATGAAGGCCCCAAGCCTGCATGTGAGTGTCCAAATAATTACCCCTACTGTCCACTCTCACTTACATCATACAGTACAGATGTCGAAGAGAGTTATCAGGCAATACGTGTCACCCTGTGCTCCTCTGATACCAGTCTTTGAAGTCCATAGATGAAAGATAAAAAGATCTACATCATTCTTTTCTGGAAATCTCGCTGAAAGGAAGTTACATATCAGCACTACTGGGGGCATGTTTTACTATACAAAGTAGGTTCTAGTATGATTAATCATCAGCACGCTGACAAGGCTGAATTGCAGTTCATGTTTTTTGCAGCATTTGGTGCGATTGGTTTGCCTATGGGCTAATAAATATGGCATTGGATAAAATAATGTGGTATAAATCACCGAACCTGAATACACAAATTTTGTAGGCCGCTGGAATAATTGTTACTCAACCAAAGAGCCCACACTGCAAACTAGAGATGAGCGGGTCTGGTTCTCCGAGAACTGGACCCACCCGAACATTGCAATTCCGAGTCGAATCCAAATTTTTCTTAAGTTTTCCCGCCTGACTCAGACCCAAAAACAAGGCAAAACGTCATCCTCCCGCTGTCGGGTTCTCGAGGGTTTTGGATTCTATAAAGGTCCCGGTGCTCTGTTGTTCAAGGGTGCAGTGTTGTCAGGCAGGGTCTGCAGTAGATAAAGTGGGGGGTGCTGCTGTGTAACTGTTGTCCTGTCAATCAATGGGCTCCATTCTTCTCTGTTGTTCAAGGGTGCAGTGTTGTCGGGCTGGGGCTGAAGTACATAAAGTGGGGGGTGCTGCTGTGTCACTGTTATCCTGTCAATCAAGGGGCTAGGGCTGCAGTTCATAAAGGGGTGCTGTGCCGTCCAGGGGTGCTCTTTCCCAGTGTAAAACAAATAAAAGTTAAAATTAATAATTATCATTCCACAAAAAAAAAAAAAAATAAAAGATCTTTTTATTTTAATTTTTTTTGGTGTGTGCTAGCTACACTATTATTGTTTGGTGACACTGCAGGCCAAACCGCAATTTATCATCCACGTATTTGTGACTCTGCAGATGGTCCGTCCGTACTCCGCAGGGGTGCTTTGTTGTGCATAAAGGGGTGCTGTGTTGTTCATCAAGGGGCTGCTGCCTTGTCCAGGGGTGCTCTTCACCAGTGTAAAAAAAACAAAAGTTAAATAAAATTAGCATTCCACAAAAAATAAAAATGAAAAATCTTTTTTTCAGTTTTTTTTGTGTGTGCTAGCTACACTATTATTGTTCAGTGACACTGCCGGCCAGACCACAGTTTATCATTCATGTATTGTGACACTATAAGTCATAGCGCAGTGTGTTATTCTTATTCATAAGAACTCTTGTGACACTGTAAGTGGTAGCGCAGTGTGTTATTCTTTACTTATTCATAAAAAATACTCTGACACTGTAGGCCATTGATACCGCAGTGTAATACTTAAAATTGGTACAAATTGACATGTGTGCTGTACCCCACTTCATTCTTGTTTGCTGATATGGAGAACGATCAGTTGAGAGGAGAACAGGACCATATACTAGTGCTGGAGCTGCTGCCAGTGCCACCAGTCATGATGATACCAGTCCATCTACATCATCTACTAAAGCTGATGCCCAGTGGAAGAAACAGTTGTTGCCCATTATAAGGAAAAGCCCATTGTCATGTCTGGGCATAAGACAAAAAAATCCACTTTTTCTTATGTGTGGAATTATTTCTACCCAAATCCAGACAATTGTCAAGCCATCTGTACTTTTTGTAAAGCTAGAATAAGTAGAGGTAGGAACCTTAACCATCTAGGAGCCTCCTCCCTGTTATGTCATCTGCAGTGCATTCATAAAAAAGTTTTTTTAAAAATTCAGAAACTTTGGCTGAAAAAGTACCAACACACAGTCCAGCATCAGCTAGCTCCCTTCTCTCTGCTAGATCCAAGCACCTGCCATCTTCAACAGCAACACCTTCATCATTAATATCCTCAATCATGAAGCAATTGGTTTGTTTGGGCCCCCAGAATACAAGCTACCAATGGGCAGCTGACATTGCTGGCAATGATCTCTACATGCACAAACTGGCTTTACAGAGGCAAGATATTGTCGCCACCATCATCCAATTTCTCACCGTCATCAGTGTCTACATCATCTTTCTTCACACAATATTAATTAGCCCCGCTGGAATCCACCATTACAGGTGCCTCTGTAATTTCTTCCTCATGTAATTTGTAGTTCATTTTGATGAACATCATCTTTTCCACATATTGAATAAATAGCCTCCTATACAGATCGCTGACAAGGTTCCCGGCTGTGCTGAAAACTCTTTTGGAGTACACACTGGAGGGTAGACAGCTCTAGTAAAGCAAAGCCAGTTTGTGCAAGGGCCTCCAAATTGCCTTTTTTTCCTGCTAGTAGTCAAACATACTGTCTGACATGTCTACTTGGATGCTATCATTAAAAATAGTCATCCACCATTCCTTGAATGGTGACCATATCAGTTCTCAACAATTACATTGTAGGCAATTTTTTGAGACACAGCCAGATGTCAAAACTTGGCTGTATTGACTCACCTGCATCACCAGTGAGTCTTTTGGGAAAGTTTAGTTTTTCCTTGGCAGATGTACTTGCTGGAGAAACTGAAGGAGGAGCCACCGTTGCATAACGTGCCACTTGAATTGACAATTTGCTTACCAACAGGACTTTGCTTCTGTTCAGATCTGTGTCCGTTGGGAAGAAATACATGACATATGACTTAAACTTAAGATCAAGCATGGCCACCAAAATGTATCGATCTGATTGGAAGGTCCTGACAACCCTTGATTCTTGGTGAAGCAAATAATGGACTCGATATACATGTCCAACGTACTTTGCAGAATCGCTTTTTATCAGCTCCTCCTTCAGTTTGTCAAGTTGCTTTTCTAATAGTCTAATTAGGGGAATTACCTGACTCAAGCTGGCAGTATCTGAACTCACTTCACAGGTGACTACTTCAAAGGGTTTCAGCACTTTGCACAACACAAAGTATATTCCACTGAGCTTGAGTAAGGTGTATTCCCCTCCTCTTCCTATGTCATAGTTCGCTGTGTAGCTTTGGATGGCTTTTTGCTGTTCATCCATCTGCTGAAGCATATAAAGTGTGGAGTTCCACCTTGTAACTACCTCTTGCTTCAGCTGGTGGCAGGGCAAATGCAACATTTCTTGCAGGTGCTGTAATCTTCTACATGCGTCTGCTGAATGGCGAAAATGTCCAGAAATGTTTCAGGCCAGAGAGAGCATCTCCTTGCATGGCCCTGTCATTTAAAAAAAAAAATTTGCACCACCAAGTTGATTGCATGAGAAAAATATAAGACATGTTGGAAATTCATCCAGCTGTAATGCTCTCACAATATTTGTGGATTTGTCAGAAATTACGAACCCTGAGGAGAGTCCAAGCAGGGTAAGCCATTTTGCAATGACTTCCCTGAGTCCTTTTAAAAGGTTGTCAGTGGTATGCCTCTTAAACCTCTGAAACCTATGATACACAGAGTAGACTGCCCCTGAATGAGCTGCTGTTTCTAATGCTGGGTACACACTGGCCGATATGTTGGCCAATCAACCAACTCCAGTCATCCATCTTGTTTCAGGCCCACTCATTTTCATTGATTTATTTAGTTATTTATTTATAGAGCACACAAATATTCCACAGAGCTTTGCAGACAAGTCAGTCCCTGCCCCAGCTGCGCTTGCAATCTATATTACCTACCACATGTACAGTACACACACATACACACTAGGGGGTATGTTTCCCAACCTCAGTCCTCAAGGCACACTAACAGTCCATGTTTTAGTGATATCCATGCTTGAGCACAGATGGGTAAATCAAAATAACTGGGTTTCTAATCAAGACACCTATACTCAGGTATGGATATCCTTAAAACCTGGACTGTTTAGTGTGCTTTGAGGTCCGTGGTTGGGAACCCCTGCTCTAGAGTAATTTATTTCACCAGAAGACAAATAACGTGCCTATATGGTTTTTGACTGGAAGAGGAAACTGGAGCGCTCAGTAAAAACCCACACAAACATGGGGAGAATATACAAACTCCACAAAGATAAGGCCTTGACAGATCTTGAATACATTACTCCAGTTCTATAATTGAGCAATGCTAACCTCTAAGCCACTGTACTGATATTCAGAAGTGTTCAAGTCAATAAGACAGGGGACTGAGAATCTTCCAAAAAGTTTGGATCTAAGAGAAGAATCCCTCTCTAGGAATGTGACTTTCTATGGAAAAAAATAATACTGGCTTCAGAACCTTTAATAATTAATAATAAAAATAATGTTGGACCTGCAGTTTGAGCTCATGTTACATATTAGTAGCAAAACAACTGCTTTACAGTGAAAGATATAGGAGGTACTACTAGTAAATAAATAGATAAATGGAACCGGCATGTGCCAGTTTACCTCAGCCGACACAGCCCATTAGACTCTACTTCCCCTTCCGTCCCATTATATTTACCTCTTTCCTAGTCCTCTCCAATGTGGTGCATGTGCACGTCACACCTAATGTGCACAGCGTGCACTGGTGGAGCTGTGGCCCTGCATGCTAGATGTGATGTGCACGTTACACAGCTGCAATTAGGTAATTACGTAAATTGTTGGCCTTTTTATACCTGGGGCCAATTTTAGAATGATAGATAATATGGTAATTAATAAATAATATTTAACTTATCCTTCTTTGTCTTCAGACCATTCGTAGGCCCAAGATAGTATAGTAAATTACATAAAAAACAAAAACCTCATGACATTGTGCGTACTTCTTTAAAGATCTGTATCTTGCTAAATATAAATACAGAACAATATTTAACACCAATTGAATAGATAATTATAGTTTTAAGATTACAATACATTTAATGCATACAACAATGAATACAGCATCCAATGGAAAGTAGCAAACATGCAATATAACAAAAGTCAGTATTGAAGCGGTATCGCAACACGTTTCATCTAGGTTCAGACTTGATGAAACAATGGTTTGATTTATTTGTTTTATGTAATTTTCTTATAATATCATGAGCCGATGAGTGGTCTGAAGACAAAGATATTTTAAGGTAAGCAATATATTAGTTATTTATTTGCACTTTGCACTTTGCTCACTACTAATTATATGTAAGAGAGCTGCCCAGTGTGCCTATCTGTTAAGATGGCTGTTACAAGTCACCAGCTCACCTTGTTACTTAATCGTGCTCCGGGTGTCTCTCCTCCTGGTCGCCAGTCACTCTCCCGGAATCCTGCTCCTGGACAAAGTACACGCCATACTGGGACGGCATCTTCAGTTGCTAGGGGATTGGGACGTTGGTCTATGGCTCGTGATACTGGATGATGCCTCCTTCTCACCTGTAGCTGCCATTAATCACCTGCCTTGCACCCATTGATTCAGCACCTTTCTTAAGCCTGTTGGTTCATTGCCGGCTATTGCGTGTTTATACATGTCCTCCGAGTCCTGCCAGTCGCGGTCCTGCTTGCCTGTGCCATCTTGGCTCTCAAAGCCGCATCCCAGCTTTCGAGCCGTACCTCGGCCCACAAGGCCACACCTCAGTCTGTTACAATCTCAGCTCTCAAAACCGCATTCCGGCTGTCTAGCCACACCACGACCTATAAGGCTGCATCTTACTCTGTACCACCTCGGTTCTCAAAGCCGTATCTCCATCATTTGCATAACATCTATTGGCCCTGGGTTAACCGTGCAAGCCTCTACTATCTTGAGTTATGTCCAGACTGCCACCTAAGTACCGGTGAATGTTTCCAGTTCTATGGGAACAGCGTGTGGCTGTTATTGGTGAAGACCTCGTCTGAGTGATTCTAGAAGTCTTGCACGGTGAGTCCTAGGTGTCTGTAACAATGGCCCTATTCTCACTTACCTAACTGTAAAAATGATTATGGATTATTTGTTCAACAATCATAACTTAAATATTGGTCTGGGATGCCGAACTTAATAACTTGAAGACTGGGTCCTGGTTGGACCTCCTGTTGGTATATGCTGGGCAGAACTTTCACCTGGGGAGACTGTTCTGGGCCTTACACTGGATTTGTATGAAAACTTCACAGAGGTAAAACCAATGTGAGGTGGTGTCATTTGGATTCAGACCAGGTTTTAGGGGAGTTAGGGTCCCGGTCGGACCTCCTGTTGGTGTACACTGGGCAGAACTTTGACCTGGGGAGCCTGTTCTGAGCCTTCCACTGGATGGATTTAGATGAAAACTTAACAGAGGGGTGGCAATTGGTCTGGGATGCCTAGCTTAATAACTTGAAGATTTATACCCGGGCAATGTCGGGAACTTCAGCTAGTTATATAATATAAAAAGTTTCCCATAACAAGCAAAAATGGCATGGGATAACAGAGTTTGGCTACACTTACTCTTCCTGCCATTTATTATCTCATTGTGAGAGAATGGGGGGAAGAAAGGTAAAGTAAGAGAGGTAGAAAGAGAAATAGGGGGGGGCAGGGTATTACTTAATTAACTTGAAGATTAGGTCCCAGTCGGACCTCCCATTGGTGTACACTGGGCAGAACTTTGACCTGGGGAGACTGTTCTGAGCCTTCCACTGGATGGATTTGGATGAAAACTTCACAGAGGGGTGGCAATTGGTCTGGGATGTCTAGCTTAATAACTTGAAGATTTAAACCCAGGCAATGTCGGGTACTTCCAGTGGTGGAACTCCCGGAGACAATGGAGTCATTTGCCACCAGGCTCCAGCCCTTAAGGGTGCCCCTGGCTCCATTGTCCCCAGGGCCATTCCAGGCACTGTTATGGAGATGGAGCGCTGCTAATCAGTGCTCCACCTCCAGCGGCGTCACTACGGGGGATGCAGTTGCACCCCCTATTTGCCCGTTGAGTGTGTTACCAGCGGGCCCGGCTCCTTCTTTCCCCTCGGCAGCCGGAGGAACGGAGCTCACTCCTGAGTTCCGATTCCAGGTCCCGCAACGCACTATAGGAGTGACGTCATGACGTCACTCCCATAGTTCCGAGGAGCGGGCACCAGGGACGGAAGGCAGCATCACTGGAGCGGGGTTTCAGGTAAGTAGTGTTTTTTTTTTGTTTTTTTGTATGTGTGTGCACTCGCGGGGGGCTCACTACAGGGGGTATTATGGGGGCTTACTACAGGGGGCATTATGGGGGCTTACTACAGGGGGCATTACTGGGGGCTTTCTGCAGGGGGCATTACTGGGGGCTTACTACAGGGGACATTATGGGGGGCTTTCTACAGGGGGCATTACTGGGGGCACTACAGGAAGTTTATTACTGTGGGCTTACTACTGGGGCACTGCAAAGTGGGACCACTACTGGAGGTACTGCATAGGGGTAGCATTTAGTGAGGGGCACTACATAGGCGGCACTGCAAAAGTGGACCTCTACAGAGGGCACTGCACAGGGGAACCACTACTGGGGGAACTGCATAGGGGGGCAGCAGATGAGGCTGGCATAGGTCCTGGGGAGGTGGAACATTTTAATTTGGGGGGCACCAACATTTATCTTGCCTCCGGGCACCTGGGATGGAGTTACGGCACTGGGTACTTCAGCTAGTTATATGATATAAAAAGTTTCCCATAACAAGCAAAAACAGCATGGGATAACAGAGTTTGGCTACACATACTCTTCCTGACATTTATTATATCATTGTGAGAGAATGGGGGGGGAGAAAGGTAAAGTAAGAGAGGTAGAAAGAGAACTTGGGGGGCAGGGTACACTTTTGTAATGCCAGTCATAACAGCCAGCAACCTGGCAAATGATGGGTCTAAGACACTAGTTACTAACAATAATAACAATACTTTTTTACTGTAGAAACAGAAATACTTTTCTTTCTGGACGAACTCCTTTGGCTAATTTTACTTATTTAAGTATTTATAACTGTTGTTGCTTCTGCTGAGTTAGAGGACCAGTTTCCATAGCAGAAATTAAATCTATCTGGGATCTGCAAGATTAGCCTTTGATATCCCAGTGGGATCCCGACACTCAATATACCCACTGCAGGATTGTGCTGGGACAAAATGCAGACAACTTCAAATGGTAAGTACTAAGGGGAAGGGTTACGGTTAGGCTGCAGGAGGGGAGGTTTAGTGTTAGGGTTAGCCTAAGAATACTTACCAAAAATTGCAGACATTTTTACCATCGGGTTTCCGCTGCCAGCATTCAGACTGTTGGGATTCTGTCCATCTGGATATTGTACACAACCCGTCCCAGTGAAGTATATAATTTGCCTTTCTAACCTACTGCTGCTGCTGTGTCTGTATAGCGTCACAGCAGCAGCGTCACATTGAAAAGTGAGAGAGATAAGACTGCTCCTATACAGACACAGCAGTAGTAGTAGTGGGGAGAGAGGCGAAGAGTCTCCCTGGAGCCGCCCCGTCTCCCCTGAAGTTGCCTCCCATACGCTGAGTGTGCGGCACGACACACAGTGGTTTACTAATTTTTTGGGTGGAGGGGTGTGGCCACATCTTCCTAAGATTGCCCCTCCCCCTGTCAGTACAGTACTGGTACTGACAGGGGGAGGGGCAATCTTAGGAAGATGCTCTTGACAGACTTGAGGAAGAATGACCCACAACTCAACCTTACAAGTCAGCCTTATGACTCATTTCAAATAAGCTACATATGTGAATTTATTATTATTTATTATTACCAATTATTTATATAGCGCACCCATATTCTGCAGCGCTTTACAGAGAATATTTGGTCATTCACATCAGGCCCTGCCCCAGTGATGCTTACACTCTATATTCCCTATCACATGCGCACACACATACACACAAGGGTTAACTTGTGTTGGGAGCCAATTAACCTACCATATATTTTTGGAGTGAGGGAGGAAACCAGAGTACCCGGAGGAAACCCACACAAGCACAGGGAGAATATACAAACTCCGCACAGGTAGGGCCGTGGTGGGAATCAAACCCATGACCTCAGTGCTGTGAGGCAGTAATGCTAACCATTACAACGTTTGGGCTGCCCGTGAATGTAACTAAACACATTTCATATTGTATTACTAGTGGGGTTTTTTATTTAAATTAAGCGGTCCTTTAACTATATATAAATAATGTGCAAGCTTAGAGGGTTAAAACTAAAAACTGTCACTGCAGAGTATAACACAAGAGACTTTAGTGTATTATCCCTACACCTAAGGTTTCCAGTGGAAGGATGGCATTAACTGCAGTTTACACTGTCTGCTCTAGGGAATGGCTAATTTGGCAACTCCTAATTATTCACTTCCACTCTAACTCAGTTCAAAGCCTTTGGAGTTTCAGCTTCAGAAAACTATTTAGAGTCCTGTAATAGAAAGCAAAAATCCAGTGTAATGGGGCGTGACACTTTTCTGGAATTCAATGCCAAAGCTTCGGAAGGAGTTTATACAAAAGCCACACAAGTTTGGAGCTTGTAAGGGTGACCAAGATATCAGAACTCCTCTTAAATGTATATCATTCTAAAGACCCTGCAGCAGTATTGTATAATTAACTGTGACATTGCACTGATAATGCCAATCCTTTGCTAATTGTCTGAAATAAAGGATGATTTTGTTTTCAGTCCCTCCGATGCCGCAGTGGCCTAAACTATCTACCAAAAAAACATAGAAGCAAAAAATAAAACAGCTTGTTGATACTTGTAGTCAATCTGAAAAGAATAATTTGATTGTTTCCTATATACATACAAACAATTCTTTCTATTCCCAAGGCTGCCTATTCTGTCGTCAAAAAACTTCAAAAGAGAGCAGTAATCAGTTTATAAGAAGATAAATAGAAAATGTATCATAAAACAGCAACAAATATAGTAAAAACTGTCATTTTATAACTGAAAAAATGCACAATTCAGTTAGATTCAATTTTGCATAGTATACAGTATAATGTAGTAATGGCAAAGTTGATGGATATTTAAAAGTGAATTCAAAAAGTTACACCAATATATTTGATGGAAATAACTTTCCATCCACACATAAATTAAAATAAAATGTTACTGCTGATTGCTCACAAGTTTTATACTTCAAATAAAAACTGTTCCTTTATTTATGCATAAATTACTGTATTTATTTATAACGTCAACCCCGCAAGTCTATCAACAATATACTATCTGGAAAAGTCATTACTTTTAAAACAATAGAGTAATAGCTTTATCAATGACTGAGGTCTGATCTGCAGCATATGAGATGAAATGCAAGATAGTAAAGCACACAAGATAAGAAATAATGAACCATTAACAAAGGAATAGGTCAGGTTTCCTGATAGAGATGCTAATTAAAATTAATCCGTGAATTAACCTAAAGGCTTTTGGTGTTTAGAAAACAGATAAGTTTAAACTGCGTGTTTATTTCTATAGCAAACTAACACAAGCTATGTAAACGAGAACTATTCTTTGTTGTTTTTTTCTGTGCATTTAGTTTAGGGCTGCAAAGAAAGCCATTAAAAGATTAACACCTCTGATTTATGAAAATGCAGCATAATAACAACAAAACAGACAATGAGATGACAGTGTTCTGTGGACGACATTCATTTCAGAATAGGCATGTTAAATACTTGGAATGAAGGGATACGCAGAACAATGCAGAGATGTCTTTACAATCTTGTCATTATTGAACACAAAACAATTGTTTCATTGTATGAGTTTTTTATATTCAAGATTGTTAGGAAAATACAAGCATTGAACGCAGAGATTATTCTGTGATTCAAAATTGACATCTGCATTTAGTTTAGTAAATAATGCTTTTTTTACACATTATAAATTCTGTTACTTTAAGAAATCTAGTTTTGTTCTTTTTCACAAATCAATCTATCTATCTATCTATCTATCTATCTATCTATCTATCTATCTATCTTTATTATATATTAAAACGTATGCTTATAAAATAAATAATGTAGGTTCTTCTAACTATGGTACATTGCATTAAAGAAGCAGAAGCTTATCCTCTTTAGGCAGCCGAGTGTGCAACAGGAGTGGGTATGGCCATGTACTATTGTTGCAGCCTAAAATGCTTATACATTTCTTAAGTTATTTATATAGCTATATTATGCAGTGCTTTACAGAGAATTTTTCAGTCATTCATATCAGTCTCAACACTGGTGGGAAATCTATACTCACTATCACATTAACAGGCATATACACTAGGATTATTATTATTATTGTTGTTATTATTATTATTATTATTATTATTATTATTATCATTATTAAAACAATGAACCTTCCAGTGTGTTTTCGTAGTGTGGGACGAAACAGAAGGAACTGGAGGACTACCACGCAATCACGGGGAGAACATACACCCTCTACACATATAGTGGTCAGGAATTGAACTCATGGCCTCAGGGCTGTGAAGCAGTAATGCTAACCATTACTACTACTGCTACTAGTACACTTCACTTTTAACTGCATCTGCACATAGACAGAAATGTAATTCTATTTGAATATTGAGAATAGTTTTTTGTCTTCACTTAAAACACAAAGTATAAAGTGTCAATGACCATAGGTCTGCAGCAGACATGTTAATGAATATGAGTAATTAGAATATATATATATATATATATATATATATATGTGTTGATGTTTTATAGTGGTATCAGAGAATTTCAGGGTCCAATACACATACTTGCTACAAATCAACTGGACAGGTCTGGGCTTACTATATAAACAGCATGATCACAGCTGTATTGTTCTGTGACAGAAATGTTTTTATGTTCATTTTATCTTCTTCCATTACAGTTTTTGTGACTTGGTCCTTAACCAACAATCTATTTTTACTAAACACAAATAAGAGAGATGGGGTGTTGTGTAGCTCATCATCAAGGGGTACTACTATGTGGGTGTGTGATCATTAATGTAGGACTTATTCACTCACAATATTGAAGGAAGTATCAACCATAAATATGGACATGTCCATTACTGCTTAAATAATATAAACATGGCCCATTTTCTCACATTGGGGTCTATTAATCAAAGGGAGAAGATCCCTAAAACCTGCTAAAACTGTATTTTTGCAAGATTTGGCCTTCTCCCTATTTGCCATTCCTCGTCTGGTATGGCTCGTGATGGTAATCGCTGTGGTTCTCCTTTGATAGCTTCTCCATTTAAAGAATATTGCATATTTATGAAGGACAGTGGTGGTACCTGTAGTGCTTGCTATCCTCCTATACTATCGCTATCTCAAGATGTCTATAGCAAGTAAAAAGAAAAATAATCTTCTGAAAGTTGTATTTTTTTAAAAACTATTTTATGACATGTTTAGTTTTATTTTTTAAGGAATCTGCACATGGAAGCCCAAGACCTAACCATCAGGTGTGGTGCCCCATGTGCAATGATGGGTCACACATGAGAAGAAGGGTCCTCATTTGGCCGTCTAAACAATAAGACAACAGCAGTATCAGTAGTTGAGTATAGCTCAGCTGTAGAGGTCAATGTTTCTGTTAAATAAATAGTATTTTCTATTTCTGCAATGAGAGGTGATAGAAAACAGAACTTTTTGGGTATATTTGAAATATAGACCCCCATATCTGTAATCTATTCCTCCTTTACTGACTTTCAATAAAGCATTTTTGTTAAATTTTTGAAAGCTTTTCAAATCCTTCTCAATATTACATACATAGGAAAATAAACATAGGAAAATAAACATGTAAACTTTAATGTAGCATCTAGCATGTCTTTCTGGTATTCCCTTATACATTCTAAATTTTTGGGACATTCGTGTTTAGTGGAAGTCCTGTTATTTTATCCATAGCATCAAACATTTTTTTTACGGTTTATGTTAACTGTGTAAATCACTGCATATCCATATTTCTGCATACATGCTCTGAAATACATTGCCATTTTCTAAATAAGATCCAATGGTATGGATTTGTCTCTGTAACCTCTCACAGACACTGTCTAGATATGTAGACGGAAATGTATGGTGTAAATTGCACCTTTTATATGGTAATTCAAATGCTGAATACCACACTTAATACTTGTATCTGTATGTCTGAGCAGAACACAAAGGTCAATTTTCTCGTGCATTTTGGATGGTGCCTTATTTTGGCCAAGTTATTGTAAGTAAACAAGGCATTGGTAATATCAAGTGGTAGTGCCATATATAGTCCTGTCTCACCTCAACTTATAATGTTGTACAATACCAAAATTAGACTATAAAATACTTTTTGCCTCTTTTTATTTGCTGCTAATTACCAACAGAATTCTATTAGCAAATGGCTCAGGATGTCAACAGAAGACGAAAGAAATGCAGAATACAAAGCAGACATAAGAAGCACTAAAAAGCCATTTTATAACATGAAAGAATGTGTGTATTCTATCTACATGTCATTACAATAGTTCAAAGCTTGGACGGTGTATGTTTTCTAACTTAATTACTACAGGATATCTCCCCCACCAGGCCTTGTTTAATCAAACCATCCCGTTTTACGGCTGTTGAGTTACAAAGGATAACTTTTACAATTCACATTGTTTGAAATATTTCATCTCAACATTAATTTTCTGTCACAATTAGGCAGAACAAAACATGTCTGGTATCTGTGATCTGACCACACTGTTATTATAGCAGAACCCACAATATTTCCAGCCATATGTATTGCAACTATATGGTCAGATTACAGGTTTTGTGTAGTATTCATGACAAGCATATACTGCTTAATATTTTCCCATAAAGACAGCAATTTAGTAAACATAAAATCACATTCCATGTTTTATGATTTTTATCACATGCCATATATAATTTGAATAATATTTGTTTATGAAATATTATTTATTATATATTTAGTATGCATCTATGTTATTAGGAAATATATTTGCTTGACAATATTTATTATGTTCTTAAATTCATCTAGACAATAGTCTACTATAGTATTTTCAATTCTTATTGCACTTTTTTTATTTATCTAGTAAAATGAAACAGAATAATTACAATACTATAGTATAGTAACTATGTTGTTTCTTAACCTTTATACTGAATAATAAATACAGTATAGCAACAGAATAATCCCGACAGAATAATGGATTTATGTCAATTCAGTCCCTTTAATTTTCGAATTGCCTCTAAAATGGAAATTTATCCCTGTTTTCAGCAAATAATTTTTAAATATTTATGTCCATCACCCTCTAAAAAAAATTCCCATGTAAAATCTACAGATTGCCCCTTGGATCTGATAAAGGTCTGACTTCAAAGGAAATGTACTAACTCCCACTTGCGTATTCAGAGGTCTCTATTATATGTTGTGGTTACAATATGTAATCTATCAGAGAGATCAAAGGGTACTCATTCTATACTTCATTATATATTAATATATACATTATTTATCAGTGCTACCTACGTGAGTAAGATGAGATGTTATATCTTCCTACAGCTGCAAGCCTCAGGTGTCATCCCATTTCATGCTAGGGAGATAAAATTGGGACAATATTACCTGCCAATAACATGGAGGTTTGCCATAAGTCAGCGTTTGATGTCAGATGGCATATGTTTGATAATGATTTAAGTGGCGCTAGAACATACAGTAAATCCAATATAAACAGACAGAACATTCTATGTTTGAGTTATCTAGTAATAGACTTTGAAAAAAAACACAGTGAAAAAGCTGGTCACATATTTATATTTTTATTTGTTTATTACTATCAATGAATTAGTGTGATGAACTCAATGATAAGACACAGAAGGTTTTTGTGTCACGGTGAATTAATGAAATAACTTACTATAGGATGTATCATTCAGATGCAATGTATACATGTAGGTTTGTCATAATAGAAATGTCAGTACATTGCACACAGCAAACAATGATTAAACTAATTTGGGCAACATATATATTTCAATACTTGTAGTGTGAAATATCATGTTTTCCATTAGGGAATGGTAGAAAACACATACTAGAGGCGCGGACTATATTATGCAGAATTCTAGGGACTAACGATTTTTCTTTCTGTAATTTGAAACACTTGCCTAAAATACACTAAATTACACTAAAATTTCAATCTACCTTTTCCAACACTGACCCTGTTATTTCCTTTATAATTTAATTGTTTAGAAGAGGTGCACACAGTGACTGCCAGACGAGGCCGTTCTACAAAGACAGGATATTAATATTTTCTACATTTGCACATGCTACAGATTCTGCATACAGTACATATATATATTAATAATTATATTTATATATTGCTCTGGAAAAGCCTGCAAATCATATTTTCCCTGAAAAACGGGTCAGAATAAAGGTTAGGGTGTGCTTTAATAGCAGTACAACAGTATCCTTATGGAATTGGTATGATTTACCGTTGGAATCCCGACAGCCGCATCCCGGCAGAGGAGGAAATCCCGATCGTCCAAGGTAAGTATTGTCTGACCAAATTCTACCCCCTAACCCTAACCTTCCCTTAGGGGTGCCTAACCCCCCTTCCCCACCGCCTAACCCTAAGTCCCCCCGAGGTGCCTAACGCTAATCCCCCCTTCCCTCAGCCTAAACCTAACCTCCCGGGGGGTGTCTAACCCTAAGTACCCCCCGGCAACCCTAAACCTACCCCCCCACGCAGCTATCCACGCTCAGTGCCCGGTGTCCCTTCGATCGGGATGCCAGGCGTTGGTAAAATGACAGGCATTTAGATTTAGACACCTGTCATTTAACCCTAGCTGGGATTAAGCAGTCGGGAAGCTGGCTGTTGGGATTAGGTCCGCTGGCTTCCCAACTGCATATTATCATTATTACAGTTCTCAAATTTTAAAGTTACCTTACACTTACACTTAAGAGATGTAAGGTGCTGACCAAACGTCAGATTAGGTAAGCTATACACACTTACCGATCATCGTTCCATTTGTCTATCCAGACATCACAAGTGGAGGGGTATCTAAATTTTCCCACCCAGTTGTGACGTCAGTGTACAGGCAGTTGGTGGGTCGCATTTACATACAGACATACCGATATGCCTGCAAGATATATCAGCATTGGCTGTGCTTCAGGGCTGATCTGATATGTCTGTGAATTATGTGGTTCACAGACATATCGGGTGTACACAACGGCCGATCCACTACTGATATCGGCAAGTGTGAACCCAGCTTAAGTCTGGACTGTGTGAGGAAACTCTGATTATCTGTAATTTCCCCCTGCATGTATTTAGCATCACAATAACAGCAATAATTTACTTTCTGGTCTTTCAAACAACCTGGGTCATTGGTTTCTAGAAAAAACGTCCTTTACCTGTTTTGCAGAAGATTTTATGCTACAGTAGTTATATTTTCTCCATAGTTTAATATGGCAGCCAGCACATTAACCACCCCCTAGCCTCACATCCTTAAGGGGAGATTTATCAAACCTTCTAAAGAGGACATGTGAAAACACTGCCCATGTCAACCAATCAGATTATAGCAGGCATTTCTCTAGTGCATTTAATAAAATGATAGCTAGTATCTGATTGATTGTTATGTGCAAAAAACCCCACTTGTCATCTTTCAAAGGTTTGATAAATCCCTCCTTAAACCACCTCTTAGCAGGGTTAAATAGATGCGGAACTTGCAACAATTTGAAATTTGGGGCTCGCATTCATAGTTTGCCCTTCTTATGCTGCTCATCCACCAGAAGATTTTGACAGGCAATTGCACGATAACGACATCGTTATCATGCAATCGCTTGCAAATCATCCGCAAATCGGGCACTTTAAGGTCGTAAACAACCAGCGATGCACGGCCTGCTGGTTGTTTCCGACATCAATCATCGGGCAAACATGCTGGTCAACCTGACGATAACGTCAGGTTCAGCATGTTTGCGCACTGCAAACACTGATGTGCTCACAGTTGAATGCTCCCTATTCACACTGGGTTTCATCAATTGGCAAAAAGAAACCCTGTAAAAATGTATCACTTTAAGCTGAAACGTGTGCAAACCAGCTTGGCTGAAACATGGTCATATCGGCTAAAACATGTCAGCACCTATTTTTTTTTAATCGTTCACAAATTTAAGAAATTTTAGCAAATTTTGAAGAACTGTTGGATGGATGGATAGATAGATAGATAGATAGATAGATAGATAGATAGATAGATAGATAGATAGATAGATCTGGTACACTTGGTTTAGTGTCCATCTTTCTCTTTTTGTAATGTCATGTTTATGTATGTGTGTATGCATATGCTTTCTATTTCCGTTATCCACCCCTATCTCAGGATGTTAAACACATCTACCATGTGTAATGCAACATATAGTGGGAGAGAGACAAAATTGTAACAAATAAATTGTCAACCAATCAGCTCCTAACTATCATTTTTAAAACACAGCCTGCAAAATGTAAATTGGAAGCTGATTGGTTAGTACTTTATCTCTCACTATTTTATCTCTCTCCCAGCTTTGATATATAGGCCCCATAATGAGGATACTGGTGTCTTATGTTTTCTAAAGTGACATGTAAAATGTTTGCAGTCATGTCTATGAAAACGTAGATATGAGGAAAATACAAGTAACTCTTACATATAACCACCTGGGCTGATGTTTAATGTATTGGTTACTTCCTCCTTACACTGTGTAGCTTGGATGAAATTACACAGCTATTCAGTAAAAGCCTGGACTGTTAGTATGCCGGGAAGCAAGGCTTTATTCTTTTCCCTGAGAGGTTTAACTCTTATATCGCAGGTCAAACCAGACCCATCTGCTGTGCAGGATGAATAGAAATGTCATGTACTGAGCAATGCTCTAAAGTGCAATTATATGGGTATTACATGTTGCTACGCTTTTGCTCTGCTGCACGCACAGTTGTACTGGCTATTTGTACTGTTTGACTATAAAGGGCTGATTAAGAGGTGAGAGCAAAGCAAAAACAAAAGCAAGTAACTTTGTATCTGGACAAACCATGTTGCACTGCAAAGGGAGCAAATACATTTTTTTTTGCATGCAGGATGAATGCTGGCTGCTTTTGCATGCATCCCACAAATACTGGGCAGCTCTATTTTTACACTGCAATTAGATTTTAGTTTGGACACGCCTCTCTCATAGCTAAATCTCTCTGCACCTTTTAGATCTGCTCCACCTGCAGTGCAACATGGTTTTACCAAGATGCACAGTTACTTTCTCTTTTTTGCTTTACTCCCAACTCGGAATCAGCCGCTACAGTAAGTATTGTTTATTCAGCCTCTGAGTGTACAATTTAATTTAAAAGCTGTTCCACAAAATATTTGCTTTATTCTGTATATTTACAAAAAATATTGCACTTTCAGTGGTGGAATTTGTGTTCACAATCCTATCTTAATCACATCACATCGTCCCAGCTCTAATAGTACATTAAACACTGCGGCCTGATTGTGAGTCAGGCACATCCAGGGTCATAACTAGGGGTGTGCAAGCAGTGCCGAAGCAGATAGCGCAAAACCCTGTGGCTGGCACTGGTGCTGCTTCAAGACACCTCCATGTGGTTTGCAGGCACCAGCAACTAGCACTACTGCAGAGCCACCCGGAGCATCCAATGGATGCTCTGGGCAAGCACCCTGCAGCCTGTGGAGACACTGCACTGCTCTATTTACTGGAGCCGGCAGCCCTGCCCCCTATGTATGACATCATGATGTCACGGGTTTAGGGGGCGGGGCTGGGCAGTATAGAGCCATGTTACAGCATTGGGTGTACCTAGCGATTTTTAGCAAACTGCTCATGTGCTGCACTATGCATGAACACCTTGACGGACAGAAGGATGTCAATCGGGCAGCTCCCTTGAAAATGGATGCAAGACATCCATTTTGTCGGAGTGTCATGGGCATATATCCAAAATCCTGTGCTATTCTGGGGAGTCATGTTTCTAATGGATCTTTTGCACATAGCATGATATAGTTGTAAATGACAATACTAATGATAATGTATATATGGCTACGGATGCAAAAACACTGGCCGGTGTGACTATATGCATGAAGCTATACAGATATATGCATTAGCATAAGGTAGTAAATCTGGCTGCTATGGCCACAGGGGTGTTTTAAGAGAGGAAGGGTCCAGTGTTGCCTCAACTTGGGCCCCCTCCTCTCTGTCAGCACAGTAGATTCGTGCCTGAATCTACAGCGTGCTTGCATGGCGTCTCTGCTTTTTCCCAGAAACATCTTTTCTGCGCATGCGCGAGTCACCGGAAAAATGGCGTCCACCATTTCCCAGTGTTTTTTTGTTGCTCTACAGAGCATGACTTCTGAATCATAATTATAACTAACTATGGGTGCAGGGAGTACTGTGTGGGCACCCCTGGACCCAGTGGCCCGTGTTCACCGCACACCCTGCACCCATTATAAATACGCCCCTGCATGGTTGCCTGATCTTGCAGCCGCTTTGTGCGCAATTCAGAATCAGACCATAAACTAATATAAAATGACAGTGCAGAATGGAGTACCACAGAAAGATGAAATTGCACTGATGGAACTTTGCGCCCCTGTGATACAGCCCGTTCTGCTTTGAAACTGCACTAGTGCAAACATTAACCCCAATCCCATTCAACTCTATCCTTTGTTTTGAATTGTCCGTGCTTCCATTCCACTTGCTTCCCAGGCAAATATCGACTCTATTGCAAACAAAATGAAACTTTTTATGTGTGTGTTTTTTTTTTGCATTTCACTTATATTTTGTTTAACTAAATGACAGAGTAAGTAAAAATATGAACACATATAATTAGGACAAGACATTGATGCTTAGCTTTGTTCATGCTCCCTATGTTATTGGTTCCATTAGTCCTGCAGATACAAACCACACACATGCAGAAAACCAGATTGACCATTAACCCCAATTGACATATGTGACATCATTGCCTGTTCCAGCAGTGGTAGGGAGTAATTTCCATTACGATCTGATCATTTAGTAGTTCCTCAATAATCCATGCAATATGACCTTAAGTATTTGGTCTAATTACAAGGATCTCATAATGGGGCAGAAGTACTAAGCTCTGGAAAGTGATAATTTGGAGAATGATAATCTGCCAACCAATCAGCTCCTAACTGTCATTTATCAAACACAGCCTGTAACATGGCACTTAGAAGCTGAGTGACTGGTAGTTTATCACTCTCCAATTTATCACTTTCTAAAGCTTAGTACATCTCCCCAATGTGATAATGTGACCATTCTTAACCGTTCTTTAGCTCGTCAAACATGCATGATTCTTTTCCCTGTTTGAACAAGTGTATTTTCAAGTAACCAATATATATTTAAGGCATATGGGTCGGGATGTACTATGCATCACATTCTGGATGCTGTACATCCCGCCACATATCGGGTACATACCGGCTTTAATAACGCTAAGTACCTAGAATTGCGATTATAATTGCAGAAGACAGCTCTTCTGAAAAGAGCTGTCCTTTGCAATGACTGACCTTATGGGTTTATGGTCCTTCGTATGATCTCTCGCTGTGAACAAAAGAAGCCCATAGGCTTCCAAGGTCCAAGCTCCAGAAAGTGATGCATTCCGTAGCTTGGTACAGTACATATGGGAAATGGGGAAAAACTCAAAAAATTTAAGCTTTCAGATTTTGGCCATTTTCTCTCTTTAGTACACCCTCCCGTATTGTGGAATGTCTACATATTATGAATACATATATTTTTTACTTTTTTCGTTTTGTTTGGAAATCCTGTATGATAGGCATGAATGAAAAGCCAATATAAAGGCATCAAGTGTAATCACATTGATATTGATAATCAAGGCACATGAATTCGGTTCAGGCAGACAATGGCCCTCATTCAGAGCCGTTCGCTATTTGCGGTCGTTCGTTTAAAAACAAGGGGTGGCTATTCAAATGATCCGTACGCACATTGCAGTCTGTTCACACCTCTAAGTCTGAACGAACGAGCAAAACATACGCTCGTTTATTTGTTAAAAACGCCCCCTGGCCGCTCGCACCATACGTCATGTCCGCTATTTATTAGATTAATCGAGTACATCGACCAGCGTATGAACTGCTCGCTATTCTTGTGGTTGGTGTTTGCTACCACAAATTTGCGAGCAGTTCTGGCTCTAAAATAACCCAGTGACGTGGTCATTGACGCTGCTGTTTTAAATATACACACCCATAAAACGCCCGTTTTGACCTTTAAGCACGCATGCGTTCGGATCTCCACTCCCCATTTTCAAGCACCTTCCCCTGTTACCACCCACATACGCCTCATTCTGTCACTCAAAATAGCAGGCACTCGCTATATAGCGTACAAACGATTTTCGGCCGCACTGACTGGTTCGCGCATGCGTACTAAAAAGCGTACGCATGCGCAGATGTGCAAACATCGCTCGGAACGAGCGTACTGCCGCTAACGAGCGGCTCTGAATGAGGGCCAATATTTTTTGGTAGAAGTTGAGCAGGATCAGGGCATAATGCATCATTATGCCTAGATTCGAAATGTTTTGCTCTAGTTTTACCTTGAACTGTAGAAACAAGATATCATATTGTAGACTATATTTACTTTAGGGGTGTGCACCTGCCACTTTTCGTGTTTTGGTTTTGGATTTGGATCTTTCTTCGTGTTTTGGATCTGGATTGGTTTTGCCAAAACCACCCTTCCGTGTTTTGGGTTCTGGGTTTTGTGTTTTGGATCTGTATTTTTTTGAAAAAAAGCATAAAAACAGCTAAAATCACAGAATTTGTAGGTTTTTCTGCCCCTATGCTATTATTAACCTCAATAACCTTAATTTACACTCATTTCCAGTCTATTCTGAACACCTCACACCTCACAATAGTGTTTTTATGTCCAAAAGGTTGCACCAAGGTAGCTGGATGACTATGCTAAGCGACACGAGTGGGCGGCACAAACACGTGACCCATCTAGGCGTGATACTGCAGTGGCAGACACAATGGCAGTTTGAAAAACTAGGCCCCAAACTGTACATAGTGCAAAGAAAAAAAAGAGGTGCAAGATGGAATTGTCCTTGGGCCCTCCCACCCACCCTTATGTTGTATAAACAGGACATGCACACTTTAACAAACCAATCATTTCAGCGCCAGGGTCTGCCACACAACTGTGGCTGAAATGATTGGTTCGTTTGGGCCCCCACAAAACAAGCTGGCAATTAATGTGTCCCTGCACAAACTGGCTCTACGGAGGCAAGATGTCATCCCCATCCTCCTCATCCACCGATTCCTCACCCTCTTCAGTGTGTACATCCTCATCCTCACAAAGTATTAACTCGTCCCCACTTGAATCCACCACCACAGGTCCCTCAGTACGTTCTGGAGGCTGGTCTCCCTGGAAGAGCTGATAATTCATTTTGATGAACATCATCTTCTCCACATTCTGTGGAAGTAACCTCCTATGCCTTTCGCTGACATGGTTCCCGGCTGCACTAAACACTCTTTCGGAGTACACACTGGAGGGGGGACAACTCAGGTAAAATAGAGCCAGTTTGTACAGGGGCCTCCAAATTGCCTCTTTTTCCTGCCAGTACAGGTATGGACTGTCTGACATGCCTACTTGGATGCTGTCACCGATGTAATCCTCCACCATTCTGTCAATGGTGACAGTATCATATGCAGTGACAGTAGACATGTCAGAAATTGTTGTCAGGTCCTTCAGTCCGGACCAGATGTCCAAACTTGGTCCTGCCTGCCCTGCATCACCGCCAGCGGGTTGCTTAGGATACCTAAGTTTTTTCCTGGCAGCCCCAGTTGCGGGAGAAAATGAAGAAGGAGCTGTTGACGTGTCACGTTCCGCTTCTGCTGACAGTGTGTTCACCAGCAGGTCTTTGCACCTCTGCAGGCTTGTGTCGGCCGGAAAGAGAGACACTACATAGGCTTTAAACCTAGGATCGAGCACGGTGGCCAAAATGTAGTGGTCTGATTTCAACAGATTGACCACCCTGGAATCCTGGCAAAGCGAATGAAGGGCTTCATCCACAAGTCCCACATGCTGAGCGGAATCGCTCCGTCTTAGCTCCTCCTTCACTTTCTCCAGCTGCTTCTGCAAAAGCCTGATTAGGGGAATGACCTGACTCAAGCAGGCAGTGTCTGAACTGACTTCACGTGTGGCAAGTTCGAAGGGCTGGAGAACCTTGCACAACACAGAAATCATTCTCCACTGCGCTTGAGTCAGGTGCATACCCCCTCCTTTGCCTATGTCATAGGTGGATGTATAGGCTTGAATGGCCTTTTGCTGCTCCTCCATCCTCTGAAGCATATAGAGGGTTGAGTTCCACCGCGTCACAACCTCTTGCTTCAGGTGATGGCGGGGCAGGTTCAAGAGTGTTTGCTGGCGCTCCAGTCTTCGGCACGCAGTCGCTGAATGGCGAAAGTGGCCTGAAATTTTTTGGGCCACCCAAAGCGTCTCCTGCACGCCCCTGTCGCTTTTCAGAAAATTCTGCACCACCAAGTTTATTGTGTGAGCAAAACATGGGACGTGCTGGAATTTGCCCAGATGTAATGCCCGCACAATATTGGTGGCGTTGTCAGATATCACAAATCCCCAGGAGAGTCTAAGTGGGGTAAGCCACTGGGCGATGATTTCCCTCAGTTTCTCTAAGAGGTTGTCGGCGGTGTGCCTCTTACTGAAACCGGTGATACACAGCATAGCCTGCCTTGGAACGAGCTGGCGTTTCTGAGATGCTGCGACTGGTGATGCTGCTGCTGTTGCTGCGTAAGGTGATACATCTACCCAGTGGGCTGTCACAGTCATATAGTCCTTAGTCTGCCCTGTTCCACTTGTCCACATGTCCGTGGGTAAGTGGACATTGGGTACAACGGCATTTTTCAGGACACTGAGGACACTTTTTCTGACGTTTCTGTACAGTCTCGGTATCGCCTGCCTAGTGAAGTGGAATCTAGACGGGATTTGGAACCGGGGACACACTACCTCCAGCAATTGTCTAAATCCCACTGCACTAATGGCGGATACCGGACGCACGTCTAACACCAACATAGCAGTCAAGGCCTCAGTTATACGTTTTGCTTCAGGATGACTGCTGTCATACTTCATCCTCCTCGCTAAGGACTGTTGGAGGGTCAATTGTTTAGTAAAAGTAGTGGTGTTCCTACTTCCTCTCTGGGATGATGAACGACTCCCAGCAGCAGCAACAGCAGCAGCGGCAGCAGGAGGCGTAGCAATGCAGGATCCTCCGGAGGAATCCGCGATAGGAGAGTCAGTCATGCCAGTGACATGGCCTGCAGGACTACTTCCGATCCTGACTAAGGAGGAAATTGACGAGGAGGGAGTTGACGGTGTGGTTTGCAGGCGCTTGGATACAACAGGACAACGGGATTTAGGTGTCCCTGGACTGCTTACGGTCTTAGCCAAGGTTTCTGAACTTGACAGTAACTTATTATGAACGCGCTGCAGGTGCCGTATAAGGGAGGATGTTGCTAGGTGGTTAACGTCCCTACCCCTACTTATTCCACCTTTACATAAGGTACTAGAGATGAGCGGTTCGGATTCTGTGGAATCCGAACCGCTCCGAACATTGGGGATCCGAGTCCACCCGAACCCTGTTCGGGTGTTCACCGCCTGACTCGGATCCCCGTTCGGGGCCGAACGGCGGCCGCCTGATGTCGGATTCTCACTAGAGAATCTGACATCAGGTCTCCTCGCGTGTAGGGCAGAGCGCAGTGATAGCGCTCTGCCTACACAGACACAGACACACAGCCGCCAGCGGCAGCTGTGTGTTTGTCACAGCAGCCAATGAGAGTCACACAGACTCTCATTGGCTGCTGTACGGAGGGAGCCGGCTGGAGCTCACACATGAGCTCCGTTTTCCAGCTCCCTCCGCAGCGTGTGACAGCAGAGCGGACGGCGCGGGAGCGGGGAATCAGGTAAGTTTTATTTATTTATTTTTTTTACTTGTCAAAGGTCCGGGGGCGCTACTGGGGGGGTCTGCTTCTGGGGGGGCCTGCTACTGGGGGGGGCTATACTACTGGGGGGGTCTGCTACTGGAGGGGCTATACTACTGGGGGGGTCTGCTACTGGGGGTCCATACTATTGAGGGGCCTGCTACTGGGGGGGGTCTGCTACTGGGCATCCATACTACTGAGGGGCCTGCTACTGGGGGGGGGCTATGCTACTGGGGGGGTTTGCTACTGGGGGGGCCATACTACTGGGGGGGGCTTACTACTACTGGGGGGGGATACTACTGGGGGGGCTTACTGCTACTGGGGGGGCCATACTACAGGGGGGGCCATACTACAGGGGGGGCTACTACTGGGGCAGCCTACTACTGAGGGGGGCCTGCTACTGGGGGCAGCCTACTACTGGGGGGGGCATACTACTGGGGGGGCTATACTACTGGGGGGCCATACTACTGGGGGGGCTGCTAATGGGGGGCATACTACTGGGTGGCATGCTAATGGGGGGCATACTACTGGGGGGCATTCTACTGGGGGCACTGCATAGGGGACCCTACTACTAAGGGGACTGCATAGGGGGCACCACTGCTGGGGGCATTGTGTAAAGAACACCGCTACTGTGGGCATTGTGTAAAAGGGGCACTACTGTGGGCATTGTGTAAAAGGGTCACTACTGTGGGCATTGTGTAAAAGGGGCACTACTGTGTGTCGTAACATAAATAAGAGACACTACTTTATGGTGTAATGTGAATCAGGCCCTACGTGCGGTGTAATGTGAATAAGATTGTGCACTGTGACTCCTTGGGCCGTAGCCCACTATGTAAACAAGTACTGTGACTCTGCTGGCCGTACCCCACTGGGTGGGTGCACTACTTTTCATTTCTGCCACTGCTGTGTGGCAATGTGTCATAGATGTACTTTATACTGTGGTGTCTGTGTCGTTGTGCCGCTGCTCTGTCGCTTAGGAACCAGTCAGCTCACTGCAACCTTTGGCCAATAATGTTGAAAACAATATTATGAGCTGTTATATGGTCTAAATTGACTGGAAATTAATGTTATTGAGGTTAATAATACTCTAGGAAGAAAAAAAAGACCAATTTATGTGATTTTAGCTTTTTTTGTAAATTTTTGTAAAAAAATCCAAATCCAAATCCAAATCCAAAGCCTGTCACCGCAGTTTGGCAAATCCAAATCCAAATCCAAAGCCGGACGACGAATTAGAACCAAATCCAAATCCAAATCCGGCAAAAATGGTCCGGCGCACATCCCTATAAGGTACATATGGCAAGACAGTTGTTGTCCGGATTTGGATAGAAATATTGCCAGACCAAAGAGGTGGAATGTTTGGTCTTCTGCCCAGGCATGACCGTGATGGGCTTTTTCTCCCACGGACAACAACTGTCTCCCCCGGAGCCTGATTTAAACAAACCACATCACCATCAGAATCCTCCTCGCCAACTTCCTCCTCAGCGCTAGCTACACCAGTATCCTCATCCTGTTGTACTTCAACAGTGACATCTTCAATTTGCATATCAGCAAGTGGACTGTGGGTGCTCCTTTCAGCACTTGCAGGGGGCGTGCAAATGGTGGAAAGAGCCACCTCTTCCCGTCCAGTGCTGGGAAGGTCAGGCTTCGCAACCACCACCACACTTGGACTCTCCTTGGGGATTTGTGATATCTTCTTAGAAAGCACAGTTCTTCGCTGTGCTTTTGCCAGCTTAACTCTTTTGATTTTTTTAGTGGGAGAAGGGCTTCCATCGTCATGTGAAGCTGAACCACTAGTCATGAACATACTAGGGATCGACCTTAGCCGTTCCTTGCCACTCCGTGTCGTAAATGGCATATTGGCAAGTTTACGTTTCTCTTCAGCTGATTTAAATGTTTTTTTCAAGGTCATTTTCCTGAACTTTGTCATTTGGGATTGTATGTGCCCTCTATTATGACATTGGGCATCGGCCTTGGCAGACGACGTTGATGGCATGTTATCGTCTATGTCATGACTAGTGGCAGCAGCTTCAGCACTAGGAGGAAGTGGTTCTTGATCTTTCTCTATTTTATTTTTATCAGAGAAAGTTTGGTCCTCCATTTATGTTATATCGATTTGATATATACGTGCGGATAAACACAGAAAATATTTTTTTATTTTTGCTGGAGAGTAGTGCACTTTGTGGGTTACACCAGCCTTTAAGAAATGAGCCAGCCGGCTCTTTACTTATGGGACACAGGTGCACGCTTGGCGCTGCTCCTTTGTTGATGCACGTGCGGCTACTGCGCACACAATTCACAAACACAGAAAAAATATTTTGTTATTTGGTTTGGAGTGTACTTTGGGGGTTACAGCACCCTTTAACGGTCAAGCCAGCCGGCCCTTTACTTATGACACAGGCGCACGCTTGGCACTACTTTGTTGATGCACGTGCGGCTACTGCGCACACAATTCACAAACACAGAAAATAATTTTTTTTTTGGTTTGGGCCGGAGTGTACTTTGGGGGTTATAGCACCCTTTAACGGTCATGCCAGCCGGCCCTTTATTTATGACACAGGCGCACGCTTGGCACTACTTTGTTGATGCACGTGCGGCTACTGCGCACACAATTCACAAACACAGAAAATAATTTTTTTTTCGGTTTGGACTGGAGTGTACTTTGGGGGTTACAGCACCCTTTAACGGTCAAGCCAGCCGGCCCTTTACTTATGACACAGGCGCACGCTTGGCACTACTTTGTTGATGCACGTGCGGCTACTGCGCACACAATTCACAAACACAGAAAATATTTTTTTTTTTGGTTTGGACTGGAGTGTACTTTGGGGGTTACAGCACCCTTTAACGGTCAAGCCAGCCGGCCCTTTACTTATGACACAGGCGCACGCTTGGCACTACTTGGTTGATGCACGTGCGGCTACTACGCACACAATTCACAAACACAGAAAATAATTTTTTTTTTGGTTTGGACTGGAGTGTACTTTGGGGGTTACAGCATCCTTTAACGGTCAAGCCAGCCGGCCCTTTACTTATGACACAGGCGCACGCTTGGCACTACTTTTTTGAAGCACGTGCGGCTACTGCGCACACAATTCACAAACACAGAAAATATTTTTTTTTGGTTTGGACTGGAGTGTACTTTGGGGGTTACAGCACCCTTTAACGGTCAAGCCAGCTGGACCTTTACTTATGACACAGGCGCACGCTTGGCACTACTTTGTTGATGCACGTGCGGCTACTGCGCACACAATTCACAAACACAGAAAATATAAATTTTTTTGGTTTGGACTGGAGTGTACTTTGGGGTTACAGCACCCTTTAACGGTCAAGCCATCCGGCCCTTTACTTATGACACAGGCGCACGCTTGGCACTACTTTGTTGATGCACGTGCGGCTACTGCGCACACAATTCACAAACACAGAAAATAATTTTGTTTTTGGTTTGGACTGGAGTGTACTTTGGGGTTTACAGCACCCTTTAACGGTCAAGCCAGCCGGCCCTTTACTTATGACACAGGCGCACGCTTGGCACTACTTTGTTGAAGCACGTGCGGCTACTGCGCACACAATTCACAAACACAGAAAATAATTTTTTTTTTGGTTTGGACTGGAGTGTACTTTGGGGGTTACAGCACCCTTTAACGGTCAAGCCAGCCGGCCCTTTACTTATGACACAGGCGCACGCTTGGCACTACTTTGTTGAAGCACGTGCGGCTACTGCGCACACAATTCACAAACACAGAAAATATATAATTTTTTAGCACTTGGGGGGAGCACCCCTGATGGACAGAGCACCCCCTGGACAACACTACAGCACCCCTTTAGGACTGGGACACTGCACAGGACTTTGGAGTGGACACAGCCCCTATGGAGAACTGACTGCACAACACAGTCCAGCCAGCCCCTATGGACTTTGAAGTAGTGGACACAGCCCCTATTAACAACAGCAGCACAGCACAACACAGCCAGCCCCTATGGACTTTGAAGTAGTGGACAACAGCAGCACTACACTACACTACACTACACAGCCCAGCCAGCCCTAACTCCCACCCTCCCTCTTCACTGTCCACAGCCGAGTGAGAAAATGGCGCCGACGTGGGTACCTTATATAGGATCCAAAACCCGCGAGACTCGGAAGGCTGGGATGATGACGTTTTGCCTCGATTTCAGATCCGAGTCAGGCGGGAAAAGTCGAGCCTGACTTGGATCGGACTCGGATCGGGGGGGCTCGGGGGGGTTTGGATTTCAGAAATCCGAACCCGCTCACCCCTAATTTACTTACATCATGTAAAGGGTAAAGAGAGTGCATTTACAGGGGCTCTGCTGTACAGGAGAACACACTTCTTTTTCTCCATGCAAAATGACCTCACTTTTTGGCTACATCTAAGGTCTCAATCAATGTTAACATATCATCACTATATTTCTATGGTGGGTACACACTATACAGATATATCTGCAGATTATGGTCGTTCATACACACTGAACGGCCATCATCTGTGTCTGCCCGCAGGTCCTGGTGGCCAGAAGGATTGTTGGAGGCGTGTCCAGGCGGGCAGGGGGCGTGTCCTACCCCCTCACCACGGCTGCCGCTGTGTGTGTACGGGCGGTCTGCAGGCTGCCCGTACACACTTTCCGATGGACAGATATGTCTGCAGACATATCTGTCCATCAGCTGTGCAGCACAGCCAATGCGATATGTCGTTGAACGCCGACATTCACCGACATATCGCAGGTACACACTAGCCGATGGCCAGCAGATATATTGGCTGATCAATTGATCTGCCAATGTATCTATCAGTGTGTACCCAGCTTAACTAGATTCATCTTGCCCCTTCCAGGTAAACCTCTATGGGAAGCACATTTATACACTTTGATCAATAAAATAAAACGTTTGAATCACTCAAAAACAGCACATAAGGACAGTCCAGATGTCCCTTTACTCTTATGAATTACTTAATACACTAATCAGTATATTACGGGGATAAACTGACAAGTTTAATATCATGAAATGCATGATACTTAAACTACTGGTCAAAAGTCTTAGAACACCCAAATTATGTAAATAAACCACTGTGACACCAACTAGAAGAGGAAGTGTGATGGTCTGGAGCTCTTTTGCTGGATCCCAAGTCAGCGACTTGCACAGAGTGAATGGTAATCTGAACCAAAGCATTTTGCTGCACCAAGTATCTTAGATGATGGGTGCAGCAAACAGGTTCTGACCCACTGTAAGAAGGGGGGGATATAATGGCATAAGTAAGTACAGAAAGAGTACATTAGGGAAGAGGGCAATGCTCGTGAGAGCTTTCAATCTATAGAGGGGGACAGATAAGGGTGACACAGTGTGGTGAGTTAGGGGTCTATTTACTAACACTCCACATACCGTGGTGGAGTTAATGTTGCTCCTGCTTTGCCTGCTAGCACTGAGCCGGCTACCGCAGCTGTTACTAAATATAGACCTGTCGAGGAGAGTGAATGCTAAGTCACCCTCTTGGCGATAACAATTGAGACCTCTTTCCCCTGACAGCCTGTGTGTGACGGGAAGGCAGGCAGCTGCAGCAGTGATCTTCTTTAAAAAAAAAAACTTCATCAAAAAACTTGAAAATGACAACAAGCACTTGCAGCTTTTCCAATGTGGAGAAGCTGGTACCGGAAGCTGTAGGAGGCGAAACCAGCGCTGGAGAAGACACCCAATGGTAAGTGACCCCTTCCCTTTAGTAACACCTGGGACACTAAGTGACCCAGGTGCAGGGTGATATTGTAGCCTGCACTTAGCACTTGCAGGCTGCAGGCAGAGAAAATCCCTTTAGTACATACTGAGAAGGGGTATGTAAAGGGATTTTCTCTGCCTTTAGTGTTTCTAACCCTATTTCTCCCCTTAGTACATAGACCCCTTAAGCTGGCCACACACTAGACCAACTTACATCCAACCAGCCAACTAGTTGATTGGTTGGAATGAAAATCTGGTAAGGTATGAAAGCAAATGACAATCAGCAATTTGCTCCCAAACGCCGGAAAATGGACAAAAACTGTTGTTTGAACAAATTGTTTAGATCAAACATTTTACAAACTTGTCTGACGACCATTTTCGTCTGTTTTCTGGCATTTAGGAGCAATTTGCTGATCATCAGTTACTCCCATACCTTACCAGATTTTCATTCCAACCAATCAACTAGTTGGCTGGTTGGATGTAAGTTGTTCTAGTGTGTGGCCAGCTTTAGTGTGCTGCTAGGGCAAAAAGATGTGTCTCAGGATGAGAGCTGGTAAGATTTGGCAAGGGGCCTGTTTGAAGCTTTGCAGAGTGTTGGAGAGCCTGAGAATTACACTCAGTATATTGTACTTTCTCACTGTAATAAATGCAGGAAACTATTTAGAAGAGGCTTTTGTGTCAGCAGTTATCTATGTCAGAGGTAAATGTAGTGACTTTAATTACTTGACACCATGATTGGATTAAGAATCACATGGGCTGGAAATGATCAATGTCCTATTGTGAGATGCGGGGGAGATGGAACCAGTGCTGTGTGGGTGTGGCCTGTGCCATGTGGGCGTGTACACCCCATAGACTATCAGCCCCAAGGTCTCCCAAAATACATGAAAGTAGAACATTTTATAATTTTATGAGGAAAATAGAAATACAATTTTAATACTGACATATTCTCTTACTATCCCCGTATTTTTTTTGCAGGACTGGTTCACGCATGTGTAATAGATCTGAATACCAGCGAAAAAACAGTCATAAAAAATATATATATATTGAAATATTAAAAATAAAATGGTTATAGCAGAAGGATTGCAACAGTACTTATAAAATTTGCCAAGCAACTAAATGTAACTATATTAATTTAAACCAGAAACAAAATTCTAAATGTATTGAAAAATGAACATAGAATTGATTAATCTGTAGTCATTGGAGCAAGTTAAACCTATATTTAAATAGGTATTATGCAGAACATCAAAGTTCTCTTTTGCAGATCTGCCCTTTTATTTTTGTTTTAACACTTTGAAGGATATTAGTTTACTAACCAAGAGATATGCAGAACATTGTTCTGTTGCCACAGCCTGCAGAGATTAAAAACTGAAAACTGGTTTTATTTTCACCTTTTGTGTTCTGAACATCTGCAATTCATGTGTTCCGGCATGTACTTTCACACAGGAACTCTATTCCCACTTACTTGCATCACTGCCTTTGGCTCTCCAAATTTCGTTGAAATACAGTCATTAGCAAGCTCTGGCAATTAGCGGCTGACAGAGCTGGCAGCTGAAGAGCCACTAGATGCCTGTCCCAAGTCCGTTCCGTTCAAACTACAGAACTGCATTGGTTTTATAAAGTACAGAGGCATTAATTACCATTTATTAAAGCTGGTGGTTGGGTGACTTTGTAAAATTGCTTTAACCAATCAGACGTTTGCTTTCACTGTGAAGTCTTTTGATCTAGAACAAGAAAGAAATGAATAAATAAAAGTATGACCTGTTTCCAACTTTCGTAAAAAATAGCTTTTTGACTTTTTTGCAACATAATTTGTCTCTCGATCATTATCCTTCTAACCTTTGTTACAATTTACAATTAACCATGTAAAGTCTATTAGGGCAGCAATGATGGCATAGTCATTAGCATTACTGCATAACAGCACTGAGGTCCTGGGTTCAATTCCATCCAAGGCCCTAACTATGTGGGCTTTGAAGGTTTGTGCGTGTTTCCTCCTGGTGCTCTGTTTCCTCTCACTATCCGAAAACAAATTGGTAGGTTAATTGTGTGTACATGTGATAGGGAATATAGATTGTAAGCTCCACTGGGATAGAGACTGATGATCCCAATAGTAAAGTGCACTATATACTGTAGATAACTGGTAATACAGAAAAATTCAAAAGATATCTGAACATATTTAACTTTATATTTAAATTTGACGATACACTGTCACTGGGCAAAGCTGTTCCAAAGTGTATCAGCTATATGAGTCAGTGGCGTCACTCACCTTGGTGACACCCGGTGCGGACTGAGACCAGAGAGGATAGTAGTCCATGCGGCGCAGCTGAGCTGGTAAAAAGGGGGCATAGTCTCGTGGATAGGTAAGTGGCCTTGCAGAAAGGGGGCATAGCCTCGTGGGTAGGTTATTAGTCACTCCGTGGGTCCCGGAGAAGTGGACTGCCTCCGGGGACCAGTTTGTGTGCAGCACCTGGCTCCTGTCACTGAGGAGGAGTCGGCACTTTGGTGTCACCCCTGAGTGGGTGACACCCGGGTGCGGCCTGCACCCCCCTTGTGGAGCCACTGATATGAGTGCAATTGCATGACTGCAATACATTAAATTGTGTATCAAAAACATGATTGTGATTGTTTTTATTATTATTATTATTATTATTATTAACATTAATATGTTTTATGGTGGTAGTATATTAAGTAATGCAATGCATTTAGACATACAAGTTGGCAAGGCAAACATTACAAGAACATGTACAGTAAGGGGTGAGTCACTTGTTCTCTAAATCTAGGATCTTGGAGATATAGGAAAGGGTCGACAATGACAATGTCTACATTCATAATGTCAACACAACAATGTGGACAGTTATGTTGTTGACATAAAATATCAATAGGCAACATGTCGACTTTCTTAGAAGGCGCTGCTGGAGCAGCAAAGTCGCCTCTGGACCACCAGGGACGATATGTCGACATTTAAACATGTCCTTATTTCAACACTGTCTACATGTTGAATGTTGACTATTTTGACATGATGCATGCCTACATTATGACTGTCGACATATCATACGCAATCCCAGAAAAGGAAACAGGAAAAAGGTTCAAGTGGACCATCCACTGCAGAGGAATGTATACTATAGCCATCAGTAACAGCATACTGGCTGATTGGGCTGCTTGCTCAAGCACCCAGCTACAGTACGTGAATGACCAAGTTGGATATTCCCAGCTGTTTGGCATACAAGCTAGCAGACTGTGGTCATTGCAGAACAGATATTTTGTCAATCACAGTCAATAGCTGATTAATCCGATAAGAAAATGTTCAAGATTAGCAGTGAATTGAATACACATTAAGATGACCAAACTGAACATCCAAGTCACTCTATGTGAGATTTCAATTCAAAGCGATGGACGAGAAGTGCCTTGCCAGGAATGGCACATCTCCCACCATAGAGGTGTGAGGGAAAAGTTGCAGTGTTGGCACTATCGTAAATGGTTGATATGTGCACAGCTGGGCATGACAGAACAACACAGATTTGGCCTTTATGAAAAAAGTCATGGAAATGGGCCTTATTTAGTATAGGTAGTGGGTGCTTTGGGCTGATTGGGGGCATGGCCTATACATTGGCAGGT
Source organism: Taudactylus pleione (assembly GCA_031769625.1). Lineage (NCBI taxonomy): Eukaryota > Metazoa > Chordata > Amphibia > Anura > Myobatrachidae > Taudactylus > Taudactylus pleione. The sequence continues at coordinate 11,003,573 of JAUIMM010000116.1, forward strand.
AAGGTGCCTTCATCACTGGTTCTCGCAGTGAGAAACCCAGATGGAAGATACGGGTGAGGCATAACTCTGTGAATAGCATTATTACTGGTCTACTCTTCCAGGGGTGCGGGAGTACTTCCCACAATTTGAGCGGAGATAAGAATGTTGTGTGAATGTCTATCTGTGCTTAGTAATTATACCAAGAGTAACAGACCCAAGAACTAATATCTAGGCTTTAATTGCATCCCGCAAAGCTCAATGTTGGTGGAACTACTTTTATTGCATGATGATTAAATGTGTTGCTATGTTGCTATACAAAATGAGCTTTATAGCAATCAGTACATTTATTCTTTCATGGCTGTTAAAATGTTAATCCATGAACATTTTCTGTCTGGCTTATTTAAAAAGAAATGATAAATTATAAATAGAATACTGTACAATAGCCTACTTTTTTCTTTTCAGCAATTACTAAATGCTAAACCGTAGAGTCTAAAACGACACTTATTTGAGGAATTAAAAAAGATGTCTCTTACTTGAATTACCACTTAAATGGTAAAGGAGACACATCTGAAAAACGAAACCTGAATCCTTTATTGATAAGAGAGTCTGGAGTTCTAAGTACATGCAAATCCATTAAATGAGAGAGGTCTTGCAGTGAGGCGCTGGTTATTTTAAACTGCGGGAGCTCTGCCCTTACCAACTCAGACCTACCTTTAGATTACTATTGATTTAATCTTTTGCATGCAGGCTTTAAGTAATCATTTAGGGCCAAATAACCCCTGCAGTTCCAGCGAAGGGTACATAAAGCTGATCAGCATTGGAATGACATTTGAAATGCTATGATATAAAGTTAATGATTGTAAGATCATTGAGTCTGGTTCTACTTGCATCCCGACAGGCTGCAAGCACTTTACATTTAGTTTCCTCATATTTTTTTCTGATAAAAATCAATATATATGATTTATTTTATCCGTTTTACTAAAAATTGGAATTAAAAGGGACAGGGCTGGAGTATTGGAGAATTGTTCTTAAGATGGACCCATCATTTTTCTTCTTCTAAACAGTTATTATTTCAGTTTATAGCCAAGTGCTGGTAGGTCTGAGACAGTGGGTTTAAAACACTTGAGCAGTTTAATGTTTCTTTTTTTACAATGAAACCTGTTTAGATGGAGCACAAGACATTACCTTCAAAGTAACGACTTTAACAAATGAATGTACTATGTGGACATCCACTATAACACTCAGGGGCAAAGTTGAAAACAAGTTGGATATAGTTGTTCCCACTAAATACATATATTCACTGGTATGCAGATTGTACGTAATTCTGTGGGAGGCCTGCCCCTGACAATATGCTTGGCTTAATGCCTGATATCATCATCTGTGCACACTTGCACCAGCCCTGTAGTAGGTGAAAAGATCCATCTGAAAACAGGCGGCCATCTTTGGTTAGCTCACAATTCCATCTGCACTCCTTCACTGAACTTTGCCTATCTGCACAAGTCCTGCTACAACCCAGTTATGCCCTTTCAGTCAAGTGGAGATGATAGGTGACTGAAATGCATGTGACTTTGCATCATCTGTATTTGCGTATGCTCAGTTCCAGAGCAGACACTGTACAAAACCCATAAACTCTCTAACACTGGATTGCATTCAATTCTGCATCAGCCCCACATAATCTAGGGCGTAAATGTACTAAAGTGAGAGTATTTAGAAGTGAGTTTTAAAAGTGATGTTGCTCATAGCAACCAATCAGATTCTAACTATTATCTTCTAGAAGGTGCTAGTTAAATGTTAAGTAGAATCTGATTGGTTGCTATGGGCAACATCACTTTTAAAACTCACTTCTAAAAATTCTCTCACTTTAGTAAATTTACCCCTAGGTGGCCATTCGCTACTATGTTCTACAGCATGGGTTTAATTCAATTAAGTCACAACTGCACGGGGGTAAGTTACCATTGCAATGGCGCAGTAACGTCAGCTGAACTCGCACACCGAGCTCACTCTGGACTCACTGATTTTTGTTCACAGCCCCATAGCTACCGTAGGTACGGCTAATTTAATCGACCCCTAAATATTATATAATGTTTATTATATAGAGGTCATTGGAATGTTCATCGGAATGCTAATTGAATATATTTGAAATTACATTAGACAAACCAGGCCAGCATGATTTTTGGCTGACCCATTCATCAGTTGCAGAGTGCTGGTGGAAGACCTGGAGCCACTTGTATGTATTTGCTCCCTGGGCAAAAGTTGCCAGGACTTTCCTGAGCGGGAATAAAAATTTGCTCCACTTGATATCTGCACAAGGTTGCATGCTCATGTCTGTAAAACTGGTGCATCTTTGCAAAAATTGCAGATTATATCACAGAAGAGTAGGAAATGGCTTTTACCTTGAACCTTAGCAAGTTTGGGCATTCTAAAGTTATTAGTGGGTATTTTTTTCAGTTCAATGGCCGCAAACTGACATCAGAATGGTCTGGTAAAGGAAGTTTGCTACAAGTGTGTTTGCTAATTTTCCCTAACGCCTCATAATGTGAACATTTTTTGTGGCGATCATGTACCATAGTAGATGGTCTTAAGCACAGCCGGACATTGCTTACCTATGCTTGGTATGCCGGGAGTCGGGATTTCGGCATGGGGCTGATAGTGTTGGTATTTAGATTCCTATCATTAAACCCATGTTGGGATTTCACTGTTTGGAAGCTGGCGGTCAGCATTTCGATCGCCGGCTTCCTGACTACATCCCGTTGCAGTCATGTCCAGCAGCACATCACACTGAATTGGGTTCCTACTTAGAGTCCCTTCTCTGATCTGTGTTATCCAAAGCAGGTAAGTACTAAGAAGGGTTCCATAGTGTAGGTTCCTGAGAATAATTGATAGAACCAACAACTAATATTTTTATTCTGTTGTCAGTTTTATAGCAATTCCACAAAGGACACTGTGGATTTGTCTTTCCTCCTGCGTATTTCTCCTCTGCTGTGCAGTCAACATAGGACACTTAACATAACAGAAACTTTATTTGTTTTACATCATACCTAGAATATTTTCCTGCTGATATTTTTTTATTTATTGTTACAGCTGTATGTATGGAGTTGATTAAAAAAAAAAGACACAGAGCCGTATTTGCAGAAGCATCTCTTAATAGTAAATGGATTTATACTGAAATTTCAATGGCATAAAAACACAAATGACTGTATGAAAACTGTGATTGTGAAGCTATTGTTTCTTCTTTAATCCTAGGATTTTTAAATAAAAAAGCCAAAAAAAAAGCCAAAAAATTATAATTTCATCCTCTGCAATACTATGTGGGTCTATTATGACCATGTGGCGTCATGGATTTCAATGCTTAAGCCAATTATCTTCTGCTGAATTTGTGATTTTACTTAGCACACTGTTTTGCACTGGAGGAGTTAATCCTTCCATGGGAGAATAAACAGTTTGGGTGGATAGGACATTTCTTAGTGAATTAGTCACAATTTTCCACTTGCTGGCAAATCTAAACTGCTCACACTACGAGGCCTATGTATTAATAATCATGGAACTGCTGCGATTACTAACAATCTGTATCGCTGGGATATTTTAATTTCGATTTAAAATATCTTCGCTATTTACTAAACTGACCCCACTGGGACACCGGTAGTGGTAACCACTGTCCCTCCAAGTTATTTCCTGGCATTTCGGGAGGAGTCTTTCTCATATGTGGAAAACTCCTCTGGAGGAATCTGACACTGTGCGCAAATTCTGTAAACGGCCACAGGCCCTAGGAGGGGGATCAGAAGATCCCTCTCCTGTGAATAAGACTAATGGGGCCAAAATCTAAAAAGCTTCACTTTTCAGAGTTTGGTACAGATCGTAGTCCCCATTGATAATAATGGTTCACTGAGATCTGCAGTGCTAATTAGCTTCTGCAGGAAACTTCTGTGATATCTTTTGCATTAGGCTATTAACAACATGTCTCTGTCTTTTATGTGAACAATTATTCCTACCTGAAACTAAACTCTGTGGTGTATTGCCTTTGTGAAGTAGCAGATAATCAGAATTGTATGCATAGATATAGCAGCTAATAATAGCAGATGTCTTTCAGTTTCAGTGTCTCTTTTCTAATATGCTCTTTATTCTTATCCCCTTCACAATAGTATGCATATGGTTCATGGTACCAGTTTGAGGCTTAAATACAGTAACAACCAATCAGCTCCTAATTGTCAGTTTACAGACTGTGCTTGAAAAATGACAGTTAGGAGCTGATTGGATGGTACTTTATTTTCCCCCACTTTATCTCTCTCCAAGCTTTGATACATTTCCCCATATAGAGCTTGTGATTTTGGTATGTGGGCCTAAGTTTTGAGTTAATTGTCATTTTATTAGGTTCTTGATCTGTGCAAAAAGCTTCCAGTTGGGGATGCACATTATGTCTGCTAGTTCTGCTAACTTGTCAATTTAAAGGTCATGTGGCAGCAGCTTGGTCATGTGACTTAGTCGTCATGTCTTCATTTTAGGCTGCGGAAGCAAACTGATGATATCTCACAATGAGATCTGCTCATTACCAATATCCTATGGACTATTTTTAAAATTATTAATTTTCATTTTTAATAGCCTGTGATCATTGTCCTCTTCTGCTAAATAAATAACCTGTGTCTTTTTTTACTTTAATCTTTGTTTTGTGCTTCAATATCCACTGTATAACGTGATAATTTTTTATTTGATTTAAGAGGTGCCAGGGTAGTTTACAGTATTAGTCATAGTGAAATACCTCTGAGCAGTGTAAATTCTATACAATATTAGCCATGACCAGGCTAGGGGATAGGACATCCAACATTGATACATTTCTTGCAGTAATATTGCTTCAGTGCACTATTATTGATTGCTCCTATTCAATTCTTAATCAGTTCACTGGTAAAAATACCATATTAGTGGCAAAGATAAACGCAAACACCTATACTACCATGGCAAAAGGAAAATAATAAAAAAAAAAATGATTGTACCACTGCGTGAAAAATATCGATTGTCTATAAATATGTAATAAAATAACATACAGTATATGGTTTTATTTTACTATTTTATATTTTTATGAAATAGGAAATGTATACCATTGTGTAATACAAAATTGTACTATAAAAGTGATACCTTAAATGACTAACAATAAAAATTAGAATGCAAGCCTTTAAGGCTCTGGGTACAGTTCTCAAAAAGGTCATAGTGACGTCAAATATTGTTTTGTACATTTGTTTCTTAGCTTTTCCTATTTTTTCTGTTTTTACCACACAAAGGAATCCACTACTATATACTTTCTACTGTTTATATGGTATACAATTTTTTAAGCTATAAGTTATGAATAAAATAGTTGTAAAACATTTCTCTTTCTAGAAATGTATGAGAAAATGAGAAAAAGAATAGTATGAGAAAGTTTCTGATAAGACCTCTTAGTTCTCCCTTGAGACAAATGACTGTGCTCCGTAATGGAACACGTGAGGTAAAAACACTCTACAACAGGATTTGGGCCTAAATAATAAAATCATTAATAACATTAGAAACAGCTCCAAAAAATACCACAAAAATAAGGCAGTAATCTGTTTTAAAGGGGTATCCCGTGAATTAATGCGTTAAAGGGCCCTCCGGCAGCAGAAGCGTTAATAAAACAAGAGGAAATAATTATATAAGAACTTGGTGTTTACTCTGCAGTACAGGCATTTTATTTCCACTGTGCCCCAAGCCTGACGTTTTAATGATCTGCTTTGCCTTGGCTTTTACAAGCAACCCGTATTAAAAGGGGCATTTTATGTACAGTTTTAACATTTGTTCGCAAGAATTCACTCTTTTGTCATATGCCCGTGTATTTTTTTTCAGTGTTTCTCAAGGAGTTGTTCTCAGGGCTATAAATGGGGAGAAAGAAAACATCTTGGCTATTTATAATCTTTTACCTCCTTGTTTTCTACAGCATCGTTCTCAGTATACAATATTACTCCCGCTGGTGTTTTTGTAACAGTTGCTGGTGGGTAGAATGGAATGTTTTCAGGTCGCTGTGAGGTGATTATTGACCATTACAAATTTTCAATAAATATGACTTTTCATTTCCAGATTTCGGTCATCTAAACTTAAAATGCAAATAGCAAAAGTCTCTATTTAAATTGTCAAAAATATAGAAATATAGAACTCTTACAAAATAGTGTAGCTTTATAACATGTCATAAACAGTCCAGTGATATATGGAATTTCCAAAAAGATGAAATTTTACAAATGTTTACATTAGTGATAAATATACATAATGTGATCTGTCGCTTGTTTTCAAGTAGAACTGTACCAGAAAAGGAAAACTTAACACCTTTACAAATGATACATATATCCAATGTAGTCATACTTTATACACGGAATATATAAATGGGTATTTTATACTAATTTATATAAGTTCTACAATCTTTTTTTTTATTAATAGGGAACTGGCATGATATATAGACAAAATATATAATAATTGATGAGTGAATGTAACAGTTGTAAATATATTAAAGTAGAACTGTAACACAACATACTGTACTGCAGAAAGCACATTGTAGTTCCTCATTAAAGTCAGTAAGAATCATATATTAAAAAATGCAGCTTCAGTGAAATTCAATTGTAATCCATGTCCTCTAAAGGGGCCTATCCATTAGCCGACTTTTTGAACGATCCGACCAAAACCAGGAAGTTTTGGTCGCATTGTACAGAAAGTTATCTAATGGATAGCCGGCAAGGACCAGCGATGCGCGTGCACGCTGGGTCCTTACCGACGCCGACTATCTGTGGAACATGCTCGTCAACCTGATGACGATCGTCAGGTTCCACATGTTCGCAGATAGGAGTTCGGTCTCCTGCACTGAATGACGTTCAGTGAATGCCGTTCAGTGATGGCACCACACCCGGCGACCTGAAGGACTGAACGCTAGACATTCAGTTTTTCAGGTCGCCTAATAGATAGGCCCCTTTAGACATCTGCAAATCGCAATACAATGAGCTTGCCTACTTTTGAGTTTATGCAACTACTGTATTTACAGGATTGTGTTCTATTAACAGCAGATATCTTTTCAGTTTCAGTGTCTCTTTTCTACTATGCTCTATGTTCTTATCCCCTTCATATGATAGTATGCATCTTAATGTCATATCTCATGGTACCAAACACCAAATTGAGGCTAAAATACAGTAACAACCAATCAGCTCCTAACTGATATATTTCCCCTTTATAGAGCTTGTAATGGAAAAAGTAGTAACTCCACTTTAAAGCAGGCCTCCCCCTAAAATACCATATATTTGAGTCTAATCATTTCTTAAATATGTCATGGGAGAAAAGTGATGCTGGATCTGTATGTAATCTGTAATGATTTATGCCATTAGCAGAATAGATAGTAGAACTGTGCCTCAAATGTACATAAAGTATCTGATTCTGATTTGGGAGCAAAACAAAAACAAAGCAAGTAACTTTGTACCTTGGCAAAGTCATGCTGCACTGTAGGTGGGGCAGATTTAAAATATGCCGATTTAGCTATGAGAGGAGTGTATTCAGATCTAAATTGCAGTGTAATAATAAAGCTGCCCAGCATTTGTGGGCTACTTGCAAAAGCAGATGGTATTTACCCTGCATGCAGCAAAAAAAAAAAAAAAAATAGCCCCTTGCATTGCAACATGGTTTGTTCCAGGTGCATATTTACTTGCCTTTTGTTTTATTTGCTCCCATTTTAGAATAATCCTCAAAATGCACCTGAATGGTTCAAAAGTCACCCTCTTAAGGTGCACTAGTACCTGCCCCATACTAGGAGCAAAAGGTGCATCATAGAGTGATCTTTTATTCGGGACAACTCACGTGTATGATGTTTCTCCAATTTCATTTTCCAGGTCTAGAATACACTGACTTTCTTTGTGTGTCTGGGCCCTAGCAAAAGGTCTCTGATTGGTCCCTAGTGAGCCTACCACACTACTGCGGCGGAGATTTTAGAGTATTGAATATGTGTAAAAAAATATTTAAGCTCTTTCTCAGCCTCCATGACATGGTCACCTTTGAGTAGGAAGGAAGCATTAATTTTCCATCTATGGCCCGTATTCAATTAGAGCCGCAAAGTCGGAAAAGTTTTGCCTATCCGACTTTTCGCCTCCTTCGCCTGTTTCAAAGGCGGAAACTTCACGCGCGCGTACTCGCTGTGAATGCAGAACAGGCGGAAAGTACTGTCAGAAGTGGGGAAATCAGTCTGTACCCCCAAAAAAGATGCACTAACATAGGGAATCAATGTAGATGTGTACTAATTGCCCTTTAGGGTACTTGAGTTGTTTAAATTGCTTCTTATTAGCGTCTTTACAAAAGTGGTGAAGAATGGCATTAAGCAGTATTTTTTGGTGAAAATAAGTTGTCCCGTCAAATTTGGGATACTTGAAAATGGGTGCTAGCAAATTTTTATGTCTGTAAAGAGAACTTTTAAAACATGTGAAAAACCACCCGCATACAGTACATGCACCTGCAATCTCAAAAACACTTTGCCCCTCCTTACAGCACCCCAAGAAGACTATTTCGCTGGTTTTTATAGTTATCCCCCCACTATTTACTTTTTCGCCCCCAAAACAAAAGCACTTTTTTGGGGTGTTCCAAGATAATTTTTGGTTGATTTGTCCTTTGAGGGGCTATCCCATGGGTTCTGAGTCGTTTCCCCAAGTTTGCACCCCAAAATAACGATTTTGCACTTTTTTTTACCTGCTGCTCATAGAAGATACTTTTCCACCATTACAATTTACAATGCATTGACTTTCTGCTTACGTGAAATCGTCCTGGAATTGAATATGGAGATACTTTGAAAACAGGTGGAAAGTCCGAATCCGCGGAAATTTTTTGCTTCTAATTGAATCCAGCCCTATGAATTTAGAGACCCAGGCCTGAGAGTAGCCCTCATTCACAGGAGAATTAGGGAGAAAGAAGTCTATCCATGGGTTGAAGCAATGAGTGTAAGCACAGTACGTTCACACCAGTGAAGGATTAACTAAGCATCAAAAATTAATACTATTTCATCAATACTTATTCTTTTGGATTCATGCAGGGATGAGGTGCCGATTTTGACATTGGGATTTATCACAAAATGGGCATTGAAGTCTCCACCAATAATGATGCTAATACTACCCAGTGCAAGTTAATCCAAACTGGAAAATAAATTGTGCAGGAAGGCACTCTATCGAGTGTTAATGGTGTGTGTGTGTATGTGTGTGTATATATATATATATATATATATATATATCAAAGCTATCATATGATACGGCTGTAAATGTTGGGCAACAATAATGTTAAAGTGACAGAATTTGTATAAGTGCTTATTTGTAGATCAAGAGAGTTACAGGTACATATCCAGGTAGCCTCTTTAGCTACCTGGATATGTACCTGTAACTCTCTTGATCTAACATACTAGGGTTCAAATCCAGAGGGCAGGACACCCCCAAACTAGCCCAGCTAAGCCGCCCTAGGGCTCCGCCATAGTATGAACAGTGCAGTGTAAAAGAGATAGTTAAGAGCAGCCACAGCTGCATATAAAGAATGAAAATAAAAAAGTGAAGTACATGTATAATAAACACACAGTGAAGGGTTAAAAAATGTGCTATAAAAGAAAAATGTGTTATAATGCAGTACCCTGAAACAGATCAACCAAAGCAATCCAGGGGGACCCACGCCCCAAACATGAACCAAAGTTGCACTACAGTTTATAACTTGTAGGAATTACCTAGAATTGTGCCTAATACTAGTGTGCATATACATTACCAGACTCCATGCTTTTAAACCAATGAGGAAGGGGTGCTAGTCCAGACTGAAGGTGTCTCCTTTCCCTCAGGTGTGCAATAAAGCACATTAAATTGAGTATATAGGAAAGATTCCTGGACTGCACACCCTGGATATATATAATGGGAGGTGCTACCTGATGAGACTAATTGTAGGCACAGAACAGACAAATCTCAGGTGCACAACTCCAAATTACTAATAATATATAAATGCAATAACATTTTGCAATCAATAGAGGTTTTTAGCATAATCATGGCCAAGGTTATGGGCCTACCCACCATATCCAGGTAACCTTTTTAGGGTAGGTCCCTAACATACTAGGGTTCAAATCCAGAGTGCAGGACATCTAAAAACTAGCCCAGCTAAGCCGCCCCAGGGCACCACCATAGTAAGAAAAGTGCAGTGTAAAGAGATAGTTAGGAGCAGCTACAGCTGCATATAAAGAATGAAAATAAAAAAGTGAAGTACATGTATAATAAACACAGTGAAGGGTTAAAATGTGTTATAAAAGAAAAATGTGTTATAATGCGGTGCCCTGAAACAGATCAACCAAAGCAATCCAGGGGGACCCACGCCCCAAAAATTAACTAAAGTTGCACTACAGTATATAACTTGAACAAATAGAGACTTTGCTTTCCAGTGTTAATTTGAGAAAACATTAGCTGAAGATTCACTAGATCTGTTACATTAATTTGATCCCTTTTAAATGTAATTGTATTTGTCTTTTATTAATTTAATTACTTTGTCATTGTCCATAACTGGTCTAACAACCTCATTCAGAGTCGGTCATTGCGGCCGCACGGTCGTACGCCACCGATGTTCGCTAAACTGCGCATGCATAAAATTTGCAATGCGCGTGCTCAAACTAGCTATTACGATCAGAAATTGCTCTCTCCTTCAACTTGGCCAGGTCGTTAGTTTGAGTGACAGGATGAGGCATTTGTGGGTGGTAACAGGGGAAGGTGCTTGTGAATGGGGGAATGGACATCCGAACGCAGGCATGCCTGACTATGCAAACGGCGTTTCATGGGAGTGAATAATTAACTAAATAGTGTCATGGCACATGTGACATGGGAGGTTTTTACACTGACTTGATCGTAGTGCTTAAGAGAGGGTATGGTCAACCTTAAGGTCTACAACCAGCTCCGATGGTTCCCGATGGTCTCGATTAATCCTTATATGCCCATAGATGACGTGTAATAGGAACAAGAAGGGGGCGTTTTTTTAGTCTTACGGCCGTCTTTCCTCCCCTCGCTCGTCCAGCTAACGATCCCTTCTTAACGACGCAACTTGCGAGCGCTTCATTTGCATATCTGGCCCCTTTTACCTTATGACTGTGCGGCCGCAACGACCGACTCTGAATGAGGTCCTAACAAGTAATATCTCTTTCTATTTGTCCGTAATTCTCTTTTAAGATAATCTCTTAAAATGGCAATCAGAGGTTACATTATCCATATAAGGGTATTGTAATATTGTGGGGTAATTAGCTTGGTAGAGTGTCAGTGGTGAAGTATTAGGTGCTTGAATCAGGGTCCACATATAGCTTTTCAGGTATAAATAAAAGAAAAGTGCTTTACTGTCAGCATAGAAGGAAAAATAACAAACGCCTAGTCCCCATTCAGGGCACTGACTCACTTCTTCACCCCTGACTAACCTTGGGCAGCTAGTCTGCATATAAAGTCCAATGTCTCTCAGTCTCACACTCTGCTTCCTGCAGACTATCACTGGGATAGTTAGCCTGGCCTGGCCTCTGTCTTCTCAATTATCAGCTGTCCTGACACAGTCACCGGCCTGGTCTTCAGCTATTTGGCTACCACAGCCTCACAGTTGCATTCCCATCACAGTCTTTTAGCGGTTTAGGATACTCCCTACTTCCTGTAGGTCAGAACCACAGCTTCCTAGCCACCAGTGGCTTCCCAGCACACACTGGTCTCCAATTGCAGTCCCACTTGGACTGTCTGACTGCTCCAGCCCCACCTGCGCTCTGTGCAAAGGGCAGCTTCTAGGTATGGATAAACTTTATTTATCTACTCTGTGTGGGCGGATCCCTCCAGCTCCACACAGAATTTATGGCTCACTATCGCCATCGCTGGTGATTCTGTCACAGTTTATTCAAATTAACTCAAAACTGCACATGTAACTACAGTAAGTAAACATTCTCACAGAAACACCCAGGAAAATGCACCCAACACAAAAAAGGATTATACACATGCAATCATTTTACTGTGCACTCATCCCTGATATGGACACAAGCTACTAAACGGAGATGACATCAGGAACATTGACCGGAAAATGATTGTAGAATCAGGAAACTGTGTTCAAAAGTTGTATAATTTGATTGATGTGTAGTTTGACCTATTGTTAATACATGCAATAATATATGTGTGACCTGAAATGCTGTCTCTTTCTCTATCCATTCAATCCATTATATTACTTGTTATAATACAGTATATTGCTCTACGATGAAGCATTCTGGATTTAAGCTTATGCTGATTGCTGCATTCCCAATCAGCATAGTCTAGCTCTACGTTCACTTTTCAGAAAACTATAACTGGATTAGACAAAGAATAATTTACCCTTAATACCAGTAACAGTATGAGGCTCTTACCCCTTCTTGGAATAATATGGGGCGTCTCATATTTAGAGATGTGAGGATTGGTTCTTCAGAAATCTAAATCCACCCGAATTTGTGAATCCAGATAGATCTGAGTCGCAATTCTAATCTCCTGAGGACATCCAGATAAATCCGAATTGGAGTTCTGATCGTCCAGTGGTTTGGAATTCAGATTTTAAATCTGAGTTTCGGGTTATGGATTGGAAACATTACATTAGCTGTTTTTAAAAACATTTTTATTTTTTTAAATCCAAATCCAGATCCAAAACCAAAGCCAAAACACTTGAGGGTGGTTTTTTCAAACCAAATCAAAAAACACAAAGAGGAATCCAGATCCATAACCGAAACACAGGAGTCAGCACACATCTCCACTCATATGGTTACTCAACTGTAGATGTGCTGCAATTCAGGCAAGGCTCATGGACTCTGGAGTGCAGGAGAAACCTTTCACTTAGTTAAACATCAGGAACTAAACTGACTAACAAACAGGAAAGTTCCTCCCAGCATGCATAGCCCCAGAGAAAGTCTCATCCTGCAGGGTCCTAACAGGATATACTTCTATATCCCTCCCTTCAGGAAGATAGTGAAAAAAGGACAACACAATTAAAAGAGAATAATGAAGAGAGAGAAGATGGGTGGGGTAAGTTATGTGACATAGTCCAGAAATCGGGTATTAGGCTTGCATACACGTCCCAACTTGGTGGTATACAGATGTGGCATGGGTGCCTGGTCATTGTGAGGTGGAAGTGCCGTTGAGTCAGATGGTGATTCACTATCAACTGAAGAAGACAGGTTCTGACAACCTGGAGCTTGGTGTGATGTGAGGAGGGTCTGTGTCGTCCACTGGGCGCAGTATAGTCTCCTCAGGTAGATTCAACAGGTGGCGACAGTACGCTCATACACAGTTCCATCTGCCTGAACAACATAACTGTTGGGCCGGTCGGCTTCCTTTACAACATTAGCAAGCTTGTCATATACTCGAGTGGTCTGTATTCGAACGGCTTGTCCTGGGACCAACTGAGGGAGAGCGTGCGCTGTACGATCATAATTCCTTTTATTAGAAATGCATGTAGAAGCCAGCGCTGCCTGTCTGTAATTGAGGCTGTAATTGCTGTTTAGTAATTGGGATGTGGGTTCTGGTGCGACGTGGTAATAACTGTTGTGCAGGGGATGGTATTTCATTCTGTGTTACAGTATGTTACGTAGGTTTAAGAGCGCCAAATAGACATCAGTCTGGTATCGTGCACATTTCTTTCTGCAATCCCACTGGATTGTGGATATAGGGCCTGATTCAGAGCCGGACGCTCTGACCAGAGCGCTCGCTCTGAATCAGGGCCCACCTCCATAAATACCCACAGCATATACGAGCGTGCAGGATGATGGTCGTGATGGTCTTGACCATCTTGACCATCGCCACTGCGAGCAGAAGCCTGCGGTTGAGTTTTTCAACTGCAGGGCCAGGAGTGATTTTGGCTCTATCAGAGCCCAAATCACTCCTACTGACATCACTAGTGATGTCAGTGGGGCCGGCTTCTGACGGTAGGCGTTCCCTTGGGAACGCCTCCGTCTCGCAGGCACTCCCCCGGCACGCCCAACAAAGGGGGCGTGCTGTCAATCAACATCGACAGCATGCCCCCTTTGATCAGACACAACGAGCGAAGGAAAGTCCTTCGCTCGTCGCGTCTCGCGCATGCGTACGATGGAGCTCCCTCCGTCGTGCGCATGCGCAGTGCACACCATCGACCCACTTGCGAGTGGACAGCCTCTCGCGAGTGGGTCTGAATCAGGCCCATAGTGGACTGCTGGTGATGTACTGTATGTGAAATCCCTAGTACTAGCTAACATCTTCAACTCACTGCTCGTGAACTGTGTGGCATTGTCTGTGATGAGTTTCTGAGGTATTCCATGTGTGGTGAGGTGTCTTTTGAGCTAGGTAATGACGGTGGTGCTGGTAAGAGTAGGTAAATAATCAATCTCAAACCTTCCTACAAGAACCAGGTACTCCTTACCCCTCCATACAAATACATCAGCAGCAGTGACAGACCACGGAAGATCTGGGATATCATGTGGATGCAGAGGCTCTTTAGGTTGGTAAACAAGAAAAATGTGCTTATAGTAACACAGTGGTGCTCATTAATAGAAAATGAATATTACTTCCCTTGGATGATGGTTGATTTCTTTCACTTCCAACACCATTTAAGGGAGAAATGTTGACATATGTAAATAGAAACACACACAGAATACAACGATCCTCGTGTATTATTGCAAGATTTTTCTACAAGTTTACAGTTTCTAGGAGAGTTTCATATATTCTCAAATGTTCAAGATTGCGATTTTCTGGGGATGCCCCCCAATCAAAACACTCATACTTTGTGATTTAACAAAAAAGCACATCAGTAGACATCATTATTTCCATCAATGCAATATCACCTCCACCACAAGTATATTAGTTTTGGGGGAGCATCCCCACAATATTATATTCACAAAACTTGGGAGTATAATAGGCACATCGGTTGGTTCTTTTATAGTTTCAAAGTGTCTCCTTATCTCCTCCCTTCAATGGGGAGATCCCCAGACTTGGTCTCCCCACCAGTTAAGGATAATAGAATCAGGAGAAAAGTTCACACAGGTTTTTATTCTGATACAGCAATTTCCAAAGACAATTTAGTAAAAGCATATAGGATAAACTCCTACCCAGGTATAAGAAGATCCTAAGTTGTTGCATAAAAAAATACGGGGCCCCGTATCCAAATATTCTCCTCTCTCCTAGGTAGGGTTCTCCTGTATCCCCGACACAAGACTGCCCTCCCCAATGCGTTTCAATCCAAAAGATCTATCTCAAGATGTGGGCTATGTCCAGCCGTACTCACAGTTACACGTACATGCAGCGAAGATGGAACAGACCATACAGACGACTGTCCGGTTCATTTATGCAGCAGGATATGACAGGTCCCCCACGGAGATAAGTGCTGCACGTCTGTGTAGTACTATGGCACTCAAAAAGCAGTGATCCCAGATGGCATAACACATGTGCAGACTACCTAACAATGGCCATCTTGGTAAAGGATAGATGCTTCAAACAAATTAATGCTATAAGTACTAAAAGGTAGTGTGGCTTCCAATATAAGTGATTAAGCATACGAGTTTGGAACCACTTCTGTGACACACCCACAACAATCCCATAACAAAGCCATAAGATCTCCATGCATCTGAATAGCCACCTCCCACCCAGTCACCACCCGGGAACGGGCAGTACATTTCCAATACATTTCTTAGATTATGTGTCTCAATCGCAACTGCACCTCTGTGTATACACACTGTGGGACGCATGTGCTATGCAAATTCTTTGAGATTTAGTGGTATATTTAATAAAGTGTTGGCTTACAGAAGTGGAGGTGTTGCCCATAGCAACCAATTAGATACTGCTTATCATTTATTTAGCACCTTATTGAAGATCAAAGCTATAATCAAATTTTGTTGCTAAGGGAAATACCTCCACTTCTATAAACCCAGTGGCGTCACTATGGGGGTGCGGGAGGTGCAGGCCGCACCAGGTGTCACCCTCGGAGGGAGTGACACCAAAATTCTGGCTCCTCCTCAGTGACAGGAGCCGGGTGCTGCAGTGTGACATTCTCCTGCAGCACTCTGCTCCTGTCACAGAGGAGGAGCCAACAGTGCACAAAACAGCACTCCCTGTCAATCACTTCTCTCTGGGTCTGCGTTGCCTCTGCGCACGCAGTAGCCATCGCAATAGCTATCCATAGCTAGTTTGCGCATGTGCACTGCGATGTATACGCATGCGCATAGCTAAACCATCGGCCGAGTGTGTGCAATCTCTCCTGTGCGTTCCTTGCTGAATCAGGCCCTGAGTTGGTAGTAAAGCAAAAAGAGCAAGTAACCCGGTACCTGGTCAAATCATGCTTCAAAGCAAGGGTTGCAAATATATTTATTTAGTTTGCATTCAGAGTAATTACTGACTGATTTTGCATGTAGCCCACAAATGCTGGACAGCTTTATTTTTACACTGCAATTTAGATTTAAGTTTGGACACACCCTGCATATTTTAAATCTCTCCCACCTGCAGTGCACCATGGTTTTGCCAAGGTACACAGGGCCTGATTCAGACCCGCTCGCAAGAGCTATGCGCTCGCAAGTGGGTTGATGGTGGCCCAGTGCGCACGCGCGAGCCCCGGAGTGAGCGCAAAAAGCATTTGCTCCGGCTCTTGCATACAAAATGGGCAGCTATCGATGTTCATTGACAGCTGCCCCGTTTGGAAGGCGGGGAAGGGGGGTGGCTGAGCAAATGGAGGCGTTCCTGCATTAATGCCTCCACTTATGGGTGGACTTCCTGCTCTGATAGTGCAGGAAGTCCACTGGGGCATGCGGCAACGAGACCCTACCTCAAGGGTCTCGTCGCACGCCCGATGGTCGCGATGGTCTTGACAATCGCGACCATCATCATGGCCGATCACATAAGCTGGGTGGCCGCAACAACAAAAAAGAACACACGCCCTGATTCAGAGCGAGCGCTCGCTTTTTGCGAGCGGCTCTGAATCAGGCCCACATTTACTTGTACTTAGTGGTTAGAGTGTGCACCTGCATTTTCTTTTTCCTGCATGGCACTACAACTCTCAGCATGGTAGCGCCTCTTACTATGGTTAAAATTAGGGTGTGTAATCCAAGCCCCCCTTTCTCTGTGTTTTATGCATATAAAGTAAACTTGAAGTTAGAGATCATCTTCCGCTTGGTACTAGCACCAGTCCCATCTTCCCTTAAGCAATTTTAAGTAGCACAGCTTCCTGCATTGCTGTCTATATTAGAAAGCACCTTTCTTTTGTTTTCCCTGCATGGTACGACAAGTCTCAGCATTGTAGCACCTCTTACTGTGTTTAAAATTAGGGTGTGCAATCCCCCCTCCCTCCTTCCATGGTATATAATGTAAAGCGCTGCGGAATATGTGTGTGCTATATAAATAACTGGTAATAATAATAATACCCGTATTGCGTAGACTGAGGGCTTTGGGAATAGAGTAAGATATGGCAAGTAATACTTCTTTTACACCAAAGTTCAGGATCTGACCCGGGGATTGGAAAAGGGTTCCAATCCAGACCAGACCTGGAACTTAACCCATTCATACTGCGGCGCCGACGCAGGATATTCCTGAGGCAGCGCCGTTCACACCGTAGCCGAGTCTGCAGTGACAGCTCTTCCAGCGATGCAGTGGACGCTTGGAGATGACGCCACTGAATCCGGCAAATCGGGCGGCATACGGCACGAGCCGGGTCATGGGGACCCAGATCTCTCCGTTTACACTGCAGGGTTTCAAGGGTTGTTCCCGTGTTAAACCCTGCAAGTTACCTGGGCTGGATTACTAGGTCACTCAATCCAACCCTGGCCCCTTTTACACCTAGAAGCAACCCGGGTTAACCCCACAATAACCCGGGTTTTAGCTCTGGTGTAAAAGGGGTATAACTGTTCATCTTGGTAAAACCATGCTGCACTGCAGGTGGGGAAGACGTAAAATGTGCAGAGAGATGTAGATTTGAGAGGGGTGTGTCCAAACTGAAAACTAGAGATGAGCGAGGTCGGTTCTCCGAGAACCAGACAGACCCAAACTTCGTGTTCCGAGGCGAGATCCCAGTCTAGAGCTTTCCCACCTGACTCGGTTCTAAAAATTAGACAAAACACATCATCCTTCTGCTGTCGGATTCTCACGGGTTTTGGATTATATAAAGGTCTCAGCGATTGGCATAATTTTCACTCAGGCTGTGGAGAAAGAATCTAGAAGACGTGTAGTCAGTCGCTGTCAGTCAGTCAATCAGTCAGTGTGTGTGTCCAGTAGGGGTCATGGTCTGAAGTTTGCTGCTGTGTTGTCCATGAAGGGGCTTAGGATGCAGTATATAAAGGGGGGCTTCCTTCAGTGTGTGCTGCAGCTGCTGTGTCACTTGTCCTGTCAATTAAATGTGGCTGCTGCTGTGTTGTTGTCCTGTCCATCAGGCTAGGACTGCAGTCCATAAGATGTGCTGTGTTGTCCAGGGGGGGTGCTCTGTCAATTAGGGGTGCTCTTCCCCAGTGTAAAAAAAATAAAGTACTTTTTTCTTTTTCTTTTTTGTGTGTGTGTACGTTAGCAACTTAGCTGCACTACTATTGCCACAGTTTATCATCCACATATTTGTGATATTGCAGGTGGTCAGTCCGAACTCGGCAGGGGTGCTTTGTTGTCCATAAAGAAGGGGTGCTGTCTGTGTTGTTTATCAAGGGGCTGCTGCCTCATTCAGAAGTGCTCTTCTCCAGTGAAAATAAAATACAAGTGAAATTAAATTAATATCAATCCACAAATAAAAAAAGAGATATTTTTTTGTGTGCGTGTTAGCAACTTAGCTGGGCTATTATTGTTTAGTGACACTGCCGGCCAGGCTGCAGTTTATCATCCACATATTTGTGATTTTGCAGGTGGTCTGTCCGCACTCGGCAGGGGTGCTTTATTGTCCATAAAGAAGGGGTACTGTCTGTGTTGTTCATCAAGGGGCTGCCGCCTCATTCAGGGGTGCTCTTCCCCAGTTTAAAAAAAAATAAAAGTGCTTTTTGTTTTGTGTGTGTGCGTTAGCAACTTAGCTGCGCTATTATTGTTTGGTGACACTTCTGGCCAGATCGCAGTTTATTGTCCACGTATTGTGACACTATAAGTCATAGCGCAGTGTGTTATTCTTACTCAGGAAAAATATTGTGACACTGTAAGTGGTAGTGCAGTGTTTTACTAATAAAAAATCTTGTGACACTTTCCTCATTCGCAAATAAATTATTAGTCTACGCGCCGAATACAAGACCACCACAAAGTACTAAATAACATGCATCATATATAAAACATAATGACATCACCGTAAGTGGCAGCGCAATGTGTTATTTTTTTCTTATTCATAAATAATCTTGTGACACTGTAAGTGGTATCGCAGTGTGTTATTCTTATTCATAAATAATCTTGTGGCACTAAGTGGCATCGCAGTGTGTTATTCTTTTCTTAATCATAAATAATCTTGTGACACACTAGGTCACTGATATCACAGTGTAATATATAAAATTGGTTCAAATTGATGTGTGTGCTGTACCCCACTTCATTCGTGTTTTTCTGTTATGGAGAACTATCAGTTGAGAGGAGAGCAGGAACCACATACTAGTGCTGGAGCTGCTGCCAGTGCCACCAGTCATGATGTTGCTAGTCCATCTACATCATCTACTAAAGCCGATGCCCAAGAGCATACAGGGCTTAAGTCAGGGTATCTAAAATCAAGAACCAATCTTTTACAGTGGTAAAGAAAAAAACATCAAAGGGATAGTTAGCTGTAGAAAGACATAAAATTGGCAATATGCCTTTCACCACATGAAGTGGAAAGGAAAGGCTAAGGCCTTGGCCTTTATTTATGACTGGTGGTTCTGCCTCTTATGATGATGTAAGCACAAGTGAACATGCTGACATAGAAATCGAGGATGCTTCTGTGGAAGTGCATCAGGATGAGCAGGATATTTGTGTAGCTGACGCTAATAAGGATGTTGTTAATGAGGATGTAGTTTGTGTAAATCAGGCACCAGTGGAAGAAACAGTTATTACCCATGATAAGGAAAAGCCCGTTGTCATGCCTGGGCACAAGACAAAAAGATCCCCTTCTTATGTGTGGAATTATTTCTACCCAAATCCAGACAACAATTGTCAAGTCATCTATACCCTTTGTAAAGCCAGAGAGGTAGGAACCTTAACCATCTAGGAATCTCCTCCCTGTTACGTCATCTGCAGCACATCCTTCCAAAACAGTTTTGTGTTTTGACTTGACTCATCTGCATCACCAGTGGGTCTTTTGGGAAAGTTTTGTTTTTTCTCAGCAGATGCACTAGCTGGAGGAACTGAAGGGGAAGCCATCACTCCATCACATGCCACTTGAGCTGACAATTTGCTTACCAACAGCTCTTTGCATCTTTTCAGATCTGTGTCCATTGGGAAGAAAGACACAACTTATGACTTAAACCTTATATCTTAAATTTTGCATTTACTCTGTTCAGCTTGTCCACATATCTGTGGTTAAGTAGACAGTGGGTACAATGGCATTTTGGAGGCCACTAATTAAGTTTTTTTTAATGTCCCTGTATAGGTTGGGAATTGCTTTTCTAGTAAAGTCAAATCATTTGGTAGCGGGGACACAGGACCACAATAACTGTCTAAAACCCACTGCATTATTGGTTAATATTGGACGCACACCTAATACCATCATAGACATTATGGTGCCAATGATCCGCTATGCAACTGGGTGACTGCTGTCATACTTGCTCCCCCTTGCAAAGGATTGTTTAACACTTAATTGTTTTTTTTATAGTGCTACTAGTTGTCTTCCTCATCCTCTTCTGGGATGAAAATCCAATCCCAGCAGAAGCAGCAGGCATAGCGCTCAAGGATTCTTCTGGAGAAAGGACTAATGTGAATGATTTAAATATTTTTTGTAAATGCCTTCCCTCCTCCCTTCCCCTCCCCTCCTCCTTCATAAATTTGCTTCGGAATCAAAAAATTCAATTAAATTTACTACTAATCAAATCTTCCTTTCCCTGCCTTCAACTACATACATACTCCAACTCCCTCAAGCCCCTGTGATAATAAAAACATTTGTTTCCTGATGTGCCTTGTTGGAAGTTGAACTGCCACTGCTGTTGCAATCTTTGACATGCAGTTGCTGAATGCCAAAAATGTCCAGAAATGTTTATGGCCACAGACAGCATCTCCTGCGTGCCCCTTTAATTTAAAAAAAATATTCTGAGCCACCAAGTTGATTTTTTGGGCAAAACATGGGACATATTGTTCACCCATTCTCTCCCCTCCTCCCTCAGAAATTTGCTTTGGAATCAAAAAATTAAATAAAATATACTACCAATCAACCCTTCCTGTCCCTGCCTTCAACTACATACCTACTCCAACTCCCTCAGGCCTCTTGATTAATGAAAACATATGTTTCCTTATGTGCCATGTTGGAAGTTGAATTGCCACGTGTTTGTGCTGCCCACTGCTGCCGCTTAACTTAGTCAGCCAGCTAGCTTGGTGCAAACTATGGGCCTAAACCGGGTGAAAACAATATTGTGATCTGTGGGGTGGTCAAAATTGACTGGAAACGAGTGGAAATAAATTTTTATTGAGGTTAATAATACTGTAGGAACAAAACAAAACAAATTATGAGATGTTAGCAGTTCTTATCAACTTAAAAAAATAAATAAATACAGATCCAAAACCAAAACACGCAAGGGTCGGTTTTGGCAAAACCAAATCCAGATCCAAAACACATGGAGATACAGATCCAAAACCAAAACACGGGGGTCGGCGCACTTCCCTAGAGAAAACTAAATTGCAGTGTAAGAATACTGCTGCTCAGCAATTGTAAGCTACATGCAAAAGCAGACAGTATTTACCCCACAGTGCATGCAAAAATAAGGTATGTATTTGCACCCCTTGCATTGCTGGTTTGTCCAGGTTAACAGTTACTTGCCATATCTTACTCTATATCCAAAGCTGAATCAGGCCCTGAGCCTGTCAGTCAAGTTATTTTCTTATCATTAAATGGTGAGAGGGCCTATATCAAGCACTAACACTTCCTACGATGATCCATTATCCCTTTCAAATACATTTTTTTATACTTACTTTATTATGTGAAATTAATTATCCAACATTTCCATGGAAAATACATAGTGCAGACCAAGACAGGGGACAACACTGATTCGCAAAGAAAAGGCAGCCACAGTGGTTTCAGCCTTAGTCTTTCACATTTATATATGATTTCCATACATCACACATCAATAGCAATATCTAAAAATGAAATAAACTGTTGCTATGTAGCTGTAGACTCATGCGAAGTTGCCAATGGAACCTGCTCAGGTTATATGAAAGGAGACAGCACAGTGCAGGCCATGTATGCCATTAATTGGACTCTGCTAATGTAAGACATTTCTTTAACACTATATATTATCTCTCTTTCAGATGTAGTTATAAGCATTGGAAATTGCAATTTATTTGTCATATACTTTTTTTTTTTTTTACTGAGTGCTGTGTTAATCTCTCCTATGAACTAGCTTCGGACTAATGTGATGAGTGTAGTATATGTTGCTAATTTATCATGGTGCGCATATGAAAGAAATGTTTTAAACAATATAATAATGCTATGCAAATGTGGGTTTGATTTAGAACTTAGCTGAATAGAAATGATGTTTAGTGTATAATTTCATGCTGCGCCAAAGTCATGTCTTGAAAAGTACAATATAGCAAAGCGTATGATCTTACGTTTTTCCAGTGCAGTCTTAGATGTATGCATGCACGTGTTTAACATCTGCGGCAAAGTTCATACGAAGAGTGATAATTATATGTGTGGTGAGTTTGCATGTTTCTAAGTTGCCATGCTCCTTTAATAAGCTGAAGAAATGAAACACTTCTTTATAAGTAATCGCCTTTCATAATTTCAAGTTGTTTTAGTTATGTTTGGAAAAAATGGACCATGGCTAATGTGTCACAGCTGTTTTGACCTCTGATTGGCTTACGGGCCAGTAATGACATATTTGTTTCAAGGCATTGACTATATATATAGATCAAAGGGCACAGTGACTAAATTGTGCTATCCCTACCTAGTAGATGTGTCTTCAGTTATTATTTTTTCTTATAGGTCAACTCCACTCTACAATTATGTTGCATAATTATTATGCTGGGAACTGCAAGATACTGGTACTTGTTGAAATAGGACTTCTGCTTGAAATCTGCCATTTAATCTGCAGAAACACATGGTTGCTGTAATCTGACCAATAGGTTGTGATTAACTGACCTTACCTAGCAACATTTTTAACTATGGAATCAAACCATGAATTGTGCTGACTGTCTGAACATATATTGGATTGTGGTCACAATGAAGTTGCCAGTATTAAAGGTTTGGCACCTCATAAGGGTATATTTACTAAAGTGAGAGTTTTTAGAAGTGGAGATGTTGCCCATAGCAACCAATTAGATTCTAGCTATTATCTTCTAGAAGGTGCTAGTTAAATGTTAAGTAGAATCTGATTGGTTGCTATGGGCAACATCTCAGCTCCTAAAAACTCTCACTTTAGTAAATATACCCCATAGTTTAGTTAAAACAGCCAAGGCTCTTTGGCAACAGAATGTGGCATAATTTGATTAAAATGCCATTGAGAAGAGAGGATTGTTTAAATATACACTCTGAGACATAGAAAATTCCTAGCCTGTAGTTTTCACTGCTCTAGTTTGATCTATACTTTGCTTTTGTTGCAAAGGTCCTCTCAGTCCCCTCTATCCCAATGTCCTGATGACAGAGATTTGAGTAAGTGATCGTGTCAGCAGTTGAATGTTTTAGTGGGAGTTAGGGGTAAATTTACTAAAGTGACAGTTTTTAGAAGTGAGTTTTAAAAGTGATGTTGCCCATAGCAACCAATCTAGCTATTATCTTCTAGGAGGTGCTAGTTAAATATTAAGTAGAATCTGATTGGTTGCTATGGGCAACATCACTTTTAAAACTCTTTTCTAAAAACTCTCACTTTAGTAAATTTACCCCTCAGTCTAAGTTCACAGTTGAAGACTTACTAGCGTATTCAATTAGTTTCACACCAGCGATACTTTTTTGCCTGACGGACTTTTCGGCTACATCGTGTGTTTTGCATGCAGAAAAGTATCGGGCATGCTCCCGCTATTCGCTGTATTAAATTAGAAAGGATGCAAAAACGGCACCCGCGAAACTGAAATTGGCAAAAGGTCCTGCCAAAAATGGGGAACTCAGCCTGACACCCACCAAAAGATGCACTAACATTGGGGATCACTATAGATGCCCCCGATTAGTCCTAACAAAGGTATTTGGGGTATTTAAGTTGTGTCAATTGGTGCCAATTAGCGCAATAACACAAGTGGTGAAGAATAGCATTAAGCAGTATTTTTTTGAGTAAATAACTACTCCCAGCAAATTTGGAGTACGTGAAAATGGGGGCTAGCATATTTTTTAGTTGTTAAAGTGAAGTTTTAAATTATGTAAAAAATCCACCTGTCGCAAGCACCTGCAATATTAATAACACCTGGGGTATACTTTGGGGACCCCCCAGAAGTCTATTTCACTAGTTTTTAAGTTTGTCCCCCAACTTTGCACTTTTTCACACCCAAAATGAAAGTACTTTTTTGGGGTGTGCTAAAGTTTTTTTTTATTTTTTAATTGAAACAGTTTATCTTTGGGGGAATGTCCAAAGGGTGCAGGGTGCACTTTTTTCCATTCATAGGTGAAACTCTTCCACCGATTACATTGCATTGACTTTTCGCATACGCGAAAAGTCTTTGGACTTAAATACGGCGGAACCTTCCGCCTGGCGAAATGGCGTCATCCGTGATACTTTTACGCGGATTCTGACTATTTTCACGTCTAAATAATAACAGGCCTTAGGTGGAGATGTATCAAACCTTGGAAAGACATAAAGTGGAAAAAGGAGGGGGGTTTAACCCCTATTGTTCCTCAGCACACTGAATAGTACCTGCACGGGCAAAATCTTGGAGGCGGGAGTGGGAGGAAGTAATCAGTTGGCATGAGAGGCGGCGTGCATTAGTTGAGCGAAGGGGGCGGACAGGAGAGTAAAGGGAGATAAGGTCAGAGATGTAAATGGGAGAGGAATGGGTGAGGGCTTTGTAAGCAAGTGTGAGAACCTTGAATTGGCTTCTAAAAGGGAAGGGGAGCCAGTGGAGGGCTTGTAGTAGAGGGGAGGCAGATGTAGACCATTTGGAGAGGAAGATGAGTGGAGCAGCAGCATTGAGGACAGACTGGAGAGGAGAGAGATGGGAGTGGGGGAGGCCAGATAGGAGGAGGTTACAGTAGTCCAATCTGGATATGACCAGTGAGTGTATGAGGGTTTTGTTGGCATCCTGGGTGAGAAAGGGTCTAATCTTGGAAATATTTTTGAGATGGAAATGACAGGACTGTGAAAGGCTCTGGATATGTGGTTTGTAGGAGAGGGAGCAGTCCAGGATAACTCCAAGACAGCGCACTTTGGGGCTAGAAGAGCTAGGTGTGCCATCAATTGTTAAAGAAATAGTGGAAAGTGAGGTTATGTTGGAGGGTGGGAAAATGATCAGCTCAGTCTTAGACATATTAACTTTAAGAAATCACTGGGACATCCAGGAAGACACAGCAGAGAGACAGTTGGAGATACGAGTGAGGAGAGAGAGAGAGAGAATCATTTATTTATTTTTTGGTAGTGGTCTGTGCTAAATTTAATGAGGATGGGATTAAGCCATCGCCATGCAGCCACATACTAGGATTGGAAAAATTGCAATATCTATCCAATACATGCATGCCTGTTGCTATTACACAGTCAAAAATGTCGTGTATTTCAATATCCTATAATAAATGCACAGTCAATGGAAAGCGCACCAGATTCAGAGGTCAGTTTGTAATCATCCAATCAGAAATAGTAACTAGCTAGTGCTGGCTTCTATGGTCAGTGTGTATTTATACCAGTTCACAGGCACTACTGACACACTTATATGCATCTCTGTGCGGGTCTGCCTCATTATGTGAACATTCTCATTCTGCCTCTCCAAGGAGACACAAGCCACAAACCTGCATATGGATGGACACCCCTCAGCCAAAATATTAAAACCACTGACAGGTGAAGTGAATAACATTGATTATCTCATTACAATGGCACCTACCAATGGGTGCAATATTAAGTAGCAAGTAAATAGTCAGTTCTTGAAGTTCATGTGTTGGAAGCAAGAAAAATGGATAAGCAGAAGGATCTGAAGGACTTTGACAAGGACCAAATTGTGATGGCTAGATGACTGGGTCTAAATATCTCCAAAATAGCAGGTCTTGTAGGGTGTTTCCAGTATGTAGTGGTTAATACCTACCAAAAGTGATCCAAGAAATGACAACTAGTAAACTGGCGACAGACTCACTGATGTGTGTGGGGAGTGAAGGCTAGCCTTCTGGTCCGATATCACAGAAGAGCTACTGTAGCACAAATTGCACAACAAGTTAATGCTGGCTATGATAGAAAGGTGTCAGAACACACAGTGCATCGCAGTTTGCTGCATATGCGGCTGTGTAGCCACAGACCTGTCAGAGTGCCCATGCTGACCACTGTACATTGCTGAGAGTGCCTACAATAGACACATGTCACAACTGGATCATGGATCAGTGGAAGAAAATGGCCTGGTCTGATGAATCACTTTTTCTTTTACATCATGTGGATGGCCAGGTACGTGTCCATCATTTACCTGGGTAAGAGATGGCACCAGTGTGCACTGTGGAAAAAAGGCAAGCCAGTGGAAGCAAGTGATGCTCTGGACAATGTTCTGCTGGGAAACCTTGGGTCCTGGCATTCATGTGGATTTTACTTCGACACATACCACCTACCTAAACATAGCTGCAGATCAGGTACACTCCTTCACAGCAAAGGTAATCCCTTATGGCAGTGGCCTCTCTCAGCAGGATAATGTGGCCCGACACACTGGCAAAAATGTTCAGGAATGGTTTAAGGAACATAACAAAAAATTCAAGGTGGTGACTTGGCCTTCAAATTCCCTAGATCTCAATCTCATCGAGCATCTGTTGGTTGTGCTGGAAAGACCGAGCCATGCTGGCCCCATATCACAATTTACAGGGTTTAAAGTATCTGCTCATGGACTCCCTGCCTCGACATGTCAGAGCTGTTTTGGTGGCACAAGGGGGACTTACACAATATTCGTCAGATGGTTTTAATGTTATGGCTTATGAGTGTACAGTATAGTGGTAAACTTTTATTGGTGAGGATATGCAGTACAAATTTACATATATACACAAAGCAATGGAGCTCATGCCCAATTCAGCATGGACCCGATAGCTTGGGGAAGTGTAAAAACCAACCGCAATACAGGTCACAGAAATTTAAGCTGACTCTTATTATTCATAATAATTTAAAGTAGATGGGTGTATTATTTCATATAGCTTACACATTATACACCTGATGTGTTGATATTGAAGTTCACCAGCTGTAAACAATGACAATCAGTTTGCACTGCACAGAAAAGGACAGTATGTAAAACTATAGTGCCTAATATGGACCAAACTCTAATGAACAAAGATACAGACCTCAGGTGGGAAGCCGCATTCTTCCATAGGCAATGCTAATGAAGGTGTGTGGATTCATATGTGTGCCATGCAGATCTCCAAATATACACAAATGCAGGCTATAAGGAGGCGTATCTATGCTTTGATATAGGGAGGTGCAAGTCTGCGCTGATGAAATAGACTCATATGCTGCCTGTACAAAGGCGAGCACAACTCATGTGTATTTTATGTGCAAAAGATGTATACGCTTTGTTTGCAAGACCGTTTATTGTGCGTTACTTATATTTTACTTCTCACTCTGCATCAACCTCAATGTGCATATTATACAATAATATATCAACATTACTGATATTCAGACTTAAATAGTGTTTAGAAAGGCTAAGAGAATATACCATAAGCTCTTAACTAGTCTTATAATAATTGATAAAAGAAAAACATTGTTTGATGCAAAAGATCTAACAGATTTATGAACACCTGGTCTTGGTTTACAAAACATATTTATTTTACTGCTGAAAGTTTGTGACCTTAGCAGTTGTGAACACACAAATATGTTGTTGGGTTTAATAAACGGATGCCCCTAATATTAAAGGCACGTGACATTCTGCATTTGCTGACTTAAGGGTAGCCAAGGAAATGTAAATAAAAAGCAAACATGATCTTGTCTTGTTTCATCAGCTGCAATAAATACACATGCCTGGATTTTGTAAGAAAACAAAGAATAGTTTTCTCTTTGCTACTATTATGTGACCACACAAACCTAAAACAGTGCGGTGGTTGGTGTGAAATATTTATATTGTTTAATCATCATTATTTTACATTGTGTCCTTGATTCTCTAGATAGGCTGCACTATGGGTCTGATTCAGCTTGGATCACAGTTGCTAATATGCAAGCAATGGGCCAATCGTTGCGTTCTGCGCATGCGTATGCATTGCATTGCACATGTGCGAGCCGGCCACTGCGATCGGAACTGCAGTGACTGCACAGACCCATCGCAGAGTGATTGACAGGAAGTGCCGTTTGTGGGTGGTGACGGGGGGTGGTCGTGGAAATGCAGGCGTGCCACGGTATTTGAACGCCGTTGCATGGGCGTGCATAAATTGTCCACTACGATGCCCTATGCAGAGTGAGGTCTCATAGCGCACTGAACGTAGCAATTTCTGAGTAAAGTCAGAGCTTGTGTAAGTGTGCATGAGGCTGCGATGGTACTCGATTTTACTGATGGTTTTGCAGTCTTACTAAACATTACGGATGTGTGTAAGGTAAAGTGGGCGTCCTTGTGTAGTGCTGCGGCAGCATAGCGATCGCAGTGAATTAGCATACTATCACAGTTGAACTGCGTGCATAATCGCTATTGCATTCGCAGTTGCGATTGGTAGTGAATCAGGCCCTATGAGCCCGATTCAGAGATTATACTGTTTACGGAGTTGTACGATTATTAGTAATTGACAGTCAGGGAGAGTTTGTGGTAAGTAATGGGGAGTGTATGCAAAGTTGCGATCTCGTACGCAAGAAATATGGCGTTGGCATCTCAGTTCCCACGGTCATTGTTTGGGGCCATAGACTCGGGACTGCAATAACTGAATGATCTGTGACCGATGCTGCATCTTTGTATGCCGATGCTGCTGCATTTTACGCAGATGCCCGGATTTGCAAAGCCGCAAGTGGGCGTCTCAATACATTTCCCGGCGGCTGCAACTTTTGCCTACTTTCGCTTCGCAGCTGCATACACAGACACACTGTGCCAGCATTAGCGTACAACTCCGAATCAGGCTCTATGGGCCTGATTCAGAGCTGCTCGTAAGCGGCCACTCGTTTGCTCCAAGCGATGTTTGCCCAACTGCGCATGCGTACGGATCGTTATACGCATGCGTGAACCAGTCAGTGCGGTCGAAATTCATGTGCTCGCAAAATAGCGAATGCCTGATAATTTGAGTGACAGAATGAGGCGTATGTGGGTGGTAACAGGGGAAGGTGCTTGAAAACGGGGAGTGGAGATCAGAACGCAGGCGTGCTTAATGGTCAAAACGGGAGTTTTATGGTGTGCATAATTAATACAGCAGCGTCATTGACCATGTCACTGGGTTATTTTATAGCCAGAACTGCTCGCAAGATTGTGGTAGGAAAAACAAACCACAAGAATAGCGAGCAGTTCATACCCTGGTCGATGTACTCGATTAATCTAATAAATAGCGGACATGATGTAGGATGCGAGCGGCCAGGGGGCGTATTGATCCAAAAAACGACCGTATGTTTTGTTCGCTCGTTCAGACCTAGAGGCGTGAACAGACCGCAAAGAGCGAACGGTTCATTTGAATAGCCACCCCTATTTTCTGGACGAGCGAGCGCTAATTGCGTCCGGCTCTGAATCAGGCCCAATGTGTATAGAAGAGAGGATTTGTAATTACAATAAAATAGTACTATTCACGTCTATGAATTTTGCATTTATGTAAATAAGTAATATAATCAATACATGGAGCATTCAAACTTTAAAAGGTTTATTCACTTTGGTCAAATACCTATTGCCTCATTAGTAAGTGCACCATGTGGGTCTGAATCACAGTTAGAAGCAAATAATAAATAGGAGCAAATTGCTCCTGGATAAATCGTGTGGCAGTACAAGGCATGCAACTGCATTACATTCTTTCTTTTGTTTTCATTTTTTGTATGCAGTGAAAATACTGGCTGCTTCTGCATGTAGCAAACAGATACAGGGCAGCTTTGTTTTTACATTGAAGTTTAAAATTAAGCTAGGACACACCCATTCCCAACTATAAAGGCTTTGCTAAGGTGCAAATTGTTCATTTTTTAATTGCTCCTAATCAGAGGCGTTTTAAGAGAGGAGAGGGCCCGTGTGCAGACTCAGTGCAGGCCCCTTCCTCTCTGGCATGGTGCCAGAATCTACTGTGTGTGCGCGGGTCTCCAGGAAAATGGTTCCCATGCCTCATTCCTGGGGACATCTCTACTGCGTATGCGCAAGTCAGCAGGAAAATGGCCGCCACCATGTTGTCTGTGATTTTTGCTGCTTTGCAGACTGCGGAGAGGTAAGTATAATTATATATGGGTGCAGGGTGTGCTGTGGGGGCCCACCTGGACCCAGGGGTTTGTGTGGACCGCACACCCTGCACCCATTATAGATACGTCATTGCTCCTAACTCTGACCGGGAAGCAATCGGGAAGCCGACTGCCTAAATACCGGCAGCCGGCTTCCCGACTGTCTTATCCCGGCATGGGTGAAATGCCGGACGTCTAGATGTAGACGCCCACATTTCCCCGACGCCGTAGTGATGCCGGGCGCCGCGAGCGGACAGCCACAGGGGGGAGGGTTAGGTTTAGGGCTCCTGGGGGGGACTTAGGGTTAGGCACCCCCCCGGGAGGGTTAGGGTGAGGCTAGGGGGAGGGAGGGTTAGGGTTAGGCACCCCCAGGGGGGACTTAGGGTTAGGCACCCCCCCCGGGGGACTTAGGTTTAGGCAGCGGGGAAGGGGGTGGTTAGGATTAGGCACTTAGAGGGGTAGTTAGGGTTAGGCACCCCTAAGGAGGGTTAGGGTTAGGGGTGCCTGTCGGGGCTGTCAGGCTTCCGCTGCTTCAAACTCTGCTCCTGTCGGGCTGCCGCTGATGGGAATCGAACTGCCGGTCGTGCGGCCGGCGGTATATCATACCCATTCCCTCTGACCCTCTGACCATGTCTAGCTATTTCAAATGAGTAAATCATCTGGATAGCCGTTCAATTTGAGCTCCATTAATAAACTGATGAATGAGGTGGACAATAAGAAAGTGTTTTTTCTGCTTTGTTGATTTTGGGTGTAGTTTCCACAGCTGAGTCAGGTCCTCATTTACAAAAAACAAAACAGTTAAACCACAGAGCTAAACTCTCTCTTGAATTTGCACCAATCCAAGGATTTGGCCAAAAGAGTGTGTTCATCAAAGTGTGGAGGATATGGGCAGGTCCTCCTAGCTTTCCCAAGTGAGATTTCAGGTTGCAGAGGGAGAATATTGAACTGAGATAAGGTGTGAGGAGAGTGTACATGTTTAGGGGCATTATTTGCTATGAGGAGTAATGTATGATTGCCACTGCAGCAAAGACTTCACTGTTGCACCAACTCTGAGCTGGTTGAGATCGAGTTTCATTCTTTTTTTTTTTTATGAAAAAAAATCCCCATATATTAGCGCTAACCAGCTCCAAATGAATCCCATAGGGACTGTTCAATCAAGTAAAAGGATTCTCTTCTTAGCTTATGTGATGCCCCCTGAGAAGTAAACAACTGTCAGGCCTGTTTTAATAGTTAAACTGTATGGCGACATTAGAGGGAGGGTGTGTTAGTTGGGTAGGTGCTTACAAAGTGTGGTACTGAGCTATTTGAGTAAAGCTTTAGCATTTGGACTTTTTTTTTTTTAGTCTAATGCACCTGTGACTCTTACTTATGATTGCTGTGTATGTCTGAGTTCAGTCTGTTATAATTACTGCTTAAATAAATGCTGTGGATACTCAAGTGTCTCTGCGTTTGGAGAGGGACACTCTTGAATGAAGAGAGACCGGTGATGCTGTGAAGAGTAAAGAACCAGTGCAGGGCACCTAGTGCATGAATGCTCTCTATATTGGCACTCTATGGTTCAAGACTGCACTAGATACTCCTCCAAGTCTAGCCCAAGAACTGGGAATTGAAGCCGGTACCTTGCGATCATCTCATCAATATGAGTTAGACTGGCATCCATGCATTTCATTGCTTGTAATCGTATACCAGTATGCTTGCAGTGCCTGCTTCACTGTTACTAAATCTACATGAGCAGGAGGTAATGTCTAAGGCTCAGGAGCCAGACAAGAAATAATTTGAGCTGCAGTGACATGGTTGACCTAAGGGTTCTATAAGGTAGAAATTAAGGGTGATAACATTTACTTATTACAGGACCTAGTGACACCAGAAGAGATCTCACTGCTGTGCCTCAACCAATGAGATATCATCCAATTTGACCACTTATTTGTTTAGCCCAATTGGACACTGGTGGCTCACTGTTTGGGACAATTTGTGGCGTGCTTTAGTCTTAAATAAATATTCCACAAAGGCTATAAAGTTTTTCCTGAACTCAAGAAACTAAAGGAAAACTTGAATCATATTTTACTACTAAGCAAAAGATACTCTGGTTTCTCAGTAACTGGTATTGTTGTTCTGCAGAACAATAGCTATCTTGCCATGTGATGCTTTAACTTTTCATAGCTGGGTTCTTAAGTGACTGTGTATCAATGTTCTGGGACCGCAACAATCAGTGAACTATTGTTGTGGGATCACTACATAGTTCCCAATAGCATTTATTGACAATGGTTTGGACCTTCATGTTGTGCCAGAGTACTGTAACCCCCCAAAAATGAACCTATCAAAAATCAATTTTATACAGTAAAACTACAGTAGGATTGTATTCTAATGTCAGTTTACAGTTACAAGTAGCAGTATATCAGGTGATCATATGCAGTTTCTATGAGCTTTTAATGTTTGCAGTATACAGCAAATGTTATCTAGGGACTACTGATAAATACTCCTTGGTAAGTTCTCAGGACTTATATAATATATATAGATGGATATTATGTTACTCATGAGACAAGTGAGGAGTTAATTATTTTGTTCACTTCAGAAAGCAAAGAGCAAGTCCAAAGATCTCCCAGTGAGGTGGTTTTATGTGTTCTCAACTCATTCTCCCCTTCTAGCTCTATCATAAATGGTCTCATATATATGGAAGAACATATTAACAAGGGTTTTGATTTTTTTTTCTTGGTATTCATGTGGTGTAGTATATAAAAGGCTTTTAATATCTTTATAGGATTAACAATATTTTAGCTAATGAGTAGCTTGGGTTGTTTAGACTTTTCTTCTGTCTCCAGATAGACTGATAACCAAACTTCAATAAACAATGGAATGGCTCAGTTGGTTTCTTGCAATTAAAGTTAAAGGGGTGGATAGAGGCTGGGAATCTTTGAGCTTGATCCCAAAACAAGAAAGGAAATTCAATTTTACAAGAAAAATTAAAATCAGAAACATGGGTAATGAAAATTTTACATTTGAAAAACCTTGCCTGAGCAATAGGGAGATGGAATGGTTAGTTCTGTTAACATTTCAGTTGCCTTAATATATATAGTGACCTTGTAGAAAAACTTTCTAGAAAAAAAAAACGTAAATGAAAAAAAGCTGGTTTTGTGCACAATTGATGAAATATTACGGCCTCATTTTCAGCTCTCTAAAAGTTTTTCTTTTTCATAACCTTAGTTACTATATTGCCCAATATTTGTCCAAAGAAATTTCTGCTGCTGTCAACATATCCTTGACTCCTTGACAGCCTTAGTTATGGAACATTTATTAGACGAAAGAATGAAAAATGTTCTCATATTAATTAGTGCCCTTTGGAGAACTTTTATTAAAAAATAAACAACACAAATAGGTCAAGGCATTTTTTTTCTCTCCGTACTCCTCATTGATAAGATAGTGCCTTGTGAAACAGGTGGGTGTGATATGTTGACATGCAGAATGTTAATATTCAATATGTTGACACCATAATGTTGACATGTTCAAAATGTCGACATCCACATAATGTCAACAGCACTATTTTAGCTTAAATGTAACTCTAATTCTAATTGCAGCCTAAATCTAATTGCAGACTAACCCTCACCCTTGTTGATGCCAAAGTATAGCCCAAATTGCATGTTACCGCCGATATTCACAATATTAACATTTTCAACATGTCGTCATTGACATTGTAGGTGTTGACATGTTATCTGTTGATATTTTAAACATGTTGACATCCTGAATGTTGACATTCAGAAAATGTCGAGATTCTAGTGTTGACATTCTGAAGTTTGACATATTGGGGTCTATTAATGAGGCAGAGAAGAGCCCTGTTTAGCTGAAATCAGGGCTCTTCTCTGCTTTGTGCTATTCATGGAGCAAGTTTACCATGGAGAAGTGTATTACTTCTCCAGTGGTGTACCCGATCCATGCCTGCATCGCACCACCATACTTTTGATTGGTGTGTGCGATTCATGAATGAACAGAAAGCTCAGCTTTCCGTTCTTCTCCTGTGGTACAGATTCACCATCTGAGGATGGCGTAATCTGTACCACAAGCCGAACAGAGCATACGTCCATGCTCTCTGCCCGGCACCCGGCGCTGGCTCTGCCCCCTTCTCCCAGCATCCATTGCAGCAGGTCTGATGTGACCTGCTGCTCTTGGACGCCAGCGCATGTGCAGTGAGAAGCGGGCATATTGAGCTCCCGATATGTCTGTCTTCTCACTGCGTACAGGGAGCCGGACACTGCAGGAAGATGCCGGACAGGTAAGTGTGCATGAATGGCTACTAAATTTCACTATATATTGCATTGATATGATGCGATATATAATAATATCTTTTAGTAGCCACCATGTTCTACATGAATAGACCCATTTGACTGGAACCAATTGAGAAATTATTTCTCTCCCTCCCTCCCTCCCTCGCTCCCTCCCTCCCTCGCTTCCTCCCTCTTTCTCTCCCTCTATCACTCTCTTCCTTTCTCTCTCCCACTCTCCTTGGAATAGTTCCTTGTGTTACTGGTTTTAGAATTTATGTATATGGTGTTGGGTAATGTTAAAAGTTTTACAATAGAAAATGCCAAAGTAGTAGGAAACATTGTATATTTTATGGTCTCTATTACATTAATGTAGAGTAACTCATAGCATACACAAGCACTGCAAGATACTGTTAATAACAATATTAATTGCCGAAAATAAAATCTGAAAGCTGAAAACACATTTGATGATTATGATGAAAATCTGCTAGCACAGGAGACAGATAGGTTACATAGCCACCAGTGTGATATAATAAAAAAAATTACGTTTCATAATTAGCATTTGACTGATGTATCCCTCATCACTTGATGTGTCATATTTTAAAAACATAAATTAGCTATTTGTATTTTGTCAGTTCAAATTAGGGGTGAGCTGGTTCGGTTTTACTCGGTTTTACCCGGATCTTTTTATTGGCTATCGCCGAACATGTGTTTTGGATAGCGAATAAAATCGAGCCAAATTTGTGGTAAAGTGGCGATAAGAACCGAGTAAAACCGAGTAAAACCGAACCCGCTCACCCCTAGTTCAAATACAAAATGTATTATACTGTAGGTGGAATAGTCTTGTGATCTCTAGCACTGTATGATTTAAATCATACAGGTTCAGTAATATATGAGTAGCAAAAATGTCAGTTTATTTAATGGAGATAACAAGACTGTTGAGAGTGGGGGTCAGTCTGGTCAAGGTGTACAGGGCCTTAACTATGTGTAAGAGATGTGATGGGGTGTATTGAGCTGTGTGTATAATGGATGATATAGCAGATGGTTTGAAAGAGTATCTTATTGCATATGCAGGAAATAGTGTAATTAACTATAATACTATAATTTTCATAGGAAAGTATCATACATAGTAGCATCCTTTCTAAGCTTGGCCTTGTCACCATTCTCATTAGTATATAGCAATCCACAGGGCATTTGTTCTATATGCCAATGATAATGAACTGGGATATACCTCCTGCACATGGTCGATACATTTACTGGACTTTTAGGAGCTGATGCATTTTATATTAAAACTTTAGGTCTAAAATGTACCAGAAAAAAAGAATAAGCTTGCAGAGCAGGCATCTATGTCTACAATGCTCACATATGTCCCAGTTTTAAGTCAGGGTTTCTAGTAGCAGATCCAATGAAAATTAGTAAATGAAATATATATTTTATTTTTTTAAGGAAGAAAACAATGATTTACTTTACTATGAAAACATTTCTTATCTGAATTGCTCTGGACTATCGGCAATCTTAGATGGTGATAGTTATTGGAGCAGAGGACAGTGGCAGTTCTACTACTAGTGCTATCCTTCTTAAATTTCTGAAGTCTAGCTTCTTCATGCACAGCAAGGGGAAGCTATTACCGAAGAGGGCCACCACCCGCTATGCTCAGTGTTAGCCACTGTTGGCGGCAGGCCCTTGATAAATAGCAAAAAACACTTATTTCCATGAAAATTCCCAGCTCTCCATGGCATCATCTTATCCAGAAACAGCAAATACGTGCCCTTAGGTCATTTGCAGTATCTCACTTGCACATATCTATTTGACTTACTGGACCAGTGGACAACATTCTATTTATGAAAACATTGATTTATGTATCCAATGACAAATATCCATTATAACAATAGGACTGATACTTTGTTTTGACAAATTTACCTCATATAAAAATTAGAGATGTGCGTGGACCACTGTGTGTTAGTTTTGGCAAAACTATTCTCAAATGTTATGGTTTAGGCAAAACCACCAGCAAGTGTTTTTGGTTCTTTTCTTTTTTGATTTCCCTTAAAACTAATAAAAAAAAACAGCGAATATCATGTAATTGGAAATTGTTTACATGCAAACTAAAACCTGAGATGCGGTTTTAAATCCAAGTTTCAAACTTTCAGCAGACCTGAGAATGTACTTGGTTCTACTGGGAACCCCAAAAATGATCTGACCTAGGACTCGATTTGACTCTAACTATTGAATATTTAAATACTTGGAGGATGGTCTGAGTCTGAATGTGAAAGGTAAATATATACACTGTATATGTCATTTTCTAGCAGAATAGAGAAATATCCAGGCCTCTGACTCACCAAGTAATGACGTCTGAAATTCTTTAACCAATTAGCTAAAATGGAAAAAGTATATAATTCAGCTATAAAACATCCTACTTTGAATGAGTGCTCAGCTCAATGGCACATTTAACACTTATCTCATTGTACTGAAGGCACTAGATTTGCAGCTTCTTTTTGTACTGTGTTTGGAAATATTCTAAGATTAAGCATGTTTTTTTGGTGGTTTTATGTGCAGTTTGTAAATTGTGAGTTTTAACAAAGGTGAAAGGACACATGCTCGCAAACACAAAAAATCTAAACCTGTTATCCAGATTTTATAAATGGGACATATACAAACCACATGATGTATTATACTCCAGTTTGCAAAACCGGGTGGTAAATGTCTGCTATGAAATATAAAAAAGAAATAGACATGGACCACACATGTGAGGTTCTCAAACTGCAGCTACCTGTCACAGTTGGTGCTAGTGAGTTACCTGTATCAGGTGATGAACTGGAATCACTGGAGGCCGGCTGGACTGGAACCATGGGTAACATGAATAGCTCTTTTAATATAAGAAGTGGGTAGCAGTGAGAACTGCCTTTGGTGATGAGTGACTAGGAACTGCAAACTTGAGACGTTGGAATGAGACCAGAAGGAACTTGGAGGGACTGGACTGGGACCGGCAGGTAGGCTGACTGAGCTGGTCGGGGTACCAGTAGATGAGCTTGCAGGTGGATGGTAGCACGGAAGCTACTTGGTGCAGCTAATGAGCCGTGAGGTGAGTGGACTTGGAGGAACCGGACTGGGACCGGCAGGAAGGCTGACTGAGCTGGTCGGGTTACTAGAAGATGGGCTTGCAGATGGATGGTAGCGTGGAAGCTACTTGTTGTGGCTTGGGAAGCCGTGGGTAAATGTTAGTAGCTGGGTGGCTACGTGGAGCGGGTGGATAGCTGTGGGTAGACGCTGGTAGCTGGGTGGCTACGTGGAGTGGCTGGATAGCCGTGGGTAGACGCTGGTAGCTGGGTAGCTACGTGGAGTGGCTGGATAGCTGTGGGTAGACGCTGGTAGCTGGGTGGCTACGTGGAGTGGCTGGATAGCCGTGGGTAGACACTGGTAGCTGGGTAGCTACGTGGTATGGCCTGGGAGCCATGGGTGAGAGATGGTAGCGTGTAAGCTACTTGGTGCGGCCTGGGAGCCATGTGGAGAAGCTGGTAGCGTGGAAGCTACTTGGTGCGGCCTGGGAACCATGTAGAGAAGCTGGTAGCATGGAAGCTACTTGGAGTGGCCTGGGAGCCGTAGGTGAGAGATGGTAGCATGGAAGCTACTTGGTGCGGCCTGGGAGCCGTGGGTGAGAGATGGTAACATGGAAGCTACTTGGTGTGGCCTGGGAGCCGTGTAGAGAAGCTGGTCATGTGGAAGCTACTTGGTGCGGCCTGGGAGCCGTGTAGAGAAGCTGGTAGCATGGAAGCTACTTGGAGCGGCCTGGGAGCCGTAGGTGAGTGATGGTAGCGTGGAAGCTACTTGTTGCGGCCTGGGAGCCGTGGGTGAGAGATGGTAATGTGGAAGCTACTTGGTGCGGCCTGGGAGCCGTGGGTGAGAGATGGTAACGTGGAAGCTACTTGGAGCGGCCTGGGAGCCATAGGTGAGAGGCTGGTAGCGTGGATAGCTGAACACAGCAGGATTACTGATAGCACTGGTCTAGGAACCAGCAGGAGCCTGGGACATACTGGTACTCAGAGCTACAGCTATAGCATAATTTGTACACCACGGAATGTAACAACATGTTCAAGCCCTGAGTGCTATTAGAGGAGGATCTATGTACCTAGAGTCTGGAAGCGATTGGTGGATACAGACAGGTGGTCTGGCAGTGGCATTCTGAGTGGAGCAAGGCACAACATGCAGAGGGAGTAATAATCTCTGCAGCCCTTGAGAATCAGGACCACACCTGTGATTCCAATTAAGACTAGCAATGCTCACAGACAGAGCAGGGTCCAGGTGTTTAATCAGTGTGGGGGGAGAGCAGTCTGCACACACAGAGATGTTACAGCCAGCATGATTCAGCCAGAGCAGATGTCCAAGGAGAATTACAAACACAGATCCATGGAGCAGCTGGCAGAGGTTAGTCACAAAAGGTAAAAACTAGCCAGGTTTGTGACACTACCTTACCTGTCTGGACAAGAAATTATATAAATTATTAAAATTAAATATAAATTTGGGCCTTTCCTTTTAGACAAGACCAGTGCTTGGTGCTTATTCGTTAGGACACAGCACCTTGAGATGACTGGCCCAATGTTGAGAAGCACCAGCCTGGCGGATAACGGAATAATTATGTTAAAATATAGTGCAAGCAGAAGTACTTGTGGCTGTTGCGCAATACATCAACAAGGCCATTGCTATGGAACTAGTGTTTGTCTTTAGCAGAGTGGGAATTTCTAAGGATCAGGGTACTTCATTTACGTCAAGAATCATGAAAGAGTTGATTGTTACTCAGCTAAGTAACCTCTGTGTATCACCCTCAGGCTGATGGTTTAGTGAAGAGGTTTAACAAAACTTTAAAGAATATGCTAAAGAAAGTGTTGGATAAAGACGGGAAAAATTTGATACCCTATTTCTTGCTTACAATTAGATAAGTTCAGCAATCTTCCACAGGGCTCTCGTCTTTTGATTTGCTGTTTTGGAGACACCCATGCTGGATATTGGAAAAGAGATATGGAAGGGCTAACCCAGTCCTTATAAAACGGTTATTAAAAATGTTTCTCAGATGCAGGAAAGAATACCTGCAATGATGTCAATAGTGAGAGTGCCTTGGAACAGGCCCAACAGGCACAACAAAGGGTGTACAATCATAGTGCACAATTATGTACATTTGATCCTTTGGATAGAGTGCTTATTTTGGTTCCCATGGTAGAAAGTAAATTTTTAGCAAAGTTGCAAGGACCATTTGATAGCATAGAAAAAGTGGGTGAGGTTAAATATGACGTGTACAATACTGGGAAAAGAAACCACCCCAGTCCCTCCAGCAACATTAGTAATTTCGTAACCCAAAGTAACAATAGCCAAAACCCTTTCAACTATTCAATGGCATGAGACTAAATATTTTCTTATTAGAAATAGTTTTGTTTTCTGACATAACTGTTAAAAAACAGTCATTAAACATGACATAATAACTGAACCAGGGGTTAAGGTTAACCTGAAGCACTATGGAATGGGAGACAGTGTCTAAAGAAATATAAAAAATGTTGGAATTGAATATTCTTTATCTGACTCTTCAATTATATCTAAGAATACCTGCAGTGATGCCAATAGTGAGAGTGCCATGGAACAGGCCCAACAGGTACAACAAAGGGTGTACAATCGTAATGCACAATTATGTACATTTGATCCTTTGGATAGAGTACTTATTTTGGTTCCCATGGTAGAAAGTAAATTTTTGGCAAAGTTGCAAGGACCATTTGATAGCATAGGAAAAGTGGGTAAGGTTAAATATGACGATACGACATATACAATACTGGGAAAAGAAACCACCCCAGTCCCTCCAGCAACATTAGTAATTTCGTAACCCAAAGTAACAATAGCCAAAACCCTTTCAACTATTCAACGGCATGAGACTAAATAATTTTTTATTAGAGATAGAGTTTTGTTTTCTGACATAACTGTTAAAAAACAGTCATTAAACATGACATAATAACTGAACCAGGGGTTAAGGTTAACCTGAAGCCCTATGGAATGGAAGACAGTGTCTAAAAAAATGTAAAAAATGTTGGAATTGAATATTCTTTATCTGACTCTTCAGTTATATCTAAGTCCCATTGGACTCATTCTGAAACTCACCTGGACACTTTTGCAATGATTTCCTTAAATTATATAGTGTGTCTAAGTTTGTTGACTAGCCAAAGCCTCATGTTGATTATCTAATTGAAAGGCTGGGAACAGTAAGTTCTTAACCACTCTAGACTTAACCAAAGGTTACTGTCAAGTGCCAGTGAGAGTTGGTGCAAAAGAAAAGACAGTTTTTTCTGCATTGAAAAGTCTGTTCCAATACAAATTGTTGCCATTTGGGTTACATGAGCACTCACCTTCTTATATATAATAAGAAATTATATTATAAGTCCCAATAGACTATATGCTGCTGCTCATCTTGATGATGTAGTCATCTATAGTCTTTATTGGTAGACTCACTTACCCAGGGTATAAGTAGTGTTGGACACCATCAGTGAGGCAGGATTGTCAGCCAATCCAAAAAAAGTGTGGCTTAGGGATAAAAGATGTGAAGTATATTGGATACACCATAGCCAATAGCTTGTTAAAGTAATAAAATTGAGGTAATACATATTTAGCCACAACCACTAAATAAGAAACAGGTAAGAGCTTTCACAGACAGTGGCGAAATTTACCTAGGGGCTGCAGGACTTGCAGCCTTTCCAGTAGAATCCACTGCCCCCAGTGAGCCAATCCGTGTGCACTGACTACACTGGAAGTGACTTCCCATGGGAAGCACTATCTGCTAATCACACACAGAACAGGCAATCCCAGGGGGTGGTGTTTTCTTCCCCTAAGACTGCCAGTCCAGAACGTGATAAACAAAGAGCACTTCCAATGGGAAGCTACTCTCCTCTCTTGCCGTCAGCCTTACCCGGTTCCTAGGTGCTGCAGCTGATGCAATCCCTAGAAGCCAGGCTTGTGCACATGCATCAGTCTGCCAGTGTTTGTGTACTGTCCTGGTGCCTGCCAGATTCATTTGCGCATGCACAATAGACCTGGCAGGTGGTGAGAACACTGGGCACTGCAGTCTGCAGTGCCCAGTGCAGTCTGGGACTGGAAAGCAGCACTGCATGCAGCCCCATCATATAGCAAAATAAGAGCTCCCACTGATCACAGGGAATTATAGTAGCTTTATACCCAACTTTGCCTCCATTGCTGTCCCTTTGACTGACCTTACCAAGGGTAAATAATCAGTTATGGTTAAGTAGAATGCTAATGCAGAAGGCATTTCAGGCATTGAATGTAGTGTTGTACATCTGTCAGGACTGTGACTATTTCAGTACATAAAGATAAACTACATTTGCCAAAGTTCCATTGTGGTCATTGGAGGAGCTATCCTGGTTACTGGCGTTCTTCACATACAGGGGATAGAGAGTTAAAATGATCATCTGTCTCAAAGGTGTTGTCAGGTTGTGGGATTTCTGATTGCTTATTATTTTAAACTTGATTCCCTTTGGGTCACATGTTCTGATCTTCTTATGGATCACAGACCTCTAGTATAAAGCCTGTTACTAACTGTGTCTCACTGTCTGTGCAACATTACTTTCAGGTCTTTCTTGGACTCCTGTCAGATCCCTGCTTTGCCTGTGGCTTGCTGTGGACTTTGCTATATTCCTACCTGTGTTCCAGTTAAACTTCTGATACTG
This sequence comes from Taudactylus pleione, assembly GCA_031769625.1. Taxonomy (NCBI): domain Eukaryota; kingdom Metazoa; phylum Chordata; class Amphibia; order Anura; family Myobatrachidae; genus Taudactylus; species Taudactylus pleione. The sequence goes on from JAUIMM010000116.1 coordinate 11,046,070, forward strand.
GTTACCAGCCGCACTACAGAGCTCAGCATTGCCATTGCCTAAGTATTGTTATTCTGATCCATTGTTGTGGTTGCATCCCCTGCTGGATTATTTACTTTGCCTGTTGTCTTCTACTTCCATGGACATTGAACTTACCTTTACTACAGTTGTCAACTGCACCGTTACAGTTATCGTCGCCGGACCCTTCGTGCATCACGGGGCTCAACCCCGCTCCAGATCCCCATCACGCCGCAGGGCTCAACCCTGCTCCGGACCCTCACTACATCGCGGGGCTCAACCCCGCTCCGGATCCTTGTCACGCTGCAGGGCTCAACCCTGCTCTGGAGCTTCACCACATTGCAGGGCTCAACCCTGTCCCGGATCTTCACTACACCACAGGGCTCAACCCTGCTCCAGATCTTCACTCCATCATAGGGCTCAACCCTGCTCCGGATCTTCACTGCATTGCAGGGCTCAACCCTGTCAAGGATCTTCATTGCATCACAGGGCTCAACCCTGTTTCGACCTTTAGTACATCACAGGGATCAACCCTGTCCTGGATTTTCACCATGTCTCAGGGCTCAACCCTGTTCTGGATCATCACTACATTGCAGGGCTCAACCCTGTTCTGGGTTTTCATCACACTACAGGGCTCAACCCTAGTAAGGTCCATTATACCATCCTGAGGTCTTAGCCTCATATTGGACTCAGGGTTCCCTACCACATGAGTATCAGAGACTTTATTTACATATAGGGGTTTACTCCTATATTGATTACTGCATATCTGAACTTCTGTGTTGTGGAGACTTTATGTGAAACGTTGCTATATATTTTGCCTGTGAATAAATTCTATTTACTTTTATTCCGTGTTACTGATATTTCATGAAAAGGTAATTCCTAAAAACCACCTCAGTTTATAGTGCCCAGTAGGCCTGACTCCTTCCAGGAGTCTCAAGTGTCGGCAGCCGTGTCAACACCCAACCAGTTTTGATGACACCTAACTTTAACAATGAATTTGTCGTATAGACAGATGCATCAGATGTAGGGATAGGATCTGTGTTGTTCAAAGCAAAGATGGTAAAGGGTATTGTCATATTTATTTAAGTAGGAAATTGAATATACATGAGAGAATTATGCAAAATAAGCATTGGTAATTGGGTGGGCATTAGAAACACCAAGGTACTACCTTTTGGGGGAAAAATTTAGGCTGATTTACAGTTCATGGTTTGTTGAGGTGGATGGCTCAGAGTAAAGAGACCAATGGGAGAATAACTAGATGGTTGTTACTTGTTAGCATTGCAAAATATTAAATTTTAGTAGAGTTTAGGCTGGGAAGCCAACTGGCAATGCAGATGCTTTGTACCATATTTTTTGTTTACGGGCCACAGGTGTTATGTCCCACAGATTGAAACAGGAGGAGAGAATACTGTATGTGACAAAATACTAGAAAGGTTGCCAAAATGAGATATAGATGCCCTAGAGCTTCAGCCTTTGTCTGGTAGACAGAGGCTGATTAGTAGCCTTGATTGCCAGACCACCTGTGAGAGGCTGATAAAGGGTGTGTCAGTTTCTGTAGTCAGTCGCTTACTGCCTGGGTAACAGGTCAGAGCCTTGTTGAGAGACACTGTGATTACTCATTGTAAGTGTTTTGCTAAAGGCTTCTGTTTTGTGAGACATTAGGTCCTTTCACTCAGATCATTTTCTTTAGGTAGAGCCAGACAGGCCAGGTTTTTCTTTTATGTTTTTTTTGAGTGTTGCTATGAAAACAAGGATGCTTGTTTTACTACTTGACTGCTGCATGACAAGTGCAAGAGTTTACCTCAGGAGACAGCAACCTTTTTTTAATCTTGCCCCTCTATAGTTAGCATATTTTCTCTCTTGCCCAGTAATGTCACTGAGATCTCAGGAGCTATTTACACAGGGGCCCATCCAAAATGGAGACTGACTGCATAGGCTATGCAAAAAAGTCTGCCACTAGGCTGCAAGAGGACCTTTAGCCCTTGTCTGGGAAATATCAAGGTATGAGTGACATGAAGTAGGGTGGAGCTAATCAGGAGCAGTGCTTGTCATCAAACAGTGGAGCAAAGCCTTTAAAAGGATCTGGTTTGGCGCCAAAGGGAGTTCCTGTATGAGAGTAGAGGAAGCGGAACCAGGAGGCTGACTGAAAGTATACAATCAGTCCTACCTAGGCGCGAGACTGCTGGAATGTAACCGCTGGTGAGCTGATAGACAGGGTTGCAAGCCCTACTGCATCTGGAGAGGGGGTTGATGTGAGAGACTTGAGATGATCAGACAGTGTGGAGAGCCATGCGGACCTGATCCCTTGGTTGAGCCAAGTTGTTTTTTTTGCAGCATTGAGCATTTTTAAGCTAGTCCCTAATCAAAGAGAGAGTCTCCCGTTCTTGGAAAATGCCAGGGATTTTGCTTCTTGCCAGAAAGTGGTAACTAACATTTGCATAAAATGCTCTTTTTATACAGTACAGATAAGTAATGCATCCATAGGAGTTCGTTCATCATATTAATTTTTGGGGCCAGACAGCCCCATAAAATTAAATATCCAACTCACTGTGAGTAGCAGCGATGAATACAAATTCACCAGAGCTATCCAACCTCCACTCGAGTGCGGAGACAGCTGTTCTGAAAATCAGCTGTCTCTGCGATCCGCTTCACTGCTACTTACATAGCAATGAAAGTTAGTGTGCCTGTGTTTCACGGAGGCGCAAAAAGCCCTGGTTTCCGGCTGAAGGGAAGGAGCGGGGTGTGGGAGCAAACACCATCAGAAAATGGCAAATGCTTCCACAGTCAAGCTCTGAAAATACAGCGGGCCATGTCCAGGGTGAAATGTAAGCACGCGCTATCAGTGATATCTCCTGCATTACCTTTATAATGAATAGCCCCAATCCTTAATTTCTATAAAAGTAGAAATTAAGTGATGACGAATAGACCCCACAGTGATATATATATATATATATATATATATATATGTATACGCAGTAATTTATCAGAAGAGAATTGTGGATTGTGATAGAGTACTTATTGCTATTTAAACACAACTCTGTGGACTGTGGGCCTGATACATTAACTGCAAAAGCGTATGCAGTTGGCTGATTGTTGCGTACTGCGCAAGTGTATGCATCACAAGCGCGCGAAGGCTACTCTGCGATTGCACTGTGATTATGCAGAGCACGGTAAGCTGTCATAGAGTGAGTGACAGGTAGTCAGTGTTTGGGAGTGTTGACAAGGGACTGGCTGGAGAAACATAGGCCTGCCTGTCCGTTTGAACGCCGTTACAAGGGCGTGCCTAAATTAGCCATTGCGACAGAATATGCAGCTTGAGTGCTTACTGCTTGCAATGAGATTAGAAATTTCTAAGTACGGTCAAGGCTGCTGTAATTCTGCATGAGGGCCGATGTTACTGATGTATACACAGGACTGCAAGGTATTACAGATGTGAGATAGCGGTAGTGGGAGGCGGTGGGCATCTCTGTGCTGGCAGTGCGACGCCATTATGATAGCATTCTTTAGCATATTTTCTCAGAAGACCTGCATGCGATTATGGAGCTGTGATCGTAATAGTGATACTTAATTAATCAGGCCCAGTGATATTATTTTTTCCAGTATTCAACATAGGAGAGAGATAAATCATTCTGTATGCTCCATCAGACATTTAATTTGAGAATGAGTCTGAACCTGTAACCATTACTATATGCACATCAACAATCATGGTACTCACCGACAGAACAAGCTTACAACACTAATAGATAATAGAGATGAGTGGGTTTGGATTTCAGATATCCGAACCCACCCGAACTTCGTAGATCAGAGTTGTATCCGAGCCGGCTCGGGATTTCCCGTCTGACTCAGATCTCAAAACGAGGCAAAACGTCATCATCCCGCTTTCGGATTCTTGCGGGTTTTGGATTGTATAAAAGGTCCCGTGATCGCCACCATATTTCATTCCGGCTGTGGAGAGTGAAGACAGAGGGGGCTGTAAATGTGCTGTTGCTGACGCTGTGCATAGGAGGGGCTGGCTACTGTTGTCATTGTCACTCAGGGGCTGGCTGCTTATGTCCATAGGGAACGAGGCTGGCTGTTGTTCTGTCCACTCCACAGGGGCTGGCTGTTGTCCTGTCTATAGGGGCTGGCTGGCTGTTGTCCTGTCTATGGGGGCTGGCTTGCTGTTGTCCATAGGGGCTGGCTGGCTGTGGTGCTGTGCTGTGTTGGTGCTCTGTCCATTAAGGGTGCTCTTCACCCCCAGTGTGAATTTTTTTTTTTATTTGTGTGTGTGCACGTTAGCAACACTTATCAGCAATGTAGGTGTGCAGGGGTGCTGCCTGTGTCATTTATCAAGGGGCTGCTGCCTCGTTTAGTGGTGCTTCACACTGGGGGGGACCAGTGTGAAAATATAAAAACAATTTTTTTGTGTGTGCATGTTAGCCACACTTATCTGCAACGTAGGTGCTCAATTATCAAGGGGCTGCTGCCTCCTTCAAGGGTGCTTCCCCCCCAGTGTGAAAAAAATCAAAACTATTTTTTGTGTGTGTGTGTTAGCCACACTTATCAGCAACACAGGTGTGCAGGGGTGCAGTGCTGCCTGTGTCTCATTTATCAAGGGGTGCTCCCCACCAGTGTGAAAAAAATTAAAACAATTTGTTGTGTGTGCATGTTAGCCACACTTATCAGCAACATAGGTGCACAGGGGTGCTGTGCTGCCTGTGTCATTTATTAAGGGTCTGCTGCATCATTCAGAGGTGCTTCCCTCGCAAAAGCCCCCCAAAAATTTATTAAATCAATCAATCTTTTATAATTTTTCATGTGCACGCGTTAGCCACATTTATTAGCAATGAAGCAGTGCAGGGTGCTGTCTGTGTTGTTTATCAAAAGGCTGCTGCCTCATTCGGGTTCTCTCCCTCTCAAGTGCCCCCCAAAAATTAATTAAATCATTCAATAATTAATTCAATTTTGTGTGTGTGTGCGCGTTAGCCACACTTGCTGGTGCCTCGTTCAGGTGCTCTCCCTTCCAAGTGCCCCCCCAAAATAATCAATCAAAGTGTTTTTTTTGTGTGTGTGCATGTTAGCCATACTTATCAGCAACATAGGTGCGCAGGGGTGCTGTGCTGCCTGTGTCATTTATCAAGGGTCTGCTGCATTGTTCAGAGGTGTTTCTCTCCCAAGTGCCCCAAAAATATTAATTAAATCAATCAATCTTTTTTTGTGTGTGCGTGCATTAGCCACATTTATCAGCAATGTATCTGTGCAGGGGTACTGCCTGTGTCAATTATCAAGAGGCTGGTGCCTTGTTCGGGTGTTCTCACTACCAAGTGCCCGCCAAAAATAATTAATTAATCAATCAATCAATGTGTTTTTTTTGTGTGTGTGCGCGCGTTAGCCATGGCATCACAAACGCCTCTGCTGAGATTTGCATAAACATTTTCAAAGTTGAAAATAGAGGATATGCTTTAAAAAATGGAATAAAGCAGCTAAAATTGCATTCTCTGATTATAGTGTCCCTACTCATGGCCCCTCTACCTGAATTTCAGTGAGTCAGAGGGGCAACTCCATGACACTGTATTCCAGAGTGCAGCTGCTTCTCCTGTAGCCCAGGTCAGAAGATGTGTAGGGGGTGTGGTGATGATATGGACTAAAATGGAACACACATCCACTAGAGTGGACAATGAATCTCCAATATAACAGGGAGCGTAGCTGTTATTTATACGCAACATAGGATCGTAAGCTCCTAGGCGCAGGGTCCCCTCTCCATTGTCTCACAGCCTTCTTCTCTAGCACTTCTATGACAGTTTTCACCTTCCCAGCTGTACTGTGTATGGAAAATTGTGTTGCTATTTGTTACTTGTGCTCTTTTTATAAGTTGGTTATTGTATTGTAATGTAATGTTCTGTGTGCCCTTTACTGTATGTACAGCGCTGTGGACCACTTGTGGTGCCCTATAAATAAAATGTAATAATAATAATAATAATAATAATGGGATGACGATATAGGCTTGGGTCATGGTATAATCCGGGGTGATGTATACATCATCTTCTTCACACAATATTAATTTGTCCCTGCTGGAATCCACCATTACAGGTGCCTCTGTATTTTTGCATGTAATTGACGGTAAAGGTCTTTCTCATAGAATTTGTAATTAATTTTGATGGGCATCATCTTTTCCACATTTTGAGGAAATAGTCTCAGGCCGATCACTGACAAGGTTCCCGGCTGTGCTGAAAACTCTTTCTGAGTACACACTGGAAGGTGGGCAGCTCAAGTAAAGCAGTTTTGTGTAAGGGCCTCCAAGGGGTATATTTATTTACTAAAGTTTCTAAATATGAAAAGTGTTCATGTTGCCCATAGCAACCAATCAGATCCTGTCTATCATTTTCTAGAATGCAATAGAAAAATGATAACTAAAATCTGATTGGTTGCTATGGGCAACATGAACACTTTTAATTTTTAGAAACCTTAGTAAAAATACCCCCAAATTGCCTCTATTTCCTGCCAGTAGTTATTTACATGTATCTCTTTCTCTTCAAATCTGTGTCCATTGGAAAGAAAAAACAATGTCTTCATCCGTTCTGGGATGAAATTCCACTCCCAGCAAGCAGGCATGGCACTCAAGAATTCCCAAGAAAGACACAACGTAAGACTTAAACCTTAATCCTGAAATGTTGCATTCAATGCTCTGTTCTGCTTGTTCTCATATCTGATCTGGTTAAGTGGACAGTGTGAACAACGGTAGTTTGAAGGCCACTAACTATGTTTTTTTTAATGTCCCTGTACAGGTTGGGAAATGCCTTTACGGAAGGTTTGCAAAGGATTATTTATTTCAATTGTTTTTGGAAAGCACTTTTCCTGGTCCTCTTCTGGGATGAAAATCCACTCCTAGCCGCAGAAGCAGGCGCAGGATTCTCAAGAAAGGAACAAAGTAAGGCCTTAAATCCGGGGTAGCCAACCTCGGTCCTCAAGAGCTACTAACAGTTCACGTTTTCCCGACCAGCTAGCTGGTGCACAGGTGTATTCATTACTCAACAACACATTTGGAAAGATCCACAGGTGGAGTTAATTATTAATACACTTGTGATTCTGTGAAGAGACCTGGAAAACATGTACTGTTGGTAGCTGTCGTGTACCCCTGCCTTAAATCATAGATCTTACGCTTGTCCACATAAGTGGCACTTTGAGGCCACTAACTAACTATGGCCCTCATTCAGAGCCGTACGCTCTGAGCAGAGCGCACGCTCTGAATGAGGGCCGGGCTCCATTTTCATTGAGCGTCCTCCTGGACGCTCGTATAGCTGTGGGTCACCACCCACAGGCTATACGAGCGTGCTTTTTGATGGCCACGATGGTCGAGACCATCGCGACCATCGAAATTGCGAGCCGGAGCCTGCAGTTGAGGTTTTCAACCGCAAGCTCCGGAGTGATTTTGGCTCTATCAGAGCCAAAATCACTCCCACTGACATCACTAGTGATGTCAGTGGGCCGGCTTCTGACGGGAGGCGTTCCCGTGGGAACGCCCCCGTCAGGGAGGCACACCCCCGGCACGCCCACCAAAGGGGGCGTGCTGTCAATCAACATTGACAGCACGCCCCCTTTGATCGGACACAACGAGCGAAGGACTTTCCTTCGCTCGTCGCGTCTGGCGCATGCGCACGACGGAGCTCCCTCCGTCGTGCGCATGCTCAGTGCATAACATCGACCCACTTGCGAGCGGACAGCCGCTCGCGAGTGGGTCTGAATCAGGCCCTATGTTTTTTTGAATGTCCCTGTACATACAGGTTGGGAAATGCTTTTAATACAGAGAGAAATTAATTCTGAGAGCGAATCAGGTAGCTCTCGCAAAGCCAACTCATCTTTCAATTTTTTAGACAAACCATGTAAGAAAGCAGCCTTAAGAGCTCCGTCATTCCATTCCAGCTCGGATGCTATGGTTTTAAACTGGACCACGTACTGACCCACTGTGTGTGAGCCCTGGCAAATCCATAGAATATCAGAAGAGGCAGAAATTGACCTGCCTGGTTCATAAAAGATCCTTTTAAAAGAACTAATTAAATCCTCATAATTTTAGACCAATACATGTTCCCACAAAGGAGAGACCCATTCCAGAGCAGATCTGGAGAGTAAAGAAATAACATAGGCTACTTTTGATCTTGGTTTGGGAAAATTCTTAGGCAGACATTCAAACTGAATCTCACACTGGTTAATGAGACCATGGAAGAGTCTAGGATTCCCATCAAAATGATTGGGGGTAGATAATTGAAGACAAGACTTTGGAGGAGATGACACAGGAGGATAATTAACTGGTACAGTTACGGAAGAAGTTGTAACCACTGAAGCTAGATTGGTCGGAATAGTAATTAATTTGAGTAGAAAGTACCTGAAGATAGTATGCCACCTGTTGCTGAGCTACTTCTTGATTCTCTATAAGAGCGGCAAGGTTCTGTATTTTCCCAGCACCTTGGAGACCCTTGGCATCCGTTTGGCCTGAACACACTGTCACGACTTGGCCCTTGAGGTTTCCAGTCAGAGGACTGGGAGTCGGGATGACTAGGTGGGGAGGCAGCAGTAGATGAGGAGGAAGTACATACGACTTCCACATCGGATAATTCCAGGTGTTGATGAGACCTGACCAGAGGCGCGGAGTCTAACTCATTGGTAATTTTCACCACTGACCCCTCTAATTGGGAAATGGGTTTAGCTGCGCCCAATGAGCAGGTCACATCCCCCTGACCAGGGACCCAAGAATTAGCAATTGACAGGGAGATAAGAAAGACAACTGTGTGGCTGAAGATTATCAATGGAGAATATCGGTAATCACGATGTAGAATAACACTGAAGAATATTGGTAGTGACCGATGTAAAATATCACTGGAAAGTATCGGTAGTGACCGATGTTGAATATCACTGAGGAATATTGGTAGTGACTGATGCTGAATATCACTGAAGAGTATCGGTAGTGACCGATGCTGAATATTACTGTAGAAAATCATTAGTGACTGATGTTAAAATCTCTGAAGAATATCACAGAGACTGGTGAAGCATACTGAGGATACAATAGTGTGGAGCCTGGAACAGCGATCCGAAGCTAGCTGCTGCTGGGGAAGAGAAGTCATTCATGTGACTTCCTGAATGATGTCCTGCTTTATACTCTTAGGTAGCTGTCCATTGGGGGAGAGAATCAGCTGAGAGGTGACCAGGCTACCACTGGTGGAGGGTCCGGTCAGGTGAAACAGACAATATGGCTGTATGGAGGATTGCGTGGAAGTCAACAGGGCCCCGGGAATAATACTCAGCATGTCACCCACTGCTGCACCTGGCGTCTGACCGCGTGGCTAGTCATGAGAAGCCGGTGCTGCGGTGTGTAACGGCCGATCCCATGCTGAATCCTGACATCAGCTCTACAGGCTAATTTAGCCTTTTAACTATTTTAGACAGATTATGGCCACTATTACGCGATACACTGGTTTATACAGCACAGAGCACAAATCAAGTACATCTCAAAATGGCATAGAACGTACATTATCAGACTTTGATGATGTGGAAAATGAGGCATAAGTATATTCATTGTCCACAGACCCAGGGTCAGCTCGAGGCATGTTCGACCAGTGCAGTCAAACAGGAGTGCCACCCCATACAGTGCGCACCCCTCCCAGCCATTCCCAATTTCAGCGGGACAGTCTAATTTTTTGGGTACCGCGTGGCATCCATTCAGTGCAGGGAGAGAGCTGGGGGCAGCCCAGCTACTGATCTAGTGCTGGGCTCGCCCCCAGCCTAATGTTAAATGGGAGGCGTGCCATACGGGTATGCCCCCAAATAGCATCATTTTGGGGGAGTGGCCTATGGCAATTAGGCCACATACCCTTTCCGGTTGCACGTGGCTTGGCTGCGTGTGAAGAGTTGGGGCGTAGGGGATCCTTGACGCACAGGGCGCGGCTAGAGCTGGAGCCGGCCCTGCACATACACCTCGTTCCCTCACAGGTGTTCTTTTGCATCAACACTTTAGTAGCATCCACATGACCCCTCTAACCTGACCCAACCCTCATGTTGTAGGGAGTTGAACGTGTAAGTTGCCTGGCTAAAAAGGCTCACATTGAGGGGAAAAGTGTGAGTTGTGTCTGAATGAGGTCATCCATCTTTTGTTATTCTATTGACAAAACACCTTGAAGCTAATCAGATACTCAGAATGTTACAGTAGATGAGTGAGCTACCACACTTGCCGATGGACAGATATGTCTGCATACATATCTGTCCAACGACTGTGCAGCACAGCCAATGCGATATGTCGGTGAATGACGACGTTCACCAACATATCGCAGGTACAGACTGGCCAATGGTCAGCAGATATATTGGCTGATCAATTGATCGGCCAATATATCTGTCAGTGTGTACCCAGCTTTAGTTAGGCCCTGCATGTGTCATTATGTGAGGAGGGGAATGGAGACAAACAGCAAGCCACAGACTAATAGATAAAGGAAGGAGCAGGTTCACTAGCGTTCGAGAGAAGTATAATGTGAGGCTCTTATGAAATTGGTGGGGGAAGATTGTGGTGTTAAGCAAAGCTTTATTTGAATCAAAGTTCATACATCCGAGTTGGTAATTGGTTATACTGTAGGCTCTAGCCTGCAGGACACTGGATATACTGCTTACATAGACTAGTCCCATTATAAATGGTGACTATATATTCTTCTTTATAGTTTTTACATTGCCAAAACAGTTGTAACTAACAGTGATGCTGTGAATATTTGTGAAGGTGATCCCGCTATTACTTGTACAAAATATCCCAAGCCTGGCCAACCTGCGGCTCTCCAGCTGTTGTGAAAATACAAAGTAACAGCATGCTTTACTAGCTGATCAGTGGGAGGGTATGCTGGGACTTGTAGTTTCACAACTGCTGGAGAGCCACAGGTTGGCCAAGCCTAATTGTAGACCATTAGTAAAATTGTGTTTTTTGCATAAATGTATTGTAACCCACAACAGCCAATCGGATATTTACTTTCACTTTGAAAACTGTACCTAAGAATTGACAGCTAGCATCTAACTGGGTTATAACATAACATTTACTACTACATTAATAAATAAGCCCAATGTACAATTATGTTCTATAACATTTTCTTGTCACACACAGCATCTGCAAGATTACAAGGATTAGGCTTCTTTAATATGATCCAAGGAAAATCTATAAAATAGAGCTTCAAAACCGTTCTGAAGAATATAATGTCCTTACTGCACCAACACGGCTCACGTAATATTTTGGTTGTACAGTACTTCACCCCTTCTTAGGTATGTAAAAGCTTACTCTCATGTCCATGGGAGGAAGTTAGTTACAGTGTATGTCTCAGTCTAAATTATAATAAATGATATTATCTTGTCCTGTTTTCTGTGTTTGTAAGTAATCTGCGACCACGAGATATTGAGCCCATATCTGCTACCCCCACAAAAGCCTGAGGATCCATAGTGATCAATTTAAGTCCCAATCAAAGTCTTGCAGACAAACAGGGAGCTGATATAAAAAGGTGGTTTATTTTTCAACATTTTTCCCCTAGCATTCAACATTGCATTAATTAAAGTGTAAACATTAAATATTGATTAATGCATTATCAGTGTTGCACAGTTGCCTCCTCTCAGATTGATTTCGGGAGTGATTTATTGTCATATTTGAAGAGTCATTTCACTTGATAACAAAGAAGAATAGCTTACCGCCTCTCTCTCCCCCTCTCACGGAGCTGAGGCAATGGACAATGTTTCTTCCATTCTCTAAAGAAATCTGCATACAACTCCAAACATCAATAAGGAAAAAGTTAATTTTCTATTCCAAACAGCTTTAAGTTGCATGTAAAATTCAAAGATAAAAGACAAATGACAAAAAAAAGAGGAAATAAAATCTAAAAGAGTCATAAACAAGGTCTGTTTGTGACAGTTGTGCATGATTGTGGAATTTAAGTTGGATTTAAGCACAGTTTATATGACATTTAGTGGAAAACAGGCTGTTGCGTGGTTATTTAACAAAGATGAATTGTGATTCTAACATGTTGCCAAGTATAAATGTATAATGTTTATAATGAAACATCTTATTTTGTATGTGTGCTTATGCCATTTTATTAAAAACTGTGACTTACTGTGTACACATGAGTAAAACAATTGTCTTTTGTACATTTATTTTGTTAATGGATGCTATACATGTGTTATCTTCAATAGGATTGTAAAAATGATTATAATTATAATAATAGAACTAGTATTTTAGACTCGTAATTCGCAATGTCCATAATTCTAAGCAATTGTGGTCATCACTGCAGCCATTTGTCTAGCCCTATTCATTATTCTATCTGTCTCTCTCTCTCTGCCTCTGTGTCTCTCTCTCTCTCTCTCTCTCTCTCTCTCTCTCTCTCTCTCTCTCTCTCTTTCTCTCTCTCTCTCCTTATTATGTATACAACTACCATCCGTAACTCTGAGAATTGAGCATCTTGCCCTGGATTTTTGCAAGTCTGTGTACTGGACATCTTCTGCTTTAAGTTGTCTCATCGTAACAGCGGGGGACATTTGCAGGGGGTCTGCAAGCAGTGCATGATTGTTCTGGCTCCCACTGCACATGACTGATATGGGACAACATTCTGCATTTTATTATAAATTATCTTCATTAAACATAACATTATCGTGCCGTCCTATTCAGTTCTGGCCTCACCATGGCCGCTTATCTACTGGTATAAAGAAAATGCCAGTGACACTGCATGTCAGCCATGCTTGCATTTGAAACTCGCTGAGCTGTCAGTACTTGCCATCTGCATTGATGAGCTAATAAAGTATGCAGCATCAAATAAAACATCTAACTACAAATGTTACAGTTAGTTATACTTTATTAGCTCATCAATGCAGATGGCAAGTACTGACAGCTCAGCGAGTTTCAAATGCAAGCATGACTGACATGCAGTGTCACTGGAGATAAAGTACCAAACAATCAGCTCCTAACTGTCACTTTACAGGCCTGTTTAAAAATTACAGGAGCTGATTGTTTGGTACTTCATCTCCATCCACTTTATCTATCTCCAAGGCTTGGTACATAGGGCCTGATTCAGAGCCACTCGTAAGCGGCCGCTCGTTCGCTCCGAGCGATGTTTGCCCAACTGCGCATGCATATGGATCGTTATACGCATGCGTGAACCAGTCAGTGCGGCCGAAATTCATTTGTTCGCTAAACAGCGAATGCCTGCTATTTTGAGTGACAGGAGGAGGCGTATGTGGGTGGTAACAGGGGAAGGTGTTTGAAAACGGGGAGTGGAGAGCAGAACGCAGGCGTGCTTAAAGGTCAAAACGGGCGTTTTATGGGTGTGCATAATTAATACAGCAGCGTCATTGACCACGTCACTGGGTTATTTTATAGTCAGAACTGCTCGCAAGATTGTGGTAGCAAAAACCAACCACAAGAATAGCGAGCAGTTCATACGCTGGTCGATGTACTCGATTAATCTAATAAATAGCGGACATGACATAGGATGCGAGCGGCCAGGGGGCATCGTTTTCCAAAAAACGACCGCATGTTTTGTACGCTCGTTCAGACCTAGAGGCGTGAACTGACAGCAAAGAGCGAACGGTTCATTTGAATAGCCACCCCTTTTTTCTGAACGAGCAAGCGCAAATAGCGTCCGGCTCTGAATCAGGCCCATAGACCTTTAAGTTACATACTGTATATTAGTTTTCACATAATGTGTGAATGTAACTTTGCCATGAATCGCAAACTGATTGCAAGTCCGGATGGCCTCTGTAACTAGATTTGGTACCATAAGACAACATTTCAGGACAAAGGGCCTGATTCAGAGATGTACGCTGATGTCACCACAGCTACGATTCAGAGATGGACGCTGATGCCACCACAGCTACGATTCCGGGATGGACGCTGATGCCACTACAGCTACGATTCAGAGATGGACGCTGATGCCACCAGAGCTTTGATTCAGAGATGGACGCTTATGCCACCACAGCAACGATTCAGAGATTGAAGCTGATGCCACCACAGCTACGATTCAGAGATGGACGCTTATGCCACTACACTATGATTCAGATATGGACGCTGATGCCACCAGAGCTACAATTCAGAGATATACGCTAATTCCACTGCAGCTATGATTCAGAGATGGATGCTGATGCCACCGCAGCTACGATTCAGAGATGGACGCTGATGCCACAACAGCTACGATTCAGAGATGTAAGCTAATGCCACCACAGCTACATTTCAGAGATGGACGCTTATGCCACCACAGCTATGATTCAGAGATGGATGCTGATGCCACCACAGCTACGATTCAGAGATGGAAGCTAAAGCTACCACAGCTACGATTCAGATATGGACGCTGATGCCACCACAGCTACGATTCAGATATGGAAGCTGATGCCACCGCAGCTACGATTCAGAGATGGATGCTGATGCCACCACAGCTACGATTCAGAGATGGATGCTAATGCCACCACAGCTACGAATTTGTACACAAAAGCTCAGTGAAAATATGAAAATTTCACAGCTGCAGGTATTTGTACTGAGACCAGTGTCTGACTGGGGCATGAAGGGCCCACCAGGGGAATTCAATGTTAAGGCCCCATTCTTAAGGGGTGTGTCCAGCCACCACAGACGCTTGAATAACCAATAGGGAAATTTTGTTGTAGTTTCTATAGAAAGCAACGAAGCACCCATGGTGATCAGTGGTACTACTCCAGCTGGTAACTAACCATCTAATAGTGTAACAATGTATGATATGAGGTCTGGAACCTGACACCTAGAGGAGAGGGGTGGGCCCTCAGGCAGCGGGGCCCACTGAGGATTTCCCCTGTACCCCTGTGGGTCAGTCTAACCCTGATTGAGACGACCACCAGCGGCTTTGCAAATTCAAGCTACTGCATACAAAGAAGCAGCATTGAATGCAGATCAGTTAATAGTCATCTTTCTGAGTAACCCTATGGCTGCACAAAATGGCCACTGGAACTGAGACGCTGGAGCCATTTTGACTGTGTACGGGATTGCAGTCTCAGACAGAGACATGCCTCAAAAATGGTTGCAACACACCTGCTTTTGTCTCCAGCCTCCTACCCCTCCCACAAACGGACCCTGCCAGGCAATCACTTTGCACTTAAATCCTCATTGCGAGTGACATTGGTAATGATACTTGACACATGCTCAGTGCTACTCACAGACATGCGCAGACCACCGATAATCACTAACTGGATATGATTGGGATTGCGCCCATCTCTGAATCACAAATATGTGAATAGAAGTATATTTTGGGGTTTATTCAACTCCTAGGTTAGCCCTGCAAGAACATGTAACTAATTTATCCCTGAGATTTTTGAGATTTAGGGGTCTATTTACTAAGCAGTGTTATGAGACAGAGTGAAAAGTGATAAGTCTGTGATAAGGTGCCAGCCAATCAGCTCCCAACTGTCATCTCACAGGCTGCATTTGAAAAATGACAGTTGGGAACTGATTGGCTGGCACCTTATCACAGACTTATCACTTTTCACTCTGTCTCATAACACTGCTTAGTAAATAGACCCCTTAGAGACCTAAAGCATCTGATGCGACTGGACTATAATGCTGGCTGGACTGTGGGATGGAATTTGTACAGACACGCCCACCAGCTGCGGTGCTAATACACTGCTTTGTGTAAAATCGGAAAGGTCGCACCATCAGACATTGCACCGAGGCGTAACTAGTTATTTGAAGGTCCCATAGCAAAAGCTTGTAAGGGCCCCTACAGTATGTACCACCCAATGGTGAAAAATGTATATAACACATGTAACTGTGACAAGGAAGATGGGCCCCCCTAAGCTCTGGGTCCCATAGAAGCTGCACCCCTTGCACCTATGGTAGAATGTCCTTCTGAACATGGCCGTCAAAATCAGTGCGACTGCAATAAATATTTCCATCCCCCCCATTACAACTCAGGAAGACCCACAGAAATTGCCCCCTCCTCTGACCCAGGCCCTGGGTGTTGTATTTCCATAACTATTATAACAGAGAATAATAAATACTTAATATTGTCTTTTTCTTTTTTATTTTAATAGCAGTTAGTCATATAGGGCCAGCAAATTCCTTTGCACTTTACAAATAATATCATTAATAATATTACCGTCTTAATAAAATTACAAAAACCTTTTTGCCACTAATATATTTAAAATAGTATTTCCCTCATAACAGTTTCTGACTTCTTTTGCAGTATATAATAATTGTCTTCATTATAAGTGCATGGTTATTCCTCTTCTGTTGATTGGCCAGATAGCTCAAACAACATGCTTTTGAAGCCATTTCACCTGTCACAACCGCTTCATTTATTTGGGCGGGATTGTCTGCATTTTTTTTGTCTGTTTCTAAAGCTGAGGCTTAGTAAATACAGGGGTTTATGTACTAGGATGTGAGCTTGTGCTGCATGCGGGAATTCATGTAAGTGTTCCTGTATTTTTAAAGTGGCAATCATTTTAAAGGCAAAACCAAGCTGGTTTTGCCTTTAAAATGATTGCTTATTTAAAAATACGGTAACAGTCACATGAATTCCGGCAGCAGCACAAGCTCACACCCTATTACATAAACCCCATTGGGGTTTCTATTCATGTAATGTTAAAAACTTAGATGGCGAGACAATGTTCTATTCTATTCTAAAGTGTAGTTTTTCTGCAATTTCACCACGGTTTGGGCTTTAGTAAATCCATGGATTGCAAAACCGCCGGAAAACCCAAAACCAATGCTTAGTTAATGTAGCCCCAAGTCTGTGTGACAAAGTCACAAAACAAAAGCAATAATTAACGTTTTCCTTGCTTGGTATTCTGATCTCTCTAGACAATATGGTTTCCTATGTATTTAAAATAAAAAAGATAATAAAAAAAAGAAACAAATAGTAAAGAGAATTTCTGTTATATTTGTTGGTCTGTATTGGTTATATTTATTAATCTTTAGTCACAACTTTAAAAATCTTAAATTCTAAAATATTCCAGACCCTAGGTTATGTTCTGGAGGATTATGCAACCAACACTATTTAACTGTGTCTTGATAAAGGTTTTGATTAAGTACAGATTCAAACCATTACATTTTAATAAGCTGTTAAAACTCTGCAGAAAGGTATGTGTTAAATAAAATAATGTGGTTGAGGTAGATTTTATAGCTAAATTATCCAGTTAACTGATCTGAATAGGAAACCGCTACATAATCACAAATCTATTATTATTCCTGCATTTTATTCTTTGAAGGGAAATAAAAAAAAACATATATGAAAAATAAAATCATATGCAAATTGTTTTACTCTGGAAACCCCAGGTATTTATAATTAGTCTTAATCAATAATGCATTGACACAAAGGTAATGGCACAATAAGATATGTACTTTCTGTAAATAAATGATGCTTTTGTACTCCCATATGATATTAATGACTGCTTTATGTCAGCATTAAACTAAAGAATTAAAAAGTAAGGGAAACGAAGGACCTTATTCAAAGGTGGATATGATGTCGATGTCAGATGTAGTAGAGCGATCTTTTTGCTTCTGTGCATGCACCAGAGGTGCGCCACGGACAGATGGTGATGGATCACCAATGGCGGACGTAGTGAGAATCATAGGTAGTCAGCGTTTGGGGGAGGTAATGTGGGGGGGGGGGCTACAAATATGCAGGTTGGACCGTTTCCCAGGCATGCCCAAGTGAACCTCTGCAAATTTGTGCACAGCTTGAGAGGCCCCGGCGTCTCAGGCGAGATGGACATTCTGAGACAGCATAGGATTGCTCAGATGTTCAATGTGTGACAGATGTTTCGTCTTTTGTGTGCAAGCTGGGTACACACTTGCCCGACTTTGCACCATCAGAGTGGTCGATTTGGTAAGCTATACAAACCTTCCAATCGGCTGCTCGATATGTCTGGTCAGACATTATAACTGGGCGGTATTTAAATTTGTCCACCTAGTTGTGATGTCTGTGGGCCAGATTCAGCAAGGAATGCACAGGAGAGAACGCACGCACTCGGCCGCTGGTTTTGCACTGCGCATGCGTATGCATCGCACTGCATGTGCGATCGGATAAGCGTACACAGACTACAAGCAGCATAAACGCAGACCCCTTTTGATATTGATTGACAGGAAGTGCCGTTGGTGGGTGGTGACTGGGGGTAGTCAGGCAAACGCCGGCGTGCTTGTGCGTTGGGACACCGTTTTAGGGATGTTCATAATTAATCCAGTGCTGCGACGGATGCAGTGATGAGACTCCGTGCACACAGAAAGTTGCCAAGATCCTGCGCGAGGTCTGGTCAACCACTATTATGCAAATGTGGTCGATGGTTCTCGATGAAACCGATATTTACGCTATCTTGCATACTGATCAGGCTTTGAGTAAACAGAGATGGGCAGCTTAATATAGGAC
The DNA here is from genome assembly GCA_031769625.1 of Taudactylus pleione. Classification (NCBI taxonomy): domain Eukaryota; kingdom Metazoa; phylum Chordata; class Amphibia; order Anura; family Myobatrachidae; genus Taudactylus; species Taudactylus pleione. Next base: position 11,064,429 of record JAUIMM010000116.1, read on the forward strand.
TGGGAGTCTGCATCTTGTGCTGCTGTCTCCATGCGTATGCAATGATTCAGAGCCGTAACTAGAGTTTTTGGTGCCCTGTGCCAGAGAGAGCATTGGTGCCATCCCCCCATTTTTTAAATAGGGACATAAGATAGTGCACCAGAAAAAGGGCCATTCCTTCATGGGGAAGGGCCAGGGAAGAGATAGGGGCAGCCAGGAGATGCTGGGAATAAAATAAGAGGCAGCTACTAGTGAGAATGATAATAAACAGGAAAATTGACAGACCCAAACAGCACCCCCTGTCCTGTGGTGCCCTGTGCCATGACTCTGGTCGCACTACCCTAGTTATGGCCATACATTGATTAGCATATTCTCGCAGCGGACTGGTGCGTGCGTTCTCTCCTTTGCATTGCTTGCTGAATCAGGCCCAGTGTCAGCATTCATGGCAGCCAGTGTACGGGCGGTTGGCAGGTCGCCCCTACTCACATTCAAAATGATGCACTGATATATCTGCATGATATGTCGGCATCAGCTGCCCTGCAAGGACGACCTGATATGTCTGTGAATGATGCCGTTCACAAACATATTAGGTGTACACACCCATCGATCTGCTATCTATATATCATTTGATCCCATTCATACCCAGCTTTAGACTGCTTTTGTAACACCAAGGTCATTAGTGCAGAGTGCAGCAGGTTCAGGTAATAGAGGGCACCTCTGAAATAAAGGTGGGGATGTTTTATAGATTAGGTAATCTCTAAAAGCCATTAACTTTCACTGTTGTAGTTGTCCATTTATTTTTGTGCTGTAGTTGTCCTAATGTCCTAATTGGATACAGGAATGTCTGACTATGGAAACTTTCTAATGCTCTGACTAGTCTCATGCATACAGTACTTACCTACTCTTCCGGAATGTCAGGGAGGCTCCTTTAATTCACGGGGCTCTCCCTGACCTCCCAGAGATAAAGCCAGCCTTCCAAGTGAAGTGGGCGGTCCAGGGGAATGATGACGCAATTTGCTCTGAATTGCGTCATAATGGCCTCACCCTTCGTTTTACAATACCACGAAACATGACTTTGTACAGCTGGGGGCGGGTCTGTGACAATGCGATATCCTCTTTTACCTGACTGCCCCCTACAGGAGGGTACAGCCTTAATGTCGGCAAGTATGGTCTCAGGCTGACCTAGCCCTGTGAAAATTGTAATGTAAAGCATTGACTAGTAAGCCTTGTAATGGTTCATTTGTACAGTCTGGATCTAGATCTGCCTACTTATGTGCAGCCTTGGTAAAACAGAAAATAGGGAATGGTAGAATTGACCAAATAGGCCTTGTCCTGCATAGTACATTGCTGCCTCATCCTAGAGATTAGTGTAACTTGCTTTAAAATTTTGCTCTTACCAAGCTTTATTGTGGAAAAGGCCATTTCACAGAGGTTGCACTGTTTTAACTGAATGTATATTCAATGAATTGAATTGAGACAATAGTCAATTTATTTGCTGAGTGGTGTGATTGATACAACAGGGAAAACTTCATGCCAAATTCCACAGAATTTCTAGAAATGAAATAAGTATATATGGAATAAGTAAGTAAGGTTTTCTGTAATGATGAATTAATTTTAAATGCAAATTAATAGGAATTTTATTGTGCTGATATTTAATAGGGCCATTTCCCGGGAGGAACATTTTCCAGGGATAGTTGGTAACTATTTTCACTGCTTAGTGTCCAGCATGATAGCAGCAGCACTGGGCTGTGTGTGGCCATGAGAAGATCCCAAAAACAAATATAATTAATAAAGTGTAGTTTGTCACTTCTGTGACCTCACACCAGCTGTGGCCAGTGACCTCAGCCGAGCTGGCTGTAGTCACTGAGATTTTGTATGTGCCTGAGAAGAGGATGACAAGTGTTCCCAGCAAACATAAATTGTTGTACATCCTTATTTCCTATCATGTAGCTTTACAAATTTATACTATTTGTTTATTAAATTAAATTATGTTTACATAACGGTTCAGAATTTAGCAAGGGTAAAAGCAGCAATACCGTTACCAAATTTTTGTTTTTAGCGAAATAATTACACGTACTCAATTTTAACACATTTTTATTAGATATAAAATAGGAAAAAAAAATTAAATCCCATCTGCAGTAGCGCATATGTGTAGGAAGTCAGGACGCTTACTTTCTGAAGAGGTCCTTCTAATCTGTGAGGTTAGAATGATAAAGAAAGTGTTAAAAATTTGTATACTGAGCAATAAAGCAGCCAGCTTCCTCCTCTTTCATTTATCCTGGTCACCCCCGCTATGTAAATAATGTTTGTATGCAGAAGGATTACCAGCTCCTCACACAGCTTGCAAAATTCCAGCAGGAGATTTCAGTTTAAGAAAACAAGGGCTAACTCAGAGGGATACGGGAGGTCCATACCACAGGGAATAATAGATTAAATATTACATTATTAAAGTAGCAGGTTCAGACTTTTCATCTTTTGATAGTTCTGGGAGTTCAGCACATCTGTCCAAAATTTGAATGTAATTCTTCGTATTTCCGATGGGCCATATTTGGTATATTTTTGAAAATCTCACTGGGGAGAAAAGGATGTTACTGTACACGGTGACCAGATCTCACCGGCATAAGGAAATGATCATGAGAAATCTGTACTTGTTTTGTAGGACAGTGCTACGGCAATATAAAAGTTAGTTTCCTTGTTTATTTTATTACAGTTGATCATATGTAGACAAAATGTATAATTAAAAGCAGGAACTATGGAGATGATATTTGCACAGCTTTTCCAGTGTTTAAGCACAGTTTACTGATAGAATGAAATAATGCCATTCACCCTGGGCCTCATTTACAGCTGGACATAATCCCATTTGTGGAGCATAGGTATATGTGTTTTAGTTATGCGCATGCTTACCAAAAGGGGTCCATATTTACATATGAGTATATCATATACTGGAGGAGAGGCAGAACAGAGGGGCCCAGCATAAGCTGAATACAGGTAAGGTGGGTACACACTGCAAAGATATATCTGCAGATCGAGTAAGATATACAGTATCTGTAGATGATGGTCATTCATATACCCTGAACGACCATCATCTTCCAGGCAGCCGCGGGTCCCGCTGCATGTGTACGGGCGATCGGCTGATCGCCCCTGTACACACTTGCCTATGGACAGTCCATCGGCTGTGCAGCACAGCCGGCGCGATATATCTGTGAACGACGTCGTTCACAGACAAATCGCTGGTACACACTGGCCGACGGGCACCAGATATATTGGCCGATCAATTGATCTGCCAATATATCTGTCAGTGTGTACCCAGCTTAAGAGTGTGTACGCTTAGCATACCATTTGTAGTTGTGACCTAATGAGACTAGGGTGTATATTTACTAAAGGTCGATTTTGTTAAATTTTAAATCAATGTTTTATATCTCAGGCTAAAAGTCACACATTTACTACAGTAACACTTAAAAAAACAAATAAAAAATTGTCTGTTAGTAAATGTGTGATTTAGTACCGGAAACACAACATAGATTTAGAGCGATTTAAAATCGATTAAAAAAGACCTTTAGGAAACATACCCATAGGTGGGGTGACTTTTGCAGAACTTGAGGCCTGGTGATACGTGATTTGATGATGGCGGCATCACCAGCAAAATCTAGCTGCTTCTAATTGGTTGTTTTAATGTAACCCCTTCAGCTGCTAGTAATTCATTCGATAGAGGTAGGTATATTATAGCAAGTTGTTACAGTCTATTCAGATTTTTTGTTTATATTTCCATTTGAAGCATTGCAGGAAAGACAATTCCCTAAGGGCTGATAAAGAGGTAAATGACAGATATGGGTTTTTTACTATCTCCTTACATTTTAGATGGAAAGTGTGACGTTCACATGTATTATTAACACTTTCAAGACACTATTCCCATTTGTGTAAATGACACTTCATTACATTATATTGTGTACAAATAGAGTAATGTAACTTACCAATAAAAATGCCTATGCTGCCTTTGGATGTATGCATATGTATGATGTATTTTTAACTGGATTTATCTTGTGCTATGTGCTCAAAACAAACACATAACCACATAACGTTTGTGACATTACTGTACCCCAAATCTCCTCCTACATTATTACACACATTAAATTGATATCACCCACCACTGTCAATGTCTAACGTTTACTATAGGATTGGCTTTTGTTTGGTGTTTAATGGAACATTGTCATTCAATATTTGATACACAACATCCCATAACTGTTGATAAGCTGTTTCCTTCATTAAAGAGGTCAATCATTTTTAGAATAAAAGGCAGCAACTGCAGACAGTGTTAGGGTAATAAGTCAATTCAGTACTATTATATTGAAGAGAGATAAGCAGTGTATTCTATTCTTATATCTGATATATTGTCCTCTTGTATTGGATACATTCTACTCTAATACTGGATATATTGTACTCTTATATTAGATATATTCTACTCTTAGATTGGATATTTTCTTCTCTTATATTGGATATATTCTACTCTTATATTGGATATATTCTACTGTTATATTGGATATATTCTATTCTTATATTGGATATATTCTACTCTTATATTCTTCTATTATATTGGATATATTATTCCCTTATATTGGATATATTCTGATTGTATATGGATATATTCTTCTGTTATATTGGATATATTCTACTCTTATATTAGATATATTCTGCTCTTATATTGTATACATTCTACTCTTTATTGGATATAGTCTACTCTTATATTGGATATATTCTTCTGTTATATTGGATATATTCTTCTGCTATATTGGATTTATTATTCTCTTATATTGGATATATTGTACTCTTATATTGGATATATTCTACTATTATATTGGATATATTCTACTCTTATATTGGATATATTCTTCTGTAATATTGGATATATTCTTCTCTTTTATTGGATATCGTCTTCTCGTATTGAGTATATTCTCTTATATTGGTTATATTCTTTTTGTCATATTGGATATATTATTCCCTTATATCGGATATATTCATCTCTTATACCGGATATATTCTTCTGTTATACTGGATATATTCTACTCTTAATGTATACCAGATATATTCTACTCATATTGTGTATATATATTCTACTCTTGAATTGGATATATTCTACTCATATTGGATATATTCTCTTACAGTATATTTGACATATCATTCTCTTATGTTGGATATATTCTACTGTTATATTGGATATATTCATACTCTTATATCGGATATAACATCTCTTATATTGGATATATTCCATTCTTACTGTATAGTTGCTATATTCTACTCTTATATTGTATATATTCTTCTGTTATATTGGATATTCTTCCTTTATATTGAATATATTCTTCTCTTATATCACAGTTCACTCCTATAGTGTGGTATGGAAACCACACACAATAAGGAAAAAGGCGGCAATCCCGATTTAGTGAAAAAAATCATAGAATATATCAGATATATTCTTCTTTTATATTGTTATCCAGAAGGACGCACTCACCAAGGAGACATTCAAGGTAGTTTAATCCAGCATCAAGGTAATATGAAAGTAATAGGTTCTAGCAGCAGCATACAATTAGCAGCGACGTTTCGGTCCAGTCAGGACCATTATCAAGCCAGCAGCATATCACAACAACCTTTCAATATTTCAATAGCACAACCTCAGCCCATAGGTCTGACTTACCTTACCACAGAGATACCAATTTATAGCACCAACAATCAAAGCTAGCGCGCGCTCCATCACCGTGTGCGCTCCACCGCTTGGAACGCACAACCCGGAAGTAACGTCACTTCCTCCCGGCCGCGTCGCATCATACTCATCCAGAATGCGTTCTTCCCCGTGGAACGCATATTGGGGCCACAACCCAGCATCCTTATCCAGCCTGCATGCCAAAATGTGGAATGCAAAGCGGGACCACTAACTAGCCATTATATAAAACACAGATCGAACAGATAGGCTAATAAACTTTAAAGCCACTCATAAGAGTCAGTCACTCCAAAAGGTATACATCTATACATAATAATACATATAATTGTAGTGCATATAACTTGGAATCCCCTTAGTTTACAAACAATTAACATACCACATAACACAAATATTACAAATACTCTTATATTTACCCTATGATCCCTATATCCCAACAAGAATTTTTTGATTTTATAAAATATCTAAATATAATTTTAGAATTTTTTTTAAATATTTTTAATTTTTTTTAAAAATTTTTACCTTTTAAATTTTATCACACAGGGTCATAGAACATATCACAAAAAAACTTATCATAAATAAATGTATCAAAAAAATCACTTAATAAAAATAGTTTCTAATGGAGGAGGTAATAAAGGAGGCGATGTGGATCTTAATTCATTGCCCTAACGAATATCATTTAATCCTCTTGGTGAAATAGTATCCAATTTAAATATCCACCGGGCCTCTAATCTTCTCAGTGTCAATTCACGGTCACCACCCCTAACTGGTGGTGGGACCCAATCTATCAGTCGACATCTTAATGTTGACAATTGATGACCAGCACTTAACCAGTGCTTAGGAACCGGTTTATCGGATACACCCATACTCAAAGCTGCCCAGATCGAGCTTCTATGGTTTGCTATACGTTCACGGAAATTCTGCGTGGTCAAACCAACATAGGCAAGTCCACACGGACAAGTTATCAAATAAATCACAAAGTCCATTGTGCAGTGCAACCTATATTTAATAGAATAGCTATCCTGCTGTGTGGATGTGGAAAGCTAGAACCTGGAATCAGCGACCTAAAGGTTGTACAATTCGTGCACTTAAAGCATCCAGGCTTTGCTGCTGGAAGCCACGTAGTCCTCACTTGAGAGGGTTGTTTCTTTGTTTGCATAAGGAGCTGCTTGAGGTTAGGACCGCGTCTATATAACATAATTGGCGGAAGCTTCGAACCCCTTTTGAAAGTTGGATCAGTGGCTATAATAGGCCAATTCCGTTTATAGGCTTTAGAGATTGTGTGTGATTTATTGTCAAATTGGCTGGTAAAGATCATCCTACCATCTTGAGTAACGTCTGCCTTGGGAGTGTTAAATACAAGTCTCTGTCTGGCCTTCTCCAGACACCTATCAATGTTTGCTTGTGGTATCCACAAATTTTAAAGCGCTCGTTCATCTCATTAATCTGGTCTTCAGCCATATCATGATATGTGTTAATTCTAAGAACATGCATAAATTGTGAGATGGGAAAACTCTCTTTAAGTTTAGGCGGATGATTACTTGTCGCATATATATTATATATTATATAGGGAAGCACTAGAGGTCCCATTGTATAGAGCCCCCCTATTGAGTATCGGTGTGAACTACTTGGACTTGTACTAAAGGAGAATCACTTTTCATATGATGGCAAGTATTATAAACAACGGTCGGGAACAGCGATGGGTTCATACCTCGCGCCGGCGTATGCCAACATATATATGCATTCGTATGAAACTGTGAATATTAACCCCATTTTTTGTAAAATTATTAAATTATATTGTCGATTTATCGACGATGTTTTTATTATCTGGGATGACACAGAGTTGGAATTTTGGTGATGGTGGAATTTTTGAATGCCTTACCTAGTCCTGTGAGATTTTCCGCAAAAATCAGTGATTCATCGATAGATTTTTTGGATGTAACAATCTTTAAGAGAGGACATGAGCTACATACAATGTTGTACCAGAAGGATACCGATCGCAATACTTTATTGTATGCGACAAGTAATCATCCGCCTAAACTTAAAGAGAGTTTGCCCATCTCACAATTTATGCGTGTTCTTAGAATTAACACAGAGCATGATATGGTTGAAGACCAGATTAATGAGATGTAGGAGCGCTTTAAAAGTCGTTGATACCACAAGAAAACCATTGATAGGTGTCTGGAGAAGGCCAGACAGAGACTTGTATTAAACACTCACAAGGCAGACGTTACTCAAGATGGTAGGATGATCTTTACCAGCCAATTTGACAATAAATCACACACAATCGCTAAAACCTATAAACGGAATTGGCCTATTATAGCCACTGATCCAACTTTCAAAAGGGGTTCGAAGCTTCCGCCAATTATGGCATATAGACGCGGTCCTAATCTCAAGCAGCTCCTTATGCAAACAAAGAAACAACCCTCTCAAGTGAGGACTACGTGGCTTCCAGCAGCAAAGCCTGGATGCTTTAAGTGCATGAATTGTACAACCTGTAGGTCGCTGATTCCAGGTTCTAGCTTTCCACATCCACACAGCAGGATAGCTATTCTATTAAATATAGGTTGCACTGCACAATGGACTTTGTGATTTATTTGATAACTTGTCCGTGTGGACTTGCCTATGTTGGTTTGACCACGCAGAATTTCCGTGAACGTATAGCAAACCATAGAAGCTCGATCTGGGCAGCTTTGAGTACGGGTGTATCCGATAAACCGGTTCCTAAGCACTGGTTAAGTGCTGGTCATCAATTTTCAACATTAAGATGTTGACTGATAGATTGGGTCCCACCACCAGTTAGGGGTGGTGAACGTGAATTGACACTGAGAAGATTAGAGGCCCGGTGGATATTTAAATTGGATACTATTTCACCAAGGGGATTAAATGAATATAATACTTTGCGAGTATTCCTCTAGACGTGGATCAATGAATTGATATTTGTTATATTCGTTAGGGCAATGAATTAAGATCCACATCGCCTCCTTTATTACCTCCTCCATTAGAAACTATTTTTATTAAGTGATTTTTTTGATACATTTATTTGTGATAAGTTTTTTTGTGATATGTTCTATGACCCTGTGTGATAAAAAATTTAAAAAATTAAAAATATTTTAAAAAATTCAAAAATTATATTTAGATATATAAAACAAAAAATTCTTGTTGGGATATAGGGATCATAGGGTAAATATAAGAGTATTTGTAATATTTGTGTTATGTGGTATGTTAATTGTTTGTAAACTAAGGGGATTCCAAGTTATATGCATTACAATTATATGTATTATTATGTATAGATGTATACCTTTTGGAGTGACTGACTCTTATGAGTGGCTTTAAAGTCTACTAGTCTATCTGTTCGATCTGTGTTTTATATAATGGCTAGTTAGTGGTCCCGCTTTGTGTTCCACATGTTGGCATGCAGGCTGGATAAGGATGCTGGGTTGTGGCCCCAATATGCATTCCATGGGGTGGAACGCATTCTGGATGAGTATGATGCGACGCGGCCGGGAGGAAGTGACGTCACTTCCAGGTTTTTCGTTCCAAGCGGTGAAGCGCACGCGGTGATGGAGCGCGCGCTAGCTTTGATTGTTGGTGCTATAAATTGGTATCCCCGTGGTAAGGTAAGTCAGACCTATGGGCTGAGGTTGTGCTATTGAAATATCAAAAGGTTGATGTGATACGCTGCCGACTTGATAGTGGTCCTGACTTGACCGAAACGTCGCTGCTAATTGTATGCTGCTGCTAGAACCTATTACTTTCATATTACCTTGATGCTGGAATAAACTACCTTGAATGTCTCCTTGGTGAGTGCGTCCTTCTGGATAACTATATTTTGCCTAACGCCCCAGGATGGGACCGAATTGGCTGGAATGCACCCCGATGTTATGATTATTACAGATGTGAGTGCGGGACTTGCTTCAATACTTCTTTTATATTGGATATATTTTTCCCTTATGTCAGAAATATATTTTTCCCAAAATAGGATTGAAATGCCGGCGGCTGTTTAGCCAAATCCCAACAGCGGATGCCCAACAAGATGAAGATCCTAACCCTAACCTCTCCCTGGGGGTGACTAACCCTAACCTTACCCCCTAGGGCTGACTAACCCTAATCTTCCCCCCTCCCAAACCTAACCCTAATGCCAGTGGACTCCCTAATCCTAACCCTCACCCCCCACGGCTAACGCTAAGGGCGCCCTGAACTTTCCTTCGCTCGGGATGTCGTCCTTGGCGTTACGGCATTGGGATTATGATAGGTGTCGGTATTTTGACGCCTATCATAAATCCCTAGCCGGCATTCTGCTGTCGGGATTGATGATGACTACATCCCATTTTTCCCTTATATTGGATATATTCTTTCCTTATATCAAATATATTCTTCTGTTATATTGTATATATTCTACTCTTACTGTATATTTTTATATATTCTTCTTGTACTGTATATTGGATTTATTCTTCTCCTATATTGAATATATAGTCTTCTGTGTTATTGGATATTTTATTCTGTTATATTAATTACTGTATATTCTACTCTTACTGTATATTTTACTCATATTGGATATATTCTCTTATATTAAACATATTCTTCTCTTATATTGGAAATATTCTACTCTTATACTGGATATATTATTTTCTTATATCGAATATAATCTTCTTGGATATATTCTATTCTTACTGTATATAGAATATATTCTACTCTTATATTAGATATATTCCTCTGTTATATTGGATGGGATGCGGTTAATATACAGGTCAGAAACTGCCGGCATCCCGACCACTGGAATCCTAAAGGTAATTAGCGGGGTTAGGAGGGTTAGGGGTCAGGGTTAGGCACTAGAGGGAGGGTTAGGGTTAGGCACTAAGTGGGGATGGTTATGTTTAGGGTGTGGAGAGGGGGAGATTAGGTTTAGCCACTAGGAGGGGAGGTTAAGGTTAGGCACCGTGGAGGGAGGGCTAGGGTAGGGAGAGGGGGAGAATTAGGATACTGACCAACAAAGTGTCGGTATTCTAACCCTGTCAAGATGCTGGCATCAGTATTCTAACCGCTGGGATTCAGAATGCTGGCATCCTGTACCCATCCCATATGGGATATTCTTCCCTAATATTGGATATATTCTTCCCTTGTATCGGATATAATCTTCTCATATCGGATATATTATAATCTTACTGTATATCGGACATATTCTACTCTTATATTGTATATATTTAACTGTTACATTGGATATTCTTCCCTTATATTGGAGGATAATCTTCACTTATCTTGGATATATTATTCCCTTATATTAGATATATTCTACTCTTACTGTATATTGGATATATTCTTCTCGTATATTGGATATATTCTTCACTTATATCGGATATATTCTTGTGTTATACTGGATATATTCTGCTCTTACTGTGTATTGGATATATTCTTCCCTTATATCGGATATATTCTTCTGTTATATTGGATATATTCTACTCTTACTGTATATTGGATATATTCTTCTCGTATATTGGATATATTCTTCTCTTATATCGGATATACTGTATTCTATTATATTGGATACATTCTTCCCTTGTATCGGATATATTCTTCTGTTATACTGGATATATTCTACTCTTACTGTATATTGGATATAAAATAACAATTGTATGTGAATCCACCTCTAGCGCTCCTCTGAACCCAAATTCACATCAAACCATGTGGTAGATATATTAAACTAATAATCACCATGAATGAGTCCACTTGATAATAAGCAAATGTACACTAGGTCCAATAGGAACTTCTTATACACAGATGATTGATGACATCTAAAAAAATCTCCTCCGTTTGTGTGTTATTAACACCAATAGGGAGAATAGAAGAGAAGACAAAAAATAGTGCAGATCAAACTTGGACATATAAGTTTTAATGACAAGTTTGCACTTACAGCATGCAGGTTTAAACAGGCATTTGTTTAAAAACATCAATGGTGGTAGACTGACAGTACTCCCAAGGACTCCATCCTTCACCTTTTGGTAAAATTACTTGTATACCTAAAATGCTTTTTAAAAAACATTCTTTAGAGCTATGGTGGTCTCAATGCATTTCAAAAAACACCATAGCTCTAAAGAATGTTTTTTAAAAAGCTTTTTAGGTATACAAGTAATTTTACAAAAATGGAGAACAAGGGATCTAGACAAACGTTTATCACAAACAGAGATGAGGTGGATCCATCAACTGGGGACACTTGTACCCAGGGGACTAAATGGGGATTTTGGATTTTCTACTTTTACTGTATATTGAATATATTCTTCCCTTATATTGCATATATTCTACTCTTATATTGGATATGTTGGGCCTAATTCTGAGTTGGGTGCAAGTCCAAATATTGATGCATCCTGTGCATGTACATGGATGAGGAATGATAGTTGACTGATCTCTCTTTCTGTGAAATGGGTATTTCTAGGGAGGCAATTGGATGGCTTCCATGGAAATAATCCCACTCATAGGCGTGTTGTGGGAATGCAGACATACTTGCGTTTTTGGTGTGTGGATGCAGATGGAATGCCTGTTTCAGAAAGATCTAATGCAGCAGGAATAGAGTGGGTGTAAGCCCCATTACTAATGATGACGGCTTTGTCTGTAGATGGAAATCAGTGAGCGGCCCGGCCTTCTGCATGAAGAAAGATGAATAGTTGCAATACTGGTGGATACCTCATTAGCATAAGGTAGTAAGCAGGCTACCGCAGCCACAGGTGTGTCCTGCACTGCGAGAGGTATTGTCTTTTGTCCCATACACAGTACCTCCTGGCTACTGCCAGGGCCGGATTGAGGGCCACATGGGCCTGGAGCTGAAAATGACCAAGGGCCTATTATGAGAAGCAGAGGAGGCGTGACCAGTGCTGTGAGGGTGTGGCCAGTGCCATGTGGGCGTGTACACCCCTATACCCAATGTTTCCCCAAATATGTAAAAGAAAAAAATGCTTAATTTTGTGAGGTAAATAGAAGTACAATTTTACTACTTATGATTTATGGCTGACCGTGTGGAGAGCAGATGGCCAGTCAACATCATGTTGTCATGACAATGGCCTATTTTTATGTGGAGGCCTGGAGCTGGAGCTCCATCCGCCCCATTGTTAATCTGGCCCTGGCTACTGCTATATGGGGGATAAAGAAAGGAGGGTTGTCCATAACGGGACACAAATTTTAAACCAGAAATAACCTAAGTTCTGCAAAATTAACTAATGGTGTGGGGACAATTGTAGTATAACTTTATTTTCATTTCCAGGAAAATTTCATACAAAACTATGTTGTTTTAAATGGTGTTTCATATCAATATACACAAGCATTCTATTTATATTGAAAGTAAATCATGTAGTCTGTAATCTGAAAACTTCAATATATCAACTTATAAAACAGATAACACATGAGTGTAATAGTCACTTGTAGCTTTTTATATGACCCAAGTCCTTTGTGTGATTGATGAGATTATGCTACAAGGAAGTTCACATTGTCCTGGTACATCTTCTACTTACATGTAATTCCTTTTTATTTGGGGAGGATATACACTAACAACATATGAAAAGCCTTGTGGAAGGGAAAAGTGGAGCAAACTCCGTTATTGCCAAGCCTGAGGACAATGTACAATCCATGTGTGATACTAAACCCTTGGCCATTGTTTGCCATATTGATGGATTAATAAAATAAACTTTCTCTGAACATTCAACAAAAATTTCACTCTGTTTCATCCTTCACCAAACTCGGACTCAGCCACTCATTTACATTTATCAGATTACCATCAAATATATATATAAAAAAACACGGACAACACTAGCACAGTCCATTGTGTTAACATCGGATGAAACAAACTCAAAACATACTGTACAAAGAAATCTACCATGGTATCATGCTCTTTTTATGCATATTTGTACCTTCCATAACAGAGCATGGAGCAAGCAAATAATAATTTATATGGAACACTCTCACACAGGGCTGCCATCAGAAATTGTGGGGCCCGGGACTGACAAAATAGGCTCACGAGAAAAACGTTAATGCGGCCTATGTAGGAGGTGGAGCAGGAGAGTGGCCCTGCGCAGCTAGGTGAAAAGTGACTCACGAGCGAGGTGGGGGGATATTCAGGGGTTGGCTGGCAACTTTCAGACAGGAGGGCAAACAAGAGCAAGTGGGCCTGGCTTTTCTACGGAAAAAAAAATTTGGACAAAAATCATATATATATACTGTATATATATATTAGGGATGTGCGCCGGACCATTTTTGCCGGATTTGGATTTGGTTCTAATTCATCACCCAGCTTTGGATTTGGATTTGCCAAACTGCGGTGACTGGCTTTGGATTTGGATTTGGATTTTTTTACAAAAATTAACAAAAAAAAGCTAAAATCACATAAATTGGTCCTTTTTTTCTTCCTAGAGTATTATTAACCTCAATAACCTTAATTTCCAGTCATTTACAGTCAATTTAGACCACCTCACAGTTTACATTATAGTTTTCACCATTATTGGCCAAAGGTTGCAGTGAGCTGACTGGTTACCAAGCGACAAAGCAGCGTCACAGACACCACATTTTAAAGCACATCAATGACACATTGCCACACAGCAGTGGCAGAAATTAAAAGTAGTGCACCTACCCAGTGGGGTACGGCCAGCAGAATCACAGTACTTGTTTACAAAGTGGGCTACCGCCCTAGGAGTCACAGTCCACAATCTTATTCACATTACAACGCACATAGTGTCCCTGATTCACATTACACCATAAAGTAGTGTCTCTTATTTATGTTACGACACACAGTAGTGCCCCTTTTACATAATGCCCACAGTAATGACCCTAGTACACAATGCCCACAGTAGTGACCCTTATACACAAAGCCCACAGTAGTAATGCCCCTTATACAATGCCCACAGTAGTAGTGCCACTTATTCAATGCCCCCAGCAGTTGTGTCCCTTACACAATGCCCCCAGTAGTGGTGCCCCCTATGTAGTCCCCTTAGTAGTAGGGCCCCCTATGCAGTGCCCCCAGTAGTAGTATGCCCCCCAGTAGTATGCACCCCGTAGCAGGCCCCCAGTAGTAGTGCCCCCATTAGAATGCCCCCCAGTAGCAGTGCCCCCATTAGTATGCCCCCCAGTAACAGTGCCCCCCAATAGTATGCCCCCCATTATCATGCCCCCAGTAGTATGCCCCCCAGTAGCAGTGCCCCCATTAGTATGCCCCCCAGTAGTATGCTCCCCAGGAGTAGTAGTGCCCCCATTAGCATGCCCCCCAGTAGCAGTGCCCCCAGTAGTAGTGCCCCCCCAGTTGGAGTGCCCCCAGTAGTAGTGCACCCCAGTAGCAGTGCCCCCATTAGTATGCCCCACAGTAGTATGTACCCCAGTAGTATGCCCCCCAGTAGCAATACCCCCAGTAGTATGCCCCTCAGTAGCAGTGCCCCCATTAGCATGCGCCCAGTAATATGCCCAGCAGTAGTAGTGCCCCCATTAGCATGCCCCCCAGTAGTATGCCCCCAGTAGCAGTGCCCCCATTAGCATGCACCCAATAGTATGCCCCCCAGTTAGTCCTCAAAGTGTGCCAGTATGAAACGGTATGTCATACCGGAACTTCACTTCGGCACCTGACTGGTGCTGGGACTGTCACTGTCCCAGCTCCAGTCAACAGTTTGACACCGGGTGGCCGCAAGAAAATGCACGCAGACCGGCAGCCAGTCAGGGCAGCTGGCAGCATATTCACTTTGGCTCCAACCATGAGCCAATCACAGCTTGCGGACCAGCAGCCAATCAGGGGCGGCTATGTGGCTGCCTCTAATTGGCTGGCTGCAGGTCCGTGAGCTGTCATTGGTTCTCGGCCAGCACTGAATTAAAAATGCTCCGAGGAGTGAGGGGAAGCCAGGAGGGAAGCATAGGAGCACCGCTGTCACTGGGCTGAGCAGTTCATCGCCGCAGTCACTGAACTGAGCAGAGCACAGCACATCAAGGTGAGGTGTGGAGCGGTGAGGTGTGGAGCGGTTCTGTGCTGTGCAGTGCTGTGAGGTGTAGTATGTTGTGTGGTGTGGTGGGGCATGTGCTGTGTTTTGAGGTGTGCTATTTGTACAACTGTGAGGGGAGGAAGTGGGGGTATGGAAATATCAGGGGGGCTTAGGATTTGGGACTGCCTAAGTAAAGCCCTCCCCCTATTTCCATACACCCACTTTAAAATTTCCACTTCGACCACTGCCCCCAGTAGTAGTGCCCCCATTAGCATGCCCCCCAGTAGCAGTGCCCCCATTAGCATGTGCCCAGTAATATGCCCCCCAGTAGGATGCCCCCCAGTAGTAGTGCCCCATTAGCATGCCCCCCAGTAGCAGTGCCCCCATTAGCATGCCCCCCATTAGTATGTCCCCCAGTAACAGTGCCCCCATTAGCATGCCCCCCAGTAGCACCCCATTAAAGACACATACACATAAAAAAAAATGTTAAAAAAAAACTTACCTGAATCCCCGCTCCTGCCGCCGTCCATCCCGCTCTGCTGCTCTATTACGTGTGGAGGGAGATGGAAGACGGAGCTCATGAGTGAGCTCCAACCGACTCCCTCCGTGCAGCAGCCAATGAGAGTCTGGCTGCTATTACAAACACACAGCTGCCGTTGGCGGCTGTATGTTTGTGTCTGTGTAGGGCAGACCGCTATCACAGCATTCTTCCCTACACTAGAGGAGCCCTGACATCAGCTTCTCTCGCGAGAATCCGACATCAGTTACAGTTTTTAAACTCTTACCTCAAGAATACGCCATTGTAGAGATAGGACTTTTCAACTTGTTGCGCAGCTGCAGTAGGAGCCTCCAGCAGGTCTAATAACTGTGGCTTCACTTGGGTGCTCAAAGATGGCCGTCGCTTGCAGGCTGTAGCAGTGGTGAGCTCAGGGGAAAGAAGCTGGTGTTAGCTGCAGCGGGAACCAGCAGAAAGGTGCGGGAGGGTAGCGGGCGTTAGCTGAAGCCAGAACCGAGGGACAGTAGCGGGGTTTAGCGGCGGCAGTGTGGGCGGCGGTGTGGGTGGTGGTGTGGATGGCAGTGGGGCAGGATCTAGGACCCGGGGGAGGTAGCAGCACACAGAATGCAGGCTCGGATCTGGTAGAGCCATGATACCTGCTTCTGTGTTTAATAAAAAAAAAAGGCTTGGCCCCGCCCCCCAGAAAACAACCAGCACTGGGCTTTGGAGCCTCAGTACTGGTGCAAATTCAGGGAACAAACAATGTATGGGTCCACCGTATTAAGCACAACCAGCACCAGGCTTTTCAGAACCTGTCCTGGTTGCCAAAATACGGGGAACAAATGACGTAGGGGTCCCCCGTATTTAGCGCAACCAGCACAGGGCTCTGTGCCAGTCCTGTTCTTGAAATACAGGGGGAGAAATGCGTATGGTCCTCCTGTATTTACCAGGACCAGCACCGGACTCCTTCTAGCGGGTTGGTGATGCCACAGCCAGGGGAGCCCTTTCACTGGGCCCCCCAGCCACAGCATCACCCTTGACTGCTAGTCAGTCCAGGCCTGGGATCCCTGGGGAGTTGGGGACCCCCCCAATAAAGGGGTCCCCCTCCTCAGGGCACCCCAGGCCCTGGCTGATAGCCCAGGGCTATCCCCGGCACCCCTTGGCGGTTAGTGCCAGTTTGATTATGTAAAGTGTGGTGCATATGAAAATCTAAACATTTTGCTGTGGAACTACAGTTCCTAGCAAGCCTCCCCCGCATGCTGGTACTTGTAGAACCACAAATATCAGCATGCGGGGCATTACGGGCTTGCTGGTACTTTTAGTTCCATGGCAAAAAGCAATATTAAAAAAACACATATCGTAGAAAAGTTACAAATTTTTTAAAACATAAATGCACACACACATGTACTCACACATGCACACACTATCTCACATACTCACCTAGTAACCCTGAAGCCATTCTGTCCTCTTCTCCAGTAGATAATACAATGGGGAGTACCTGTAATAAAAATTCCCTACTCACCTCCTCCTAGGCATGGATCAGGTCCTCATCACACAATCTAGGGTCTTGGCAAAAAAAAAAAAAAATTAGATACCCGGACCCTCGCACATTAGTAGTGTTCTCTAAGAACACTAGTACCCGAATGACAGCTCTGCTCGGGATTTCAGTAAAGAAATCCCGGTGCAGACCGCTCATTGGCTGAGAGAGGCGAGCCTTCCACCTCTCAGCCAATGAGCTGTTGACGTCAATGGTGATAACCGAGTGTGCCCTTTTCAAAAATGGCATCTCAGCATCATTTTTGAAATGCAAAGATGGCCGCCGAGAACCAATCACGGCTCATGACATCATTGCCCCACCTCCTCGGCCGGCTTCAATATTGCCATTGTGAGTTGCCGTGCACTCAGTCGGCGGCGGGGTGGCAGCAGAGAAGAATTGCCAAAGACCGAAAATAGAAGACGCCGCGGAAGCCCTGGATTGGCAATGGTCAGAAAAAAGAGCTTAAAGGCCATCGCCCTCCAGGTGAAGACGCCATAGAAGTCCTGAAAGAGCGGCAGCCATGTAAAAGAGCTTAAGGCTGCCGCCCCCCAGGTGAAGGTCCCGCTTAATAAAATATTTTAAAAAACGGTGTCTGTCTGTTTAATTTTAATATTTATTTTGCAGGGGTACTATAGGTACTAGCAGGCCCTTAGTGTCCCACCTGCTGGTACTTGTAGTTTTCCAAGTGCCAGTATGTGGGAGATGCCTGCTGGGACCTGTAGTACTACTGCAAAAGACAATATTTATATATTCATGCACAACACAAATCAACCCAGCACCCACCGCCCAGGGGTGCTGGGGATAGCCCCGGGCTATCAGCCTGGGCCTGGGGTGCCCTGGAGAAGGGGTACCCCTTTATTGGGGGGTCCCCACCTCCCCTGGGATCCCTGGCCTGGGCTGACTAGCAGTCAGGGGTGATGCTTCGGCTGGGCTCCCCTGGCTGTGGCATTACCCCCCTGGTAGAAAGGGTCCAGTGCTGATTCTGGGAAATACAAGGGGGCCTATGCATTTTTTCCCCCTGTATTTCCAGAACCAGGACCGACTCAGTGCCCAGTGCTGGTTGTGCTAAATATGGGGGACCCCTACGTCATTTGTCAGCCGTATTTTGGCAACCAGGACTGGTTCTCCAAAGCCTGGTGCTGGTTGTGCTTCATACGGGGGACCCCTGTATGTAGCACAACCAATACTGGGACTCCAAAGCCTGGTGCTGGTCCATTTTTTTTTTTCACACATTAAATTTTTAACAGATGCGTAGATGGATCTCACTGCTGTATTCGTACATCTGTGACTTATTGATTTGATTTTCTCAGGTGCATACGCACTACCAGTGAGCCCTCTGTCACCCACTGATGCCCCCTTTGCACTGCACCGCTGCTGCTGCTGCTACCCCACATGCAAGTCCCAAACCAACCTCCTGTGTGCTGTCCCCTCTTCAACCTGCGTTAGTGTACCATTTTGTTGCCCATCTCCCCTGCAGGTGGCCTGGTTTGCTCATCCAAACCCTGATAATTAAAACATTTTGAAAAAGCTATGAAATTCCATAGATAAAAAATGTATGGTTTCACATGTCCCATTAAGGCTGCTTAGACATGATCTGAAAATTCACAAAACCTATTGATTTTTCTGCCACTCAAACTTCAAAAAGCAATGAAATTATGATCATTAAGGCTGACGCCTTAATGGACGTGTTCCTTGTGCAATACAGTTATGGTATGCCATCACACCCTGTGGATAACTGCAGATTCAGCACTCTCACAGAAAGAGATTGCTGTCACTCACAAAATGGTGGAGCTGCTAAATCACAGAATTGTGTACTCATTGAAATATACAAATACAGTCTATGCAATTGAGGTTTGAGCAGTAATGTGGCTCCCACATCCCACTCAGTGCCCACAATCTTCCCATTTGATCACCAAAATAATCTCACAGGCTTCCAACATCCTTCTCACTGCATACATTTATCTCATTTAGAATACACGTTCAGCTTCCTTATTTTTAAAAATATCATACTTTATGCATGTACACTTTATTCCCCTATATGCCTCCATGATGCTATATATTCCCCAATCCCTACTGCTGTGAGGTCTCCCAACTGTGATAGTCTGTGTTCCCTCTTCCACACCATGGCTGTGGCATTACACCCCCACTAGAAAGAGTTTAGTGCTGGTCATGGAAAATACAGGAGACCCCTACTGATCTTGTCTTTTGTATTCCCACAACCAGGACAGGATCAACTGAGCCCCGTGCTGGTTCTTAAAATACAGGGGACACCTACGCATTTTTACCTGTATTTTGAGAAACAGTACAGGCTCAGCATAGCCCAGTGCTGGTTCTTAAAATACAGGGGTCCCGTACGCATTTTTTCTCCTGTATTTTAAGAACCAGGACTTACTCTACAGAGCCCATGGCTGTTTATACTTCTGGAGAGGGGATGAACATCTTTTTTTTTTTTATTTATTGTTACTGTTTACTTTTTTTTTTTACACACAGAAAGGTGCGCAGATCTCATGGAACTGTTCATCTTTCTGTGTTGCTTGGACCAGCTCAAGCTAGACTCGATACCCTGAAGCAGGTTTGTTTTGTTACAATAGTCCACACAGTAATAGTGTGCGAGTGAAACACTCAAGCTCTATTACTTTCCCTGAGTTCCATGCTTACAATGGCCAACATCTGGATGCGTGTTTTGCAATTGCAAGTTGTGGAGGTGTGATAAACATGCGAGTTTGCATGTTCTCACACCCTATTAGATAGGGTGGGTTCTGAAAATGTGTATAGCTCTATACTTGCATTTTTAAAAAACTCACACCCTATTACATCTTGCCCTTAAGCTGTGAAAAGAGTGGAGAAGTGGACCAGTGCAGAAGTTGCCCATAGCAACCAATCAGCATCTACCTATCATTTTATATAATGTATTTGAAAAATGCTTCCTCAAATGTTATTGGTTGCTATGGGCAACTTCTCTACTGGTCCACTTGTTTCGCTGTTTGATACTTTAACCCAGGGCTGTATTAAGGTCTGTGGGGGACCTGAGCAGCAATAAAATGATCAAAGTTGATTTTATTTATATATATATATATATATATATCTATATATATATATATATATACAGTCAGGTGCATAAATATTGGGACATTGACAGAATTTTCATATTTTGGCCTCTATTCACCACCACAATGGCTTTGAAATTAAACAAACAAGATGTGCTTTAACTGCAGACTTTCAGATTTAATTTGAGGGTAATTACATCCAAATCAGGTGAACGGTGTAGGAATTACAATAGTTTCTATATGTGTCTCCCACTTTTTAAGGGGCCAAAAGTAATGGGACTATCAACTCAAAAGCTATGTCATGGACAGGTGTGGGCTATTCCCTCATTATTTCATTATCAATTAAGCAGTTAAAAGGTCTGGAGTTGATTCTAGGTGTGACATTTGCATTTGGAATCAGTTGCTGTTGACTCTCAATATGAGATCCAAAGAGCTGTCACTATCAGTGAAGCAAGCCATCATTAGGCTGAAAAATAAAAAAAAACTATCAGAGAGATAGCAAAAACATTAGGTGTGGCCTAATGTTTGGCTGGAACATTCTTAAAAAGAAAGAATGCATCGGAGAGCTCAGCAACACCAAAAGACCCGGAAGACCACGGAAAACAACTGTGGTGGATGACAGAAGAATTATTTCCCTGGTGAAGAAAAACCCTTTCACAACAGTTGGCCAAATCAACATCAAGAAGACTGAAGGGAAAATGCACCAAGAACAAACAGGAACTGAAGACATTTGCAGTAAAGGCCTGGCAGAGCATCACCAGGGATGAAACCCAGCGTCTGGTGATGTCTTTGCTTTCCAGACTTCAGGCTGTAATTGCCTGCAAAGGATTTGCAACAAAGTATTAAAAAGTGAAAGCTAGATTTAGGATTGTTTAGTTTGTCCCATTACTTTTGGCCCCTTAAAAAGTGGGAGGCACATATAGAAACCATTGTAATTCCTACACCGTTCACCTTATTTGGATGTAATTACCCTCAAATTAAATCTGAAAGTCTGCAGTTAAACCACATCTTGTTTGTTTCATTTCAAAGCCATGGCGGTGGTGAATAGAGGCCACAATATGAAAATTCTGTCAATGTCCCAATATTTATGCACCTGACTGTATATGTATATATATATATATATATATATGTGGTAGAAGTACTGGAGAAGTCTGGGATGGCATATATGTGTGTCCTAGATTCCTATCATATGTGTTTTAAAAACCCCAGGAAAAGTCTGTTGTGCCAAATAGACCAGAAGTGTCGGCTTTTGGTAAAAGCCGGATACTGGGTCCTAGGGGTGTGGATGTGAGAAGAGAAGGGAGGGCTCCATCCACAGGCCATTCCAGGTGTTGGGCCTTTCAGTCTGAGAGCAAGCTGATTAGTAGTTGCACCTTGAAGTGGCTCAGATAATCTGTGTTAGGTTTTGGTTGAGTGTCTCACATACCCTGGGGAGAAACAGACACTGTGGTTTGTTCAGAGACACACTGATATTTGAAAGTGCTGTGTTTGTGTTTGTGGTAAAGCAGTAGGCCCTGCCACTTGTAGAGAGGGAATAAACTGTCTAGTTAGTGCCCAGATGGGCTAGGATTTATTTTTATGTTTGTTTATTTTGTAATTTACAATAAAAACTGGTTCTGACCAGTTTGCACAAAAACCCTGGACTGGTGTGCTGTTTCCTGGCTGCTGTGTGTAAGGAGGTGTCCATCTACCACAGGAGAGAGACCCCCTACCCCGACTATATCACAAGTGGTGGAGAATTTGGGCAGACACACTGAAAACTGCAGCAAGAGGAAAAGTTTTGCATTGAAAATTTAAAGAGATAGACACCAATTTGTTGTTTGGATGTCAACCTGTGTTTTGTGGAATCCATAAAGGTGGCGTCGGTAGATACTTAGAGAAACAAGATTCCATTTCCAACCTACACCTAAAGACAACATGGAGGACATTGTTAAGGCCTTGCTCCAAGCTAACAAAGCTCAGCAAGAAGCTACCAGAGCTCAGCTGGAAACTAACAAAACTCAGCAGGAAAGTAACAAAATTCATCAAGAAGCTACCAGAACTTAGCACGTCGCCATACAGGAAACCCTCCAAGCCTTAAGAGAGGTGGTACAACAGCTAGTAGTCCGGTCTGGAGATGCTTCCCCTGCTCTTCCAACTCACATCATATGGGCCTGTCACTTTCTGCAAAATATGACCCAGAATAATGATGTGGAAGCATATCTTACGGTCTTTGAAAGAACCGCAGAAAGAGAGAATTGGCTTAAAGAGCAGTGGGCAAGTCTTGTGACTCCCTTCCTGTCTGGAAAACCACAGAAAGCATACTATGACTTGTGCCTGGCTGATGCGAAGGACTATGTTAAATTGAAACAGGAAATCTTAACTCGATTGGGAGTCACAGTATTTGTTCACGCCCAATGAGTCCACCGCTGGGAGTTCCAAACAGAAAAGCCTCCACGCTCACAAATGCATGACCTTGTCCATCTTACCACAAAATGGCTGCAGCCAGAGACTAACAGGACCACAGATTTTGGAAAGGGTTGTTATGGATCAATATCTGTGGTCTCTACTTGCAACTCTGCACAAGTGGGTGAGCCATGCAGACCCTCACACAGCAGACCAATTGGTTGAACTGGTGGAGAGGTATCTGGTGACTGAGGAACTGTTGAGTGTGCCCCACCGAACCCCAATTCCGCAACAGCGATCTCCTGTGATCACTGGTAAGACTGTTCCAGGGGAGAAGGGTGCTGGGCGGTGGAATGTACTTAGACTGAGGGTTTGGAACCTGGAGATAGGACAGCCAGGCCAGGAAGGTTCCTACCCTGTAATAGACTTGGTAATAGTATGATTCAATGTTTCCAATGTGGTGATTTGGGCCATATTTCTGCTAATTGTTCACTTACCACTGGACCTTTGCAATGTGATACTGCTTACGTCAATCGCAGAATGCCTTAGCTTGCACAGCCAGCCTATACTGCTGACTGACAGGCTGGAACAGATAAGCAAATGTGTATAGTTACTGTAGAAGGCATCCGAGTAGAGGCTCTGTTAGATTCTGGTAGCCTGGTTACACTTGTAAAAGCTGAACTGGTGAACCCCTTGAAGCATAAGGGAAGAACTGTTGGTGTGACCAGCATACATGGGGATACTCGCTATAATGTTACTGCAGAGGTGAATATAGAAACACAATGTGGTTCCGCGATAGTCTCTGTGGGTTTTGTGCATGGTTTGATGTATGATGCAATATTGGGGAGAGACTTTGATCACTTTTGGAAGTTGTGGGAAAGCTGATTTGTTATAGAAGTAAATAACCCTAACCCATTTGAGAAGGTTACTGATGCAGTAGCAGAGGGAGTTTCTTCAGTGTCTGAGAATGATGGTGCCTCCTACTGAGATTTGAAACGTTATTGAGGCAGTTGGTCATCTGCCTGATCTTGAAGTCAGAAAAGAGGTCTTTGTCATGGAGCAGTTAAATGATCCTACTCTGGTAAAAGCCAAGGAAAAAGTGGGGGAGGTTAATTATAAAGGTTACCAGCTGGGAAAAGAAAGCCAGAACTGATATACCATGTAAATCTTATAAAATCTTGGAAGGATAGAGCAGCTTTGTCAGCCGTCCAAGCCCCTCCAGTAAACCCAGGGCCCTTGGTTCCCGGAGTGACAGTAGCTAAAACCCTGGCGGCAGTTCAACATCAGGAAATTAAGGAATTTCTTAGTAGAAATAGGGTTTTGTTTTCAGATAAACCAGGCAAAGCCACAGTCATTAAACATGACATAATCAATGACCCAGGGGTTAAGATTAACCTAAAGCCCTATAGGTTACCAGAAGCCCAAAGAGAATCAGTATCTAAAGAAATTTAAAAAAATTTCTAATTGGGTGTAATTGAAGAATCGCATAGTGAGTGGTCCAGCCCCATTGTGCTTATTCCAAAGCCTGACTGGAGTGTGCATTTCTGCAACGATTTTCGAAAATTGAACATTGTGTCAAACTTCGATGCCTACCCTATGCCTAGGGTGGATTAACTAATTGAAAAACTAGGAACAGCCAGATATTTTACCACTCTAGACTTAACCAAAGGGTATTAACAAGTGTCATTAACTGAGAATGCCAAAGAAAAGACAGCCTTTTCTGTTCTGCACCAGAAGGGTTGTTCCAATACAAGATATTGTCCTTTGGGTTACATGGGGCACCGGCTACCTTTCAAAGGATGATGGATAGAATTCAAAGGCCCCATAGACAGTATGCTGCTGCTTATCTAGATGGTGTGGTCATTCATAGTCCTGATTGGCAGTCTCACTTGCCCAGAGTGCAAGTAGTGTTGGTCTCCATCTCTAGGGCAGGATTGACAGCCAACCCAAAAAAATGTTGCCTAGGGATGGAAGAATTAAAGTATCTTGGATACACGATTGGCAGAGGTTTGATAAAGCCACAGCTTAATAAAATTGAAGCAATACAAACCTGGCCACGACCCCTGAATAAGAAGCAGATGAGAGCCTTCTTAGGGATTGCTGGGTATTATAGGAGATTTATACCAGCATTGCAGTCCCACTAACTGACCCTACCAAAGGCAAACAGGAAGTCATTGTTAAATGGAATCCTGAAGCAAAGAAGACTTTTCAGGGGTTAAAAATTGCATTGTGTACCCAACCAGTTCTGATGACCCCTGATTTTGACAGGGAGTTTGTTGTGCAAACTGATGCTTCAGTTGTAGGCATAGGAGCGATCCTGTCACAGAGGAAAGAAGGTGAAGAACACCCTATTTGTTATTTAAGTAGGAAGTTGAATGTACATGAGAGAAACTATGTTACGGTCGAGAAAGAAGCGTTGGCCATAAAGTGGGCATTAGAAACTCTCAGCTACTACTTGATGGGAAAGAAGTGCAGGCTGATCACTGACCATGCCCTTTTGAAATGGATGTCAGAGAACAAAGAGAGCAATGGGAGAATAACAAGGTGGTTTTTGGCAATGCAGAACTTTAAGTTTACAGTCAAACACAGGCCAGGAAGCCAGCTGGCCAATGCAGGTGCTTTGCCGCGTGTTCATTGAGGGGGCTGCAGTTATTCCACCCCACAGGTCGAAACAAAGGGGCGGGATATATGGTAGAAGCACTGGAGAAGTCTGGGATGGCATATATGTGTGTCCCAGATTCCTATCATGTGTTTTAAAAACCCCAGGAAAAGTCTGTTATGCCAAACAGACCAGAAGTGTCGGCTTTTGGTAAAAGCCGGATAATGGGTCCTAGGGGTGTGGATATGAGAAGAGAAGGGAGGGCTCCATCCACAGGCCATTCCAGGTGTTGGGCCTTTCAGTCTGAGAGCAAGCTGATTAGTAGTTGCACCTTGAAGTGGCTCAGATAATCTGTGTTAGGTTTTGGTTGAGTGTCTCACATACCCTGTGTAGAACAAGACACTGAGGTTTGTTCAGAGACACTGTGATATTTGAAAGTGCTGTGTTTGTGTTTGTGGTAATGCAATAGGCCCTGCCACTTGTAGAGAGGGAATAACCTGTCTAGTTAGTGCCCAGACAGGCTAGGATTTATTTTTATGTTTTGTTTATTTTGTGATTTACATTGCACAATAAAAACTGTTTCCGACCAGTTTGCACAAAAACCCTGGACTGGTGTGCTGTTTCCTGGCTGCTGTGTGTAAGGAGGTGTCCATCTACCCCAGGAGAGAGACCCCCTACCACAACTATATCACAATATATATACAAATATATGTGTGTATATATATATATATATATATATATATATATACACATACAGACACACACATATATACACTTCTGGTGTCAGAGGCAGTAGAAGCAGCAGATGTTGGTCAAGGTCACTGCACTGGCACGATTTGTGGGTCTTTGAAGAGGGGGTGGAGCCAAATGCAGTGACGGGTGGGGCTTAACCACGGGCACTAGGCAGCTCCATTAAAAGAAAAAAAATGGTTCATCAGGGGGATGTGGCCGGGGACTGTGGATTATAATTCTATAGATTGTAAACTTGCGAGCAGGGCCTTCCTACCTATATATCTGTATGTTATTAACCAGTTTTGTTCTATTAATGCTTACAATTGTAAAGCGCAAAGGAATATGCTGCGCTATATAAGAAACTGTTAATAATAATAATAATAATAATAATAATAATAATAATAATAATCCGGCCCTGCTTTAACCCATAGGAGGTGTTTGGGTGGTTTCCGTGGCTTCCATTGGAAATAAGCAAACTAACTTTCAGACTTCAAAAACTGATGGTCATCACTAGTTGTTTTTAAATGACAGTCAATACTGATGCTTAGTAAATGCTGTATTTTTAACCATAAAACTTCAGTTGATGTCCATCCGTTTGCAATTAATTGAATTCTATGTTCTATGGTTAGAAGAACTGTCTTATGCTTCATCTCCTCCTCTTCACTTCATTTCCGTCTCCTTATTTTTTGGCTTCTTTTCATTACTATGGGAACCATCTCAGTTTCTGTGATATTAAATTATATTTATGTATTTTTGTTAACTTTGTACTTCCATTACTTATTAACATATTAGCAAATAATTGTTAATTTTCCTGTGGGGAGCGAAGGAAAATTAGCAATGTTACTGGTCACTTCTTGGCTATCACGCTGAATTGAATTCTGCACTAATACATTATGTAGACAAAATGACTGGACACCTCCGCGCAGGCGAAATGGTGTGCTCCTGCTGCAGACATGTGTTCGTGAAGGTATAAAACAAGAAGTATAGAGATGTTCTCAAAAACTCTGTGCCCCTTAAATTGTGGCATTTCTACAAGAACAACAAATGTTTTTCAGGACGACAATGCCACCTGTCATGTTTCCAGGGCGACACTGAACTGGTATATAGAAAATTCAGTTACCTGGATAGACTGGCCAGCTCAGAGTCCAGATCTTAACCCCATTGAGAACCTCTGGGATGAATTGGAGCGACGAGTGTGTTCTAGGCCGACTCAACCTTCTTCAGTGTCACAGTTGGTCACTGCACTTAAGGCGGAATGGCAAAACATACCGCCTGCTGTTGTCCAGGAACTTGTGGACAGATTGCCAAGAAGGGTGTCTGCAGTAATCACTGCACGTGATGGACCTACAAAGTACTGACGTCAATAAAATCTTGTTGCTCTATTTGCTTTCAGTGTCCAATCACTTTTGTCTACATAATGTAGTTTGCATAACAGCCATATGACAGTTGACTGCAGGAATTGTTTTGTCAAATTTTATGTAACATAAACCATATCTAAAACAATGATTGGCTCCAACGGTAAATAATATAAATAAAATATAATTCTGGCAGTTCTACTCCCTTAAAATCCACTACTGAGTGAGGTGCAGTGTCAGATCCTCCAGGGCTTGCCAGTCTCCAGGGTCAGTACTAAAGTCTTGATGCATCTGGTAATTCCAACCTTCACCATTAAAGCTGAGTTTTCTAACTGTCCCTTGGTGATTGTTTGTGAAGGGCTGAGACAAGTAATACTATCCACAGGCATTGCTAAGGTCAAACCGTGGCAGAAAGCAGTTTGATGTTATCCTGGAGATTGATGTATCTATCACCTTTATTTTGATGTCTTAGCCAATGTTATAAAATGTGCTTCAGTCGCTGATAACATGAGACCAGCCAATGACTTACAGGACAGTTTACACAACGCCTGTACAATCACCTGGGCATAAATCACAATCGGGCAGATATTTCACCTTTTAAATGCTGTTACTTGTAAAGCGTCTGAAGCGTCTGAATTTGAAATGACAGTGAGGAGTCAGAGGAATATGGAAAGTTGGCAATAATTACTTCTAGTTATGTATACAGATAACAGTGGTACTATTATGAAATATATATTTACAATGTTGTCATAATTGAATAATCAGTGATTAATAACCATTTTAATGTAACCTTTCATTAGGAACAACTGAGTTTATAACACAACACATTAATTACTGTGAGTTCTGATAATAGCATAAAACTGGTGCTACACGCATAGTTAAACGCAAGTCAGACGTAATTGCTCCCGCATTTTGTGCACAGAACTTAATGCATATACTCGCACATAAGCTGTACACATCTCTATGGCCAGACCGCCTCTATCCTTACGCTTGGCTACACTGCTGTCATCATTATCAGTGCAAACTTGCACCAGCCCTATCCATGCTGCAAAAGATCCATCTGCATACAGTTATAATTAATTACACATATGCATAATTCTGCACAGCCTACAATTCTGTCTATACGCCCTCACTAAAAATAGGTTCTTTATAAAGGACTGTCCTTCTATATATCAAGGTCTATCAATGGCGGTAGCATTGGTTAGTTTATTTAAGATCACTAAGCTGTCATGCATTCAAACCCTTCCAGCAGGTGATCTGGCCATTATAATGTTGCCAGTAAAATGAATATCTGACAGTGGCATAGTTATAATGGGAGCAGGGCCTGCACCCGACAAATTAGCCACTCTGCCCCCCACCCACCTATAGACTTGCTACCACCTTTCCGCCAGTGTATTTTTAAAGATGGTACCAGTACAGGAGGTAGCAAAGGCTGTGATACCATGTGAGAGTCTTTGCTATCTTCTGTGCATGCACCATCTTTCTGCAGTCATCGATGGAAAGATGGCACCACCAGTGTCTCAATGCAGTCCCCCCTCAATTCTATAGTTGGAGTAGAGGCTATTTCTATTTATTATTATAATTATTATTATCATTATTAAAATTAATTCACATAGCGCCAGCATATTTTATTACACTATGCTACAGTTGGGGGGAAAAACAGTAAACAAGAGAAAGTAATAGCAGATAGACAGAGGTAAATCGGACACAATTATACCCACATTTCATGCAGGTAACTAAGGACGAGACTCTGAGTCACACACAATCCGCACGCAACACCGATCTTCACGTAGTTGAGCAATAATTTGCAGCTGCACATGTGCGTAAAGTTCTGAACACCCCTACAGCGTCTGCATTACACAGAGGACCTCATTCAGAGTCTCTCACTAGTGCTGTGCGCTCGCAAGTGGCCCGATGGTTTACGTACACGCATGCGCACGCTTGTTCTGCACGTGCGCGAACTACTCGGTGCGATCGCAGGCCGCTCGCTCACCCAGCAAAGACAGCCCAGTGAAATGAGTGACAGGAGAGGCCGTTTGTGGGTGGTAACAGGGGAAGGACACTAATAACGGGGGAGTGGAGGTGCGAACGCAGGCGTGCCTGAGTGTTTCAACGCCGTTTTAGAGGCGTGCATAATTAACACTCAGCGTCATAGTTCTCGTCACATGCCTGTTTTTTACACTGAAGTCCTCGCAGCGCTTGCGGTAGGGTAAGGCAACCACAAGCGCTGCGATCGCTTCCGATTGTCCTCGATGTACCAATGTTTTAATACACCTCCTGGAGATGATGTGTGCTGGTGGGCGGCTCTGCCTGTGCGATTATGCGTACGCTGGCCGCTCGCTAAGACATGGTGGGCGTGCTTATGCCTTAGTGAGTGATCACTTCCCTTGGCGCCACTTTGACATATTTGCATACGCTGGGTGCGAGCGATCGCATCTAGCGAGAGACTCTGAATGAGGTCCAGAGTGTACACACAGAGCTCCGACTGTATTAGAAATGTGTCAGAAAAGTGTTGGGCGTTCCTGGGTGGTGACTGGATGATGACTAGTAGTGGGCGTATTATGGGAGTGTCACGAGTGTGTCAATGCAAGCAGCTACGTTCCCAGATGCACTGCCGCAGGCATAGGAGTCCATGATCAGACAAAGAAACTGCACCAGCCATAGAGATGGTGCAAGTTATGATGATGCAACCAATGGTGGCGTATAAGGATGCACCAATCAGTATCACAGCATACATGGACACTAAAAGTGGCCATCTCAGACCTTGCACATTTGGACATACGAATGTACACGGAAGGACTTGGAGCATTTGCATAAAATCGCAGATGGACGACAATAGACGCTTCAGTGTGCACTTTTGCGCGTCTATACTACCAGACCACCCTCATAAGCTTGGTTTCATAGCCATCATCATTATCAGTAGTTACTTGTACTAGACTTATCCTTGTTAGAAGAGACCCATCTGAAATCAGACAGAACTCTGTGTATGCACAATTCTGGATAGCACACAATTCCATCTACACATCCACAATACGCCCTCACTAATCTTAGCAACATTACCTAGGTGCGAATGTTCCATTAACAAACAGTTAAGCCCATTCAGCTGCAAGTGTATTGTGACTGAAATGTTTCTAATTCGGAAATGCTTAGCTATGGAGCATGCGCACAGAGCTGCCACCAGAAATTGTGAGGCCCGGGACTGACGTTATATGCAGCTATGAACTTTGGAAAAAGAATGAGCCAGTGGTTAAATGCACTTATTAGGAAATAAGCGGAGATACTCCAGAGTTGGGTATGTTTCACATAAGACAAGTTATTTGTGTCCAGGGGCTGGCTGGCAACTTTTAGCCTGGGGGGCAAATGCATGCAGGCGGCCCTGGCAGAGGAGTAGCGTGTAGCCAGGGTGCCCGAAAGAACGTGCGTGCTATGGCGCCCCCCCCTCAGGAGAGGACACCCTTATGCAGGCCTCGAGTAGTGCCCCCAGTAGTGATCCCCCCTATGCAGTGCCCCTTGTGCCCCCAGTAGTAAGCCCCTTATATAGTGCCCCCAGTAGTGGTAACCCTTATGCAGTGCCCCTTAAATAGTGGCCCCAGTTGTAGTCTTCCCCCTATGCAGTACCCCCACTATTGCCCTTTATATAGAGCCCCCAGCAGTGGTCCCTCGATGCAGTGCCCCCAGTGGTAGTCCCCTCCCCCTTTGTAGTGCCCCAAGTAGTAGTCCCCTCCCCCATATGCAATGCCCCTAGTAGTAGTCCCCTTGTAGTGCCCCTAGTAGTAGTCCCCCCCAGTAGTAGTACCCCCCTTGTAGTGCCCCCAGTAGTAGTCACTCCCTTGTAGTGCCCCCAGTAGTAGTAGTCCCCCCCTTGTAGTGCCCCCAGTAGTAGTAGTAGTCCCCCCTTATTGTAGTGCCCCAAGTAGTAGTAGTCCCCCCCTTGTAGTGCCCCCTGTAGTAGTAGTTCCCACCCCTTGTAGCGCCCCCAGTAGTAGTAGTCCCCCCCTTTGTAGTGCCCCCAGTAGTGGTCTCCTCCTTATAGTGCCAGACCCCCCGCAGTAGACACACATAATATAAAACAAAAAAAAACACTTACCTGACACCCGCTCCTGGTCCCGCCGCCGAGATCAGCTCCTCCGTCCGCCGCTTTGCATTATGGGAGTGACGCGTCACTCCCAATACCCACTGCGGGAGCCGGAAGATGTCCGGCTCTGGCAGTGGGAGCAGCAGCCGATGAGAGTCTGTCTGACTCTCATCAGCTGCTAAAGCAAACACACAGCTGCCGGCTCCGGCGGCTGTGTGTTTGTGCTGTGTAGCGCTGACCGAACTCCGTCTGGTCAGCGCTACACACGCGGTGCAGTCTGTCACATGGCACCCTGCCCCCCGGCCCAGTCCGCCACTGTTTGTGTCCCCTTGTTCCTCAAACACCAAAATAGTTTATGTAGCTAACAAAACGGTGTCCTAAAAATTCAGACTACAGTGCTGTAAATAATTGTATACACTATAAAATGTTTTAGGAGGAGATGTATCAAACCTTGGAGAGAGATAAAGTGGATAAAGTAACAGCCAATAAGCTTCTAACTGTCATTTTAAAGGATATGTTTGAAAAATGATAGTTAGAAGCTGATTGGTTGATACTTTATCTTTCTCCACTTTATCTCTCCAAGGTTTGATACACCTCCTCCTTAATAATTATGTCATAATGTCTCTGACATTTTACAAGATGCAGACTGCAGGAAAAGCAGTATGGTAATTATTATATAACACTGGCTATTTTTTTGCCTCTAATATACACACATTAAATTAATGAGACCTCCCATAGGTTCATATGGCTAATGCTGGGATCTGTTTCATTCTTTTACAAAGATATTATCTGATGAACTGGTCCCCTCACCTATTTTCTGTACAACTTGAGAATAATCTTAAAGCAGTTTATGCATGCAACATTCTCTACCTATGTTTGGTGGGTTTTATTAGACAGATGGAGCCTTCACAAAATTCAGTCAATTAAACTCATATTTCATGAATCACTGTAGCAGTAAAAGTTACAACTTGGGTGGTAAAACTCGCCTAATATATCCTTTTGCCCCAGTGGCTGCATTCAATGATAAATCCATTTCTGAGAGCTCGTTGCTAAATTGACTGCTTAGATCTTATATAAATAGTATATACATGTCCTGTATATTTAGAGTACATAACAATGCAGTCATAACGTACTGTCCATAGCATCCAATTAAAGTTATTTCAGAAAACCTCACATCAAGAAGCACTGATGTACATACCCAAGTAACAGTTCTTATTGATGAGTGTTAGGGTGAAGGAAGCCATTTTGTGGGATAAACAGACCTACATGAAAACTGGGGAGCCAGGAAATATATCAGGTGCCAATACTTAGGACAGCATGGCCACGGCTTTTATGGGGAATTGCCAAGGGGCATTGCAATGTCCTGCAGTGAATATGTAGTATTTGAGCTATGCACCTCACCCTTTTGCACCAAGTAAAGCTGAAATCTAATTGATTCCTACTCTATATGGTACTTGGACCATTTTTTAGTTTATAAGATGCTGGTGGATAGAACTGGCATGTATGAGTGCAGCCCATCATTGACTACATGATAAAACTGAGGCACTAAAACTGTCTATTATTTATACCACAAGGGTCTCGTCGCAAGCCCCGATGGTTGCGATGGTTGCGACCATCGCGACCATCAGCTGGCCGCTCACAAAAGCTGTGGGTGATCACCCACAGCTATGCGAGCGGCCAGGAGGCCGAAACAAAAAAAAACACCCTGATTCAGAGCGAGCGATCTGAAAGAGCATCCGGCTCTGAATCAGGGCCTGAGTACATTATCTGTGTACTAATTTCAAGTATTCTACTACAGTGCTTCCCCTGTGTCTGGAACACCAGTGAGTGTACTCAGGGCCTGATTCAGAGCCGGACGCTCTGAACGAGCGCCTGCTCTGAATCAGGGCGGTTTTTTTTTTTGGAGCGTCCTCCTGGACGCTCGCATAGCTGTGGGTTACCAAAATCACTCCCACTGACATCACTAGTGATGTCACTGGGGCCGGACCCAGACGGTAGGCGTTCCCATGGGAACGCCTCCGTCTGGCAGCCACGCCCCCGGCACGCCCACCATAGGGGGTGTGCTGTCACTTAACATCGACAGTTTGCCCCCTTTGGAGCGAGACCCGGAGCGACAGCTTGGCAGTCGCTATCTGGGTCTCGCGCATGGTCTCAGCGGGTCTGAATCGCGAGCGGGTCTGAATCAGGCCCTCAGTACATCATCCAAATTTTGCCTTTAGCATTCTACTCCAGTGAATCCTCTGCATGTTCTCTTCCAGTGTATCTTCTACAGGGCCGAAACTAGGATATCTGTCACCTGGTGCAAGGTTGCAATTTTGCGCCCCCTCCCTTCCCGTACCTGCATTTTGTCCTTGCTCCTCCAAAAGGCAGTGCACTAGTCAAACATCCCTGGTATAGTGACTTACATTATTCCACACACAATAATGCCCATTACACATTATGCCACACACTGTAATGCCTATTACCAAAGTGCCACTTACATATTTGCCCGACACCATTGTATGCCCCACAGTAAGGTTTCTAATTACTTTAAAATTACCTGCTCATTGCCAGGGGGATTCATGCTCGTTGCCAGGGGGATTCCATGCTAGTTGCCAGGGGGATTTTATGCTCGTTGCCAGGGGGATTTCACGCTCGTTGCCAGGGGTTTTCATGCTCATTGCCAGGGGGTTTCACGGGATAAGATGCAGCTTTCAGCATCTTCTCCTGGCACTTGCGCTGGCCTAACAGACACTAGAGGTCCAGTAAGGACCTCTAGCATCTGTCTCCTCCTTGGCGGCAGCCATTTTTGGATGGCCATTTTCTGACTCTCCAGCCCCCAAGCCACCGTGAGTCATCCCTTTTTCACCCCCTGCTTCCCGGCACCTCTAGCCCCCCCTAGTTGCAGCCCTGTCTTCTACGAGACATTCTCCAGTGTATCCTGTTCGTGACACTTTGAGAAACTCCTCAGTGACATTCTCTACGTGATACTTTTCAGTAAGATTCTCTATGTGATACTCCTCAGTGACATTTCCCTACATTACACTCTTCAGTAATATTCAGTGATATTCTCTCCCGTGCTACCTGTTATCTACATTGGTCTCTGCCGATACTCCCTACTCCCTGGAGGGTGTATCTGCCACTACCTACACCCTCCAGTGTTTTCCTGCTGCCTCCCTACCTACTTCCCTCGACTCTCAGGGGTCTATTTACAAAGCAGTTCCCAGAATAAAGACCACCAGAGTTAGCCCCTGACAGTTTGAACAGGCCCTAATGGAGGTTGAGGGTCCCCAAGGTGCCGGGGCAATACAGAACCTTACATCTCATAGGGAATCAAGAAGCAGCTCAACTACAGGTGGCACGTTCTCTTCAGGAATTTTCTACACAGTTTTCTGTTCAGTCCTCCCTAGCTTCAGTAATTCCAGTTTTGTTGGCAACTTTACCTGTGAATCCTCCTTTTGTCTCATCTTCAAACACCCACCTTCAATTGTTTTGATGGGAATCCTTATCCCTGCCATGGTTTCGTCAATCAGAATAAAACTCAAGTGTCTAGTCCCGCTAAAGACTTTTTTCCTGAGTACACAGGTTACCCTCTCAATTGTTCTCAGACTTCTCAACCTCTTGTCACTTTTGAACCTGCACTCCTGACTACTTTCCATCTATTATTGGAACAGTTACGAGATCTACTCACCAAAATTTTTCAGACTATTCCCAAGATTTTTGTTTTTTCCCCAGATACTTCTAACATGCCAAGTAAAGTGAAACATCAGAGTTACTCACACCCCAGGCCCTCGGAGGCTGAACGCCAATGATGCCATGTTTTACATCTCTGCATATACTGTGGGAATTCTGGCCACTTTATTAAAGACTGTTCCCTACTCAAATCCAGGAGTGTTGACAAGTGTCAGCATCACAGTGCTCATGCCTTCAGTTCTTCTCATCTGCTGTCTGCAGTTCCAGGTTCCTCTACCCAAAGAAAGGGGTTTTAGGTGTCATACCCCTGGAGAGGTTTTCGAGTGTCATACCCCAGAAGGGTTCTTCAGGTGTCATACTCAAGGAGGGATCTTCAAGTGTCATACCCATGTCATACCCCAGGAGGGGATTTCAAGTGTCATACCCCAGGAAGGATCTTCAGGTGTCATACCCCAGCAGGGGTCTTCAGGTGTTATACCCCAAGAGGGGTCTTCAGGTGTTATACTCCAGGAGGGGTCGTCAGGTGTTAAACCCCAGGAGGGGTTTTGACTGCTTGTCCAAGTAAATGACATTTTCGACTGCTTGTTCCAGTAAAGGACTTTCGACTGCTTGTCCCAGTAAAGGACTTTCGACTGCTTGTTCCAGTAAAAGACTTTCGAATGTTGGTCCCAGTAAAGGACTCCAGTCAGTCACCCCAGATTGGGAGTCTGATTTTGCAGCTACAGGAGGAGCATAGGTTTTGTTAACTCAAGAAGAGACATTCGAGTCTATAACTTCAGGTGGAAATTCTAATCTACTAACCCCAGACAGGGTCGCCAGAGTTTCAGCTTCAGAAGTAGCCTTCAGTACCACAGATTTTGATATTGGTTCCTTGTCCATCATCTCCTGAGTGTGCTTTACAAGTTTCATGCACCCAAACTCATTTGATGCTTCTATGCCCATTTGCTTTGAAGGAGATTTAGCATAATTTCATGCTTTGATTGATTGGCTCCTCACAATCATGAAGTCTGATCTGTCTTCTAGAATCGTTCCTATCAATGTTATTACATTTCTTCTTGTGTCCTTTAGAGGTAAAGCTTTGGACTGGGCTAATTCTATCATCGAGTCTAGGGATCCTATGCTTCAGAATATATCGGTTTTAGTGAAGCTGTAATTAACAAGTTTGGTCCTAAATCTGTGAACCCAAAACCTATTGAGAATACTTTTTCTGCTGAAGTTTCCAGCTCTGAGTTGTCATCTAAGTATTCGACTGGTTCCACCAAGAATTAAACTATTGTTCAGTCCTCCAATTCTTCTCAGTCTAAGTAAAAACAAACTTCAAAGAATCTGCATTCTAAGGACGTTCAAGCCTCCAAGGAGTGTGACACTTCAGAATCTGCACCTCTGGACTTAAAACATTGGAACACTATCTTGTCTCCTTCTTACATCAGTTCCCAACAAGAACAAGCTTGGTTAGATCAAGACATCAAGATTGAGATTATTCCAAAAACTGTGGGCGATGTTTCCATCAGATCACCTACTTCTCAGTCCTCTAAACCTTTGGTGTCTACTATATGTATTGGGTCATCTGCATTAGCTTATCACAGTAAACCTCTGAAAAATTCTCATCCTAAGAAGAAGGATTCAATCCAGATGCTAAACTACGACACTGATTCTGATTATGACTTCGATCTCTTCTCAAAGGACCCATATTTTCGAGTAAAGTTTTTTTCTAGACAAAGGCTTCACCTTCTTCAGCTGGATCAAGATGTTCTCGTAGGAAAAAGAGGAACCGTTTAAATTTTTGAGTCTATAGTTTCACATACTAACCACATTGTATCTCTGTCTCAGTGAATCTGTCAGGTTATGGACTAGGATCAGCCATTACTCACCCCAGCGCCGACTTCCCCTGACTTCTCAAGTGGTGCAGCGGTGAGTGACGCGCTGAGGATTATACCTTAGGATCACTTGGACTTCCATGTGCTGCCCGGTGACTTGGTTACTGTGATTGCCGTCATGGGCACAGCCATGTCAATCATTATCACCTGACTGATCCTTTACCCAATGGTAGCGTGGTTGCTGTCAGCTGATGCTGTCCTCCAATGGACTGCTACCTTAGGGTATATAACTGGGATCCTGACAGCAGAAAGTTTCCTGTTCAACGTCGTTACTACTGTCGTTACTACTGGTGTATGCTTGCCGTTACTTTGTTCCAGGTTCCTTGCTCCTTTCCTCTCATGAGTCATCTCTGGTGTTCCGTTTCTACTCTTCAAAGTGGTTCTCCTGTGCCAGCAGTACATCTGGGTTCTCAGCCTGTGTGCTCAGTACACCACCCGACTACAACACAAGTGTCACTCTCCTGTGCCAGTGGTGCATCTGGGTCCTCAGCCCATGTACTCAGTACACCACCTGAATACAACACAAGTGCCATTCTCCTGTGCCAGTAGTGCATCTGGGTTCTCATCCGCTGTACTCAGTACAACATCCGAGCACTGCTCAAGTGCCACTCTCCTGTGACAGTGGTGCATCTAGGTCTGCAGTGGGCCTTATCCATTCCCCTCCAGTATAATATTCTGGGAAGTTACTCTATCATGCCAATACAGTACCAGCAGGGTACAGGGTTCTCACTAGTGCTTCACACTGAAGTATATTCTCCTGGGCCTCCTCGGTGTTACGTTCCTCCATTTCCCACTTGTATTGGATACCTGACCAAAGGTCCACAACCTGCTTGCTGCGTGCAGCTTAAATACCCATATCCCGCTTAGAGGGGTCACTGGTGAGCACCTCTCAGAAAGTTAGACCACACCATTGGTCAAGTCTCATCAACATCCGATACTTGTGGATGAGGAGGACATACATCCAGGCCCCTCACCTCTGATTTCTTCCTCAACCCAGTACCTCAGCTTTCAGCTCCTCAGAAGGAGATCCTCCTGAGTAGACCATGACAAATTCATCCTCGTGTCCCTGAGTTTCGAGTTTCTGGTTCTGTTGTCTGGATGAAATTCACTCTGTTGGAAAAATTTCTGGTGTTCATGTTTCACAGCCTATTCTTGGGAAATTCCAGTTGAACTTTCAAGGTGTCTAGAGTCCACCCTAAAAGGAGGGGGTACTGTCATTATTCAGCCTGGGATCAGCTGTTACTTACCACAGTCCTGGCTTCCCCTGGCTAGCAAGCACGGTCAGACATCAAGTGCGGCGGTGGGTGAAATGCTGAGTATTCTCCCCTGGGCTCAGGTGACTTCCATGTGATCCCCCATATTGGAGTTCCTGTGGCGGTGATCATGGGTGCAGCCATGTTGTCTGTATTACCTGATCTGACTCATATCCAATGATAGCCATGTCAGTTTTCAGCTGACTCTTTCCTCCAATGGACCACTACATTAGGGTATATAGCTGGACTCCAGGAAGCAGGAAGTTTCCTTTTCAAGTCTTGTCTACACCTAGAAGCTGCTGTTACTAACATCATTCCATACTGCTTACCAGTATGTTTTTAGAAACTGGAGTGCCTGGAGGAAACCAATGCAAACATGGGGAGAATACAAAATACACAAATAGGGCATTAGTTGGGAATTCAACTCATTACCTCAGTGCTGTGAAACAACAATGCTAATCACTATGCCACCATGCCACCCCAGGAGGCTTAACCCTGGGTATAAATCCAGGTAGCCCCTCTCTGTTTCCATTGCATACAGGTGCTACTTGAGTGGCGGTAAAAGCCTAATACTAAGCCCTGGAGATATAGAGAGTGGAGAGAGATAAAGTAACAACCAATCAGGTCCTAACTGTCATTTTTCAAACACGGCCTGTAAACTGAGAGTTAGGAGCTGATCGGTTGGTACTTTATCTCTCTCCATCTCATTTCTTTCCAAGGCTTAGTACATTTCCCCGTTAATCTTGTGAGCCCCACAGTTGCTGGAAATGTGAGCTAGCCAGTAATGTTTCAAAATATGTCTACAGTGGTAGTCCTCTGAAGAAGCACCTAGGTGATACAGTTCATCCTTTCTAGAGTCCGCTTTATGTACAGCATGGTGGGTCCTACTGTCAGGTAAGAGACCAAGAGAGACTCGGAGGGATATGCAGTCAGTTTGTTGGCATTCAGAATGTTGACAGCATAATGTCGACATGTTCTGAATGTTGGCATTCAGGATGTTGACTTGTATAGAAAGTCAACATTCAGTATGTCAACATAGCATTTCAGAGGTAAGGGTAGGATTATGCCAGGTACACACCAGGATGACGGATTGGTGAGCAGACCAATCTGCTGCCCGTGCAGCTGAATTAGTTAGCTATACAAATTATCAATTGGCTGCTTGTTGTGTCTAGGCTTACTTCACAGCTGGGAGGGATTTAAGTTTGCCTACCCATTTGAGATGTCTGTGTCGGCGGTCCTTGCAGCAAGTGTACAGGCGGTCGGCAGGTCGTCCCTACACACATACAGATGCACAATATATATCACATATATATCAGGATCGGCTGTGCTGCAGGGCCAACCTGATATGTCTGTGATTGAATGATATATATTGACAAGTGTGTACCCAACATTAGGGTTAGGCTTCAATTAGGGATAGATTAGGGTTAGGATTAGGCTGCAGTTAGGGTTAGGTTTACAGTAAGATTCAACAACAAATCCCATTGTTGATGTGCCGACTGTCAACATTGGCAATGTCGACACTATGACAGTATTAACATTCTGTTCATGATGACATTCTGAATGGCGACAATATATACCATAACCTTTGACTGGAAGCTGTCTTTAAGCAATTAGCATAATACCCTTTTCCAAATCTCTTAACATTTCAATTTAATTTATTTTTAAATATAAGCATGGAAAGTACGAGGGCTGATTAAAAAGTAATGAGACTGCCTCTGTGTTTCTGTCCCATAGGTAGATGTGGCAATGCTATGCTAGTTATAGTGAAGCTCATACATCGATGTGTCTGAACCTGTACTTGGAGTGCAGTAGTCTTCTTTGTTTGGTAACAGCGAGTGGAAGATCTTCTACCCTCTGAACCATCCCTTACAATCTCTACATTTGAGATTCATGCTATACACATGTTCCAACCAGTATACCTGCAAGTAGCTGTTATGTACCATCCCCCTGGTCCTCCCTCTAAGTTCCTTGACAGCTTTGCTTCTTGGCTCCCTCACTTTCTCTCCTCTGACCTCCCCTCCATTAACCTTGGTGACTTCAATATTCCAATTGATATCCTCACAGAATCCTCTGCCTCCAAACTCCTTATCCTCACGTCTTGATTTGGTCTCTCCCAGTGAACCTCCTCACCCTCACATGTGTGTGGGCACTCACTTAATCTAGTCTTCACTCACCGTTGTAATATTTCTGATTATTCCAACTCCCCATTCCCCCTCTCTGACCATCTCCTTCTCTCTTTTAACCTATCTCTCTCTCCTTCCTCTCCTCTGCCTCCTAAGATCACTATCACT
The DNA here is from genome assembly GCA_031769625.1 of Taudactylus pleione. Classification (NCBI taxonomy): domain Eukaryota; kingdom Metazoa; phylum Chordata; class Amphibia; order Anura; family Myobatrachidae; genus Taudactylus; species Taudactylus pleione. Next base: position 11,105,375 of record JAUIMM010000116.1, read on the forward strand.
AAGCCTGACATTGAGGCTATCAATGCCGTTTCTTTATCTTCCCTTCTTGACTCGCTTCTCTCTCCTATCCTGTCTCTCTCTCCTGCCCTGAACAAGCTGCTTCCCTATACAATGCCTCTCTTACTTCTGCTCTGGACTCTGTTGCTCCGGCAATCACTACTCACCCTCACAGAACCACACTACAACCCTGGCATTCCAAATGCACCAGATATCTGCAAAAGTGTTCAAGAACCGCCGAGCGACAGTGGAGAAGTTTACGCTCTAAGGCACATTTTCTTTACTTCAAATTTATGCTCTCATCCTATAGTGCTGCCCTTTTTCAAGAACCTCATCTCCTCCCAGTCCTCAAATCCCCAGTGTCTCTTCACCACCTTCAACTCCCTCCTCTGTCCACCCCCTCCTCATCTCCCCTCCTCACTCACTGCCGTTGACTTTGATACCTACTTTACATCTAAAATTGATTCCATATGTCAGGACATCATATCCCACCAGTCCCCCTGCTCTACACCTCCTCCTTTCCCGGATCACCATCCATTTCACCAACTCTGACATCCTTCTCCCCTGTATCTGGAGAGGAAGTCATGGCTCTCATCTGGTCCTCCCCCCCTTCCACCTCCATCCTTGACCCTATCCCTTCACGTCTCCTCTGCTACCTCTCTCCTTGTGCCTGTTCCCATCTTGCCCTCCTCCTCAATATCTCCCTCTCATCTGGCACTGTCCCTTCTTTATTCAAACATGCCCTTGTCTCCCCATTCTTAAAACACCTACCCTTGATCCTAGCACTCTCTCCAACTATTGTCCAATCTCTCTCCTCCCTTTTGCCTCCAAGCTCCAAGCGTATTGTCTACAACTGACTTACCACCTTTCTTCCCTCCCCCTCCCTCCTTGATCCTTTTCAGTCTGGCTTCCATTCTCTTCACTCCACTGAAACTGCCCTCACAAAATTCAGCAATGACCTCCTTGCCACCAAATCCAAATGCCACTACTCTATGCTAATTCTCCTTGACCTCTCTGCTGCCTTCAACACTGTTGATCACCCTCTCCTGCTGCAAATCCTTCAATCCCTTGGTCTACGTGACACTGCTCTCTCCTGGTTGTCCTCCTAACTCTCAGACCGGTCCTTCGCTCTCTCTTCTCATGACTCCTCTTCACCACCACAGCCTCTTACAGTAGGTGTTCCCCAAGCTTCTGTTCTTGGACCTCTACTATTCTCCCTGTATATGTCCTCTCTAGGTGAACTCATCAGCTCTTTTGACCTCCATTATCATCTCTATGCAGATCTACCTCTCCTCTCCTGACCTCTTACCCTCTCTCCTCACTCATATATCCAACTTTCTCTCTGCTATTTCTTCCTGGATGTCCCAGAGATTTCTTAACTTAATATGTCTAAGACTGAGCTGATCATTTTTCCACCCTCCAACATAACCTCACTTCCCACTATTTCTTTAACAATTGATGGCACAACTATGTCTTCTAGCCCCAAAGTGCGCTGTCTTGGAGTTATCCTGGACTGCCCCCTCTCCTACAAACCACAAATCCAGAGCCTCTCACAATCCTGTCATTTCCATCTCAAAAATATTTCCAAGATTAGACCCTTTCTCACCCAGGATGCCACCAAAACCCTCATACACTCACTGGTCATATCCATATTGGACTACTGTAACCTCCTCCTATCTGGCCTCCCCAACTCCCATCTCTTGCCTCTCCAGTCTATCCTCAATGCTGCTGCTTGTCTCATCTTCCTCTCCAAATGCTCTACATCTGCCTCCCCTCTCCTACAAGCTCACCACTGGCTCCCCTTCCATTTTAGAACACAATTCAAGGTTCTCACACTCGCTTACAAAGCCCTCACCCATTCTTCTCCCATTACATCTCTGACCTCATCTCCCTCCACTCTCCTATCTGCCCCCTTCATTCAACTAATGCACGCCGCCTCTTATGCCAACTGAGCTCTTCCTCTCACTCCCACCTCCAAGATTTTGCCCGTGCTGCTCCCAACCTTTGGAACTCTCTACCTCTCCCTATCAGACTCTCCACCTCTTTACAATCCTTCAAACGGGCTCTCAAGACCCACTACTTCATCAAAGCCTTCCAGCTTCCATCCTAACTTACTGTAACATGCTCCTTCCTTCCTGTTTACCCCATCTGTGTCACACCTGTTTGTCTGCCCCTCCCCTTTAGAATGTAAGCTCTTATGAGCAGGGCGTCTCCCCTCTTGTGCTTCTCCTTACTTTACTTTCATCTACTTCTTACACCCCACCAGGGCACCTAACACTTGGTTGCTTATGCTCTTTTGCATATCTAGGTGTTATGGTCACTAATGTAGCAATGTATATTATCCATGTCCTTGTCCTATATTGTACTGTAACTCACTTGTCAAATTATTTGTTTATATACTTTGTAAGGTGCTGTGGAACACTTGTGGCGCCATATAAATAAAGGATAATAATAATAATAGTATGTTTCGTCATAGCGGATGAGGAAGACGTGTCTGTGAGATTACATCAGAGGTGTGTGATTGAATTTTGTGTTAAACTTGGAAGAAGTGGAAATGAAACTCATGAAATGTTACGGTAAGCATACGGTGGAGAAACAATTAGCCGTGCTGCTGTATTTCGGTGGTGGAGGCACTTCAAAGAGGGTAATTTGCCAGTGACTGACAAAGCGCATTCTGGGAGACCATCCACCACAGTTACAGATGTCAACATTGTGAAAGCTGCAGAGATGTTGCAAAATCACAGAAGTGAAAGAACTTTACACAAGCTTTTGGCATCACTTGGCATCTCATTTGAACAGGTTCAGCATATTGTGAAAAAGGAACTGAAAATACATTGCGTGTGTGCCAGGTGGGTACCCAGAAATCTCACAGAAGAGCAGATGTGATGACGAGTTGAATCATGCCAGAACGCCGTTCGAATGTCGGAGAGGATATCCGATTTCCTGACATTGATTGTGACGTGTGATGAATCATGGATTCGTCAATTATGATCCAGAATCCAAACAACAGTCCGGAGTATGGAACACGCGAATTTGCCTCCGCTCCAAAAATTCTGTGTGATTCCTTCGGCGTGTAAAGTCATGCTTCTGCTGTTCTTTGATGCGCACGATATGATCCTACAGTACTAGGTTCCCCGTGGACAGACAATTAATGGTGACTACTATGCAAACGTCTTGAAAAGCTCACATTTGCTGGAGAAACAGTGGTTTTTGCTCCAAGACAAGGCCGACCACATGTTGCTGCTGTTGCAGTGGCAGCACTGACTGAAATTAATGGGACAGCCCTGGAACACCCTACATATAGCCCGGACTTAGCACCCTGTGATTTCTGGCCATTCCCAACCCTGAAAAATCAACTGCACAGAAAGAAGTTCTCAACAGATGTTGAAGTGATAAATGCCACAGCTGCAACATTAAACGTGATGTCACAAAACTGTCTACTGCACGTCTTTGAATCGTTGTTGAAACGCTACAAAAAATTTATTGAATGTGAAGGACACTACTTTGAAAAATAAAATGTTCAGATCCTGTGGAGTCATCTGATTAAAAAAATCAGTCACATTACTTTTCAATCAGCCCTGATAATTTAGGTAAACCAGAATAAATGGGGGCTCTATTTTTTGCTTAATGAGAAGGTTTTTTTCAGAATTCTCTGATATGTTACATAATTTTGCGTGTGTTGTCATAACAACACAGCTAAAAAACCAAAGATGGAAATAAGACACAGACCTTGAATACATAGCCATTTATGTTCTATACTAGACACGTTTATACAGGGATCAATACAACAACACATCTGTCAACAGTATCAATGTGGTTTCTTTAACTAATAATATAGTATTTTTTCATGTTCAGATCCCTTTAAATGAACTGCAGTGTGTACTGTACTGTAACTCACAGCAGCACTTGTTATAGGGAACTAGACAAGCTGACAGGAATGAGGGTAAAGTGGCCGTCTGTAGTCGGCTCATTCATGATTGTTTTTCAGAAATAAGGTCTAATGTCTTGTGCCAGGATAGCATGTTAGTGTTAGTAAATTAGCAGAGTGGAGATTTCAATACAATTTTTAAATAAACTGCATGTTATCTCACAAGAAACAGTATATTGTAAAGCTCCTAGCTATGAATGTTATATTATTATTATTATTACCAGTTATTTATATAGCGCACACAAATTCTGCAGCGCTTTATAGAGAATTTTTGTCAGTTCACAGCAGTCCCTGCCCCAGTGGAGCTTACACTCTATATTCCCTACCACATACAAACTAAGGTTAATTTTTTGGGTGATAGCCAATTAACCTACCAGTATATTTTTTGGAGTGTGGAAGGAAACCGGAGTACCCGGAGGGAGAAAATACAAAATCCGTACAGTTAGGGTCACGATGGGAATCGAACCCACGACCTCAGTGCTGTGGGGCAGTAATGCTAACCATGATGCCATATGTGCTGCCCACAATATCTAAATATTTGTCCATACATAAATTCATATACAGTGTGTGTATATATATATATGTATATCTACAGTCAGGTGCATAAATATTGGGACATTGACAGAATTTTCATATTTTGGCCTCTATTCACCACCACAATGGCTTTGAAATTAAACAAACAAGATGTGCTTTAACTGCAGACTTTCAGATTTAATTTGAGTTTAATTACATCCAAATCAGGTGAACGGTGTAGGAATTACAACGGTTTCTATATGTGCCTCCCACTTTTAATGGGGCCAAAAGTAATGGGACTATCAACTCAAAAGCTATGTCATGGACAGGTGTGGGCTATTCCCTCATTATTTAATTATCAATTAAGCAGGTAAAAGGTCTGGAGTTGATTCTAGGTGTGACATTTGCATTTGGAATCAGTTGCTGTCGACTCTCAATATGAGATCCAAAGAGGTGTCACTATCAGTGAAGCAAGCCATCATTAGGCTGAAATATCAAAACAAACCCATCAGAGAGATAGCAAAAACATTAGGTGTGGCCAAATCAACTGTTTGGAAAATTCTTAAAAAGAAAGAACGCATCGGAGAGCTCAGCAACACCAAAACACCCGGAAGAGCACAGAAAACAACTGTGGTGGATGACAGAAGAATTATTTCCCTGGTGAAGAATAACCCCTTCACAACAGCTGGACAAATCAAGAACACTCTCCTGGAGGTTGGTGTATATGTGTCAAAGTCAACAATCTAGAGAAGACTTCACAAGAGTGAATATAGAGGGTTCACCACAAGATGTAAACCATTGGTGAGCCTCCAAAACAGGAAGACCAGATTAAAGTTTGCCAAACAACATCTAAAAAAGCCATTACAGTTCTGGAACAACATCCTATGGACAGATGAGACAAAGATCAACTTGTACCAGAGTGATGGGAAGAGAAGAGTATGGAGAAGGAAAGGAACTGCTCATGATCCAAAACATACCACTTCATCAGTGAAGCATGGTGGTGGTAGTGTCATGGCGGGGGCATGTATGGCTGCCAATGGAACTGGTTCCCTTGTATTTATTGATGATGTGACTGCTGACAAAAGCAGCAGAATGAATTCTAAAGTGTTTCAGGCAATATTATGTGCTCATATTCAGTCAAATGCTTCAGAACTCATTGGACAGCGCTTCACAGTGCAGATGGACAATGACCTGAAGCATACTGCAAAAGCAACCAAAGAGTTTTTTAAGGCTAAAAAGTGGAATGTTATGCAATGGCCAAGTCAATCCCCTGACCTGAATCCAATTGAGCATGCATTTCACTTGATGAAGACAAAACTGAAGGGAAAATGCCCCAAGAACAAGCAGCTACTGAAGACATTTGCAATAGAGGCCTGGCAGAGCATCACCAGGGATGAAACCCAGCGTCTGGTGATGTCTATGCATTCCAGACTTCAGGCTGTAATTGCCTGCAAAGGATTTGCAACAAAGTATTAAAAAGTGAAAGTTAGATTTAGGATTGTTTAGTTTGTCCCATTACTTTTGGCCCCTTAAAAAGTGGGAGGCACATATAGAAACCATTGTAATTCCTACACCGTTTACCTGATTTGGATGTAATTACCCTCAAATGAAATCTGAAAGTCTGCAGTTAAAGCACATCCTGTTTGTTTAATTTCAAAGCCATTGTGGTGGTGAATAGAGGCCAAAATATGAAAATTCTGTCAATGTCCCAATATTTATGCACCTGACTGTATATATATATATATATATATATATATATATATATATATAAATACACACACACTGGTTCCAGACATATATTTGATTCCTCGGGGGTATATTAACCAAAATGTGATTTTTTTTTTTGAAGATTCTATTTACCATATATCTAGTACCTTATAGAAGATGATAGCTAGAATCTGATTGGTTGCTATGGGCAACCAATCTAAAACCTCACTTCAGTAAATATACCCCCAGCCTCCGATCTCAGAACATAGGAGCTGATGCAGAGTTGAATGTATGCCCATTTGCATAGCGTACCTTGGGTGGATTGCGCATGTTCAGGTAGCAAGTGCACGCAATAGAGTCATGTGAAATTTAGAGTGCATTGACCCTTAAGACCAAAGAGACAGATTAGGATGAGGCACTAGGTATTCCCATGTAGACAAAATTCATTGAGGGTTTGTGCATGGATAGGCATGCCATTCAGATAAACCAAAATATGCCTGTTATAAGGCATATGTTTGTCCTGTTATGAGGCATATATTTGTCCTGTTATGAGGCATATCTTAGTATAGGACAGGTACAAGTATTAGTCTGTATATGGGTGAGAATACAATATTTTTCCATTTAGGATTCTTCTGAGTTGTATACAGTGCACCCGATTCTAACTGTGCATCAGCCACATACCATTCAAAGTGGGTGTAGGTTTGAGAAAGTCACATGTTGTGATGAAATGCGTCAGCCTCCTTGCCACTCGACCATACCTAGAATCTTGAACTCTGAGACTCACCGGATGTTATTTGCTGCACCTGTCTGAGACTCCCTTGGAACATCCCGGGATACATGGAAAGGACTGACCGGCTGTATTATACAGGACTGCCTGGCTTTTCGCTGTCCTTACACAACACCAAGTACACCTCTGATATGTAAAAAGAGAATGAACAAAAATTGTTTTTAAATTGCATGTTGTGCACAAACTTTTGACATGAACCCTAGAATCTGATACTTATACGGCAACCGGTAATTATTCTTCAGTGGAATATAGCCGCATGAAGATCAAGCTGGATTCATTAAATCCACCGGGCAATGGTTCTGGTCAGTGGAATTAAATAGAAAGTTACCATCTATTACAAGCGTTTGTGGCATTTCAAGCTACTGATTTTTGTTCAATTTATTAATTTTATTATGTATTGTTTTTAATTATATTGAATCCTTTTAGATAGATTTATTATTATCACAGTGTATATCTATCTCTATCCATGTGTATTAAATCATGTTGAAAAGGGAATGAACGGTGTTATGCAATTAACTAGTGCAGTTTATTATTTCTGTTTTTCTGTTGTAGACATACAGTGGTCTAGTATAAACTGCAGCTTACCGTATGTTTCTCGCTCTTTATATTGCTTTTTAGTATCAGTCATTAATTTCAGCAGCGCCTGGTATTTCAATAGTTGTATCGATTTAAAGTGAATGTAGATACCAGCAGTTGTGATTTTCGGAGGGCCTATTTTACAATTTAAAAGGAGCGTTTCCCAACTAGGAAAAGGGGTTCGTTCTTGTCAGAAACTAGCATGACTTCACCGAATCAGTAGTGGAGTATTGCATTAGAAGTGTAGTCTACTTTGACCTGATTTTCTTGTGCAGGCATGAGTGTATGTCGGATGTGTCTGCATTTTAAATAGCAAACAATGTCATCACTGAATGCCATCACCAGATGTTTCTCTTCTTAGCAGGAAGCCTAAGTAGTTTCATGGGAGAGCTAAATCAGGGATTACTAATCATACTTGCCCACTCTCCTGTAAGCTTCAGGATACTCCCGAATTTGGGGGAGAGGCTCCCAGCTTCCAGTAAAGTGGACAAATTCCCCTGTTGATTATGCGATTTGCTATGAATCTCATCATCGTTGCCCTGCGCTTTGCAAAGCCAGGAATCCATGCAAAACCTTACTGCAGGCAAGGCAATGATGACACAATTCATATTGCTCTTCCCCTTTCCCACGCACCTGCCTCCTCCTTTCCTCGGATTGAGACTTGCCAAAGTCAGCAAGTATGCTACTAATAAATCTGTACTGAAGTTGAACCATTGCTTCTTTATCAGTTGCTATCAGATCCACAGTTGGGAGCAAAGCAGAAAAAAACAAGTAAATTTGGACCTTGGCAAAACCATGTTGCACTGCAGGTGGGGCAGATGTAACATCCGTAGAGAGATTTAGATTGTGGAGTGGTGTGTGTTAGCCCAAAATTAAATTGCAGTGTAAAAATAAAGAGCTACTGTACATGCAAAAGCAGTCAGTATTTACCCTGCATGCAAAAACAATAATTGTATTTGCACTCCTCACTCCTTGCATTGCAACACGGTTTGTCCAGGTACATAGTTACATGATTTTTTTACTTTGCTCCCAACTATGTGGTATATTTTCTAAAGGGAGGGTTTTAGAAGTGGAGTTGCTGTCCACAGCAACCAATCAGAATCTACTTATCATTTATCTAGCACTTTCTCGAAGATAATAACTAGAATCTGATTGGTTTCTAAGGGCAACATCTCCACTTCTAAAATTCCGCACTTTAGTCGGGAAGACTGCAAACCAAATCCCGACAGTCAGCTTCCCGACTGTCATATCCCGGCAAGGGTCTAAAGACAGGCATCGATATGCCGATGCCTGTCATCAGACATACGCCGGGAGCCCGATGTCCGGCATCCCGATTGAAGGTATGTCGGGCACTGAGCGCGGATAGCTGTGGGGGGGATGGTTAGGTTTAGGGTTCCCGGGAGGTTAGGATAAGGCTAGGGCAAGGGGGGGTTAGCGTTAGGCACTGCCGGGGGGGACTTAGGGATAGGCACCCCCCCAGGGGACATAGGTTTAGGTGGCTGGGAAGGGGGGGTTAGGTTTAGGCACTTAGAGGCAGATTAGGGTTAGGCACTGGGGGGGGAGGTTAGGGTTAGCCACCCTTAAGGGAGGGTTAGAGTTAGGGGGTAGAAATAGGTTAGTATATATTTACCTTTGACAATCGGGGTTTCCTCCTCTGCCGGGATGCCGCTGTCGGGATACCAACCGCCGGGCATGAGTCCGGCGGTAAATCATACCGATTCCTTAGTAAATATACCCCTCAGACTCAGCCCCTGTGTGTTTGGTTTTTAATGTGCAACCAAATAAAAAATAATGATGGCTCCTTGTTGATAACTTTCAAAAAGACCTCCCAGTTAAAATCATACTTAACTTTTTCTTTAAATGGTATTAGAATGAAATGCCAAAAATATAAATATATGCATTTAGTTTCTTTGTCAAATAGTCTACATGTGGTTTATAATGGTATGATATCATATTCTGAAATAAACAATCTAGTGTGCACAAAAGAAACTCAACAGAATTAATAATAAGATAACATCATGTTTTCATTAGGATATAGATATAACATGTTTTAGAAATGTATATTATTATGTTTTAAATAGAAGTTTTAAATAGAAGTCACTTGAAGGTTAGTTACAATATTTCAGACTCAGTACTGGTTTGGTTACAGTATCCATAAATGTTACATTTTACTACCAAAGAAAAATGTTAATTGCTTTCTAAATCTTGAGTTTTCTTTTTTTTTTACCTTGTCCTAGTGATTCTTCAATTTATTTATAAAACAACAAAAAAGTTGATTAAAGTCAGGATTTTTGTTTTTAAACTTTTGTAACTAAATTTATTATGGAATTTTGAAAACTTTCAAGGATTTATGGTACATCCAAATTATATGTGAACAAACTTCTGTTGTAAAAAGATATAGGTTTTGGTCTGTTTCCTTACATTTTTCTGTTCATTTAACCTTCACGGACAATAAAAAAAATTAACAAAAATAATCTTTTGTTTGTTTACGTTCTTTTTACCAATAAAGGGGGAAAAAGAAGACACGCTGTGTTGCTAGGCTTCTAAAATTATTGTTTACAATTAAATAAGAAAAATAAGTGCAAAACACTGGGGGCGCGTTTAAAGTTAACGCCTAACAGACACATAAATTAGTAAGCTGTCATTTATTATACTAAGCATTAACATTAAAATCTTTCAATATTCATAAAAATGATGACCAATAAATAGATCCTACGGACACTATAAATAGAATAGGGTATACACATACTGTATATCCCACTTGCATTTATCCATAGAGTCAATAAGTATGTTCACCTCCATAACTCAAATAGCAGAAGGGAATATTAATCATACACCTGTGAGGAAAAAAGTTCCAGAAGAATACATAGAGCCAGAATAATTCCCAGGGTCCTTCCTAAGAAATGGTTCGGTTCCTTAGCTTAAAGTGTCACTGCGATCATACTTAGGACCTGATTTAGACCCGCTCGCTAAGAAGCGTTCGCTCGTAGCTGGCAATGGTTCGCAATGTGCGCATGTGCATGCATCGCTGTGCGCATGCACAAACTAGTCTGAGTGATCGGGAAGTGTACGCTCGCCGAGCATAGACGCCCCTCTAGGTTGAGTGACAGGGCAAGCCATTTGTGGGTGGTAACAGGGGCAGGCCACTAGAAACAGGGGAGTGGAAGTGCGAACGCAGGTGTGCCTGAGCGGCTTAACGTCGTTTCAGAGGCATGCATAACTAACAGGGGGTCATAGTACACGTCACCTGGTTGAATGTTACACTGAAGTGCTCGCAGTTCTTGTGGCAGGGTATGGTCAACCTCAAGCGGTGCAAATGCATCTGATGGTACTCAATGGTAATGATGGTTGCATACACTTCCTGGAGATGACATGCACAAGTGGGCATCTTAAGACAGGCTGGTGGGCATCTGCATACACAAAGCGATCGCACGCCAAAACATAGTGGGCGTGCTTATGCCTTGCCGTGCGATCGCCTGCCTTGCCATCACTTAGCCGAATTTGCATATGCTGGAGCGAGCGTATGCATCTAGCGAGCGGGTCTGAATCGAGCCCTTAGTGTTAAGGCGCACAGTATGTACTAATTCTCTGCAGTAGTCATTGTGTTTGTTATCTTATGGTAGAGATCAGCCGTCAACACTAACAATTCAGATGCATATTTGGCCAGAGAAAGAGACTTAGGCCCTCATTCAGAGGCAGTCGCAAGAAGCGATCGCTCTCTCTGAATGAGGGCGGCCGCTTCTTTTTTTAAGTGTGGCCTCCTGGTAGCTAGCTAAGCTGTGGGTTACCACCCACAGCTTAGCAACCAACCAAGTTGATGGTTGCGATGGTCAAGACCATCGCGACCATCGGTGCTTGCGACGAGACCTTAAGGTTGGGTCTCGGCAACAGCAAGCCCCAGGGAGCTTCCTGTTCTGATCAAGCAGGAAGCTCCCCACTGACATCACTGCTGATGTCAGTGCGGCCACCCACAAAATGGCAGGCGTTCGCTTGGGAACGCCTCCATTTCTGTAGCCCCCCCCCCCGCCCCCCCTACAAAACGGGATGAGCTGTCGATCAACATCGACAGCCGGCCCTTTCGTAGTGAGCTCCAGAGTGAGAGACTTTCACTCTCACTCCGGGGCTTGCACACGCGTGCGCAGGGCCTTAACATCGACCTGGTTGCTCAGCGTCTGCGACCGGGTCTGAATGAGGTCCTTAGTCCATGCTATAATGTATCCTTGCAATTGGTAGGTGTCTCACAATTAGCAAGCAGTGACTCCGTATGAGCCACAGTGTGATATAGGGGATCACAGATGGCCTGTCCTTACAATCAGCCGGTACCTCACAGTTAGCAAGCAGTGATTCGGTATGAGCCGCAGTATAGTGAAGGGATCGCAGACAGCCTGTCTCTTACCCGATATAATGGGGTTCAGTAATCCACCGTCATGTGTCTCAAGGTATACAGCGGTAATTGTGCAAGTCCATAAATCAAAAGGGTCAGCAGGAAAAAGCACCCTGATGTGTTTCTCCATCTTTATATGGTGACAGTGATGGTTTAGATCAAAGGTAAGCATATAGTAAGGATAGAACAAGGAGTTTAAGAATTCTCCTTGTGCACTACCATGCAACAGACTTTGCAAGCCCTGTGGCGCCCACTTTGCTTATGTGAGCAATGCTGAAGTGTGCTGGTAGATCCGATCTCTTCACCATCAATGCATCATCGGTCACAGCATTGACTCCTCTTTATCCGGTCAGAAGGTCAACATTAACCATGCTGACATTGACAATAATGTCGACACCATGACAATATTAGAATGTTGACATTATTCAAACTGTCAACAGGCACCATGTCGACATCCTCATAATGTCAACATGTTCACAATGTCAACATCTGAACTGTCGACATGATATGTTGACAGTCTGAGAATGCCGACTGTAGAGTTAGGGTGCGGGGTGTGTTATGGTTAGACCCTATGGGGAGGGTTAGGGGTAGAAATTAGGAGTAGGGATAGTGGGGAAAATACTCACCGGAACGCCGCAGCTGAGACATTGCACCCAGAATGATTCTCCTATGACTGCTGAGACCTGGAAGAAGATGCAGCCGCCGGGAAAAGGTAAGGCACTTCTAGACCACCAGTGGCCATTTGTCAACAGTTCATCATGTCAACATGTTGAGCATGTTGACAGTTTGACCATGTTGATGGTGCAACCAATGTTGCATCTATGTTGGAGTGTTTACAAGCTCCATAGTACATGCACAGAACATGGAGCCTAAATGTGGGTATCTCAATGCTCCTACACTCCATTGCACCTTTGAACACAAAAGGAAGGCTGAGATTAGCATTTGCATAGTACCGCAACTACTATTGCGATTGTGGCTGAATTAGCAGCCATCTCTGAATCAGGCCCTCTGTTGGTGTAGTCCTTCTTTCTTGTTTTTCTCTCTCTGTATTTTATATATAATATATAGTCCAGTGTGCCAGCACTCTCCTGCTGAGTTTAAATAAATGACGTAGACAAAGCAGATTTACCCCAACATTTCAGAACTCTGGGCCTGATTCAGAGGCGCTCGCAAAAAGCGAGCGCTCGCTCTGAATCAGGGGGGGTGCTGGTTTATTTAGGAGCGGCCTCCTGGCCGCTCGCATAGCTGTGGGTTCCCACCCACAGCTATAGCGAGCGGCCATGATGATGGTCGCGATGGTCAAGACCATTGCAACCATCGGGCTTGCGACAAGACCCTTGTGGTAGGGTCGCGTGGCCGCAAGCCCCAGAGAGCTTCTGGCTCAAATAGAGCTGGAAGCTCTCCCACTGACATCACTGGTGATGTCAGTGGGGCCACCCACAAATGGCAGGTGTTCGCATGAGCACGCCTCCGTTTGTGAAGCCACCCCCCCGGCCACGCCTACAAAATGGGGTGAGCTGTTGGTCAACATCGACAGCCGCCCCTTTTGTAGTGAGTCCCGGAGCGAGTGCTTTTTGCGCTCACTCCGGGGCTCGCGCACGCGCAGTGCACACGCCGCGCATGCGCACTGGGCCACCAGCGACACGCTTGCGAGCGCAATGCACTTGCAAGCGGGTCTGAATCAGGCCCACTGTGTGAGCTAGGGGACACTTTGAGGAGTCGATGTTCCTATGATAGTGCGTTGATGGTGGAGTGGTCGGATCCACCAGCGTACTTGAGCATTGTTCAAATATATAAAGTGGGTATCACAGGGTTTGCACATTTTGTCGCATGTTGCTGTTCAAGGAATTTACATATTTTCACAAATGCAAATCCATAAGAAATTGCATCCACTCATGAATAGCGTCCACATCTGAATCATGTCCAATATGTGGTGCCATAAGGGTCTCACAGCACCTTACAAAGTACAGAAACAGAATAAACAAATCCAGAAAAAAGTGACTTACAGTACAGAACATTACAGGAAAATGGACGTGGTTTATAGGCATTGCTGCATCCGCAGTCATAATAGGGTACCAGTGGCCTAACTAGGGTATTTGGAGCCCAGGGCAAATTTGAAAAGGGAGCTCCCGCCGATGTGCGCGCGGCAAAGGCGCACGCGGCAAAAAAATGGGCGTGGTCACTTAAAATAGGGCGTGTCAACATGACACACCCCATTATTTTCACACTGAACATTCCTATCCATATGCACCTTAACCCCAGTAGTACCCCTTATACAGTACCCCCAGTATGCAGTTGTGGTCCCTCTTATGCAGGCCCATAGTAGTGCCCCTTATACAGTATCCCCAGTAGCGGTCCCCCTTATACAGCCCCCAATTAGTTCCCCTTACTCAGTACCCCCAGTAGTGGCCCCCCAAATGCAGTGCCCCATGTAGTGTTCCCCCTTATGCAGTGCCCCAATAGCAGTCCCCACAATGCAGTGCGCCCAGTAGTGGAATCCCCTTATGCAGTGCCCTTAATATGGTGCCCCCAGTAGTAGTCCCCCCCCGCCCTATGCAGTGCCTTTTGTATAGTGCCCCCAGCAGTAGTCCCCCCCATGCAGTTTTCCCAGTAGTGGTCCCCTTATGCAGGCACCAAGTAGTGATCCCCCCTCTCCAGTGCCCCCTGCAGTGGCCCTTCCTATTATTGCCCCCAGTAGTGGTCCCCCGAGTGCAGTGCTTCTAGTAGTTGGCCCCTTTTATAATGCCCCCAGTGGTAGTTCCCCCCAAGTAGTAGTCCCCAGTAGAGGTTCCCCCTCCCGATTAAGTGACCCCAGTAGTAGCCGCCCCAGTAGAGTTCCTCCCAATAATGGTGCCCCCAGTAGTAGCCACCCATCCCCCATTGTGCCTATACCCCCAGTAGAGGTACCCCAGTAGTAGCCACCCCCGTTGTGCAGATAGGTTAAAAATATATATATATATAAAAATATACTTACCTGAATCCATGCTGCTGCTGCTGCTGCTGCTGCTCCGGTCCGGTCTGCGACGCCACTCCCGCCCGCCAGTCCTCACGGGCTGGCGCGCTCAGCATTATGGGACAGACATCTGTCCCATTATCCTCTGCAGGAGCTGGACGGAAGTCCGGCTCTTGCAGTGGGTGCTGCAGCAGTCAATGAGAGTCTATCTGACTCTCATTGGCTGCTGTTTAACACACGCATCGCCGCCAGCGCTGGCAGCGATGCATGTGTTATGCACAGCCTGAGCCTGCCTCCTGGCGCTATTGGGCAAGCGCTCAGGGGGAGGGAATGGGTTCAGGTGTGCAGCACAGGACCGGCGCTGGAAGCCTAGCGCCGGTCCTGTGTAAATGTGTAGCGCTGACCGCACTCACTGTGGTCGGCGCTACACTGGCTAACTAGCGCAGGCGGGCCGGTACCGTGGCCGGTGGCACGCCGCCGGTCCAATGGCACCCAGGGCATGCACCCCGCTCGCCCTGCCCTAGTTACGCCACTGTAGGGTACTCATATAAGCAGGAGGGCAGTAGAACCCATAGTTAGGTGCCGTTGTAGGCAGTAGGGAGTTGATTATTTTATATGGGAAAGCAGATAAGGGAAGAGAGCCCTGCTTGTGAGAGCTTACATTTTAAAAGAGAGGGCCAGAAAAACCGGGGCGTCACATTAATAAATGGTTTTCCATTAGCAGAATATAGAAATGAGCCTGGGTGTAGTTGCCTTTGGCAAAAACATCCCCATGTGTGAATACCTTCAATATCTTATTAATACATGTTTGGAATAATTTAAAGGGAAGACTAGAGCTGACTCTCTCTAGATGTTGAAGCATTATAATCATTTATTTCTACACCAACATATTCAGTTTCACTGTACAATGGATCACAAAATATACACGGTGGCATTATGCCAGGGCACATTTTGTTCCTCACCGAGTATATTATTATATTTAACTCCTTCATTATTGGGGTGATTGTTGTCCCAGTGGAGGAAACTTGGATACTGGGATCCTCAGGAGTCATGGAAGGTGTACATGGTAATAACGTGCTATTGTGTGCTCTCTTGCAGAATTGCAACACTATGTATTAATATGAAGACCTCATTTGTCTAGTTATTCAAAATCTAGTGACTAAACAAGAATAGACACACTGAAACAATTATGAAAATGAATGGCTTTGACGAGATTAAAGTACAATGGTAACCTGACAAACTGTACATAACATAGACTGACTTTTATATAAAATGACATGAATCACTGATGTTGTGTGTTCATTAAATGACCACTATAACTAAAATGCAACTTGCTTTATATAACAGAACTACTAATAGCCTTAACAAATACTGTACATGTGTAAACATTTATGGGACCTTATCAAGATATTTTATCATAGAGAAGCATTTTTCCCAGACATACCAGATTTCCTGCCAATAAAACAAATTAAGAATAGTGTAGTCCACCTATCTGAGCTTAATATTAAGATGATAATAGTTTGCAAAGTAATAGATAACAAAGATTACAGTCACTGTAACTTAGCTTTACTGCTGTCTGACTAAGGGAACATTTAGATACATGTACTGGTAAATGTCTCAATATTGTATATGTCATGCTTCCCAACATTTGGTAGTTTACAATTGGGACAGGGGGTGGATGCAGCACACTGGGGGTATGAGCGCAGATAAGGGGGCGTAGTCCGAATCCCAGAGGACGTGACCATGTCCCTGGGTCTACGATTTTAGCAAGCCTATGCCATTTTATTGCCAAATGAGGTGCCTCTGGTGTATTGCCACTCTCAAGGAACACATCTACTACATGAGGGGAGAGGGTCCATAATACACAGAGCATTTTTTATTGCCTTACAGTATCGTACTGACCCCAAGTTGATTTTGTAATAAAATAAAATAATAATTCCCACCCTGCTCTCTTCTACTGCACCCCCCCCCCACCCACCAATCTTCTATCGCCCGCGCCCCACTAGTTTAAACCCTGGCTTTGCTGTTGACAAAAGTTGCCCGCCTCCTTTTTTGTGTATGCCCATGCCCAGCCATGGTAGGATGAACAAAACGCAATGCCTTTCACAGTTCAAAATGCTTCTTTTCCAGGACAGCAAGATGCCGTCGCTGCATCAGCATTTTGATACATCCCGCCAAAGATGATTACGGAGACATTGCGATGTGCAGCTATACAAAATGGTACTTTATTCCAAACAGTTGTGAATATTGATACATCAGCCCCATAAGCCCAAATGGCCAGGGAGACACAAATGGATAATATACGCAAGGATGGATTTTCATATGTAATCATCTGATAATTTAACATTATTCCAGACTGCAGAAAGAATTTTAACTTTTCCTGTACTAAATAGTTTTGGATTTATAAAGTTGAAAAAAGATAATTATTTTACAAAAACAGTCATTTGTCTTTGTCGCAGGACACCTGGAAAGACAGGAAATGCTCTGGAAGTACCCTCTGTGTATATACATATTGCAATTATCTAAGGCTTTTTTGATAAATGTCAACAATAGCCTAATATTATGTAATAATAAGATTAGTGCTACATGAGAGTGCAAACAGCAGGTGGGTGTGAACAATGTGCATCAATAATGTTTTTACCAGTTGTTTTTACAGCATATGTACTATTATATTCGTCTATGTAATAATGGGGTTAAAATATGTCTAAATATTTTATGGTAAATATTTATATGAATATATCAATATATTGAAAAATGAAAACCGGAGAAAATGTCTACAAACTAAACTCTGCATGTTTTATGTCCATGAACTAAATTTTTGTTAGTATTGCATAGCTTCATAGATACATTATGTTTACCTTTTATTAGTATACTGCTATAGGTTTCCAGTTACTTTGTAAATGCTGGTAACATTTTCTTCTGCATAAGGAAAGTATTGTTTCTGGTGGAAATCACTGCGTTATTCTATCTAATTGTGTCAAATGCGTCAGCCTCCCCCAAATAATAAGCACTTAGAGGGGAGGAATGATTCCAGTTGACAAGACAAACACTCCCACCAAATCAACCTGCTCTCATCGTCTATATTGTCCATCTGCCTTTTTCCTTTAGTCTACTGTAACTCCTTTGTGTGAAGACCTGAGAGTAGGAAATCCCTACTGAGCCCCTTTCTCTGAGTTCCTGCATTTTATCACATTAAAAGGAAAGACACTTTGGGGAATATTTACTAAACTGCCGGTATATAAAAGTGGAGATGTTGCCGATAGCAACCAAATAAATTCTACTTAACACTTATCTAGCACCTTCTAGAAGATAATAGCTAGAATCTGATTGTTTGCTATGGGCAACATCTACACTTATAGAAACCTGTTCTAAAGTATATACCCTCTTGAGTTTAAACTGGTAGAAAATAGTAGTTAAATGTATTAAAACACTACAGGGTCTATTTACTAAGCAGTGTTAGGAGACAGAGTGAAAAGTGATAAGGTGCCAGCCAGTCAGCTCCTAACTGCCATCTCACAGGCTGTGTTTGAAAAATTACAGTTGGGAGCTGATTGGCTGGCACCTTATCACTTTTCATTCTGTCTCCTAACACTGCTTAGTAAATAGACCCCTACATAAGTGTATATTTATTATAATGTGCAGGCTGCCCCTGATAATAAGGATTCCTAATCGCCACATTTCACGGCAATAGGGAATCTCTATTTGCCTGGATGTAACATTCCTGTGTCGTGTGAAAAAGGGGCTCCGATAGGAGCTCGTCCCACCAATCAGTGAGAAATAATGTGATTGCAATCACATTATTTCCTGCTTTATCCCCTCAGCTGCTCTACTGCGCATGCGCCGATGGAAAGAACCTGCGAGTGGTAGCCCGTAGGTTAGTATATGTTAACTCCATTTGGAGATGGCGTTGGCAGTAAGAGCTTAGTAAATCAGACAGCACAGTAGCCCATAGACTCCTATGGGGACTGTGGATGCTGTTGGAAATGACGAGACCGTGGCAGAATTTGGGAATATCTGCTACAGTCCCTCCTTGTTACATCTTAAAAATATTTAATATTTCTGGATAACCCAAACCTGTGTTAAATAGATAGGCCCCTTAATAAGATTGCAGAACTTTTTATCTTCCTTTTAGATCTAGCTGGATGCAAATTGTTGCATGTATGAACCTATGATCTAGCGGTTTGTGTGGTCATCATTTGCTCAGTCATCGACCCCAGGGCCGGCTCCAGGGGTCTGAGCACCCTGTGCCACCTCTTGAAAGGACGCCTTTACATCGTGCGCGGCAAGCTGCACATGACGGTCCACGACCCCTAAGTGACATTATTTGTAGGCGTGCCCACAGGGCGCGCCTCCAAATAACGTCAGGCTGGGGGGAGCCTCACTTCCTGGGCTTCCCTCAGCCCTCTCCCATCAGTAAATGGATGCTGCGGGTCCGGCACCGTCGCACAGCTACGGTGGTAGGGGTCCCCAACCTCCCGATTTGACCACCAGTGGGCCACTTCGGCCCTAGGGTGGGACAGCGGAACAGTACTGTCCCGCTGAAATCAGGATGATGGGGTGGTGCCCCTGTGCAACCTCACTGGTTGAACACCCCTAGAGCCAGCCATGATCGTCTCACCATTCAGATTGAGCTGGTTAGTATTATTTTTTCATGTGTGTGGCCAAATTAGAAATTGAGCCGCCTAATAGCATGTGGGCACATTCACTGGCAGTGTGATTGGCAACTGTGGGATATTTGTTTATTATTATTTTCTCATTTTTATTTAATAGTGCCAACTTATACTGCAATGCTGGACAATAAGAGATACCAAAATGCACATACAATAATGACACAGGAACATTCATTAAAACAGAAGCTACTCACTAAAGAAACAGTGATATGAACATATTTTAGTACTGTAAGGAGAATTTACCCAATGCTAATTGTGGGTGAAATTATACAGAAAAGTACAAAATATGACTTTCGGGAATTATAGTTGATTTAATTTTTACAGACAATGATGTACATATTAATCTGCTATTGTTTACTCTAAAGTGGATAATGTTGATCACTGTTATTCTCTGTTGCAAACAATGTAGAACCTTTACTGGGGCCGTAGTGTAAGCAAAAGTGTCATATGAATAGTGATGTAAGGTAATAAAAGGGTTATAACAAGGTTTGAATATGCCCTGTGCCTGCCCTGCCCCCCAGCACCCAACGTAGGGTGCATTATGTCAGTAAGTGCAGTGCTGATTTGGAGTGTCCTGAAAACGCTCCACATAAGCTGCACAAACTGCATGGTGCCGGTGTGGAGCATCTACAGGATGCTCCGGCGGCCCCACAGCAGTGATTCTGCAACCTCTCTCCTCGGTCCGGCTCTGTAAATGCTGCCTTATAGCACTGCCATGCACCTTAACAGGTATCTATTAATAACCTTTACTTATATAGCCCCAGCATATTCCATTGCACTTTACAATCTATGCGTGCTTGTAAAATTAAAGGCACAGGGGGTGCAAAACTAGTTTTAAATACATTTTCCTTCATACAACAGATCATTCTTTTTTTACTATTAGTGTTGAAATATAAGTGTTGTTGCTACACTACCTTTTCTATATTGCACAAGTACAACATGCGTGCACTGCACAGTGGTCAGCATTGCAGTTTCCAAACCCGAGTCTTATTGGACTAGAGTTTGTATGATCTCCACGTGTCTATGTGGGTTTCCCCCAGGTGCTTCAGTTTCTTCCCACACTACAAAGACATACTGGTCGGTTAATTGACATCTCTAGGTTTGGTGTGTGGTACAGTAGGTAATATAGATTGTAAGCTTTATACATGTCCGCCATCAATTTGTTTTCTGTATCTTTTTGCTGCTTTATAAAATAGTTTTACCCATGATAGTTATGACATCACTTTTTACTACAAATCTTAAAACATGATTTTTGTTGATCTCTTTTTCTGATGATTGATCAGTGATTTACGTTTAATGTCAGATTAACCTGAGATATTGCTTTATTTTAGCGTAGAAGCACTTTGCACATTCTACTCCTTCTATAACTATTAGGTACGACGTTGGGGGTGGGGGGGGAGGGTTATAGGGCACTGCTGTACGAGCTCTATGCGCTATGCATGTTACATCTGAAAACCAAAATGAATTGTTTGAGGGTAAATGCAAGTTTTATTACATTACAATAAACGTGCTTTGTTTAAAGTGCTTGCCTTGTAGACTGGACCAGTGCAGTTCCCAATTATCTTACGCCTGCTATTAAATAATAATGTAAGCCATTCTGTCTTCAATCTTCAAACAGGACATTTATGTTGAACTCTGAAAAAATGTACAGAACAATGTCGACGAGCCATAAAAATAGAGATGTGTTCCCGAATCCTGTAAAATTATATGGCCTTGTTACAGCGTCCTGGTCCTACTTTGATTCCATGCACGAGTGGCTTGACTTGTGGTCTGACTTCTAGGGGTATATTTACTAAAGTGCAGGTTTTTAGAAGTGGAGATGTTGCCCATAGCAACCAATCAGATTCTTCTTATCATTTATCTGGCACCTTCTAGAACAGTGGTGTCAAACTCGGGCCCTTAAGCTGCAGTGGAACTACACATCCCAACAGGCACTGCACAGTTTTGCAATTAGCGCATGCTAAAACTGTGGCAGTGCATGCTGGTATATGTAGTCCCACAGCCACTAGAGGGCCCAGGTTTGACACCACTGTTTTAGAATATAATAGTTAGAATCTGATTGGTTGCTAGGGGCAACAACTCTACTTCTAAAAACCCGCACTTTAGTAAATATACCCACTAAAGTCTAAAATAATTCTTGGTTAGGCTAATTTTACCAAGCTGGACAGTTATAGAAATATGAGCCAGTCATTTCTATTACCTGATAATGTAATTTGTTAGGGTTCTAAAAAATGTGTACAGTGTTAGTTAATCAGGTTTGATTGATACAGAGACAGTAGGTTCTTCAAACACGTTTTGAATTGTAATAAATGAAGAATATTCTAATACAGTTAGGTTAACAATGAAATATTTGAAGACTCGGGAGGTCATTTATGAAGCACACTGTAAAATAACTTTGTTTTGCGCCAAAGCATCAACAGGAATTGCTAATTAATAGATGTGAGCTACTGTACTTGTGTACAAACCTGCAAATAATCCCCAAAGAGATCTGAAAGCATCTTTCTTTCAGTAGCTCCTTAAATATATTTAAGGGGCACGGTGACCATCACCATCCGTCCCCATCGCCCGATGTCGAGGCCACACCTGCTCCTAATTTGGAGAAATCAAATGCTGGTAGATGTGGCCAAACAAAAGCACAAGACGGAGTAAAATTTTGGGTCCTTTCTTTCTCAACCCCACATTGCCCCCAGTACACATGGCCTGATTCAGAGATTTACCCTAATGCAATCACAAGTGCATGCTCTCAAGGATCGCAATTGCTACAATATGCCCATGCCTTCCAAAGCACAGCCGAGCATAGGGACACCCATGGGGGCCTTCTCATATCCAACTGACGATGTGCAACAGTGTAAACACCGGTACTATCATCACGCAGCAGGCAGTCACCCAGCATGTAAGTCATGCCTGTCCAGTTGCAAACACTGTACCTGTCCTGACATGCAGAGCGCTCTATTGCTGAGAATGCGATCACAATGGATAATTGATGCACGCTCATAATACGGCGTTTAATTGGTCAGACACGCCTGCGGCTTTCTAACCACCATCCCAGTGACCACCCTCTAATGCTATCTACCTGTCACTCACTTTGCTAGTGGTTCCTATATATGAGAGTAATCGCAATGCAATTGCTGCGCATGCACAGTGCAAGGTTCGCGCATGTGCAATAGCAAACAATCGCTTGTTCTGCAAAAAGATCGGCATTGCCTCCGTCTCTGAACCAGGCCTATACCACCAACATCCAGCATATGATTATAACAGCACAGCCTATTCATAACTATAACAGCTTTGCCCTTCCTTAAAAACCAGCAGCAAGTGCACAAAATGACAATATCAGGACAGTCCATTTATTATAATAAGATTGAAAGCTGCATTATCTATATACCGGTAAAACCCAGATTATATAATCATCAGTGCCCTATATCTCCTTCACAGGCCTCACATGACACCTACAGGAATACACAGCATCATTGTATTTGTTCTGGCACAGTTGCATTGAGTGGGTTTCTGACTGGGGGCTACTGGCTGGAGTAGGGGAAGATGCACATGAGTTTAATGAATGTGTAGAGTGTAACTATACAGGACCAGATTAATGACCACATGGGCCTGGGTCTGAAAATGATCAAGGGCCTATTGTGAGAAGCAGCAGAGGTATGACCAGTGCAGTATAGGTGTGGCCAGTGCAATGTGGGTGTTACCAGTGCTGTGTGGGTGTGGCCTGTGCCATGTGGGCGTATCCACCCCAATGTCTCTCTAAATAAGTAAAAGTACAAAAATTGCATCACTTTTATGAGGAAAATAGAAATTACATTTTAATACTTATGATTTATGGGTGACTGTGGGGGCCAGCTGGGTGGCTTTGCATCAGCATGTTGTCATGATTGGCCTGTTTTATTGTGGAGACCTGGGGCTGTAGTCCTATCTGCCCCATTATTCATCTGGCCTTGTAACTATGGGCCTGATTCAGCACGGAACGCAAGTCTGCAATCGCACGCACCCGCTCTCTGCAAAATTATGCAAATGAATGCGAACGCAGCGCGATTGCAGTGCAATCACAGCACTATACCAAGATGCCCACCACTGTATAAAGTGCCAACTTCCCATTACATACATCCACAAGTCAGTGAAAACATCGGTAACATAGAGTAACACCGGACCCATATGTACAGTTGTGGTTGGGCTGACCCTGACTCACAAACTGCAAAACTTCCTGTCGCCATCTAGATCTCTGGCTGCATATACCATCGCAGGGCTTAAGTTTTCACGCCCTTGTAAAGGCGTTCAAATGCACAGGCACGCCTGCGTTCCTTCTACCGCCCCCTCTCCACCCCCAAACGGTACTTCCTGTCAATCATTTCTTGATGGCTCTGCGTATCAGCTGCCTTCGCTTTAGAGATCGCAGCGGCCGATTCTCACACTCGCGATGCGGTGCATACTCATGCGCAGTACGCAAACATCGACCCTGTGCATGCGCAGACTATCATCGGTCCCAATATCCATAAGTGCCCCTGTGACTGCTAGGAGCCCAGTATGATGGAGTGGCAAAGGTACAGAAATGTTTAATATCTCTGAAGAAATGGCCATTGTGTTAGAGATCGAGAAAGGCTTTAAGTGCCCTTGCTGCTTCCATCACCTATACAGCGGGACCCCACAGCTTTTACACCTTTTGGATCACCTTGTTTTTATCTGAAGCCAACCGGAACATGCTGTGAAGCCAGCCGGCCTACTACCTCATTGAGTGCAGCTTTGATTGACGGCTGAGCATTTGACTGACATTACTACACAATGGGCCTGATTCAGAGCCGCTCGTAAGCGGCCGCTCTTCGTTCCGAGCGATGTTTGCCCAACTACGCATGCGTACGGATCGTAATACGCATGCGCGAACCAGTTAGTGCGGCCGAAAATCGTTTGTTCGCTAAATAGCGAATGCCTGCTATTTTAAGTGACAGGAGGAGGCGTATGTGGGTGGTAACAGGGGAAGGTGCTTGAAAATGGGGAGTGGAGATCCGAACGCAGGCGTGCCCAAAGGTCAAAACGGGCGTTTTATGGGTGTGCATAATTAATACAGCAGCGTCATTGACCACGTCCCTGGGTTATTTTATAGTCAGAACTGCTCGCATGATTGCGGTAGGAAAAACCAACCACAAGAATAGCGAGCAGTTCATACACTGGTCGATGTACTCGATTAATCTAATAAATAGCGGACATGACGTAGAATGCGAGCGGCCAGGGGGCGTAGTTTCCAAAAAAACGACCGCAAGTTTTGTTCGCTCGTTCAGACCTAGAGGCGTGAACAGACCGCAAAGAGCGAACGGTTCATTTGAATAGCGACCGGCTCTGAATCAGGCCCATAGCATTTTAGAATGTAAGCTCTCAGGAGCAGGGCCCTCTTTCCTCATGTGTTTTTCCTTCCTTTACTTAGATCATTATCTACTCTGTTTATATACCATGTACTTGTCCTGCAATGTCTTGTACTGTATGTCACTGGTTTCTTGTTTTGTTCAACTGTTTCTGTACTTTGTTTACTTACATTATAAGGCGCTGCGGAACCCTTGTGGCACCATATAAATAAAAGATAATAATAATAAATAGCACGGCTGTTTAAAGCCTCATCACAGACTTGTCGATTATTCACTAGTGCACATGTGTAAAAGCCGCAATGCATGTGTGCTGCAATCGCACTGTGATTACGGACGCACAGAGGAAACCATCGCAGAATGAGTGACAGGCTGTGAGCTTTTGGGGGTGGTGAAGGGGAAGTGGTCATCAAAACACAGGCGCGTTAGCCACTATGATTACATACTCTGCGTGCGACGAGACTTGCAATTTCTGCTGCTGGTCAGACCTGGTGTAAATTGTGCTTGAGGGGCCGATGTGCGTCGATGATACCGATGTATACACCAGAGTGCGACGTAGTGCGGATGTGAGAAAGCAGTAGTGGGCGTCTCTATGCCCGCTATAATGTGGCAGGCATTAGCATACTTTCGCAGCTGCGTTCCGTAAGGATTCACAGCTGCATATGCAATAGCGATCTTTGCTGAATCAGGCCCTGAGTTTTTAAAAAGATTTCAAGTTTCATAGCAATATGTTTTGTTTCTTTGGTACATATTTTTACATGTAGTTACCGTTTAAAGATTAGTGGAACTTGCACTTTATATTTTCAGAAAAAAAAATACCTTGACATATAACATTAAGGCATATGTCAGGTAAACTGAGATTTCTTGCTAGCAAAATAATTTACAGTACCAAAATAGCACATACAGTACAAACCATGTATTTAAATCGCACAGGTACCATTTAATTATGTGGTAGTTATTTCAGCTGTAATTACACAGCCATCTGTTGCAGAAGTATTAAAATTCATCTTCACTTGGAATATGTATTACATGTTTTTATATCACCCATGAAACTGCTGTGATTAAGCGTAAAAGCCTCACAGTTTGTTATGCAAAAATAAGACACATTGGAGTCACAATATCAATATATGTAACAAGCTAAAATTCACACCTACAAATTGGGTTTATGTAACTAGTGATTAATTATGAAAATAAATACAAAGGCACCCAATGAACACATACATCCTTTGAACACATGCAAAATGTATCATTGGAAGGAACAAGGGAAATTTAAATTTTGTTATCATAATTTATTTTAAACAGAAAATAAATGGGAACAGTTTATGGAATATCCTCAGGGATTTAGGGGTCTATTTACTACGCAGTGTTAGGAGACAGAGTGAAAAGTGATAAGGTGCCAGCCAATCAGTTCCTAACTGCCATCTCACAGGCTGTGTTTGAAAAATGACAGTTGGGAGCTGATTGGCTGGCACCTTATCACTTTTCACTCTGTCTCCTAACACTGCTTAGTAAATAGTCCCCCCAGTTACTAAAGTGCGGGTTTTTAGAAGTGGAGGTGTTGCCCATAGCAACCAATCAGATTCTACTTATCATTGATCTAGTACCTTCTAGAAAATGATAGCTAGAATCTGATTGGTTGCTATGGGCAACATCGCCACTTTTCTAGACCCACACTTTAGTAAATATATACCTTAAACTCTATTATTGACATATCTACATATATGAACTGCTGCCATATTGCTTGCCTCCTTAGAAGTTCTCAGGATTATCCATAGACAGCAAAAGCATCACAGACATGGAATAATATTAAGATTAGCAAAGTTTAAAAACTCTGAGAGCTGTTATGAGCAGCAACTAGTTCAAACCAATGATTTTCAGCGATTTTTTTCTGAAGGATTTAAAGCTGCCATTTTCTTAAAATCGAAACTAGCCTGGTTTTACCTATAAAACAATTTGCCCTTTAAATCAAGCAGCAAAATAGAGAGGAGGCATAATTAGTGAGGAGTGGGCCAACCAGTCTCCGTCAGGCCCCCTCCACTCTAACTGGCAGCACAAGTGAGCAGACTCTGGCCCTGATTCAGAGCCGGACGCTCTGACAGAGTGCTCGCTCTGAATCAGGGCCGTCCCTTCTCCTTTTTGGAGCGGCCTCCTGGCCGCTTGCATAGCTGTGGGTGACCATTGTGCACTACGCCACTGTATGCTAATAAATCACTCCTGTTTACATATTGCCCTGCATCTTATGTCTACATGAATCCCTCCTTCCTGTACTGCATGTATGGACTGCGGCCTATAATCTGCCCAGTTTTTTTCATTTGAGATATCCTCCAGGCTTCAATGCTTTGCAGCCTTTTTTGTGGCTCAGACTGCAAAGGGATCCATAAAATAAGCACTTACCAGTTGCTCTATACTTGCTTTGCCTATAAATGGGACAATCCTGCCACTTGGGTAAGCATGGAGTGACAGGATCAAATATGTGGAAGGCAGACTGGAGGAGCCCCACGAGTTCTACTCTCAGGAATCTGTTAGTGTGGATTAGAGAGACCTATTAGCATGTTGTAATATGATGTAATTTAATTAGATTATCATTGGACAATGAGCTTGTTCCGAGCTCATGCACGTTAGGAATTTAGGTCTATTGAATCATTTTGTTTTGTTCACTTTATTTACCTATTACATGTTCACTTTGCATTATTGAGAAAACAATATGAAACATATTTGCTTCATCTGGGAGATTAAAATAAAATGTGGTGTAATAAATATAAACAGCCTAGTACTGATCATCAGTAATATCCATGGCTCGTCATATTGTCTTTATCCATCAAAGTTCACCAGTTCTCCTTAGCAGGATTTGCTCTTTATCATTATTTATTTATTTATTAACAGTTTCTTATATAGCGCAGCATATTCCATTGCGCTTTACAATTGTAAACATTAATAGAACAAAACTGGGTAATAACAGACAGATATATAGGTAGGAAGGCCCTGCTCGCAAGCTTACAATCATTATCTCTCTATAATGCCCTGTTTTGGGTGGCTCTTATCAGTAGATTCCTGTGGACCACAAACTGTCCCAAAGATGATCTTTGAAAACAGCTGGATGTAGTTATTGATGCCCAGATTGCAGGACAGATGTTCCCACCCACAGATGTAACGGAATGCGTCCCAGTCATTTGAGAAAACCATAATAGCCCAGACAGTAGACAGCAAAGGAAATGATAATGTGAAATAGAGCATCATTTTCATACGAAAATTGGCCTAATCAAAAAGCTAATTATGTATAATGGACATACAATGTGTGTTTGTTATCGAAGGAGAGGAAGTGTGCCCAGTCTAGTATGATAAACACCTTCCGTTCATAGGCGCTGCACAGTTTTTTAATCATATGCAACCATTTATGCTCAGTCCAAAACCAAACCACAGAACAAACAAAGACATCATTGCAGAGTAAATCCGTGATATACAAACATTCATCTACTGCGATACGTTATATTCTAAGAAGATCAAAAACAATATGGTTAAAGTTATAGAAAGTGATTTCATGCAAGGTTCATGAACTATTAGGCAAATGTAGACAGTTTCCTAATGTGCCAAACACTAATGGAAGGAATAAAGCATATGGTGGATTAGTATAAGAAATAACAGTGGTAAATGCCATATTGGGGCCTGAGGTCTCTGGGGGCCCCACTGCACCCTCATATATGCCATGTAGACTCAAGATTGCTTGGCTGTTTCACTCTGCATGCACCAACTGTTGGAAAGGGTGCTTCCCTAGCACTGGCTCAATTCGTAGGCAAGCAGGATCAGCCGAAGTGCAGCAAGGAAGCAAGGAAGCCCGACTTATGACATGCACTACTGTGCTTGCGTTGCATTACCGCTCATCTTTCTCCCTGGCGTCCATACTGAGTGGATGAAACCCTGACACACTCCTGTAATTACTAACAGTATCAGCACCCCAGGCTGCACTGGTGTATTAGGGGGCATTAACACTACCACCTGCAAGTGTCCATTCCACACAGACCCCCAGAATACCCCAAAGTGCACCAGACTGTTTCTACTCTATTGCAACTGTACCTGTTATATCCCCGTGTATTTTGCTCCCTGCTGTGTGTACCAGGTTCAATAAATCTAAGAACTGGTTAAGTTATAACAAGTGTGGACTAACCACCACCAAACAACTGCGCAACACATCCCATCTCATATACTCTGGCTAAGTGTATTATCATTATCACCCTGGCTTACCAAGCTATCTTGGAAAAACAATTATCCACCATTGTCTGTTGCACACTCTACTGCGCTAATTGATCTCCTGGAACTATATAATTAGGCCGGAAGCTCGCCCACCTGCAACACTCATCTGGGATTTTTTTCCGTGACCTCGGCAGGCTACAAAATAAAATTGATACCCTTCTCTCTCAGCCTCCGTGTGGGCACCTTCTCTCTCAGCCTACGTGTGGGCACCCTTCTCTCTCAGCCTCCATGTGGGCACCCTTCTCTCTCTTCGGCACAGTTACAAGTTGACTCTGGCACTGAGCCAGTCTACTGTGCATGTGATGGTATCTGGGAACATTTCTGTACTGCGCAGGCATGAATCTCCGGGAAAACGATGGCTGCTTCATTTTCCCCGTGATTTGTGCAGAGTTGACATGGGACACCAGAGCGGTAAGTAAACTAAATGGGTGCAGGGTGTTCAGCGTGGGCCCTTTTGGATCCAGGTTCACATGTGCACCACACACCTTGCACCCAATTATAGATATGCCACTGGTCCCACAGACCTGCATCTGGAAGTTTATCCTCATTTTCATCATGGCTGGGAGATGTTAAACTGTTGTACAGTGTGGAGACAAATGTTCCCGCAGGGTGCCACATCCAAAAAAATTATTTCTCTTTTAAGCAAACCCCCGGGGGTAAATTTAATTCTTAAATTTGGAGATGTTGTCCATAGCAACCAATCAGATTCTAGCTATCTTCTAGAAGGTGCTAGTTAAATGTTAAGTAGAATCTGATTGGTTGCTATGGGCAACATCTCCACTTCTGAAAACTCTCATTTTAGTAAATGTACCCCCTCCCCAGTGTGCAGTGGCCAAGCCTCCAGTCTTGCTGTAGAGACCTCCGATGTTGGGAAGTATATATATATATATATATATATATATATATACTGTATATTATAGGGCCTTAGATAGGGCTCTGGTTACAATTGAGCTCATGTCTCCAGCACTGTGGGGATGCAATGCTAACCACTCTGTCACCTGACCACCCATTTATATTATTACTTGCTGTTTTGGATTATGGAATGCTTTGAGGTTATGTGAATAGAGTGACTGAGTGAGGTAGGTAGTGATGGATTACACTAGCATTACTGGAAGTAGCAGCACAGGAGTTATTATACAGCATGACATAAAATAATTCAATGAAGAATTGTGATGAAACAATAGGTAAAGTTGCATGGTGACTGGTAACAGGCTGCCAATAGTCATCTAGGGACTTTAGTGATTCACCTGCGGCTCTGAGTAATTATTATAAAATGTTCCCCTTAAGCTCTTTTCCTAGCAGTTGATATCTGAACGACTGTTCAAAGCCTTTACATAGACAAAGCAGTTAACCTGCAATTGATTGCTTGTGCCTACTTATACGCTAACCAGAAAATCACAAAGTACCGAACTGCAGCACAGGCCACAGTGGGTATAATAAACTGCACAGTCTGAAAGTGTGAAACTGGTACCTGACTCACATGTGAGTACCCAAATAATCATATCTGCTAATAGGGAAATACAGGACCCCCTAACTGTTACAGTTTCCTCAGCTGTCTCCTGAGGCAAAATACGGTATGTGATTTACTGCATTAGTGAGAAACCACATTTAAGCAAAAATAGGATTTAACTATAGGGAAATTAGGCCAATATTCCAGATGCGAGTACTCTCTCTGTGACAATTGGAAGCCTTTGATGTGCACATGAGGAAGAAGCAGTAACTGATGATACATTTTATAATGATAGTGCATATTATTTACAAACTGAATACAAAAGGTCAATCAATGTATGTGTTGAGAAGGGAAAGATGACCTTTACTTGAAAAAAAAGAAATAAATCAACAAACCCATGTAAATGGTAGCAGCGGATCCTGTGAAGGTTCACAGTCTACGAGGCAAATCTATCTAGAGCCACTGTCCTCCTCCAATTGCTCACATGACATGTCCGTTTGTGGAGAGAGAGAGAGAGAGAGAGAGAGAGAGAGAGATCTTTTGTAATTGCTCTGGTGCCCTCAGGAACCACCACAATATAGACAGCAAGGGAAAATAGGCGGCACTCAGAGACTCCAGTCTTCAAACAAATAACCCCATAAACGGGGTGTTTATTGGTGTGGTCGACGTTTTGGGGAGCGTCTCCCCTTCCTCAGGACAATCAGTGAAAAATAATCTGTAGATTCATAATATATTTTTATTTAAACACCATGTTATGTATTAATGTCACTCAGAATACTATCAATCTATCTCCAATTAATATTATTATCCTTTATTTATATGGCGTCACAAGTGTTCCACAGCGCCAGGGGCGTATCTATAATGGGTGCAGGGTGTGCGGGGAACATGGGCCCTGGGTCCAGGGGGCCCCGCACCGCACACCCTGCACCCATAATACTACTTACCTCTCCAGAGTCCCACGTCGGCGTGAGCGTCCGGCGCTGTAAAACGACTGGAAATTTTTTTCCCGTTTGTGCATGCGCAGTACAGGGAAAATGGCCACCACAGCCATTTTCCCGGTTACCTGTGCATACACTATAGACTTTGGGCACACTCTAGTGCCCAGAGTCTATAACTCCAGCGCTGGCCGCAGACAGCTCAGTGCGCTGCCGGCTGCCGGGCGGAGAGGAGGGAGCTCGTGTCGGAGACTGCACATGGGCCCCCTCCTCTCTAGAAACACCCCTGCGCAGCGCCTTACATAGTGCATAGACAAATAAGTGAACAAGCAACAAGTGACTTACAGTACAATCAATGCAGGACAAGATTAATATACATTGCTGCTTTAGTGATCATAGCACTCCAATAAGCAAAAGGTTGTAAGCAACCAGATGTTAGGCGTCTAAGTGAGGAGTAGATGACAGTATAAGAAGTAGCACAAGAGGGTAGAGGGCCCTGCTCTTGAGAGCTTAAATTCTAAAGGAGTGGGGCAGACAAACTGGTGTGACACATATGGGGTAGACAGGGGGAAGGAGCATATAGCAGTGGGTTAGAATGAGAGCTGGAAGGCTTTGATGAAGTAGTGGGTCTTGAGAGCCCATTTGAAGATTTGTAGAGAGGTGGAGAGTCTGATAGGGAGAGGGAGAGAGTTCCAGAGGTAGGGAGCATCAAAGGCAAAATCTTGGAGGCAGGATCCAATCATCAAAGTCACATACTGACGGTTCTTTCCAGTCGCCAAGGTTTCAAGAATATACTATAATGTATCAGACGCAAAAGGAAACAGCCCCTATTAACATATGTATTAGCATTAGATGTGTATCATTTCAATGTTATCTGTGGGCAGCATATATTTCACTAAAACATGTATAATATAATGAACAAGATCAATTCTGTATTTGTATAAATTAAATTTTGACAGAAGATATATGTTTTTAGTTTGATAATTTGCTGTCCACAGGCAATATTTAGATTCTACACATCTAATATTAATACATATATAGATTGAAACACTGATACATGATACATGTTTTAGGGTAATATATGTCCACAGATAACATTTGAATTATACACATCTAATACTAACACATATGTTAATAGGGTCTGTTTTCTTTTTCGTCTGATACATTAAAGTATATTATTTCTGACCACGGTAATATATGCATGGACTTTGTATGTTCTCTACATTTGTGTGTGTTTCCTCCAACAGTCCAA
Source organism: Taudactylus pleione (assembly GCA_031769625.1). Lineage (NCBI taxonomy): Eukaryota > Metazoa > Chordata > Amphibia > Anura > Myobatrachidae > Taudactylus > Taudactylus pleione. The sequence goes on from JAUIMM010000116.1 coordinate 11,138,129, forward strand.
AATACATACTGGTAGGTTCACTGCCTTGTGACCAGGACAGGGATTTATGTTCCCTGAATACATAAGGTTCCATTTCAAATCTACTTTCTGCTGAGTTTCCAATACCCCAATTAGCAGTGTTATACTAATGAGTAACAAAATTAGGTGCCGTTTACATTTCTTTAATATAATTTCATGCTAATGTGAATTATTCTAAAATACATACTCTATAAAAATATATAAATATAAAAAAAATGAGATCTTTAAAATTAAAATAGCGTATAATAGCTACAAAGCAGAAATCTCAGGGTAAAAAGGCAAGTACAGACATAATATTACATACAGATACAGCAGGTTTCAATGGGAGCATTTGTTTTATAAAAAGCATACAACTGTCAAGGTGAATTATATTCCTTTTATTAATATCCAGGTTTAACAAAACAAAACCTTGCCTCATTTTAATTCATTTTACAAGACGTTGAATTAGCATGCATATGATATCTGTCTTACTAATTATATGTATCTATTTCCATAGGTGCAGTCAGATACAGCCAGGCACCGTGGCACCTATTATAGGATCATGCACGTCTATGCAGCTGTGTTTTGATCAGTGCAAAGTTTTTCTGGCAACTAAGAACAGAAATCACCTTTAGGACCTGACAAGAAGCAAGCAAGTAATATTCAAGGCTTCTCTCTGCAAAAGAAAACAGAGAGTAACCCGTTCAGTGCTGGGAGTTAATGGAATGGAATGCTATATTGCTACACTTATATCTAAATGAGCTTGTGCATTAGGACAGTATTTCCCATATGCAGTCCTCAGAGACTGCTAACGGTGCATGTGTTCCGCATGTCATAGCTGGAGTACAGATGTCTTCATTATTGGCTGACACAGATTAAAAGACCCACAGGTGGTGCTCATTATTGCAATTCTGTGAGGATACCTAGAAAACATGCACTGTTAACTACCCACTGAGGACCAGATTTGAGAAGCATTTGCCTAGGACAGTGGGTCTCAAACTTGGTCCTCAGGACCCCGCACAGTTAACGTTTTGCAGGTCACCCAGCAGGCACACTCATTACTCACTGACAAATTTACTCATTACTCACTGACAAATTTTAAAAGATCCACAGGTGGAGATAATTATTTCACTTGTGATTTTGTGAGGAGACCTGGAAAACATGCACTGTTTGGGGTCCTGAGGACCGAGTTTGAGAACCTGTGGCCTCGGATATTGGACAGAAATAGTTTTGTAGCCATAAAAATATGTATTCTAGTTTATTTGTTAACATTGTTGTGGTAAATTGTGTTAGAATCCAGAAAAATGCTTAATTTTAGAGCAGATAGATATACATTACATATGTGTTTTGTTGCATGTGCAATATCTGACTTAAAAGATTTAAAATAAAGAAGAAAATTAAGATGAAAAGAGACATAAAAGACCCTTTTTATAAATACAATCACCAGTCTATTTTTTAAGTGTAAATTTGATACACTCTATCTAATGTTTCCAGCAGATTAATGGTCTCCCCTGGGCTGTATAAAGTGGTCCATACAGTATATTTATATGTGTATGTATATATAATACACATATATACATATACTGCCATCCTCTTGATAACAGTGGATTGGAAAGCACTAGCACCACCAAAAACCTATTTGCATCAGTGCTTTAAAACCCACTTATACCCCTTTTACACCGGAGCTAAAACCCGGGTTTTTGAAGGGTTAACTCGGGCAGCTCCCTGGTGTAAAAGGGCAGAGGGTTGGATCGCCGGGTCGAGTGACCCGGCAATCCAACCCAGGTAACTAGCAGGGTTTAACACGGGCGTAGCCCGTGAAACCCTGCAATGGGAACAGCGCACTTCGGGTCACGAAGACCTGGAGTGCGCTGCTAGCCGGCCGATTGGTCCGGCTTCAGTGGCGCTTGGAGATGACGTCATCTCCAAGCGTCCACTTTCACTCCTCAAAAGCCGGGTCTATGCAGCCCGACTGCGGTGTGAGCGGCGCTGACTCGGGAATATCCCGAGTCTGCGCCGGCAAAATTCCGGGTCTGATCCGGATAGGAACTTTGTTCCAACTCCGGGTCAGACCCGGAATTTAGGTGGAAAAGGGGTATAATGTAGGGCTCATGGTCTATGGAAGCTGAATATATACTGAGAATTGCATATTATCCACCTCCCCTGAAGAGGAGAATTTTCAGCTGCATCTAATTTTAGATACACCTTGTTTTACTATTGGCAGGAAGGGCTATTAACAAAGCATGTGGAGTTGTCAGTGATTTTGCAATCAGTTGTCAGTGCTATTACAATCATAAAAAGTAACAATACAACTGTAAATTTATGTATAGGTGATATGAAAGTGCCAGATACAGTACCTATTACGTATCCTTAAATTAGAATATATATGAACATCAAATTTTAGCTATATTACAGTGATTCGAAGAACCTTTTTTTCTGACTCTTTTGAAATAAATACATGTAAAATAAGTAAAGTGAAGCAAAAATGTTTAGAAATCTGACGGAAAATGGTCTGCAAAAATAACCCCTATAGATCTATTACACAAAGAAAATGAGTTGACAAATTTCATATAATCCTATAGGGGCAGATGTATCAAGGCACTTTTTGTGAAAATTTTGCAGAAATTGTACTTTTCTCATGGTTTTCATGCTAATTTATTTTCTTTATTATATGTATTAAACTGTTAAAACAGATATCTGCCATGAAAATTGTCACACTGTAAAATATCGCCAAACATTGTAGTAGTTTTTTTTTATTTTTAAGTGAAAATGTATCAATTACAGAAAAGGATTTTAATTTTCAAATTTTATTGCTTTAGGTTTCGCTTTCTTTTTATGGCAAGTTAGGTTGAATCTCATGAAGATACCTAGGGGGCAGACATCTTCTCTTATCCCACCCCTGAATACTGTATTTCTGTGGCCCCTCTCTCCCAGCGCAAGGAGTATATTTTTAAAAACAAAAGATTGAATACATTTTCTTTACTTGTCAAAACATCTGATATCTATACATCCATCTAATCTTATTTTAGTTAAACTCACCACTGTCCTCACTACACTACCCGCCACAGGGGAAGGCAACCTGTGGCACTCCAGCTGCTGTGGAACTACACATCCCAGTATGCCCTGCCACAGTTTTGCTGTTAGGGAATGCTAAAATGGTAGCAGGACTTGTTGGATGTGTAGTTCCACAGCAGCTGGAGTGGCACAGGTTGCCTACCGCAGAGCCACTAGTTACTTCACTACCCATTTTAACATGATCATTTGATATCTTTAATTTATTTGTTATTTCCAGGGGCATCAATACAATTAATTAAATATATTTTGTACCATGTCCACAATTTATTTTATAACAGAATAGCTTTGAAATACTTTAAAAAAACACTTATGTTTATTACATTTTACTCATCTTTGCTATAGATATTATTCGTGTTCTTATGCTGAGGCCATTTTTTTTTTACTTATCGCTTAAATACAAAATGTTAAAATTTAAATCACTTTAATACATTCGGGTGAATATTGCCATAATAAAATGTGATAATGTTCACATAAGAACGCGACTAATAATAATAAATATGCCCCATAATGTGATAAACAGCACAATGACAAAACTAATAGTAAAACCCTGTATAGGAAAGATTCCTGGACTGCACACCCTGAATATAATGGGAGGTGCTACCTGTTGAGACTTTTTGCAGGCACAGAAACAGAATGTAACACATTCTTTCTTTTTTTGCACAATTGTAACACTTTACTGTTTGTTTTTATTATATTTGTATTTTCACCTTTACATGCAGCCATAGCTGCTCTTACCTTTCTTAATTCACTTTTCACTTTTCGCATTATGGCGATGCCCTGGGGTGGCTCGGGTGTATCGATTTAGGGGTGTCCTGCGCTCTGGATTTGAACCCTAGTATGTTAGGGCCCTCCCATAAAGAGGTTACCAGGATATGGTGGGTAGGCCCATAACCTTGGCCATGATTATGCTAAAAACCTCTATTGATTGCAAAATTTTATTGCATAATGTATTTATATATAATCAGTAATTTGGAGTTGTGCACCTGTGATTTGTCTGTTCCTGTAAAACCCTCCCTGTATCCAGCTCTCTTAAGCCTTTTACTTTCTTTGTTCATTATTCTTGAAATTCTCTTCTAGTATTAAAAGCTATTATTTTGTTGTCTGTTTTGGCCTTCTAATGCTGGGCATACACTATACAATTATCTGTTAGATATCTGTCCAATCTGGCTGGTTGGAATGAAAACCTGGTAATGTATGGGAGCAAATGACATTGGACTATATGGTCCAAAACACATGAAAATGGACAAAACGATTGTTCAAATAGGTTAAATATGTTTGATTTAACTAATAAGTCTGAACAATAAGTTTTGTCTGTTTTCCAATGTTCATGAGCAAATGTTCAATTATCATTCAATCTCATACATTACCAGGTTTTCATTCCAACCAGTCAGATTGGACAGATAACTGACAGATAATTGTATAGTGTAGGCCCAGCATTAGACGTAATTGGCCTGATATTGCTACGTAATCTGCACAATTAAATCTTGGTTTGATATAATTGGACAGGCCCACATATTAGGTTGGCAAGTGACAGTTGGTGCTGCATCATCATGTGAGTCACATGTACCAGCTCTGTGGGTGGTTCAGGAACTTGAACTACACCAATATTTGTGTTGCCACATGACATTTCTCAGTCAAATGGGCGGGCTGGTTGCTAGGGCCATCCAGAAATGATTACAATGATGTAGTCAACTCTTCCACATGTGTAGGCAATTAGTTCTTTTCAGTGATTATGCCAAATAACTTGATCAGTAAATGCAAGGTCATTGCTTCTTTCCAACTCAAACTAAAGGCTCATATGTTATAAAGAATGTTTTTTTAAATCCTCTTCTCTAAAGCTGCGTACAGGGGATGCAATCGGGAAGCCGGCTGACGTAAGCCCGACAGCTGGCTTCCCGACTGCTTTATCCCAGCTAGGGTTAAATGACAGGCGTCTAAATCCAGACGCCTGTCATTTTTCCGGTGCTGGGAGACCGGGGCCCGGCATCCCGATTAAAGGGATGCCGGGCGCCGCCAGCGGACAGCCGCGGGGGAGGAGGGTTAAGTTTAGGGCTCCTGGGGGGGGACTTAGGGTTAGGCACCCCCTGGGAGGGTTAGGGTTAGGCTAGGGGGAGGGAGGGCTAAGTTTAGGCACCCCCGGTGGGAGGCAAGGGTTAGACACCCCCCCGGGGGACTTAGGTTTAGGCGGCGGGGAAGGGGGGGGGTAGGGTTAGGCACTTAGAGGGGGGATTAGGGTTAGGCACGGGGGGGAGGTCAGGGTTAGGCACCCCTAAGGAGGGTTAGGGTTAGGGAGGTTAGGTTAGTAGATACTTACCTTAGGACGATCAGGATTTCCAGCGCTTTCGGGTTTCTGCTACTGGGATCTCTGCTTTTGTCTGCCTAACGCTGCCGGGATTTGAACTCCCGGCCATGCGGCCACCGGGATATCATACCGCTTACGTGTACAGACGGGATGATCGACAATGATAACGATATCATTGTTCGATCTCCCGGGTGTGCTGGACAATCTATATCGATCATCCAGCACACCACCAATACACCAACAGCTATACCGACCCGCGATCAATGATCGCGGGACCCTATAGTAACCTGGTCGATATCAACCAGGTTGACCTGCATGCACAGGCGATGTTCGGTATCGACCATACATGCCTGCGCATCGCAAATCAGTGGGCAAAAAATGCACGATAACGATATGATCGATATCGTTATCGTTCATATCGTCCATTTTAATTGTACAGTGTGTACGCACCATAAGACTTGTTGCTGTGGTAGATTTATGAAAATGTGAAAAAGTTTTGTGCACATACCTTAATAGATAAACTTTATAGTCATAATTATTTGGGGTAATTGGCAACCACTATAAATGTTAGGCTATTCAAAAAGTAAGATTATTTTCATGCCTGTATTTTAATGAAGGTGGATCCTCTAATATCTCACCATCTGACAGCAATGCTAAAAGTAAGTGAGGACTGATTAAGTCAGAAGGAAGGTAAGTGCCATAGGGGGAGATTTATTAAAGCTTGGATCGAGATAAAGTACCAACCAATCAGCTTCTAACTGTCATTTTACATGCTGCATTTGATAAATGACAGTAGGAGATAATTGGTTGGTTCTTTATCTCTCTCCACTTAAACAATCTCCCAGGTTTGATACATTTCCCCCATAGTTTATGGTCAGGTTTTGGGGGTAGATTTACTAAAGCTTCTAAAAATGAAAAGTGGTGATGTTGTCAATAACAAACCAATCAGATTTCTCTATTGCAGCCTGGAAAATGATAGACATAATCTTATTGGTTGCTATGGGCAACACCACCACTTTTCATTTTTAGAAGCTTTAGTAAATCAACCGCAAGATCTGCTTAAGCTTTGTGTGAAATTGATTTACTGTAAGATGGGTTTATAGATGGCTATCCAATGAGAATGCAGAAGGGTTGGTTTTATTGATGCACAAATTGTTGTGACTCAGGAAGTTCTTCCTCTTTCCATGATGGATATTTCCAACCACCCTTCCACTCTTGTTGTTATGTATGGGTTCTATGACAACCCAGTTTGCATAAGGGTGGGGGTGCTCCACTCCCATTGCTTTAGTTTGTGATTAGATGTTGCTGGCCAGTGCAGTGCTTTCTTAGCCACCTTTATCTTATTCCTTTGATTCAATAAAGCAGTGTCCTCATTTCCATCAACTCTGGTGTCTTGCTTTTACTTCATTTTAGGCATGTGGGTAACAAGCAATCAACAGATATGTGTCTAAATAGAATGGAAAATTATCTTAAATGCTTTTATCATATATTGGTCTAACAAACGTGTTTAAAGAGACCTTATAATGTCAAAAAAGAAAAAAAGGAAACACAAGTAGTATGGAATCTATGACTGGTATTCATATGTACCAGGTGGCGGCCATTTTGTGGTTGAGACTATACTCCTTAGAGTGCAACCTATCAACTTCCTAACATCAATGAGAGTGCAACCTATCAATTTAGTAGAACTAGTGACATCACCAAGAGACTAAAAAAAATGTGTCAGTAAGGTTCCGAGCATAAATTGACATGTGGTGCATCTGAATTAATCTCTGAGTGACATGGTATGCAACACCGGCTATTGTATGTCAATGACCACTGCAAGTATAAACAGAGCACGATACACCGTTATCTAGATGACATTGCAAGGAAACCATCTGAAACCTATCTTACACAGAAAAGAAGAAAGGGAATATTGAGGAGCAGAACATAAAGCTGCAAATACAGGGAAGTGATTTATACGGATTTATACAGAAGATGTGTTAGAATACATGATTTATGCACATTACAACTGTTGCATATCAGTAATATTTATTCACGTACACACGCTGCTCCCTCCTCTGGAGTAATTGTGTGAGATATATTGCTGAATAGTTCCTGATGTGGCACACTCCTTCCATCCATTTTATCCATCCTCTCTGTAGCTCCGGGGAGACACAGAAAGCATTAGATCAATACAATGTCTTGAACAGTCGCCTGCAGCAGAATCATTTCTCAAGGTGGACACTGATGCTAAAGAGCTGAATTGACTCCTTCCGTCCCAGCCACACAGTTCAGCAATAGTGTAGCACAAACAATAGTCTGAATTGTTCACAAATACATATATGTGTTATACAAAGGTACTTTGATATATGGAATGAGCAAAGTCAAGATGGTCATTGTATCACCATTTGCAACTATCTCTGATATTTCCATGTATCGAAAAAACTGTGATTTAAAATCTGTCACATTAGTAGCATCAGCTGTGACATATAAGTAGCACTTCCTGTGACTAGTGTATTGAAGTAAAGAGAATGGTCAAAAAAGGTCTCTGTACAATATTTGTCCTTTGCAACCTCAGTTCAGATGTTTCCTGCTCCACAATTCTATGTAGAGTGACAGAAGACTTTAAAAGAGACTATAACAATATCTAAGAATATGAATAATGGAGAGACAAATAGGCTGGACTGCTTTTAAACTGCAAGTCAGGGTCAGATAGTGGTAATAAATGTATATTGCTGGCTTGGTTACTCATTTTAGGTTAAAGCCATTGGTGTGCTCCAATTGGGTTTCATTGGGAATCAGTATGGTGCGGTTCAAATCCTGACGCTGGAAGACCGGAAGTGAAGATCCCGACGGGGTAAGTAAATTAACTAACCCTAACTCTCTCACTCCCCTAACCCTCCTTTAGGGGGTGCCTAACCCTAACCTCCCCCTAGTGCCTAACCCTAACCTCCCCCCTGTAAGTGCCTAAACCTAACCCCCCCTCCCCGCAGCCTAAACCTAATCCTCCCAGGGGGCAGAACCTAACCATAATCTCCCCTTCCCCTAGCCTAACACTAACCCTCCTGGGGGTTGCCTAACCCTAAGTCCCCCCAGGGAGCTCCTAAACTAACCCTCCACCCCCCTTTGTTCGGTATGCCGGACGTCGGGCCATATGGATAATGATAGGCGTCAGGATATTGATGCCTATCATTAGACCCCTGCCGGGATTTGACAGTTGGGAAGCTGGCGGTCGGCATTTCGACCGTCGGCTTCCTAACTACATACACTTCATTGTATGATGGGTGGGGGTTTATCAGTTTCTAAGTTACAGGACCAGAGGCGTCACCTGGTCTGGTGACACCATTGCGCACTTCAAACCTCCACGTGCTGGAAAAGAGGGTGTGGCCTAACAAAGGGGCCTGGCCTCAAAGAAAATCCCATTCGCGTCACTCCGGGGGCATGACCAGCATCCCCGGAGTCGTTGGGCCGCACCCGGAGACTAGTGTCTGCACTGTCAGCTCCTCCTCTGTGACAGGAGCCAAGTGCTGCAGGAGAATGTGACACTGCAGCACCCAGCACCTGTTACAGAGGAGAGGCCGGCGTTTGGTGTCACCCTCTCCAAGGGTGGCACCAGGGTGCGGCTCGTACCCCCCATAGCAACGCCACTGTTCAGGACAGATCCAGTTCTGTCTCCCTTTCTGCTGGCTTCCTTCCCAGTATCCCTTTTGTGACTTGTTTGTCGGCTTAATTACTGGCAGGAAAGAGCAGCAGTCCAGTGTCCAGCTTGCTGCGGTCTAGGGTTTGTGCTTCCCTTACAAAACACTGGGTATGCTGATTTTACCCTACTGGGATCAGTGCCACCACTCAACCAGTGTATTGGTATGGGTGTGGAATACCTCCCACTTGCTTTATGGGATAGTTGGCCCTTGCAAGTTTTTGTTATCTCACACTTGCCATTGATAAAGGGATAGTTGGCCCTTGTAAGTTGTGTTGTTATTTGCGTAAGTCCTGTGAATGCTGAATGTTCTTTCTTCTACCGCCATACGTTTATTAAATAAATCTGACCCATTTTGAAGGTCAAATTCCTGTCTCATGTTTTTATTTTAGATCCATTTTACTACGGTTAAGGTAAAGTGATTTATGTATTGTCTGACCTCTGACGATAGGAAGTTTAAATAATATAACATGATTAATTAAACTCATTTAGATAACAAATAACAACATTGACCAATAGTTCTATTTTCCGTAAGTCAATACACATATTTTTTTCTACTTCTGAAAAGAGTTATTTAAAAAAACATTATAGATAAAAATAATTGCTAATTTACATGGCATTAAAATGAGTACAATCACAAATGTTGCTAATAGGTTTGGTAACTATTGCATGTACTGGAATAATATCACAAAGTATTTTATTGTAAATCACTGTGACTGCATCATAGGTACTAAGTAATTCAGAGACGGATGCAATGGCAATTACGTACGCAGATGGAGTGATTGTTTTCCATTGCGCATGCATATAAGCCGTGCTACACGTGCACAGCGATCGCACTGCAATTACGGACGCACATAGGAATCCATCGCAGAGTGAGTGACTGCTTGTCAGCGTTTGGGGATGGTAATGGGGAGTGGTCAGAAAAACGCAGGAGTGCCTGTCCGTTTGAACGCCGTTACATGGGCGTGCATAAATTAGCCACTGCGGTTGCATACACAGCTCTGCTGAAAACCTTCCAAGGTTGCGGCCGGTCAGACCTTCCGCAAGGGCAAGATGGCTGCGGATGTGCATCGATGTTAACAATATTTACGCAGGTACGCGTCGTCGCATGCAGGTAAGAAGGCAGCAGTGGGCACATTTAGGGCAGCACAGACGGTGTAATGGTTAGCATTACTGCCTCACAGCACTGAGGTCATGGGTTCAATTCCCATCATGGCCCTACATGTGTGGAGTTTGTATATTCTCCCTGTGCTTGCGTGGATTTCCTCCGGGTGCTCTGGTTTCCTCCCACACTTGAAAAATATACTGGTAGGTTAATTGGCTCCCAACACAAATTAACCCTAGTGTGTGTACACATGTGATAGGGAATATAGATTGTAAGCTCCACTGGGGCAGGGACTAATATGAATGGCCAAATATTCTCTGTAAAGTGATGGGGAATATGTGTGCGCTATATAAATAACTGGTAATAAATAAATACATTTATGCTCGGGTGATCCTTGCTAACATTAGCATATTTTGCAGCAAACCATCTCTGAATCAGGCCCTAAAGCAGCAGCAGACAACAGGTCGGTTACCTGCAGCCTTACCTGCCTGAGTGATGCCCAAAGTAAAATCAGTGCATCAGCTGTAACTGGATCCTGATATTTTGCCAGTTTGGTTAGCCAGCCATAGTTTAATCTGCTTATTTGACTAGTCAACACTTCACACTGATGTTATGATCTCCAATAGGAGCTGGTGCTGTGGGTGCACGAGCATCCCCAATATTTGTGCTGCCCATAGTCATGTTTATTCATAGCCTTTTTTATTCATATGGTGGATATAACGTGACCATCCCCAAAGTTGTAATCTATGTGATGTCCAACCTATACTCACCCATTCAAGATCAACCAGCCTCAAAAAAAATTCTATTGAGTTTGGGGTGTGAAGCTCTTGCAAATATTGGGTAGTACAGATGGTGTAATGGTTAGCATTACTGCCTTGTACATCAAGGCCGGGGGTTCAATTCCCACTCTAGCCCTAACTGTGTGGAGCTTGTATATTCTCCCCGTGCTTGTGTTGGAGCTTGTCCCATGGCAAGAGAACATTGGTAAATTCCCATGAAAATATTAATTTTCACTTTGCAAATTTATATGAAAAATATTTATCACATCCGCATTAAAAATTCAGATTGTGATAAATTTGCTTCAAGGTGTTAAATTTAAATGTAGACTATTTCAGGACTATGACTGTTTCAGAGAGTAAACAGGCAGGAGAAATGGAGGCCCTCAGCTGAAGCAATAACGAAAGGTCTATGGTATTAATCTGCAATCTATGTTTACAGATATGTCTATACAGCCTTATTTGTCATTATTTTATGCCCTAAATGTTGTCCTATTAGGTGTCTATTAAAGATTGTAGGTTTCTATTTTTTTTTTCAGATCTGTCACATTTTTAATTTTCTTTATTTTATTTCATGCAAATTTTTGCTTCTGGCTTTGGGCCTGATTCAGCAAGGAACACCGTTGCTAATACGCATGCAATCGGCTGATTTTTGTGTACTGCACATGCGCATCACAGTGCGCGTGCGCAAAATAGCCACTGTGATCGCAGTAACTACACAGACCCATTGCATAATGATTGAAAGGAAGTGCCAATTGTGGGTGGTAATGGGGGGGTGGTCGGGCAAACGCAGGCTTGCCAGTGCATTTGAACTAGAGATGTGCGCCGGACCATTTTTGCTGGATTTTGATTTGGCTCCGATTCATCGTCTGGCTTTGGATTTGGATTTGCCAAACTGCTGAGACTGGTTTTAAATTTGGATTTGTATTTGGAATTTTTACTAAAATTTACCAAAAAAGCTAAAATCACATAAATTGGGCTTTTTTTGTTCCTAGAGTTTTATTAACCTCAATAACATTAATTTTCAGTCATTTACAGTCAATTTAGACCACCTCACAGCTCACAAAGTAGTTTTCACCATTATTGGCCAAAGGCTGCAGTGAGCTGGCTAGTTTCTAAATGACAGAGTTGCGGCACAGACACTGCAGTTTAAAGCACATTTATGAACCATTGCCACACAGCAGTGGTAGAAATTAAAGGTGGTGCAAGATGGAATTATCTGTGTCAAAACCACTGCATTAATTGCAGATATTGGACGTAAATCTAATACTAGCATAGCCGTCATGGTGTCAGTGATCCTCTGTACGACTTGGTGAGAGCTGTCATACTTGCTTCCTCTTGCAAAGGATTGTTTAACAGTCAATTGTTTTGTTAAACTGCAACTAGCAGTCTTCTTGGTCCACTTTTGGGATGAAGATCCACCCCCAGCAGCAGCAGCAGTCCATGCGCTCAAGGATTCTTCTGAGGAGTCCTGGAAAGTGGAAGAGTCACCTAGCAATAACAATTTTTTTGTCGGACTACCTCTGAACATTATTGAGGATATTGAGGATGAAGGTGTTTGCGGTGGAGATTGCAGGTGCTGGGATCTAGTAGAGAGAAGGGAGCTAGCTGATGCTGGACAGCTTCTTGTTATTTTTTAGCACCAATTTCTGATGTTATCAAATACTTGTCATGAGCTTGCTGCAGATGATGTAATAATGTGGAGGTTCCTAGATGCTTAATGCCCCTACCTCTATTTACTATATTCCACAAATGTCATCAGGATTTGTGTAAAAATAATTCCACACATAAGAGGTGGATTTGTTGGTCCAATGCCCAGGCATGACAATGGCCTTCTTCTTATCAGGGCTTCCATTGGTGCCTGACTTACACAAACTGCATCTCATCCTCAACATCCTCATTAGTGGCAGCATCAGCTACACAAATATCCCCCTCATCCGCTTTCAATTCCATGGTGGCATCCTCAATTTCTATGTCATCAGCAATACTTATGCTGCTCATCCCCACAAATACAGAGGGAGCAGAAACTGTAGAAGGTAGCTTCTCTGAAAGGTCAGGCTCTCACATAGCTCTCGTGGACACATTTAGACTCTCCTCAGGGATTTGTGACATATGTGTTTCTGAATGAAATGAGAGGCAGAAGATGCCTCACTGAAAAATCCAGAACCAACACTCAGAAATAAAGGCCAAGGCCTGAGCCTTTCCTTGCTACTGCATGTGGTGAATGGTATGTTGCCAATTTTCTGTTTTTCTGCACTAACCTTTAGAGGTGTTTTTGTTTTTACCCCTGTAAAAGTTTTTGATTTCAGATACCCTGGTTTTTTTAAAGCCTCTATGCCCTTTCACATCAGCTTTAGATGATAGTGAAGGAATAGTATCGTCATCATGACTGGTTGCAGCAGCTGCAGTTCTAGCATTTGCTTGCTGCTTCTTCTCTTCTCTCGGTTAATTGTTGTGATCCATATTGATGAAAATACTCAAGTTCTACAAAAACTACTTACTAGTATTATGTATTTACTAATCACCACTCACTGTGGAGTCACATTAGTTGTGTGTTATAGACACACAGTGGGGTATGGCCAGCAGAGTCACAGTACTTGTGTACACAGTGGGGAACGGCCAACAGAGTTACAGTTCTTGTATACACAGTGGGCTATGGCCCAAGGAGTCACAGTGCTTGTATACATTGTGGGGTACAGCTCAAGGAGTCACAGTGCTTGTATACACAGTGGGGTACAGCCCAAAGAGTCACAGTGCTTGTATACACAGTGAGGTATGGCTCAAGGAGTCACAGTGCTTGTATACACAGTGGGTTATGGCCAACAGAGTTACAGTTCTTGAATACACAGTGGGCTATGGCCCAAGGAGTCACAGTGCTTGTATACTTTGTGGGTTACGGCTCAAGGAGTCACAGTGCTTGTATACACAGTGGTGTATGTCCCAAGGAGTCACAGTGCTTGTATACACAGTGGGGTATGGAGAAAAGAGTCACAGTGCTTGTATACACAGTGGGGTATGGTCCAAAGAGACACAGTGCTTGTATTCACAGTGGGGTATGGCCCAAGGAGTCAGAGTGCTTGTATGTACAGTGGGATATGGCCAACAGAGTTACAGTTCTTGAATACATTGTGGGCTATGGCCCAAGGAGTCACAGTGCTTGTATACATAGTGGGGTATGGCCCAAGGAGTCACTGTGCTTGTATACACAGTGGGGTATGGCCCAAGGAGACACAGTGCTTATATACACAGTTGGTTATGGCCAACAGAGTTACAGTTCTTGAATACACAGGGGGCTATGGCCCAAGAAGTCACAGTGCTTTAATACACAGTGAGGTATGGCCAGCAGAGTCACAGTACTTGTATACACAGTGGGCTACTGCCCAAGGCATCACAATACTTGTATACACAAGGAGGTATGGCCAAAAGAGTTACAGTACTTGTATACACAGTGGGCTATGGCCCAAGGAGTCACAGTGCTTGTATACACAGTGGGGTACAGTCCAAGGAGTCACAGTGCTTGTATACACAGTGGGATATGGCCCAAGGAGTCACAGTGCTTGTATACACAGTGGGGTATGGCCCAAGGAGCCACAGTGCTTGTATACACAGTGGGGTGATGCCAACAGAGTCGCAGTGCTTGTATACACAGTGGGTTACAGCCCAAGGTGTCACAGTGCTTGTATTCACAGTGGGGAATGGCCCAAGGAGTCACAGTGCTTGTATACACTATGGGGTATGGCCAACAATGTTACAGTAATTGTATACACAGTGGGGTATGACCCAAGGAGTCACAGTGCTTGTATACACAGTGGGGTATGGCCAACAAATTTACAGTACTTGTATACACAGTGGGCTATGACCCAAGGAGTCACAGTGCTTGTATACATAGTGGGGTATGACCAAAGGAATCACAGTGCTTGTATACACAGTGGGGTACAGCCAACAGAGTCACAGTTCTTGTATACACAGTGGGGTACAGCCCAAGGAGTCACAGTGCTCGTATACACAGTGGAGTATACAGTGGGGTACAGCCCAAGGAGTCACAGTGCTTTAATACACAGTGGGGTACGGTCAACAGAGTCACAGTAATTGTATACACAGTGGGCTATGGCCCAAGGAGCCACAGTGCATGTATACACAGAGGGGCACAGCACCAAAAAAAAACAGTTTTTTTTTTCTTTTTAAACTTTTAACTTTCTTGTAAGTTTTTTAATTTTATTTTTTTTTGCTTTTTTAAAAATATTATTTTTCTTTTTTTAAACTGGAGAAGATGGGCATGAGTACAGCGCAACATACATCGCATGCCTTGTACACACAGACACTTGTGAGTCTGGACAAAGAAACTTTAATCAGCAGAGTATAGCGCAGCATACATCAGTGTGCAGTGTGCCCCCTGTACACAGTCACTTTAACAGCACAGCCAGCAAGCCACTTGTGAATCTGGACACAGCACAGCCAGCCAACACAGCAGAGTATAGCACAGCATACAGCAGCGTGCCCCATACACAGTCACTTAACAGCACAGCCAGCCATTTGTTTTTAGTCTGGACACAGCAGCTGCACAACCAATAGAGCAGAGCAGTGCACAGCATTCAGCAGCGTGTGAGTGAAATGAGTCCCGGTCGCGGTGCCTTATATAGAAACCAACTCTCGCGAGAATCTGACGTCGGGAGGATGACGTTCGGCCTCAAAGTGCACTCGGGTCCACAGAGCGGGGATCTGAACCGCTCAACTCTAGTTTGAACGACGTTGCAGGGGAGTGCTTAAATTATCCACTGCAATGCCCTACACAGCCTGAGGCCTGATAGTGCGCGTGGAATTTGTGCCTGAGGCTGCAATGGCACTCGTTTATACCGTTGGTTTCTCAGTCCTGCTAAACATTACGGATGTGTGTTAATAAAGTGGGCGTCCTTGTGTAGTACAGGGCCGGCATTACGATTGCAATGAAGTAGCAGTTGAGCTGCGTGCATAATCGCTATTGCATTCGCAGTTGCGTTCCTTGCTGAATCAGGCCCTGTGTCATTATTTGTTTTTTACTTAAGTAAGTACAGTATTGCAATCATTATCAAGCAATGCAGAAATTTTGGTGATATGCACATGGTGAAATCAGGTCCTTTGCCTGATATTGCTTTTTTGCATAAAGCTACAGGGAATCAGATTAAATCTGTGCACACACATGTACAATTACACCTTCGATGCAATATTTCAATCGACTTCACTCCCTTTCAGAAGTCCCAACCACAGTGCCGATGGGAAGCAGTCAGGAACCCGACAGACGGAATCCCAACCATTGGATTCTAAACTGTCTAATCCCGGCAAGGGGTTTAATGACAGGCATCGAAATCCCGCCACCTGTCATTTTACCTATGCCGGGAGCTGGACACCCGGCTTACTGATCGAAGGTAAGCCGGGCGCCAGGCGCGGACAGCCGTGGGGAGGGTTAGGTTTAGGGTTCCCGGGGGGGGCTTAGGGTTAGGCACCCCCCCAGAAATTAGGGTTAGGCTAGGGAAAGGGAGAGTTAGGCACCCCCCGGGGGAGGTTAGGGCTCGGCACCCCCCCGGGGGAACTTAGGTTTAGGGGAAGGGGAAGGGGGGGTAGGTTTAGGCACTTAGAGAGGGGATTAGGGTTAGGCACTTGGGGGTGGTTAGGGTTAGGCACCCATAAGGGAGGGTTAGGGGGTAGAATAGGGTAGGAAATACTTACCTTGGGACGATCGGGATTTTCACTGCTGTCGGGATGCCACTGCTGGGATTTGGACTGCCGGCCATGCGGCCAGCGGTCAATCATACTGAATACATACACATATACACACTTATACAATCATGCTTGTGACTTTCAATCCTGGGCTGCAGAAATATCGAAAGAAAATGACAGTACCAGGGTACACACTCTCCGGATTAAGGGCTATACCCACAGCGGGTGTACCTAAAATTAGCATAATGGGGAGGTAAGTATATGTGCTGGGGAAAGATTTATGGTAAAGGGTGTATGTATTTGGCCACTTGAACTAGTACACATCCCAGCAAGTTGTGTAATTACACATGCCTGCAAGACCTGATATAGGGGGTCATTCAGACCCACTCGCAAGCGGCAGTACGCTCGCAAGTGGGTCGATGTTCC
Organism: Taudactylus pleione; assembly: GCA_031769625.1. Classification (NCBI taxonomy): domain Eukaryota; kingdom Metazoa; phylum Chordata; class Amphibia; order Anura; family Myobatrachidae; genus Taudactylus; species Taudactylus pleione. Next base: position 11,155,180 of record JAUIMM010000116.1, read on the forward strand.
CCACTGCGCATGCGCATGACAGAGGGAGCTCCGTCGTGCGCATGCGCGAGACCCGGACTGTGACGGCCAAGCTGTCGCTCCGCGTCTCGCACCAAAGGGGGCGTGCTGTCGATGTTGATTGACAGCACGCCCCCTTTGGTGGGCGTGCCGGGGGCGTGCCTGCAAGACGGAGGCGTTCCCATGGGAACGCCTACCATCTGAAGCCGGCCCCACTGACATCACTAGTGATGTCAGTTGGAGTGATTTTGGCTCTGATAGAGCCAAAATCACTCCAGGGCTTGTGGCAGGGAGACCCTACCGCAGGGTCTCCGTCGCAAGTCTGATGGTCGTGATGGTCAAGACCATCGCGACCATCTTTTTGGATGCTCGTATATGCTGTGGGTGGTGACCCACAGCTATACGAGCGTCCAGGAGGCTGCTACATTTTAATGGAGGAGGGCCCTGATTCAGAGCGAGCGCTCTGGTCAGAGCGTCCGGCTCTGAATCAGGCCCATAGTTTATACTAGGGGTGAGCGGGTTCGGATTTCTGAAATCCGAACCCCCCCGAGCCCCCCCGATCCGAGGCCGATCCGAGTTAGGCTTGACTTTTCCCACCTGACTCGGATCTGAAATCGAGGCAAAACGTCATCATCCCGCCTTCCGGGTCTCGCGGGTTTTGGATCCTATATAAGGTACCCGCGTCGGCGCCATTTTCTCACTGGGCTGTGGACAGTGAAGAGGGAGGGTGGGAGTTAGGGCTGGCTGGGCTGTGTAGTGTAGTGTAGTGTAGTGTTGTGCTGTGCTGCGCTGTGCTGCTGTTGTCCATAGGGGCTGTGTCCACTACTTCAAAGTCCATAGAGGCAGGCTGGACTGTGTAGTGTAGTGTAGTGCAGTGTAGTGTTGTGCTGTGCTGCGCTGTGCTGCTGTTATCCATAGGGGCTGTGTCCACTACTTCAAAGTCCATAGGGGCTGGCTGGACTGTGTTGTGCAGTCAGTTGTCCATAGGGGCTGTGTCCACTCCAAAGTCCTGTGCAGTGTCCCAGTCCTAAAGGGGTGCTACAGTGTTGTCCAGGGGGTGCTCTGTCCATCAGGGGTGCTCCCCCCAAGTGCAAAAAAATATATATTTTTTCTGTGTTTGTGAATTGTGTGCACTGTGGCTGCACGTGCATCAACAAAGGAGCAGCGCCAAGTGTGCGCCTGCATCCCATAAGTAAAAGGCCGGCTGGCTTGTCCGTTAAAGGGTGCTGTAACCCCCAAAGGGCACTCCAAACAAAATAAAAAATATATGTTTTTGTGTTTGTGAATTGTGTGCGCAGTAGCCGCACGTGCATCAACAAAGTAGTGCCAAGCGTGCGCCTGTGTCCCATAAATAAAGGGCTGGCTGGATTGACCGCTAAAGGGTGCTGTAATCCCCAAAGGGCACTCCAAACAAAATAAAAAAATATATTTTTTTGTGTTTGTGAATTGTGTGCGCAGTAGCCGCACGTGCATCAACAAAGTAGTGCCAAGCATGCGCCTGTGTCCCATAAATAAAGGGCCGGCTGGATTGACCGCTAAAGGTGCTGTAACCCCCAAAGGGCACTCCAAACAAAATGAAAAACATTTTTCTGTGTTTGTGAATTGTGTGCACTGTGGCTGCACATGCATCAACAAAGGAGCAGCGCCAAGCGTGCACCTGTGTCCCATAAGTAAAGGGCCAGCTGGCTTGTCCTTTAAAGGGTGCTGTAACCCCCAAAGTACACTCCAAACAAAATAAAAAAATATTTTCTGTGTTTGTGAATTGTGTGCACTGTGGCTGCACGTGCATCAACAAAGGAGCAGCTCCAAGCATGCGCCTGTGTCCCATAAGTAAAGGGCAGGCTGGCTCATTTCTTAAAGGGTGGTGTAACCCACAAAGTGCACTACTCTCCAGCAAAAATAAAAAAATATTTTCTGTGTTTGTGTGCGCATTAGCCGCACGTATATATCAATATAACATAAATGGAGGACCAAACTTTCTCCGATAAAAATAAAATAGGGAAAGATCAAGAACCACTTCCTCCTAGTGCTGTTGCTGCTGCTGGGAGTTGTTCATCATCCCAGAGATGAAGTAGGAACACCACTACTTTTACTAAACAATTGACCCTCCAACAGTCCCTAGCGAGGAGGATGAAGTACGACAGCAGTCATCCTGAAGCAAAATGTATAACTGAGGCCTTGACTGCTATGTTGGTGTTAGACGTGCGTCCGGTATCCGCCATTAGTGCAGTGGGATTTAGACAATTGATGGAGGTAGTGTGTCCCCGATTCCAAATCCCGTCTAGATTCCACCTGCATCCTCAAAGCAGCAGCGACAAGCGTGCGTCTGTCTGTTAAAGGGTGGTGTAACCCTCAAAGTGCGCTCCACAAACAATAAAATAATTCTTCTTTTTTTTTCTGTCTTTGTGAAATGTGTGGGCTGTAGCCGCACCTGCATCCTTAAAGCAGCAGCGACAAGCGTGCATCTGTCTGTTAAAGGGTGGTGTAACCCTCAAAGTGCACTCCACAAACAATAAAAAAATTCTTCTTTTTTTTCTGTCTTTGTGAATTGTGTGGGCTGTAGCTGCACCTGCATCCTCAAAGCAGCAGCGACAAGCGTGCGTCTGTCTGTTAAAAGATTACATCGGTGACAGCATCCAAGTAGGCATGTCAGACAGTCCGTACATGTACTGGCAGGTAAAAGAGGCAATTTGGAGGCCCCTGTACAAACTGGCTTTATTTTACCTGAGTTGCCCCCCTCCAGTGTGCACTCCGAAAGAGTGTTTAGTGCAGCCGGGAACCTTGTCAGCAAAAGGCGTAGGAGGTTGCTTCCACAAAATGTGGAGAAGATGATGTTCATAAAAATGAATTATCAACTCTTCCAGGGAGACCAGCCTCCAGAATGTACAGAGGGACCTGTGGTGGTGGATTCCAGCGGGGACGAGTTAATACTCTGTGAGGATGAGGATGTACACAACACTGAAGAGGGTGAGGAATCTGTGGATGAGGAGGATGAGGACGACATCTTGCCTCCGTAGAGCCAGTTTGTGCAGGGACAGATTAATTGCCAGCTTGTTTTGTGGGGGCCCAAACGAAACAATCATTTCAGCCACAGTTGTGTTGCAGACCCTGGCGCTGAAATGATTGGTTTGTTAAAGTGTGCATGTCCTGTTTATACAACATAAGGGTGGGTGGGAGGGCCCAAGGACAATTCAATCTTGCACCTCTTTTTTTTCTTTGCATTATGTTCTGTTTGGGGCCTAGTTTTTCAAACTGCCATCCTGTCTGCCACTGCAGTGTCACTCCTAGATGGGCCACGTGTTTGTGCCGCCCACTCGTATCTCTTAGCATAGTCATCCAGCTACCTCGGTGCAACCTTTTGGACATAAAAACACTATTGTGAGGTGTGAGGTGTTCAGAATAGACTGGAAATGAGTGGAAATTAAGGTTATTGAGGTTAATAATAGCATAGGAGCAGAAAAACCCACAAATTCTGTGATTTTAGCTGTTTTTATGCTTTTTTAAAAAAAATACAGATCCAAAACACAAAACCCAGAACCCAAAACACGGAAGGGTGGTTTTGGCAAAACCAATCCAGATCCAAAACACGAAGAAAGATCCAGTTCCAAAACCAAAACACGAAAAGTGGCAGGTGTACACCCCTAGTATATACTAATAAGGAAGAAAGGCTTGTAGTATATGTGCAGGGGAAAGGTTTATGGTAAAGAGTTTATGGGTGTATGGGCCAAAAAAAAGGTGCTGAACAAGCAAAAAAAGGACAAATGTTTACATGAAGAGAAGTGCAAGATGCAGCAAGCTTCCTGACTTGTAAAATCATAAGAACGGTCGCAAGGACATTCAAAGGTGCATACAAACTGAATTTTTGCTCCAACCTTGCCTGGTCCAATCGAATGAAAATTAAACCGTACATAAGATGCGATCCTTCGATTTGACCAGTTTTCTTCCATCACTACATGATAGGAAGTCTGTACACACTCTGCTGGAATCGGACAAATGGCATAAAATCTAAGGGCCAGATGATTGTATAGATATGTCCCTAGCTTAAGAAAGGCAGCAATGAAGGCACAATATACAGAACACCAGCAAGAAACGGATAACTTACAAAACACCAGCCAGCAAGGAAGGTACAATATGATTTATGGAACACCAGCAAGGTAGGCATGACTTAAGCCACGTATCCACTTGCCGATTAAACAGAGCGTTTGAATGATTACAACATCGTAATCGTTCAATCGCTCATTAATTGCGCATGAATTTGGCATGAAAATGTCAAAAATGGCCAGCGATGCGCACTCCATCTGGTCGTTTCTGACATCAATCATCACCCGAACATGCCAGTCAATCTGCCGATAACGACAGATTGGGCATGTTCGGGGATGAGGAATGTTGCCTGCACTGAAAGACATATCCATCAGTGTGGGCACCTACAGGATGAGGAACGACTGAACGATTATGATATCATATCATGAAGTCGTTCAAACGTTCCTCAGCCGGCAAGTGGATACGTACCTTAACAGAACACCAGCAAGGAAGGTATGACAAATGATAAACCAGCTGGCAAGCTATGACCAATGGAATACCAGCCAGCAAGGTATGATTTATGGAACACCAGAAACCAAGGCACGGCTTATGGAATACCTGCAAAGAAAGCACAATTTACCAGTTAGCAAGACATATGTAACTTATGGAACACCAGCCAGCAAGGCACGGCTTATAGAACACCAGCCAGCAAGACATAACTTATAGAACACCAGCCAACAAGGCACAGCTCATAGAACACCAGCCAGCAAGGTATGGCTTATAGAACATCAGCCAGCAAGGTATGGCTTATAGAACATCAGCCAGCAAGTCACAGCTCATAGATCACCAGCCAGCAAGTCATAGCTCATAGAACACCAGCCAGCAAGGTATGGCTTATAGAACACCAGCCAGCAAGTCACAGCTCATAGATCACCAGCCAGCAAGTCATAGCTCATAGAACACCAGCCAGCAAGGTATGGCTTCTAGAACAACAGCCAGCAAGGTGTGCCTTATAGAACACCAGCCAGCAAGTCACAGCTCATAGATCACCAGCCAGCAAGTCATAGCTCACAGAACACCAGCCAGCAAGGTATGGCTTATAGAACACCAGCCAGTTAGGTGTAGCTTATAGAACACCAGCCAGCAAGTCACAGCTCATAGAACACCAGCCAGCAAGGTACGGCTTATAGAACAAGACATAACTTATGGAACACCAGCAAGAAAGCATGGTTTATAGAACATCAGCCAGTAAAGGCACGGCTTATAGAACGCCAGCCAGCAAGGCACAGTTTATAGAACACCAGGACAACATGATTTATGGAACATCAGCAAGTTGACGAAAAAATATCAAATTATTATTACACTGCCCTCAACCTTAAAAATAAGACTCATTGACACCACAATTATTTTAATGTAAAATAATCAATAAAGACTGCCTATTGATACTAGATACATTATGTTGATATTAACCAAGTAGGTGTCGTTCTCATCTGTATTCTATCACAACCCATAATATGCAGACAGGAAGCAATGCATCTAAACTGCAGGCTTTTCAGCCCCGTCAAAAGCATCACTCCAGACAGATACAGTGATCTTACCATTGATGTGTAAAAGAAAATGAGACTGAACCTACATTAACAGCATCGTAGTGATAATTATATCTTGTAAAAGTCTGTGATGTTTCCTCTAAAATACACTCACCCAAATAGAGCTGGACAGTGTGTATGAAACAATCCTTAAAGTACTGTAAATCATATCCCAGTGTAAAAAATAACATACCACCGTAATGTATTTAACCCCTTCTTAACAAAATAAGCGAATATAGAAAATGGGAGAATTAAGAGTTTAGTAGAAACAAATACAAAAAAAAAAAGCAAAAAAATGAGACTCCAGAGAAACAAATCGTTACATTTTAGATTGTGTTTAAATATATAACATCTCTTTGTGTCTAAGGGGGTCATTCAGACCCGCTCGCGAGCGCAGGATGCTCGCAAGCGGGTCGACGGTGCGCTACTGCGCATGCGCATGACAGAGGGAGCTCATTCGTGCGCATGCGCGAGACCCGGCTAGCGACGGGATAGTCATCACTCCGAGTCTCGCACCAAAGGGGGCGTGCTGTCGATGTTGATTTACAGCATGCCCCCTTTGGTGGGTGTGCCGAGGGGGCGTGGCTGCCAGACGGAGGCGTTCCCATGGGAACGCCTACCGTCTGAAGCCGGCCCCACTGACATCACTAGTGATGTCAGTGGGAGTGATTTTGGCTCTGATAGAGCCAAAATCACTCCAGGGCTTGACCCTTCCGCAGGGTCTCCGTCGGCAAGCCCGATGGTCGCGATGGTCTTGACCATCGCGACCATCATCATGGATGCTCACTATAGCTGTGGGTGGTCATCCAGAGCTATGCGAGCGTCCAAGAGGCCGCTCCATTTTCATGTAGGAGGGCCCTGATTCAGAGCGATCGCTCTGGTCAGAGCGTCCGGCTCTGAATCAGGCCCTAAGTTCATCCGGGTATTCTTTATTCTTTTATTTTGACAGGGCCATTGACAATTAACAAATTTGTAATTTATAGATGCAAATTTCTGATGTGACAATAGTTACAGTACTGTGGGCCTGATTCAGCAAAGAACGCACAGGAGAGAACGCACGCACTTGGCCGATTGTATTTTGCTCTGCGCATGCGTATACATCGCACTGCATGTGTGTGAACTAGCCAGTGCGATTGGGTTATGGTACGCAGACTACACGCAGTGTGCATGCAAACCCTTCCGATATTGATTCACAGGAAGTGCCATTTGTGGGTGGTGACGGGGGTTGGTCACGTGAACGTTATGGGGGCGTGCATAATTAAGGCAGTGCAGCGGCATATGCATCCTTCAGGTCAGGTCAACCACTATTGTGTGTATGAGTCTGATGGTTCTTGATGTTACCGATGTTTACGCTATTTTGCGTACTGATCAGGCAGTGAGTAAAGGGAGCTGGGCGGCTTAATATGGGGCCGGGCATCTGCATTTTGTGCTGCGGTCTCTGTGCGTATGCATTGATTAGCATATTCTCGCAGCGGACGGGTGCGTGCTTCTGCTAGCGTGCGTTCCTTGCTGATTCAGGTCCTGTATCTCAACTGGAGTAAGGGATCATTCGCAGTATAGTAGAGTACACACTGTACAATTTTTAATTAAGATGCGATGAACTCACAATGTGTCCTTGCAAAGAAAACCTCAGAAATTCATTTGTACATACTACTGTATACAATTATTTCTTCCAATCCCACTTTTTATCTGTCCTAATGATTGGATGTAAAGATCATGTCTTTGTACAAGCTGCATAGATATTGGTCGTCAGCACATACACACAGAAAAATGTTTACGATACCATGACCTGATTTATCGCATCTCATGAGCATCCTAGAAGATGCAATCATGCCATGAGACCGATTTATCTGAGATAAATGGAGATTGTACAAGGGGTACACATTATACAATCCTTTGTCAGATCATAACGTTCTCAGATGAACTGCCAGATAATTGTATACCCAGCTTAAATGTCATATAAAATGTTCAGTCAGGTTGGCTGTTTGCACTCAGATAACAGCATTTGGCTGGGCAATCTGTATTCACACCTTACATCAACAAACAACCCAGTGTGATTAAGTATAGGGTATGTCACGACTCCGGGTAATGTTCCCAAAACCAGGCCCTGCTTCTTACCTATTTGGCCGCTGATCAGACGCCGGCATGCTCTGGCAGTCAGGGGACACGTGACTTGCACAGCTAAGGTAGTCTCCACTGCGGATTACGTGAGTTCCATGAATGCTGCACATGTGTGCGCTAAGCAGAATTCGGGGTGCAGTACTGGCATCCCTCGTGGCATTGTTCCCGCCGGACCTGCAACATGGACGACACCCTCTTGCCCAGCCTCATGCGATCGGATCCAGGCCAATTTTAACCAGCCTGGTACTCAGCTGACACTTTCAGCCAATCCGGATCAACCCATGGGTATAAAGCTTCTAGGTCAGCAGGGCCTGGTTTGCCAGTGCCATAAGTCACACAGCTCTGCGTGTGAGCTTTGTATCTGTGTTCCCCTGTACTCCCAGACAGGTCCAGCGGATCCTGACTGCTGCTCTTTATTTGTTAGTGATTCATCTGGTGTTATCTCTGACTCGGTTCCTTAGCCACAGTCTTCGGTGCAAGTGCGATATTCTTCAGTCATAGGTGCAAGTCCGATATTCCTCAGTCATCGGTGCAAGTCCGAATTTCCACAGTCATCGGTATAAGTCTAATATTTCACAGTTATCAGTCTGTCTAGTGCTAGCCCAGGTGACCCAGTCAGGGGGCCGCAACCGGCCCGTTGGGCGCAGCTGAGCCCAAATTCCCTTGTGGGATTCCCTCGTGAAGACCACCAGTGGGGTAAGACTCTGTGCCCCTGTTCAGGGTCTTCGTCAACACCTTGGTTCTAATTTTAGTTCTCCTCATTATACCTCCTTCATGGTTCCAGCTGGTAGTGTCCTATTGATACGATGGAACTATATCAAACCATCCAGTTTCTCACACTCCTCTAGTCCAAACTCACATGACCAACGCACAGGGTCAAAGACACAATCACATCATATCCTGACAGGATAGTGTGTACCTAAGTGTGTCAGAGTATTCATAGTTCATTACACTGTAACAGTTAAGTCAATATATTATGTTGTGTTTTATAATTTTATAACTTGATAGTTAAACACTATGTACTATTTTCATATCATATTGATCAATGCTTAATTGTAATCCATAAATATGAATGTTTTCTGATGCCTTATTATTGTCCTGTACTGCACTGTACTGAATCACTATTGATGCAAATGTTAATGGATGCCTATCCCAAATGGGTCCTTAGGATTTAAGACTAATATTATGATATTTGTCTGTTGTAATTGTGAAACGGCCGTCCATCCTCTTGTTTTAATAATCTAATGTGTTTGTTGTCATAATTTTATCAATGTACAGTACATCGGCAATAGTTTAATTAGCCAATTGATGTATCCCGTAAGGTATAACATATCATATAATATCATGGCACCAATTCATTATGATACACCAACTAATTGTTTAGGAAAAGTTATGATTAATAGACATTGGCTAATTAAATTCACAAACAATGCTGTGCTGCCACTGATAACAACCAATCAGACAGAGGTTCTTAGTCTGTCTGCTGCCCAAGACAAAACTTGATCTGGCGCTCACTCTCATCTACTGTATTTTACAAACAATCATAAACACTGACAATTATTTTTTTTTATACATGAAAAGATATTTACACACAATTTTTGCAGCGCTTTTTGGGGAATATACTCACATCAGTCCCTGACCCAAACTATTATTATTATTATCATTCTTTATTTATATAGCACCACAAGGGTTCTGCAGCACCTTACAAAGTACATAAACAAATGAGCAAACAAGAAAACAGCGAATTATAGTACAAAACAATGCAGGACAAGAATATTGGGTCTCATTCAGATCCGGTTGCAAGCGCTGAGTGCTCGCAACCGGGTCGATGTTAAGGCCCTGCACACGCGCAGTGGCCGCACTTCGTGTGCGCAAGCCCCGGAGCGAAAGAGAAATTCTCTCGCTCCAGAGCTCACTACAAAAGGGGCAGCTGTTGATGTTAACCCACAGCTTAGCTAGCTAGCAGGAGGCCACACTAGAATCTTCAAGCGGCCGCCCTCATTCAGAGCAAGTGGTCACTTCTTGCGACTTCCTCTGAATGAGGGCTATAGTTTATAAACATTGCTCTAATAGCGATCATAACACTCAAAAAACCAGCAGGGCGTTAGCAACCAAGTGTTAGCTGCCCTTGTGGGGAGTTTGAAGTAGACAATCGTATGAGTGAAGGAAGAGTGCCCTGCTTGTGAGAGCTTACATTCTAAAGGGGAGAGGCAAACAGACAGTGGTGACAAACATGGGGTAGAAAGTGAAGAAGAAGTATGGAGCAGCGGCTTAGGATGAGAGCTGGAAGGCTTTGATGAAGTAGTGGGTCTTGAGAGCCTGTTTGAAGATTTGTATAAAGATGGAGAGGCTTGTAGGAGAGGAGGGGCAGATGTAAAATGTTTGGAGATGAAGATGAGCTGAGCAGCAGCATTGAGGACCGATTGGAGTGGAGAGAGATGGAAGTCAGGGAGGCCAGATAAGAGGAGGTTACAAGGGTCCAATCTTTAGATGACCAGTGAGTGGATGAGGGTCTTAGTTGTCTCCAGGGTGAGAAAGGGTCTAATCCTGGAAATATTTTTCAGATTGAAGCAGTAGGACTGTGAGAGGTACTGAATGTGTGGTTTGAAGGAGAGGGCGTAGTCAATGATAACTCCAAGACAGTGCACTTGGGGGCTAGAGGAGATAGTTTTGCTGTTAATAGATTAGGAATTGTGGGAAGTGAGGTTATGTGGGAGGGTGGGAAGATGTTCTTCTCAGTCTTAGACATGTTAAGTTTAAGAAAGTGCTGGGACATCCAGGAAGAGATAGCAGAGAGGCAGTTGGAGATACAAGTGAGGAGAGAGGGGGAGAGGTCAGGGGAGGAAAGGTAGATCTGAGTTACATCAACATAAAGATGATATTGGAGGCAAAAAGAGCTGACTACTTCACCTAGAGAAGATGTATAGAGGGAGAATAGGAGAGATTAAAGAACAGAACCTTGGGAAACACCTACCGTTAGTGGAAACAGGGGGGGACATGAGAGGAGACAGATAAGGAATGGTCAGAGAGGTAGGAGGACAGCCAGGAGAGGGCAGTATCATGTAGACAAAGGGAGTGAATGATCTGCATGAGGAGAGGATGGTCCACACTGTCAAATGCAGCAGAAAGGTCAAGGAGAATGAGCAGAGAGTAGTGGTCCTCGATTTGGCAGCAAGGAGGTCATTGCTGACTTTTGAAAGGGAAGTTCAGTGGAGTGGAGAGAACAGAAGCCAGACTTAAATGGGTCAAGCAGTGAGTGAGAGGAAAGAAAGGTGGTAGGTTGTTGTAGACAATGCGCTCAAGGATCTTGGAGGCAAAAAGGAGGAGAGAGATGGGTCGGTAGTTGGAGAGAGTGTTAGGATCAAGGGTAGATTTTTTTAGAATGGGGAGACAAGGCATGCTTGAATGCAGCAGGGACAGTGCCTGATGAGAGGGAGAGATAAAGGAGGTGGGCAAGACGGGAACAGGCAGAAGGAGATAGGTAGCGGAGGAAGCGGGAGGGGATAGGGTCAAGGGGGCAGGTGGAGGGGGAGGGGGACTGGATGAGGGCCATGACTTCCTCTCCTGATACATGGGAGAAGGATGTCAGAGTTGGTCATATGGATGTGGAGAAATTATCCAAAAAAAGGAGGGGGTGGAGTGCTGGGGGTTTGGTGGGACATGATATCCTGATGTATGGATTCAATTTTAGATGTAAACTAGTTAGCAAAGTTGGCGTGAGGAAGGGGTGGACAGAGAAGGGAGTTGAAAGTGGCGAAGAGACGCCAGGGGTTAGAGGACTGGGAGGAGATGAGGTTCTTGAAATATGACTGTTCAGAGTGGGAAAGGGCAGCACTGTAGGATGAGAGCATACATTTTAAATGGAGGAAATGAACCTTAGAGCGCAATTTCCTCCACTGTCACTCGGCAGTTCGTGAATACTTTTGCAGGTATCTGGTGCATTTGGAATGCCAGGGTTGAGGTGTTCCCTATCACATGTACACACACATATAGATTTGTTAAATTGTTTTGGTTAAAATCCAATCTTCTTACCAGTATGTTTTTGAATTGTGGGAGGAAACTGGAACACCTGGCGGAAACTCATGCAAACACAGGGAGAACATACAAACTCCACAGACATTATGACAGTCCTAAAGAATTCAGTGCTGTGAGGCAATATTGCAAAATACATTGGTAGGTTAATTGGCTCCAAACAAAAATGTAATTATAGTGTGTATGTGTGTGCATGTACATGTAATAGGGAATATAGATTGTAAGCGCCAGTGGGGCAAGGACTGAAGTGAATGGCCAAATATTCTCATTAAAGCAATATGGAATATGTATGTGCTATATAAATATATTGTAATAATTACAGACTGATAACTCAAATGAAAAGTGCTGGAGTATATTATGATGATGGCAAGATCAGGGTAGGGGTGTCATCTCCTGGGATAACTTTTCACGCAGAAACCAAGTAGTAGTACACCAGTGCAGGGCATTCCTACAAGCAGTGCCATAGCCAGCACTGCCAGGGCCTGGTGCGAGTGATTACAGCAATGCCCGAGCATCCTCAGGATGCTCTGGGGTGCTGTAAGGGCAGCATTGTGACCATCTGAAGCATCCTAAGAATGCTTCAGATGGCACTGCTGCAGAGAATCTGCCAGCAGGGTGCCGTTACAGTGATCCTGCTAGCCATATGCAGGAGCTGTGGGTGAGTAGTGGTACCGCCCACAGAGTGCTGCACTCTGTGCGGCCGCACCACTTACACACCCCTAGTTACTGCCCTGCATACAAGTATCTGCAACTAGTTTTATAAGTAGCATAAACATAAAACTAAATCCTGGCCTGTCCGGCTCTAACTAAACAAAATTATTCCCTCCCTCAGATTGGTGGGACCTTACACCACTCTCACAAAATAGAAGTTTTTAGCACAACACTTACATTTGCCAATCACAGTGTCTCTCAACATGCCTATTCCCCAGGCAGTGAGAGACTGACTGCAGAGACTGACACATCCTTTATCAGCCTCTCACAGGTAGCCTGACAATTCAAGAATGCTAATCAGGTTCTGTCTACCAGACAGAAGCTGAAAGCCTGGAGCTTTCAATGTTTTTTTTTTTTTTTTTACAAAAGCTAAAAGCATATACTTATACTCTTGTACTTCCTCTATTTTTCTGGTTAACTCTCATAAAATTATATTTACATTTTATATATTTATTTTTTAGTTTTTTATTTTAGGAAAAATAAAAGTACGAACTATAGTTAGTGGAACTTGGATCTGCTAGATAACTAATGGATATGTCATTGTAAGTGCTTACTCATCTTCTCAATGTATATCGCTGTAATGTTAGTAATCAGTGTATTTTCACATTATGGGCCTGATTCAGAGATGGACGCTATTTGCATCGCTGTTGCGTCTTTGGATGCAGCAGTGATGCGAAAATATGCTAATGCCTCAGAATTCATCTGAGGACAAAAGAGCCAGCTACCAGCATCGCAGATCCGAGTGCTGCATCCAATGATGCAGCATTGGATCACCATTGTGGTCGTGACCACCATCTGAGTAACCTAAAGCTACTCAGAGTGGCCGTCTCATCTCCAGAGCCGAGAGGCAGGTAAATCTGTGTTGGAAGATGCAGACACTGACCTCAGCAATCCCACATTTTGTGAAACGGTCCCCATCACCAGCCCCTCCCTGACCCAAAAAGGCTGCAGCATGTCAATCATGCTGCGCCTTAGGGGGCACAGCCAGCGTACTCGCAGTACAAGACCTGCACCTGCGCAGTACAGATCCTGCGCATGCATAGATCGAAAACCATCAGAGATTCGCGCAAACCATTGGATTTACATACATCTGGGAAAAAGCCCCTATGTCCCAATCTTACAGTACTCTGGGATATATATACACTTCTTATTTAGAACCACAAGACATACTTCAGAAAAAAAGTACATATTTAAAAAAGGAATACAAAAAAATCTACACAAAAGAAGAGAGCACAAAGAGGAAATAAAAATGGTAGTAACTTAATATAAGTGCAAATGAAGAAAAGAGCGTGATGGTGCTTTATAAACAAGAGACAACAATAATAACAAAAAGGGCGTGTAATCATACTGTAGAGCAAATAAGCAGCATACAAGTACCTGAGATGTCCAGACACTACCATTTGCATTTTCTTTTTATGCAGACAATAGAAACCAAAGTTAACCACATTAAGATTGCACATAAATCACACCTATTTTTTCACTTACTGTATGTGAAGTAGCCATAGTGTGCTTTGATTTACCCCGTTATATGAATGTAAATTTATTGCATATATTTTGTTACTTTGGTGAAGTGTTCACTCAGCCATTGTGTATATGTAAACTAAATACATCCTTCCTAAATAATGTCCCATGCTAGTGTCACTTTTTAAGAGTTAGTAATATTTTTTTTAGTTTTAGCACGTTTCTCAGAAAATGCAGCTTTAATTCTAATAATATTTGTAGTGGGAGATTTTTTTGTAATATCCAAAAAGGTTAGCTGATTATGTGAGTGCTTTTTAAAAAGTAACTAAAAGAAAGGTAAGGGATGCATCTGGAGAGAGTATATCCATTTAAAGTATGGAAAACAGCCAAAACACACACCCAAATATAGGACTATGCATAAAAATAAGTAAAAAATATATGTAGTTTAAAGTAAAAAAAATGTTGATGCACATAAAGAAACAATAAAAACACATGTTAAAATAATAATTTATTTATTATTATTATTAATAATAATAATAATAATATAAATAATAATAATAATAATAATAATAATAATAATAATAATAAATTATGTTTTGCATTTCTACCCAAACAAACTACAGTTTTGTTCACTAGAGTCCTGACATTCAGTGTGTTCTAAATAACTTTTTGTTTGTTGATTAAATTGTAGAGAAAATAACTGTGTATATTTGTGTAGCTACTTCGGTTAACACAATGTAAGTGGTTCACATGTCTTACAATGTGTGTAACTCAACCCAGCCTTATGCAAATTCCTGCAGGCTACACCTATAAATATTTCATTTCATGACAGAAGAATTAGTTATATTGTAATGTTTCCCTGCAGCATGGATTACAGAGGTGGGATTTGGAAAGTGAGTTCTTCATTGAGAGAGAAGCAAGCAATATTGTGGAGTTACATATACAGTACGTTGTTTATGTTACACAGAAAAATTACATGAATAGAGCTGGTTTTGAAAACATAATGTATCCTATAAATCATGTATCTGTGTGGTTAATTGCCTATAGTTACTATACAGATCATTACAAAAGTATGTATGTTTTAGATACCTCTGCACACACATATATATATATATATATATATATATATATATATTTGTGTGTATATGTGGTGTGTGTATAATTTTGATTACTTTATTTAATTAATTCTAATTTACCTTTCTTTACACACTATTCATACACATACATAGATACTGAGTTAAGTTATGTAGATGTACACTCAGATAAATTGTATCACATGTGTAGTTGAATTAAGTTTGCCTTTTTATCTCTATTGATATAGTGACTATAGTATGTAAGACAAATGTTACTGCTGCAATAATTGTTAATTTTTACATATTTATACAGATATTGGGGTCCATTCAATTGTCAGCAGTGCAATAGCCCCCCTCGGGCCATAATCTCACCCCAGTCTCATGGAAGATTGCACACAACCCTACGAGGCTGCGAACAAAAATCCATGACTCCGGCAGTAGCATGTTATTGTTAAATTGTGTAAATGTTTAAAACTTGCATTATTATTAATATTTCTGTAGCGCGGACGATGCAGACGAGGCCTGGATCTGCATCGGTGGACACAGATTTTCTGGCCTCGCAGCTGCCAGGACCTGGTTAGGCTGTGGTAAGCATCGGTTGCAATGGTTGTGATGGTGATTACACGCTGCGACCTCGGTCGCGACCTCCTACTGCATTTACATTTTAGATGGACGGAATTGTAACGCCGCTTGTGTGTAGCTCTGCAATTCCATCCATCTCAGAATCAGGCAGGCTCACTGTACACAGCAGCGAACATGACGCAAACAAATTACATATAATGATTTGAAACAAAAGATATAGGATGCTTTGCTCGAATGAGCTTCCACTCTAACAGGTGGTGGGGATTGTGCAATTGGATTTCTACACAAGCAATTGGCAATGGGCATTTATGTACAGCTACCTGATGTGGTATGTTTGGGATGAGGGGAAACGGCTGAAGGCAGAGACACGAAACAAGAACCAGTCAATGTAACATCGGCTGTCACCCATAACTGTCCTTCATCAATAACTGAGCCTCCTTCCTCTTTTCATTCTAGAGAAGACTTTTGCTTTCAGGCTGCATGTACAGTCCTGCAGTTATCCACCAGCTGATGTTTGTTCCTCATGTTTAGTGGCTTCTTCTAACATCAAGGAGCAATAGAGATCACCAAACCAGGAACTGTGATGGCAACAGCAATGGCAGTTAAACAGAACATCCTGCTTTATTAACATGTATGTGACTTGACGGAGGCTCTGTGCACTGTTGGTTCTTTCTATCCTTGAAATGGTTGTCTCTGGGTCTTAACTGGATGGCTACCTTACAAAAACAAGAGATCTATTTTGTGGGAGTGACTTGGGTGTGTTGTAGGCATGTAGTCAGTGTTCCATGCTATTTTCACTCTGCATGGGGTAGGTGTAAGTGTTGATACTAGTGATGATGATTGGCTGCAAATCAAAAAACAGTGAGCAATATGACTATACTCTCAAAGTCGTATGGATATACACATTAGCATAAGGTTGTAAGTCTGGCTGCTGCGGAAAGCAGCTGACAACAATAAAAAATATTTTGTTAGAGAGTACAAAAGCATATCCTGCATCTTTGGGGTCTTTGGGGGGTAGGGCAAAGATGATTACATGTACTGACTACATGTACCAACATGCCCAATAATGATCTTATGGATCCCAATAGGATAATTATTAGGCAACAGGACTGTTTTGTGTTATACATGCTGTGAAATTAAGCCAATTGCCCAATATTGGCATTGTTGTGTGTATGCTTAGTATTACACTTTATACAAAGATACATGGCACAGCTCTCAGTGATGAGTTATATGTTATACAACTATTAAATGACAAACACAAGATAATAGAATTCTCTGGGTCTCATAAGGTTTCTATAAGGAATTATTAATTATTATTATTATTATTTGAACTCTTTTCACTGAAAACTCAAACAATAATCACTTAGAGCCAGAGTCAGTAATTGGTTATCTATCCTTCAGTAGAAAATCATGTCATAACCATGTCATGTGGCCTGCTGTAACATTTCCTGGGCTCCTCAAAGGTTATTTGCTTTTGGATTAGAGCCCATGGGGGCCCAGTTATGTTAGATTATGGTGGTGGTGTATGGGACTCTTTACTCACCAACCCGTCCATGACCCCATATGTGCCACGTTACAAGTAACTGCATGAACAAATAACTTCCTATTGGTTCATATGGACACACACCTCAGGATGCATGTGCAAAAGTGGTTACTGCTAAAGCTGAGAGTGCAGCAAGGTGGGGGGGGGGTCTATGCATTTACACACCAACACTATGTTTTCTGCCTGTGGAACCCAAAAAGCAGCTGCACCATGAACTTAGACCAGAGGTTCCCAAACCTAGTCCTCAAGGCACCCCAACAGTTCTGGTTTTAGAGATATCTATGGTTGAGCACAGGGGGTTAAACCAAACTGTATGAGGTACTAATTAAGTTACCTGTTGTCAAGCATGTATATCTCTAAAACCTGAACTGTTGGGGTGCCTTGCGGACCGAGTTTGGGAACCTCTGACTTAGACCCATCTTGGATTCCCCTATTGTGGTTGGCCAAATTGAAGAGCTCCAACTGTTTGATGGTCTGGCTCAGTAGCCAACTGCCATTGGATGCCATTAGTGTGCCTGTCTGAAATCATAAGCATTAAACAATAACATTATTGGCCAAATCTGGTGGGAAATGAGACCTTACAAATACAGGTCAAAGTGCTATAGACTAAGCAAATTAGTCAAGAATATTGCCACTGGTATGACCACTTCAGTGTTAACGAGAAATAGGACCAGATGCACAATGTTCAGTGATGTCTGAATGTCTTTTGCCTGAAATATTAATGGTTCCCCTTCTGAACACTAGAACTAACCTGTAAAACCTAATGCTGGCAATATCTACTGCAATATCCTTCTGTGGTCAACATCAATAAGATTATGAGGCATAATGGTAAATGTAGTCAGAAGAATACCACAGATGGCTGCTAATACCCTGTTTGATTGAGCCTCTTATAGTCACTAATAAGCCCCAAGGATGCCAGGAGAAACCCTACTACATGACCATAGTGCTGAATGGCCAGATATTGACAAATCGGGCCCCTTATGCATGTGACTAACATGGATTTTGGTCCTGCAGAATGGTACATTGTGTGTGGCCACCTGTTACAAGTCCAATCCAGGACTTGTCTCCTGCCAGTATTCCTCCTGCTCCTGACCATGCTTCTAGGTTGCCAGTTGCTAGGAGACCCAGACGTCAGAGGATTTCACATATTTCCTCCTAGTGTTGCCTGATTGGCACCTGATCCTATTTGAACTTACTGGACTGTCACCGCCCTGTCGGCTATAGAGTTTTCATGTGGAACTTTTGGTTATGCAAGCTGCTCTCTGTGCATCCAGACTTCCAGCTATATTTTCTACCTGCTGCGTGTATTCTGCTCACCGGCTTTTAAGTGACCCAAGTACCCTGGGTCCAAGCAACGCTGTCTCCAGGGCCCTCCAGGCCATACAGCTATCCTGCTTCTATACCACGTTTCAAGTAACGCTGTCTGCAGGCCCCTCCAGGCCATACAGCTATCCTGCTTCTATGCCACGGTTCAAGCATCGCTGTCTACAGAGCCTCCAGGTCATACAGCTATCCTACTTCTATACCACGGTTCAACCATCGCTGTCTACAGAGCATCCAGGCCATACAGCTATCCTGCTTCTACACCACGGTTCAAGCATCGCTGTCTACAGAGCCTCCAGGCCATACAGCTATCCTGCTTCTATACCACGGTTCAAGCATTGCTGTCTATAGAGCCTCCAGGCCATACAGCTATCCTGCTTCTATACCATGGTTCAAGCATCGCTGTTTACTGAGCCCTCCAGGCCATACAGCTATCCTGCTTCTATACCATGGTTCAAGCATCGCTGTTTACTGAGCCCTCCAGGCCATACAGCTATCCTGCTTCTATACCATGGTTCAAGCATCGCTGTTTACTGAGCCCTCCAGGCCATACAGCTATCCTGCTTCTATACCATGGTTCAAGCATCGCTGTTTACTGAGCCCTCCAGGCCATACAGCTATCCTGCTTCTATACCATGGTTCAGGCATCGCTGTTTACTGAGCCCTCCAGGCCATCCTGCTTCTATACCATGGCTCAAGCATCGCTGTCTACAGAGCCTCCAGGCCATACAGCTATTCTGCTTCTATACCACAGTTCAAGCATCGCTGTCTGCTGAGCACTCCAGGACATGCAGCTATCCTGCTTCTAAACCACGTTTCTAGCTACGCTGTCTACTAGGCCCTTCAGGCCATACAGCAATCCTGCTTCAACACCACGTTTCAAGTGCCGCTGTCTACTAAGCCTTTCAGGCCATACAGCAACCCTGCTTCAACACCACGTTTCAAGCACCGTTGTCTACTAGGCCTCCTGGCCATTTAACAACTTTAGTTTGGACTGTAAACCTACAGTATATTCTATTGACTGTCCTATGGTTTCAGCTCCTTATTGCACCATTGACATGTTGTGTTTTCACTGGTCCATCATATCATTTATTTAGTAAACTGCCATGATTTAACTATACTTCTTGTGTTTGTTCTTCAATGTGCCACGTATCTCCAACACCTCCATCTCGGTCCTAGCAATAGCTAGAGGATCGTAGCACCACCTTAACTATGGGCCTGAACAAAACAGCATCACCCAGGTCACGAAAGAGTTCTGATGCTTGAGCCAGTCTAGTAACATTTTCTATAGAGCTTGGGCTTACCAGCCTTCTATGGTTACAATGAGGCTTTGACTTGCCTTTAAAAAGTTATATGTGTATATATTTAGATTCCTTATGAACCAGGATAATCTATTTTATACACTGAAAATTATATATCACTTAGAATTTAAATTTTTAAAGGTGTGCTATATATAAAAAAATTTCATTTCAATTTTATAGTTGACCATTACAACTGTATTTTTGTGTGGCCTTTGTATGCCCCAGTCCAATGTTTGTTGCCAAAAACAAATATTGCACATGAATGGACAGGATGCTAGTTTTTAGGGCTAGTCTGGTCTGATCTGGGACACTTCTCCAAGTAGTGATGTATTGGGAATCACAGTTGTTTGCTAATGATTATATTCTACCCCTCATATATTGATGCCTGAGGCAACTGTCTCATTCTGCAGGGTGACTGCTAGTTTCTAAGCTCAAAAACTATGGGGAGCATTTGCTAATAGCAGATTTGCAGTATCCTTTTGATTAGCTGCTATTGGCCTAATAAAAGTTAGACAAATAAAAGTGAATATCTGATACTTGATTTTGGGCTACTACAGAGTTGTACGCTTGCATCTATGTTACTCAATGCATAATGAGGTGTGTATATCAGCTGTGTCACATCTGTAATATAAAAAGGCACATTATTTTTACCATGCATTATGCTAATAGGTATTGATCAAGGTCAATATATCTCTCTAACGTGAGCGTGCATCTCACATCCTGCATGACGGTCTATCAATTCACAGCAAACAAGAGGTTGTGGCAAAATAAAGCAATTTTAGTAACACTATGTGAATCAGACATGTTACGTTTCATACTTGGTTTTGAAGGTGTTAGTAATAGACCAATCACTCCTCATACAGTAAATATTGGCCTTTTTGTAAGTCATAGTTTCCTATGTACTCTGCTACACAAGCAATTTTTAATAGCTTTCTACTTGCACAGTGTAATCACTGCACATGAATATCAGGAAATTAATCTATTCTATAGAGTTTTATCGGATGAGTCATTAATTGCACATTTGGGAGATTTTAGGTGATTCTAGGCAGTTGAAATAGATACAATTGGATTCATTGCATAAACTTGCTTAGAAACACAATGTATTTTCTTCAGTGATTCATTTCATGAGAATTTAATTGAAGAGACTAAAAAATTGCCAAACGTTACAAATTTATCTGTGCACCTCTATGGGGTGAGAGGTAAAATTAGCAATGCTAATGGGCCCGACCATTCTGGATGATACTAAACAGTGGTCTTTCTGAATTGTATTCTCCCCTATAAATTTATATGTCTGAACAACAGGAGCTATGTAAGCATAACCATTAAAACTAAATATTTTGAAGTCACAAGACTTAAAGAAAATAAAATGTTATCACTTATTGAATCAAATAGATGATAAACTATACAGTGGAAAAAAGGGGGGTACAGTACAGTGGTTTTGTTTTCTATAGGGCTACCAAATTAATCCTGTAAATCAGGGACAGTGAAATACCCATGACTGGTGACTTCAATGCAACTAATGCCTATGCATATATGTCATGCCTGCATTATTTACCAAGTAAACTTACAGCATGCAAGTGAGATATTTGCAATAATGCCACAGTTAAAAAAAAACCTCAGTTTTACTGTAAAACACAGATCTACCAAGGGGAAACATTTATATCTTTATTAAATCCCACCTGGCGTTTAACTTAATTTTCTTTTTTGGATTATTATTATTATTATTATTATTATTATTATTATTATTATTTCTGAAGCAAGAATATTTAACATGAATGTATTCAAGTTAAAAGTTGAATAATTTGATTTATTTTATTTTCAAACATTGCATTTTCCACTTTCTGATAATAAATAGCCAAAGTCCTCTTATGTGTGGATACTTAAATGTATATTTCCTTTAATGACATAACAGTTTTATGTGTGTTGCTTTTTTTTATCATATATTAACATATGGTCATCAGTCACCAAATGGCATAAAATGTACAACAAAGCACAAATGAATGTACTGATTTAAGTCCCCCATCAGATGGTTCTGGTTAAAGATTTGCCTTAAGCCACCCATATTACTTATGATTCAATTATGTGTATTTGTTTGACCTCTGATCAATTATCTGCTGTCAGAAATAATGGAGGGGGATTAAATTTGGGACTTCTATACTGTATATTGATCATCTGGAAATAAATCTTAAATACAGAGGTGATGAGTTTCTATTGTCTAGGAAAGTGCAAACACCACAAAGGCTGAATATTATCCAGGATTACACTGGCTGGGGTAAGATTTAGGGTGGAGTGTGGACTATATTGAAATACAAAGGCTGCTTTAATTGTGATCAATTTTTGAAAGAAACCCAATTGGCTTAATGATTGATTCTTACAACATATATAGGAAAATATCCTTCTGTGTGGTAAATATGTAAAACTATAGCAATAGCTGTGTCATGAAATAATGGACAAATAAAAATAGAATTGCTACAGTATTAAATAAAAACATTTTTGTTCTTAACATTCAGAAACAATCTGCCTGATGAAGTTTGATACAATGTTGCACCTCTCACAGCCAGATGTATCCAGCTGACGGATGAATCTAGTTTGAGATAACCCTTTTCATTCCAAATGAGCTATTTAGGCAGAGCTGAAACAGTGTGTTACAAGTCTCCCATCAGCAAAGGGGTTAATGAATGGTAAGCTTGTTACTGAAGTGGTTAACCATTTGCAGTACCTGAAATCCAGCAACAGCACCGGCCACCCCGTCCCAAAATAACCTACAGGTAGGTCCTCTCTAGATCGTTCATGCATTTAAATATAATTAATCATCAGAGACATGGTATTTTGCTTTTTAATTGTTTTATTTGCCAGAACATAAAAGCAATCGTTATTAAAATTGGCATCGGGGCTAAAAAACTGAAAGAAAACCATCAATACCTTAAAATTTGCAAACATTTAAATGCAGACACATGCTATTAAATGTAATTGATGTATTCCCAACACTGTGGACTTTACTCTCGCTCAGATACATCGTATACAGAGCAGCAATCTTATCACCAAGTAAAGTTGGCGAGGGCAGGGTAGGGGAATAAAAATGGGGGTGAGATGAATAAAAATAATTTTATATATATATATATATATATATATACATACACTTTTGTAGCTAAACAACTAGTGCAATTGCTGTTTGATAAATAGCTTACATTGTCTTTTTTTAATTGCATGTCTTAATCTAGATAAATATACTATATATATATTATATATATATATTTATGTGTATATATATATATATATATATATATATATATATATATATATACACACACACACTATTTAAACATGTTCTGTTCTTAAGCAACACTATGTTACATATAGGCATTTATAGAACATATAGCTTATTTAACAATAGTAATTTTCTTCCTAAACTTTGTAGAATAGAAAGAAAATACGATATACACCCACACGTATACGGAGACAGCTAAAGCCTACGCTATCTCGTCTAAGAACTATATATCAATCTCTGCCAAGGGATGTGTTTAAATATTCAGTGAAAAATAATGACTTGTTCGGTATCACCTATAGGAAGATTATTATGTCCATCCTTCAAACTCAGCCCCCAACTGGGTTTTATTTTCCGTCAGACACCAGGCACACACCATCACCGTGCCTTTAGCATGTAATCCAGGACTCACCCTAAAATGCCAAAATGTAAAAAGAAGTCTAAATAAAGAAATAAATAGGGAAAGTTTCCTCGCTCAGTGATATGATTGGAACTAGACTGCTTTGCGTAGGGACACCGCTTTGCACAATACATCAGTGTAGAACAATTGTAACTTTCAACAAACGCATTTACTAAATGTTGCATTTCAGCATTTTGTTACAAATTTATAAAATAGAAAACAAAATATTGCAACAAAGAAACAAAAATAAAGAGCAAAATTAAACAAGTACAGCTGGTCC
Source organism: Taudactylus pleione (assembly GCA_031769625.1). Taxonomy (NCBI): domain Eukaryota; kingdom Metazoa; phylum Chordata; class Amphibia; order Anura; family Myobatrachidae; genus Taudactylus; species Taudactylus pleione. The sequence goes on from JAUIMM010000116.1 coordinate 11,178,875, forward strand.
GTGCAATCAGTCAACGGGACTATTTAGTAGCCGTCATCGTGGAGGTTTAGTGTGTTAGGGTCAAGTCTGGGTATCAGGGGGCACTTCAGATTAATAGTATTCCTGTGGTATGTAAAGAGATGCTGTTAGAGGAAGGGAGATACTGAGTTGCAACGATGAAGTCCACCGACGTGATCTGATTTTATTTATTTATTTGTTTCATCATAAATCAACGTCATCCAGATCCTGCCATCCCAAATCCCATCTACTCTGCAGGAGCAAGGAGTGATGCCTTCGCTAGCCTTTCTCCTCTAGCTCTGAGGCTCCGCCCACTCCTCTGTTATGCTTTACTGACCGACGGCATCGGCAACCAATCATATCTCGTGGGCCGACCCTACACTCTCCAACCACAACTTCTCTGATCCTGGACAGACTCCAGAGTTTTTGCAGATTTCTTTATTAGTGTCCAGCACATGAGAAGATGCGGTACCTATGACACTCAGGCATGCCCATGGCTCTGTCATCCTATGTGATCTAAATGCATCACATCACCGGCATGAGTTTGTGCAAATATGTCACTTTTATGTAACAACTAGAGAGCAATGACTGCTGCACACGGATGGTTAATGCATTGCTGTTCTGGCTTCGGTTCATAACAGGTCAGTATGGGAAATAGGGAGCAAAGGACCATTTGGGATATACACCCACACTTTACTCTGTGTTACAGTAACTTCTGGATTATACATCATTAAGTGATCCTCAAGCAACCGTTATCTAAATAAATAAAATGTAGTCATTGACACGACAAGCCTACTATAATGCCAACACATTATAGGTTCACTACAATCTGTATATCCGTATGCCAGCAGGCCAGTGTACAGTTCTATATGGCAGTGGGTCAGTGTAACAGTCCATTAAGGTGAGAGTAATATATAGTGATCAATACATTATGTGGCAGCGAAGTGTGAGAGCCCTTCCAATCATCTACAACTAAATACAAGTGAATAACATATATATATATATATATATATATATATATATATATGTGTGTGTGTGTGTGTGTCAGTCTTGCATAAGGTCCAGAGGCAGTGCACAGGTACTCACTATAATCAGCCGAGTGGAAAGACTCATAGAGAAGACAGCAAGTGGCCATCAGAGCTTACAATCAGCCATCGCCAAGTGTTTTATTAAGGAAGGGATAACTCTCCCCTAACCATAACAAATTCCTATAGTGACAGAGCAGGCTGGTTGTTGCTAAGAGGGTTAACATTGTATCCAGACATCAGTCCCTGCCTCCTCCCTGCCTCTCTGTAAGCCGGCCCCCTGATTATTGGGTGGCAGCTGAGAGAGACAGGAGCCTCCAGCGAATCACCGACTCATTGATTAGGGCGAGCTGGTTTGAATAGAGCTGGCCATGTGCCAGCCCCCCAACCAGCCCTCTCCCCACCACATCACCACCCCCTCTCCTATGATTAATCGCAATGCATTATTGATCATCATAATTATGGCAGGACACATGCGCGCTGGCTGGGGCTCCCTGCCCGGGATTGGGAGCACATTTTGGGAGTAAATTATTTGTCTTCTGCCCCAGCTGATGTGTGAGCCAGCATGTCTCGGAGGAAGCAGGCGAAACCCCAGCATTTCCAAACGGACCCCGGTCTGGCCTTGCCTGGAAGTCATGGTAAGTGGGGGGCAGCTGTCTCCTTACTCTGCCTGATCAGTCCTGGGAGTAACCCCGTTATTGCTGCCCGCTGGCTGGGGCTCAGTGTGGCTCTGGATGCCGGAGTGTGTGTTCTGTGATGGTAACTCCCCTGTGCGCTGCCCGGACACTCATTCACTGTCTCCTGGGGTAGATCTAACCCCCAGAGAGAGAGGACAGCTCCTAACACTCTCCCCAGAGTCCAAGCTCTGTTGGAGGTCACATCCCGGCTGCGGGACACAAGTTGCCTCTTCCAATTTGTGACACTCGCACTGTAGTTCTCAGGGAGCCCGGACTGTGTGCACTGCCCTCCCCAGCTACGTGGTACTGTACTGCCTGGTCTGTGTTACAGGGGATGCACTCTCACTTTCACTAACTTTTCCATGCTACACTATACAGTGTGTATGTGTGATAGATAGATCTATCTCTTTCTGATGCTCATAGTACCTGCTTGTTGACAAACTTCTGTTTAATATTTGTGTTATTCCCCTCTGTTCCCTGCATGTGAGACCAGTCGGAGCTGCTGTTTGGAGATCAGTGTGTGTGTATGAGTGCAGTGTGTTATTATATGGTGCTTACTGGGTGTAGGATGATCTATTTAGTATTTTGGGCTTTGCTAGCAGCCCGATCAGCCATTGTACCCACTCTCCCTACATAACTCAGCCCCCCTCTACACTGGGGAGCCTAAGCCGGTATCCTTCCTGCTCTCGCCAGTTCTGTGTTTATCAGACTCACCTACTTCATGCACCTTGTGTGACCAGCCTGCTCCATGGCACCAGACCCCCGTGGAAAAGCGATTTGTCCCCTGATGCCACACATCCTACAGGAATAGCAGGCTGCTCCCCATGGACCTTTTGTGCTATCCTGCAACATTTAGGGTCAGATATTCCAGCTATTCATCAACTCACAATGCACTCCACATGGGCTGGTATAAAGAGGGGGGGCAAGGGGTTAAACTTTTTTTTTTTTTTTCTTCCAAAATATTTCCAATCCTTACTTATATTTGATACATTTGTCTATATCTCCCTAGGAATTAAAAGCAAACACCAATGTCTAAAGATAACTTTTTAAGAAGTGTTCCTCTGAAGACTTAACTTTTTTTTTTTTTTTTTTTTATCTCTACTCGTTGGCTGTTTATACCCCCCAAACAAAAAGTGAGGGTAACTGTCGGCTTCATCCCATATGACTCATTCACAGAGAGGTGACCCCATAGACTTTATAATATTTTTCCCCTTCGTCCAGCTAAAATATTAACCACATTCAGCATGAGATGGTTACTCATTAACCCAGATGTACCAAAAAAGAGAGAGCGAGAGCAAAATATATAGTCACTCTTTTAGCTCCAGACCCGAAACAAAAGTATTTTGGTGTAACTGGAGCCTGTCTGTTGTGAATGTTAATATCCTATCTCTAAGAGCTTATCTTTTTATTATCTTTATCAGTAGCTATCCATCCTTTGCAAAGAACCAGAAGATCCCGTTTCAGTTTTGTAGCTTGATCGCCTACATTATATCCTGCAGCACTTCATACATAAACTCTACTTTTTGCATTGTTTCATAATACTACTTTGTATGTTTTTAACTTCAGATCTATTCCGAATTTCGTTTATCTAACGATTTTTAATAATCCTGAACCTAATTATTATTTAATATATAATTTTTTTTTTATTACCCGCAATGAAAATGAATTTGGTGTAAATTTGAAGCCCCTGCCACCTTTGTATTATTTTACAAACTGTCTTGCATATTGTTTCCTTAGAAACGTTTTAATTACTCAAATGCAAGCTTACTTCAAAGGCTCCTTCTTTTGTTTGTGTCTAAATAAGATCTAAGCATTTGCAACATAATTACTATGTTTTATCATATGTTAAATACAGCTACGGGTTGTTGTTTTTTTTTTTTCTTCTTGTATTTGGAGTAAACTACGATATATTATCAGTGAGTTTCTTTTTGTTAAACTTGTAAATCATCGCACTCACGTATGATAGATAGCCCTGGAACAATAAAAAAAAAAAAGAAACAAATAAATGGGATTGTTTTAATTATTTAAAATAACTGTCCAAATTATTATAAAACTAAAAAATAATTATCACATACTATAAATATCTTTACTTTGAGTTTAAACCAGGTTTTTGAACAATAAGACTAAATCTGCCTGCAGGTCATGTTTTGTAATAGTTTAAAGGATTATCTTGTAATAATATTAGTGTTCTAGCAAAGCCATGAAACGCCACAGTTCTTACAGACAAATAGATTGATAGAAGTTTATGTACGTGTTACTCAGTGTACGTTTAACTGCCAGTGTGACATAATATTCTCAGGAAATATGTACATTTATGTAAGCCTGGAAAAGTTTATTTTATACTTATATATATTAAGCTAATGAAAGTATTTTTCTGCCCGTGCTTAAAGCGACCGTATTGTCTGAGTGTAGTGTCCCCCCTCTATAGTGCAGGGTTTCAGTGTTGTGTAAACATTGTTATCTACTAAGAAATTTAACAAGTCCTTTCCGTAGCAGAAGTTGGGTGGAGTTTGAGATAATTTTAATTAGCAGTTCTGAAAAATAAATCAAATGGTGAATCCTAAAACATTTTTGTATTTACTTTGATAATCCACAGCAATAGAATTCAACCTGCTTACATATGCAGCATTAACTCTTTAATTACAAGGTCCTACATTTTGTTAATAAATAATGTTTGTTAATTTATGTGTGTGTGTGTGTGTGTATGTATGTGTATGTATATATATATATATTTATATTTTAGAAAAGCTTGTTCGGCAAAAGTATTTATAATCCTACATTTTTGCTCTGGCAGTATTATCTGAGTGTGCATCGGGAGATTATGTTGAATTGATGGAGGTGAAACATATTTCGTATACTATATGCTAACCTTAATCATCATGTACATTAATCTAAAGTGTTCTGCTTTCTTAACCTCTGCTGGCCTCCTCTCTTGAATAGGTGACAAAGTTCAGGCTTCAATATGTTTTTTGATTCTCTCTCACTGACCCCAAATCCAGTCCTCCTGATCTTTCCTAGCAGGGAGTTAACAAACTAAGTACACCTTATCAGCACCACTTCTTTACTGACCCTATTCCCCCTTCCTGCCCTCACACAGAAACCCACAGTGGATTGACAAGTGCTTCCCATAGAGCAGTGTTCTCCAAAACAACTGGGATTTAGTTTCTTGTCTGAATGCCAATATTTATGTAGCCAAAGTGTAGTTGTAGCCTCAAGGAGCCTTTCTTTCCCTGACACTGGAATTGTCATATATACCCCCCCCCCCCACAAAAAAACTGCATCTGGAACCCCACCTAGTGTTCACTATTACAAAGTGTGAACTTCTAGTTTATTGTACTAAAAAAAAAAAAAAATATATATATATATATATATAATATATGATACCGCTTTATATACTTTTGTATTATGGTATTCCAGTTGCTGTGTAAATATTTAAGTCAAATTTTATATATAATATATACAGTGTGCATTTTTATAATAAATATATGTATGTATATGAGTTTTCCAAAGAGTTAAGTTTAAATATTTAGCTTTATTAAAAACATTGGTAAGGTTCTACTGATTACTTAATTTATTATTTAATTATACATTATCTTGTACACATTTCCAACATATATATCTTTTTTTTTTTCTTCTTTTTTTTATATATAATTTTAGGTACACTGGATTTGTTACAAATGAGGATCAACAGAGAATCTCAAGAAATGAAATCTGAAGTAGATGAAGTGAAATTTCTCTTTAAAAATGAAAGTATGTTAACTTATTTTAACTCTCCACTGTCTGAGCAATGTTTGCTACACTTCAAAAGAACGCATAGAATTTAAGTTGTACACTTTCTGCATAATTGTGACTTTTGTAGTGCAGAACTGTAAGGCTGCTTTTATGTTTTGACTCTTAAGTTTTCAAGCAATGTTGATCGCTTTTTATTCTCCAAAACTACTATATATTTATCCCAGTTAGTATAGAGAAATCTTTGGCCCCCTCTACAAACTGTTTAGTCCTGAATTTGCTATTAGCTGACCAAGCAAAACTGTGTTTTAAAGTGGCATTATGTTTTGATAAATGTGATCTGGTTGAAACGTATTTTCCACTGAATGTGGAGCTTAAATGAACATGCTGACATAATAGGTTTAATGCATTTTGTTAAAAATGTGTGCACAAACAGAATGGCTTTTTGTTCCCTCATAATTGGCTGTAAAAGTAGATGGGACATAACCATTACGTATGGAAATGTGCAACATTTCTGTTGAATATATTAGATGCTGAATTTTCATGGTAAAAAGAAGAATCTACAATGCATACATTGCTTGTCAAAACACTAGAGTCACAACTGCCTTTTCTGTCATAATGCTGTATTCTCCATAAATAATTATTTAAAATTTTTGCGATTTTTGATGTTTAAAGGCAAGATCATACTATGAGCAAAATATACCAACATTTATTATGTTTATTTCACTTTTCTATTTTGAATCAAAATATAGGCCATTTACAACTTGTAAAACCATTCTGGATGTCACACAATGATCATTATTACTATTACTTTATTTCATTTCTTAAATTATATTTGTATTTAATACGTTTCTAAAATTATAATTTATTAATTTATTTTTTTACTCTTAAGCTGTTGAACTTGTGCACTGGCTGGAGTAAGTTTATTACAGGCAAGGGTGTATTTGTGAAAGAACTAAAAAAAAAAAAAAATTAAGTATGGCCAAATTCAATGTGGTGTCATGGAAACTCCCCATTATGTGATTTTAGGATTGCAGTAAAACATGCAGGGAGGTAATCTCTGAATTAAACAGTTTTTTTCACAGCCTTGTAAGATAACCACACACCATTTTGAACAACAGAAATTTCTGTCTTCACGCTGGGTGAACAATAGGAAACCATCCTCTTTTTCAATAGGATCAGTAGTTTTGGAGTCAGTTTTATGTTTAATTTGCAAATGGCCCTGGGTGTGATAAGAAATGTGAGCAACTAGTGGGAACAACAAATTGGTGAGCGTTCCCAATCAACTATTTGAAATTCAGTGAATTACACCGCTGTGTGACAATGGAGTGCTTTTATCACTTTTCTTTGCTATGTAAACATAAAATTAAACCTGGAATTTTTTTTGGCTCCCCACGGCTTTGTACATATACATATGCTTTATTTACCTAGTTTGCATTCTGTATGTGCATTTGTGACAGTAGTGTTCTTAGTTGCAGCATATAAGAAAGCCTTTATTATCATCTTACAATTGCAAAAGCAGTGATTTCAGTATAAAACACTGATGGTTTTTTATTTATTTAAAAATTTTTTTTAAAGCATTCATTTGCAATTTTATTTTAAAGTGTTTACTCGGGTGGATGCAGGTGATTTCCAGATATAGTTTAAATTGTGTTGTACTGTTAAAGTTGTCAACACGGATTGATTAGGGTCTAAATGACTTCAAAGTGCCAGGCCCAAAGATCAGGTATATTTGAGACCATTGAAAACAAACAAGGTTGACAGGAACTAGAATGTTTAATGAGTCCTTCAAATTGTTTTGTGCCCAGCGCACGACTACACAATAAAGAGCATGAAATATTGGAAATCCATATCCGCTATGGAATTTCATTATTGCCCAATGTGTTCTTTTCATAGTATTTTATATTTTGATGGATTATTTGAAGTAAATGATTATCTAACACAGTAGGATTTATTGTGCTTCGCCTAAGCCTAATGTAAAAAAAAAGGCCCAAAAAAAGTTGCGAGCAATATGTAATAAGGACCTGTGTTTCTGGGTTATTTTGCGTTTGAATGACAGTAACTTGTTGCGAAAAGTGCTTTATAAAGTGCGGTTCTAATTATTGACTTCTTGGTTTTTAGGAGCCGGAGAGAGGGGTCAAACTCATCGCACACCCAAGAACAAGGATGCTCATGTCTGTAGCAGATGCTGTGCTGAGTTCTTTGAACTATCAGATTTGTTGCAACACAAGAAGAACTGCACTAAAAATCAATTGGTTCTAATTGTGAATGAAAATCCACCACCTCCTGCTGAAACGACCTCTCCTAGTTCCCCCTCAGATAATCCTGACGAGCACATGAATGACACAGTTAATAACGCAGATCAAGCAGACTGTAGTGACCTTTCAGAGCATGACAAGGCTGACAAAGAAGAATCCATGGAGGTGGAGATTGGAGCTAGCAATAGCAGCAGTGGTTCCAACAAAGTGGACAATGGTGTTTCAAGCAGTAATAATTCCACATTGGGTACCTCAGCTATCACAACCTCACTACCTCAAGTAAGGGATCTGACAACTTTGGGCAACTTTTCTGTGATTAACAGCAATGTCATCATTGAAAACCTTCAGAGTACTAGAGTGGCAGTGGCACAGTTCTCTCAAGAAGCTAAATCTAAAGGGGCCACCAACAATAAAATGGCTGTACCTGCACTTATGGAGCAGCTTCTGGCTTTACAGCAGCAGCAGATACACCAGTTGCACCTGATTGAGCAAATCCGACACCAAATATTATTGCTGGCTTCACAAAGTGCAGAGATACCAACATCTTCAAGTGGTTCTCAAGGGACATTGAGGGTATCTGCTACTCCACTAGCCACACTGAGTTCCCACTTGTCCCAACAGCTGGCTGCAGCAGCTGGCTTAGCACAAAGTCTTGCTAGTCAATCAGCCAGCATTAGTGGCATAAAGCAACCACCACCAGTACAGCTACCTCAGAGCAGCCCTGGAAACCCTATTCCATCCAACAGTACTTCCCCTCCAACTATTACTCAAAAGACAACGACGGCAGCAGCAATTACACCCTCCTCAGACAGAGTACCTACAAGCACTGGTGGTTCACAGGTCAATAACCCACCAGCACCTGTAACATCCTCACCAGCTTTTGCAATAAGCAGTCTATTAAGTCCTGCATCCAACCCACTACTACCTCAGCCTCCCCCTAGTAACACCCTTTTCCCCAGCACATTGCCCAGCCTAGGAACAACAGCAGAGGATTTAAACTCTTTGAGGAAAAACAAGCCAGCCAGTGTGACTACTTTTGAAGCAAAGAGCACATCTGATGAGTCATTCTTCAAACACAAATGTAGGTTCTGTGCAAAGGTGTTTGGTAGTGACAGTGCCTTGCAGATCCATCTTCGCTCTCATACAGGTGAGAGACCTTTTAAATGCAACATTTGTGGAAACAGGTTTTCCACCAAAGGGAATCTAAAAGTTCACTTTCAGCGCCACAAAGAGAAATATCCTCACATTCAGATGAATCCGTACCCGGTGCCGGAGCATTTAGACAATATACCTACAGGTACAGGAATTCCATATGGGATGTCTATACCACCAGAAAAGCCTGTAACAAACTGGTTGGACACTAAACCAGTTCTGCCTACACTGACAACATCTGTGGGAATGCCACTCCCACCAACCATTCCCAACTTAACACCATTTATTAAGACTGAGGAACCCCAGCCTCCCTCTGTCAGTCATCCAATTGTGAGTCCATCGGATAAAGTAAAAAGTGATTTGCCAGCTCTAGAACCACTTCTAAAAAATGACAGTCTTCCAGAAGAGACTGAGGCTAGTGAGTTGCCCACTTCAGATGACAAAGGTGAAGACCATTCCCAACAGTCAAATATTTTCCCGAATTTCAACAGTTCCACCTGCTCCCCTGTAGGTGATTTTGCTCCCACCACTACTGCAGCTTTCCCAAACCCAATTCTACCATTCATCTCAGAACAGTTCAAAGCCAAGTTCCCCTTTGGGGGGCTTTTGGATGCAGCACCTGCATCTGAGACCTCTAAACTACAACAACTTGTAGAAAACATTGACAAAAAGTCTAGTGACCCAAATGAATGTGTCATTTGTCATCGGGTACTCAGCTGCCATAGTGCCCTAAAAATGCATTATAGGACACATACTGGGGAAAGACCCTTTAAATGCAAAGTATGTGGACGTGCTTTTACCACAAAAGGTAACCTAAAGACCCATTACAGTGTACACCGTGCCATGCCACCACTTAGAGTACAGCATTCATGCCCGATTTGTCAAAAGAAATTTACTAATGCTGTTGTACTGCAGCAACATATCAGGATGCATATGGGAGGACAAATTCCTAACACCCCAGTTGCTGAAAGCTATCCTGACTCTATGGAATCTGATACTGGATCTTTTGATGAGAAAACTATTGATGATCTGGACAACTTCTCAGATGATAACATGGAAGACTGTCCTGATAGCAGTGTCCCTGACACTCCTAAATCTGCAGATGCTTCTCAAGATAGCCTGTCTTCCTCCCCACTGCCCCCTGAAATCTCAAGTATTGCAGCTTTGGAGAATCAAATGAAGATGATCAATGCTGGGCTGGTAGAGCAGCTCCAGGCTAGTCTGAAGTCAGCTGAAAATGGCTCTGTTGAAGGTGATGGTATGACTAATGACTCTTCATCTCTATGTGGAGATATAGAAAGCCAGAGTGCTGGAAGCCCTGCAGCTTCTGAGTCTCCTTACTCCATGAATGCTCTGTCACCTAATAGCACAAATGACTTTTTAAAGTTCCCGAACACAGATGAAAAGCCGCCACGAACGTTACCACCTGAGCTTCACAATGGGATGTCACCAACTCCTGCTAATGGAGGTGCTCTTGATTTGACATCCTCCAACACTGATAAAATGGTCAAGGAAGAACCTTTTGGTGTGCTCTTTCCATTCAGAGAACGAAGTAAGTTTAAAAACACAATATGTGATATTTGTGGCAAAACATTTGCATGTCAGAGTGCCTTGGACATTCATTACAGAAGCCATACCAAAGAGAGGCCATTTATTTGCACAATCTGCAATCGTGGCTTTTCCACTAAAGGTAACTTAAAACAGCACATGCTTACACACCAGATGAGAGATCTGCCATCGCAACTGTTTGAGCCTAACACCAATTTGACCACTAACACCAATATGATCACAAACACCAATTTAACAGTAAATCCAGCTCCAATTCCACTCGCAACCATCATAAAAACTGAGTTTAATGGTTTCATGCATGGCTTCCCACATGATAAGGAACAGCCTTCAAGTATTGCATCTTCAGGATCTCTATCCTCTTCAGCTACATCTCCTGTTCTCCTTCCATCTTTGGCCAGACGGACTCCAAAGCAGCATTACTGCAATGCGTGTGGCAAATCGTTTTCCTCTTCCAGTGCTTTACAAATCCATGAACGGACCCACACTGGTGAAAAACCATTTGCCTGCACCATTTGTGGAAGAGCATTTACTACGAAAGGCAATCTTAAGGTAAACTATATAGTACATAGTTTTTTTTTTTTTTACCATGGCAATATTTAATGGGTCATTAACTCCCATTATTTATTAAGTTATTTAAATAGGGCTTGATTTAGAGATGTACGTCTTTGTACGCTGTTGCTCTGCGAGAATATGCAAATGTCAGGCGCCGAGTTTTATATTTAGATGCCCACCTGCGGCTTTGCAAATTCTAGCATCTGCGTACAAAGATGCACAATTGGTAGCAAATCCTTAGATAATCTGCCTCTTGAGTAACCCTATGGCTGTACAGAATGGCCGCGGGAACCGCCATTTTTCATACGTATGGGATCGCAGATGCTTGATGCGACTCCCCCAAAATGGTTGCGAGTCACCTGCGTTCTTTGCCGCCACTCCTATTTCCTCCCCCCAAATGCTCCCTTAAAGAGGCTATTTAGTCATTCACATCTGTCCCTGCCCCAGTGGAGCTTGCAATCTAGATTACCTACCACATAGAGTATATACCCACAGTTATTTATACAGCACTAGCATTTTCAATTGGGTTAATTTTTGTCAAACCTACCAGTATGCTTTTGCGTTGTGGGTAGAACCCGAAGCATCTGGAGGAAACTTGTGCAAACACATGGAGAACATATAAACTCTGCACAGACAGACCCTTACAGGGAAATGAACCCAAGACCTCAGTGCTGGGAGACAACATTCTAAGCCACTCCAAAACCCTGATGCCCATTCATATTGAACTGCTAAAAGGTTCTATAATAAAGATCAAACTTTCCCCTACCTATCAATGATCCATACTGCCTCACGGTGGTATTTTTGGTATTTCACTTATCTGCCTAGTGATCCAAAACAGATACTGATCATGAAGCATGTAGACTATAGCCTGCACACTCCTAATGTCTGTGCTCTGAGCTTGTATAGTAGTGATTGTAAAGGGTAGGTTACAGTGCAAATCTCTCTATGAAACTAATGTGCACATTTTAAGGCTAGGTTATATCATAAAGTGCTATAAAATATAGGGGTCTGTTTATGAAGCATTGGATGGAGATAAAGTTCCAGCTAAGCAACTCCTACCTGTAATTTTTTTAAACGGTCTGTTACATGGCAATTAGGAGCTGATTGGCTGGTACTTTATCTCCGTTCACTTTATCTCCATCCATGGCTTAGTAAATAGACCCATAGTACATAAGTGTCTTAAAGAGTAATGAGATGTGTCCTATGTGTCACAATTTCATTTTATAGCAGTGAATCTGCAAATTGCTTGAGTAGTGCTGGATAAGTAAGTGTAAATAGCATTATTGGTGATATTGGGTTCATAACTGATATTTGGGAAGGAACATTTTTGCTAAACAGCAGTAATCGTTTTATTTGCCTGATGCATCCCATCTGCACAGAAAAATAGAGTTGTGTTTATGCTGTATCCCATAGCAACCAGATCTAAGGTATCACTTTTTCTAAAGCGTGTTAGAAATCCGATTCACTTTGATCTTCATTGTGTGCACATGGCAACATTTTCACCTCCTATATTCGATAAAACCAAATTTTGAACAATTTTACATTATTTCTCATTTAGGATTGCTGAATTTGTATTTATTCATAGTGATTGGCTGAGCTGTTAGCTTTCCGGTAGTCCATAGTACTTTGAACTGTCTTAGCTGTATTTGTAAAGGTTTAGTCTAAATATATCTTCTAATATCTGTGTAATTTTATTTAAATTTATTTACTGTGCATATATTTTGCTCCTTATTAATACAGTTAAATGTTATTTAATGTTAAAGTGCGGCACACTCTGTCTGGTTCAGCACAAAATCCCAAGTTGTTAAACTCTCTGATTTTGATGATAAACTGACATAAGCATCTCCCAATACAATATGCACAGTCTAATTCCCAGGCATCGTAGTGTAAAACAATTGAAAAATAGTGCATTTATTTGTTCATTTATAGACTATTTGCAAATTAAGTTTGTGAATACGGAATTGGATAATAAACTTAATATCTGTTTGACAGTTTAACTATTTAACCTGGCATATGGTATGGTACTTCCTGTTGTCTCTCCCTCTCTATATTTTTCTAAGTTAATACCTCCACATTTTTTTGTAGCTTTGTGAATAAAAGGTCTTTCTTGGTTCCAGAACAGTGACTATAAAATGTACCCTGGCATCATAATAATGTTAGTTGGTTTACCACTTTGTAGTTGGTAAATAAATAATTGTCTTTTAAAATAAGGATTTCTGATAGTACCTCAATGAATAAGGCCTGATAACTGTGTTTGTTTGAGTCTCAAATGGCTTGTTTTATATGTGACAACTATTTTAGAAATGTTTCTCAATTTTAAAAGCTATATATGTATGTTTTAACCCAATGATACCTGTCGCAAATTAAAAAGGAAATAAACATGGTGTACAAGAAAATATTTCTCGTGAAATTTGAGGGTACTCCAACAGTGTAATGGTGCATACACACGGTCAGATTTTTCCTTCAGATATGAACGATAACGATTTAAAAATCGTTCAGTCGTTCATATCTGAAGGAAAATCGTTCATATCTGACATGCCTGGACGATCAACGATGCGCGTTCCCGATGGTCAGATAACGATTTCTGACATCTGATGTGTTTGCAGTCAGACTTGGACGATTCCATTCATTTTAATGCAGTCAAAAATCGTTCAATCGTTCATCTGACAAATCTGACAAGTCTGACAAATCTGACCGTGTGTATGCTCCATAAGACATAATTTCAATGGGCCACAATTGAACATTATTTATTGATTAATACAGAGGTTCCCAAACTCAGCCATTACAGTACAGGTTTTAAGGATAGGCATGCTTGAGCACAGATTACTTAATTAGTATCTCAGGCAATTTGATGTAATCCTCTGGACTCTAGCATGGACAACCTTTAAAACCTGAACTGTAATGGCAGAGTTGGGCAATTTCTGGATTTATACATTTAAAACCTTTTTTTTTTTTTTTCTTTTGCTATGACAAAAAAAAATGCTGTGTTTTTTTTTTTTTTTTTGTCATGGAAAGTTATTTTGCTCCACAATATCTTGGACACTTAATTGTTATTGTTTCAAAAAGGAAAACAAACAAACAAAAAAAAAACTATTGTGCAGCAAATTGATGCCCTGTCCTGGGTTGCTGAGTTACAAGACAAAAATGGAATTAATAAAGCATATCAAACCACCATTTTTAGTGACACAATATGAAATTGTGACTGGAACCAGGCAAAATATTGTTTGAGGCTGGGCTGGGCTAGAATAACAAGTATGTTGCTTGAACTTCTTCAGTTTTGTCATTATCCAGAATCCTTTTCAGCTGCCTAATCGCTCTAAGACATGGATATATAGGGATATATTTACTAAAGGAATATTTTGATTGATTTAAAATCGATCAACATCGATGTGTTTCTGGGTTGAAATCACTCATTTACTAACACAATTTTTTTTTATTAATTTTTTTAAGTGTTAGTAAATCTGTGATTTAATCCCAGAAACACAACATTGATTTTGATCGATTTTAAATATATCAAGAGACAAAGACTTTTAGTAAATATAACCCTTAGATTTAGCAGGCAAATTACTGACAACTATTACTGTATTTATATTTATGACTGAATTGGTACTCAGTTGTTGTTGTACCTGAAACATTAAAAGCTGTGTTTTATTTTATGTGGCCTCTCTAGTTGCTGAGTTATCTGCTTATTGTTTGTTCAAGATGATGACAAATTGGTTTCTTTTGATAACTTACAAATATAAAATACTGGTATTATTGGCGTTATCATTTTAGTGTGATAATTAAAAGATCAATTGGACTATGACTGAATAATATCTGCAGGTCTAGAACTGTCCAGAAAGTGTAACGCAGATGTTAAACCCTTTATATTGACTTTTTGAAATACTGAGTTTATCTTTGTAAACTGTTTTAAGTGTTTAACCAAGATGTTCTTTATTCATCTGGAGCATGTCTAACTTGAACAGTAGCTGAGCCCTTGCGTTTGTACACCTATTGCTGACAACATTTCTCTAGAGATTGCTGTCAGAAATGTGAGATGAATAATTACCTTTAGGCCATTCGGTAATTTTTTTTTTTTTTTTAGCAGTTTATTTTTCCACTGTTATAATTGGCAAAAATCAAAATTTCTCGGGCAAAACATTTAGGACCAATTTGGGGTTGTCACCATTTGCAAAAGTGTAGAGCATTTCATAAGCTCAGTATCTATTACTTATTATTTTTTTTTATTTTTAAAAAAATATGCCATTGAGATTGAATATGTGTTTGTTAGTTACTGGTAGTATATTGCACAGTCTTAAAAATATACTTTTAAAAAAAAATCAATATCCTGTGAATATTTGTGCTACATATGGTGTTTTCCTTTATAACTGACTAGTCGGACACTTTCAGTGCCAGCAGCTGAAGTTGTTATTCCTCTAACTGACAAATCAAGTTTTCCCCACACCTCTGCTGGGTACACACTGCATGATATATTGTTCGTGCAGCTGACAAATGATAGATCGTTCAGTGCATCTTGCCGTGTGTACACACAATATATATCTGTAAATGATGTAGTACACTTGCAGCATAGCAGATGCAATAGATCTGTCTGTGTACAGGCGACCAACCATCCAACCAATCCGTTACAACTGGGCGGACAAATTTAAATTGCTGCCCAGTTGCGATGTCTGGCCAGACATATCGAGCTGCCAATTGGCAAGTGTGTATCGCTGTGTCGGTCAGGTGTGTACCCTGCATTGGATTGTAAGATCACTTGGGTATGACCAATCCTACCATTAGTATCATGCAATTGCATGTTTTGTGATTTTACCATACCTTCTTTGTACAACACTGCAGAACATATTAGCTCTTCACAAATCAAAGATGATAATGGTTCGACTTGTAATCAAGAGTGCAATCTCTATGGAGCTCAGTAACCACCTTTAGGTCGGTGTGAGACTTTATTTTGTGTTACCTAGTAAGCTAATTTTACTTCTCTTTTTTTTTTTTTTTTGTAGGTTCATATGGGGACTCACATGTGGAATAGTACACCGGCAAGGAGAGGAAGAAGGCTTTCTGTGGATGGACCTATGGCATTTTTAGGAGGGAATCCAGTCAAATTTCCAGAAATATTCCAGAAAGATTTGGTTGCCAGGGCAGGGAATGGGGACCCATCAAGTTTCTGGAGCCAGTATGCTGCCGCTCTGTCAAATGGCTTGGCCATGAAGACCAATGAAATTTCTGTTATTCAAAATGGTGGAATTACTCCAATGACCGGAAGCTTGGGAAATGGTGGGAGCTCGCCCATCAGCGGTCTGACGGGGAACCTAGAAAAACTGCAGAACGCTGAACCAAATGCACCTCTAGCTGGTCTGGAGAAATTAGCGAACAGTGAAAATGGGACTTCCTTCAAATTTATGCGTTTTGTGGAGGACAGTAAAGAGATTGCCACAAACTAGCATACACATTCTTGAGGACAAAATTTGCAGCCAGAGGTTGCTTGGTTTTATTTTATTTTTTAGGACTGCAGCATTGATGATTTTTTTTTTTTTTTTTGTACCATGTCCAACTTCTAGAGTTTAAGTGAGTGTATTTATTAGTGATTACTACATACAAATGCAAGCATTAACTTTGGTCTTTGTATTTGGAATTAAATACTAATAGACTAGAGTTGTGAAAAGGCTGTAACATTTATGGCAACTTGCAAATCTTGATTGATCTTTTGGCATTAACTTATTTTTATATATTCCATCTTAACATGGTCCCCGGTGTTAATTCATAAAGTAATATGGGAAATTTACATTACTTTATGTCCAAGTGAATGCACAGTTTAAGGGAAGGTTATTTCTTACTTGCATTTTATCTTTTTCAGAGGGGGGAGGGGGAGGGTTGTAGGGATCAAAATGACTGTTTGGTTTTTTTTTTTTTTTTTTAAAGTCTCTATCATATTTCCTTAAACAGTTGAGGTGTTTGTTTTAACCCTGGATTTTTTTTTTTTAAACTTGTGTCTTTTAACTTTTTGCATTTGTGCATTTCTTTTATTTTCCACCGATGTGTATAGATCTTGTGTACAGTGATAAGCACTCGGATTATTTGAGATGATGCAAATGTTTTCATTTTAAATTGCGGTCAACTTTTTAAATTTTTTTTTCTCCTTGTAGTTAAATTCCTTATAGAACATGTGCTGGAATCTCACAATTGCTGCTAAATATAGCATCTGGAACAACCTTCCATGAAAAAAAAATAAAAATGTAGATGCTTGTGTATATGTACATATATAAATATATAAATGAGAAAATATTCACTTTCATCAATGTAAATAAGTTTCGTGATCCTTTTTGCTTCCTAGTGGGCCTCCAAAAAATGTACATTTCAATGCATTATAGACCTAGCTTGCAGTTAAAGGGTTAAAAAAGAGCATCCCTTCTATTCTCCTATAGAAAAAACAATTATTTGTGGCTCATGACTTTTTGTATTTGTGAGAAATGGACACTTATTGGCTTTCTTTTTGAAAGTTGGGAGTCTTGCTCCAATAATGTTTTACTGATAACTAGAATACTGTAATTTTAATTCTTCAAATACAGCAATTTTTCAGCCTGTAATGTGTCTTTGAGGCCATGCTTGTGAAGTTTAACCCATAACTTATTAATTAAATGACTAATTAAATTTTAAATCCAACAGTGTTCATATGAAGCAGAAAAAAAACAAACTGCAGCTCTCTAAAACTAACTTAAGGGTCTAGATGTATTTTTATTTTTTTATTTTTTTTACTTTTTTGCAGCAACATATGCCATTCCATAGTACAGTTCAGTGCTAACTTCAGTCACTGCGCAGACCTATTTTTCATTACCTTTATTCCTGTTGATGTTTCTGCAAATATATATATTTTTTTTGGTTTGAGAGAGAATTTTAAGATCCAAAACACACATTTCTACAGATGTGTCCTCATCCATAACCATACATGGCATGCTCTGTATCAGAACTCTGTCTTTTGCCTTTTCTTACCCAGATCAGCAGATAAGCCGCACACAGAAGTACATGAAATGCCAGCGCCAGTAGCCAGTGCACCCTTACATTATACTTTTGGTGGGACTCTTGGCATGGCTAAGTCACAGATACTGTGGCGTTCCAATTAGGGCTATTTGGCACAATTTGAGCACAGGTGGATGTGAACACATCTGTAAGTAAAATAAAGATTGCTTGGTCCATCACATGTAAGTTACGCTGTAGTATGAAGGTCCATTAAACAATGTTTTTTGCAGCAAACCTTATAGTGGTCTCACCCATAACACAAGTGTGATTGATGTTATGGTGCATTGCAGGTCTAAAATTTTGTCTACACTGAGGACCTATAATGATGAGAGGGTGATGCCAGGAGCATTTTAAATGTAGCATTTGTTTTCCGACAGGACATTCATTTGCATATGTGTAAGAGGACCCTTCTTAAGCCCCCTCCCCCTGCTTCTTTCTTGTGTGGTCAGCTGTCTATATTTATAAATGATGCTGATGGTCAGATGAGCTATTGACAAAATCTCGGCTCTTTCCTTTCTTCCATCTCCCCAAGGGATAACAGGTGGAGTGTATCATGTACACCAAATACATACACTTTAAGACACCTGCACTCATCTATTACACAAGTTTTAAGTTAACCATTCACTAAACAGTTTGGATTTTCAGATTTATTAACAAAGAATGACACATCTGACTGTCCTAAAGCATTTAACACTGGGGAACATTATTTGTTAGAAGGGCTCACCACAGTAACCATGGATCTATGGAAGTGTCTTTAAACAATTACTTAGACCAGGGGTTCTCAAACTGTTTAGTTCTGGGACCCCATCTGACAATAAAAATTTATCACAGGACCTCCGTAAGTCACCTCAGAATGGCTGCCACACGTGTGGTTAGTGTAGACCAAAAACAGGGTGAGGTGAACGTTAACGTGATCAATTCAGTTCTTACACATCGCAGGGACGAGCTCCTTTCGGATCCTATGTCCCTGCATGTATTTTTTAATACATTCTTGCAAATGTTAAGTTTATACCTGCTATACAGGATTTGGGGGTGGCAGGGAGAGACAGATGGTGATTAGGGAAACAGTGGGTGACTGGTGAGGCACTGGGTAACAGGGGAATGCTGTAAGTGACAGGGGGAGAGGCAGTGGCTGGCAGGTAGAGGAGGATAGGTGAAGGCAATGGGTGGCAGGGAGAGGAAGTTGGAGACAGTGTGATAGGGAAGGCAGTGAGTGATGAGAAGGAAGCGGGTGGGTAGGTCAGGGCTTGACTAAGGGGGGTGCGACAGGGGCGGTTATCCCGGGCCCCCGCACACAGAGGTGCCCCCACCACTAAAGCATGCAGGCAGGGTTTCTGAATACCTAGAAGCCCCCCCTGACGGACCAATTAGCCCTGCTACCGTGGCTGAAGTGGGGGCGGAGCCAATACGGCAAGCCCTGCCCCATATGAACTGCGAATCGCGGCATTATGGTGTGAGGGGACGGAGCCTAATGAAGTGAACAGCAACTGCATAAAATGTAAGTGTATGTATACTGTTTTATTGTTTATATATGTGTACGTTATTGTATATAAAGTATGTGCTAGTGTATGTTTGTGTTAGTATGTATGTATGTATGTTATATCAGGGGTGTTTCAAGAGAGGAGGGGGCCCGTGTGCAGTCTCAGTCATGGGCCCCCTCCTCACAGTCCGGCCGGCAGCGCACTGAGCGCAGCATCGCACTGTGAGACTCTGGGCACTAGAGTGTGCCCAGAGTCTATAGTGCATGCGTATGTCACTGGGAAAATGGCCGCGGTGGCCATTTTCCCTGTACTGCGTATGTGCAGAACGATGGGAAAATGGCTGCAGTGGCCATTTTCCAGGCGTTTTTAGAGCGCTGACACCGGCGCCGACGTGGGACTCTGGAGAGGTTAGTATAATATTGGTGCAAGTTGTGCTGTGCGGGCCCCCCTGCACCCATTTATAAATGTGTGTGTATGTATATGTGTGTGTGTGTGTGTGTGTATGTATGTATATCTATCTATCTGGAAGACCTCCTCAGAAAATACTGTATTTGCCCCTGCCCACACAGGGTCTGTGTGATTCAGCCGAGAACAGGTGTCCAGTGTACCCTGTTCCCAGATGGGGGCTGATCTGTGTTCTGAATGCAACAGCACAGTCAGCGCTGCTGCATAGCGGCTCCTGAGTCACCTCATCAGCATCATGTGATATATGTCAGTGACGCTGATCACTCATGTCGGGCTTCAGGAGCCACTCTGCAGCAGCGTTGACTGCTGCTGCATTCAGAATACAGAGCCAGAAGTTAAGTAATCATGTGGAGTAGGGGTAGGCTACGTGTGGTGGGGAGGGGAACCCTCCAAAACTTAGTTGTCCCAGGGCTCCCACAAGCTTTAATCCAGCCCTATGCTAGGTAGTGGCATGGGGAGGCAGAGGGTGGCATGTGAGGGCAGAAGGTGATGGGAGAAGAGTTTGTGTTTGTGTGTTCCCCCTCCATGTCCCACACTGTGTGTGCTCCCCTGTTCCTGCTACACATCCCACATTGTATGTGCTCCCGTTACCCCTCCACATCCTAGTCTATGCTTAGTGTCTCCCTAATCTTGCTCTCCTACTTCACCTACCACATTTTATCATAAACCCACATTTTGTGCTTTCCCACCCCTCTCCCAGCAGCCACGGAGCCCCCTCTCCCTGTTTAATTTACAATACAACATCACAGGTGGTCTTCTCTTCTGTCTTAAGTGACAGTCTCAGATGATGCCGCTGGGCTGAGCTGGAGACGGGAGAGGCTGAGCACTATGCTAAAGGCAGAGCTGTCTGACTCCTTGGACTCTTCGCCAGTGATCCAAGGAGTCTGAACTAACAGACTGTTCTACTGATTTCTGACTCCTCGGATCACTGGCTGAGAGATCTGGGAAGTCATCATCCTGACCCCATGTGAGTTGTGAGCCCAAGCTAGTATGGTTGGGACCCACTTTGGGTTTGTGACCCACAATTTGAGAACCGCTGCCTTAAACTATCATAAATCCCAAGTAAAAATCTAGACGAACAAGTTTAGTATGTTTATCTGTTTTTTAAAGCTTTAACCTACTTTTTTTTTTATATATCTATATTTTGAAGAGGAAGATGGATCATCGCTTCTAAGAGGACAGTGGGTTACTAGTTGCCTTTAGCAAGCAATCCACTTCTAGCTATCTTATAGACTGTGCTATATAAATGATAGCTAGCAGCTTATGAACATCTTTTTCACTTGCCCTCTTTGGAGGGATTGATACTTCTCCTTTTGTCTCAGAACATGTGATGTGCAGTAGGTAAAGTAGATGAAGACCTCTAATGGGAGGGATACCTCACCATCGTAATCTCAAGATGCCTATGATGTATATGTCACAAATGCTTTATAGTGAATTTTCTGAAACACTCTGGGGCTGGGCAGCTGAGGCAATATCAGAGAGGAGGAATAAAAATGCAGTGTTTCTAGATCTCCTAAAAGATTCATCCTCATCCACCAAGACCTTCTCTAGCAAAGTAAATCTGGCATGTTCTAGAAAAGTTGGGTATGGGATGAAGACAGTCAGGATCCCGGCATCCCGACAGGGCGAGCATACCAACACTCCCCCTCTTCCTACCCTAACCCTCCCTCTTTGGTGCCTGAACCTAACCTCCCCCTCACTGCACTTTGAACCTAATCCTCCCCCTCATCCCGCTACTTACCTTTGGTATCACGGCGGTTGGGATGCCGGTATTGTGAGAGGCATCGGGATTCCAGCGCCGATCTATTGACTGTGTACCGTTGTGGAAGGCTCGTCGCTTAGTGTGATTGGGAAAGCATGGAGTTAAATGTTCCCTTTGTAATTCAGGGCTTCACCTTACAGTACAGGATTTTGATTTGGTTACATGCAGCATGTACTATGGTAAAATCCTCTTTACTGAGGGGATTGTGTAGTTTTGATATATGTGTGTGTAATATATATATATATATATATATATATATATATATATATTAGCACCAGATTATTCTGTTGCGCTTTACAATTGGGAAGGAAATGGTAATAAAACAAGACCATAACAGACAAAGAGGTGAGAGGGCCCAGCTCACAAGCTTACAATTTATAATATATAATTCACTACTTTATAATTTTACAATTCTGGTTCTGATGAATGTATGACCAAAAAATAATTTTATATTTGTTTCTAGGGGCAGAGTAAAGGAATTCAGCTACTACTCGGACCCAGCACCCGGAATCCCTCCCCTTATAAAATGGCACTGGTCTTACCAATTTACATTTTCAATAAGATTAAGATCAGGATAGTAGGCTTCTTCATGAACATCTATTTTCTTCATATCTAGCCACCCCTGTGTTATTTTTGCAGTGTGCTTTGTATCATTGTCCTTTTGAAAGACCAACTTCCTCTCTAGATTGTTGCAGAGGGCATCAGGTTTTGTCTGCAATGAGCACCATTGATATTTTCTTAATGGGCATATCCATTAGGCGACTAGTGAAGGACTGAACGATAACGATATCATTATCATTCAGTCATTCATTAAACTGTGCAGTGCCCACATTGACTGATATATCATTCAGTGCAGACACCCTCCCTCATCCCTGAACATGGTCAATTTGTCATTATGGGCAGATTGACTGGCATGTTCATGCGATGACTGATGTCGTAAAAAAACAGCGGGAGCACGCATCGCTGCTCGTTTCCGACATTTTAATGCATGATTAATGAGCGATTTACCAATATCGTTATCATTCACTCGCTCATTAATATCGCCTAGTGGATGTGCGCCTTTAGATTGAGTGCCTGCTACTTACTGAAAAGCATCCCTATAGCATGATCCTACTATAACAGGATATTTTGTAGTAGCATGTGTTTTTATTTTTTTCTTCTTTTAACCCATCAGTTTTGTGACCTACCCTTTTATACATTCTTTTTTGTGCAATGCCTTGGAGCTTGTTGACCCATGTAAATGTATTTTGCATCCCAGCTACTGAGTTCTTTAGCTCATTGAATGTCACAGATGGCCTAGCTTCTCTAAAACTCAGTTGCTGGACACAAAGGGCAACAATCAGAGGTTAGCCTGATAAAGGCAATGAGACTAGTTTATCATACTTTCATTTCTCTACACTGAGCTCCAAGAGATGTTTTGATGCCTTTTCAATGGTGCCAAGATTTAGGCCACACTGTTATCAAATATCAGACTTATTTGGGAATATCTCTTTTATATATTTTTTTTTCAGCATATACCATGCAATATTATTTGTAATGGGAAAAAATAATTGACATCAGGTGATACACAGATGGAGTCAATGAACAGATTTTGTGAGGTTTTATCCATTTAAAGACAGTTATGTATGAATATTTTTGTTTTCTGATTGTTTGTAGAAAGACTGTGGAACATTTTGATTTAACACAATAATCGATACTTTTGAGAGAGCATTTTATTGTTCACCAATTTGTTTAAATTCTGAATTGGGGTCACCGAAATGTGGAGGAGAAGAAAAAACAGTGTTGGTACCTGAATACTTCAACTTCTTCTTCTTTTAAGTCATGATTTGTGTGGGCAGAGATGAAATATCACATGTATAATAATAAAATCAAATATATATTCATAGTATTTGAATTAAGGGTAGAGCTCTAGATCTCCTGAGAGCAGGCAAATCTTTTTGAGAGCAGAGTAGAGCTGTTTCAAAGTGTCCAACCACTTGATTCAAATAAAGTGGGTGGAGAGAGATAAATTACTCACCAATCAGCTTGTAGCTGTCATGTTACAGGCTGTATTTGAAAACTGACAGTTATAAGCTGACTGGTTGGTACTTTGTCTCTCTCTTTTATATCTCTTCAAAGCTTAATACATCTCCCCCCATGTCATCAAATCCCATGCAAAAAAAAATAGACAAATAATGAGTATTAGCTGCTGAAGTTCATGTAGTCTCATCCCTTCCACTTACTGGGTACTGTATGGAGGGGTGGCATGTTCACGACACAATTTGCATCATGTTCCTGCACACCTTGCAGATCCTTTTGCTGCCCATTTCAGAGGGAGACTTTTGTTTAGAATGTTGTGGGAGAAATGCAAACCTGAGACAGGAGTAGAAGTAATGCAGTGTATCCAACTAGATGATATATTTAACGATAACGATATTGTTATCTTTCAGTCAGTCACTATATTGTCCAGTGGATATGCCGTCAACGACGATGATGCTCATCGCCCGAACCTGCTGTCCAACCTGACGATATCTTCAGGTTGTACAGGTTCGGGGATGAGGGAGGGTGCCAGCACTGAATGATATAGTTAATTATATTGTTCAGTGTGTGTGCGCTCAATGTTGTTAACGACATTGAGAACACCACTGCCAGGGGACACACCTAAACGATATTGCTCATGGAGCGAATCATTAGTGGATACCGTCCTTAAGAATTTCCCAGACCGGTGAGAAGTATGGTGTATGTTTACTCACAATTAGGACAACCAAAAATATCATATTTAACAGCCTTAATGTGAAATTAATGTTCTGATAGGACAAAAAATTTGACATGATTAATTTTAATTACTCAGGTCAATGTTACTATGGGGTGCGCTCAAGAGAATGAAATTAAATAATGGTATTTGCAACCCTTCCCCATGGTGATGCCAAACTGTTGCTTAGCAACCTAGGAAGCTGCCCATCTCGCTGGAAAAAATGATGGCATGTGTTTTAAAATACTGTAACAATGTAGTTGGCAAGGCTGTTAAGAGTCCCCATACTTTAATTGCCCGATTCCCTGATTCCCTGACATGTAGAATATCCTCAGTTTGTTGTTTCAGATCATTTTTAGATTGTAATTGGTGAATTGAGTATTTCCAACATGCAGGATTTGTTGATATATATATTTTTTTTGTAACAAAATCTGCAAAATGTAGAATTGGGCTGATTGCTTATTGATTTATGGGCCCATTACTCAACTAATAAGAGAAGATGTTACATTTGACCTCTGTAACAATAGTAACAATGTGTACACACTACGGTGTTCATTTAGCAGCTGAGAAATGCAGTCATTTGTAATAGACAGCAATCATCGCCTGCCCACCATCATGCAATAGACATAAACAAAAATGACATTGCTGCAGCTAGGAGGTAGGTGTGGTGAAATAAAAGTGACAATCAGAGGCCAATCACAGGCTAATAATCTAAAAGAGCATATAAAGACAGTGCAGAGGTACAGTAAAAATGATATGCAATGTAATATTCAGTACTATCTGCAATATATGTCCTATATCTCCACCTCTCTGCAAATGGGCTCTCAAGACCCACTACTTCATCTTAGCTTTCCAGTTCTCATCATAAAAACTGCTCTGTGCTCCCTGCTCACTGTCTCTCCAATCTGTGCTACCCCTTTCTGTCTGCTCCTCCCCATATTTAGAAGTAAGCTCTTACGAGCAGGGCCCTCTTCCCTCACGTGCTTTTCCTTCCCTTGGTCATACTATCATCTACTCCTAACCACTGCCCAAAGGGCACCTAACACTTGGTAGCTTCCTCCCTGCTGCTTGTTGAGTGTTATAATCGCTAATGCAGCAAAATTTGAAAAACGATGTCCTTGTCCTGCATTGTTTTGTACTGTAAGTCACTGTTTTCTTGTTTGCTCATTGGTTCATGTACTTTGTAAGGCACTATACAACCCTTGTGGCGCCATATAAATAAAGATTATTAATAATAATAATAATAATAATATATGATATAGAAAGTAAAAGAAAGGTGTAATCAGCTGATTGCTTAGATGACATAACTCCCCTTGGGAGGCTGTAGTGTAGTTAACCAATCAATGCAGGAATTAAGGAATCCATATATTGATGTGCAATGGCTATAGGGGACAGATGACAATAGTTAGCATACATGACCTGCCTGATAATGAAAGACAGTAAGGGAAGAGGATTATGGTGCAGCTGAAGTCTCCCCCAGGATGTGCACAGACACATAACCTAGTATTATCAATGCAGTACAGTCCATGTTGGGCAGTAATTGGAACTCAAGTAACTAGCCAGTCATTGAAAACAGGAGTGGTTACAAAGCATAGGTGCAATTAGATCAATGGTGATGGGCTGATACTGAAAGAATAGATTCAGCAATAACTAGGTGGATGTCTGTGTCTAGCTCAAGGTAAAACCCACAGCTATGGTGTCAATAGACATGGAGAAAGATTGCTGACATTATATCCCTAATGGGGTAACCAGCGTAAGGAACTGGCATAGACAATAGTCCAACAAGGTGTCTGAATTTATCAGTCCTATTATGCAACCGCGTGACAGTCCAGTGTCCTAAAATACAACAACTGCCCTTCTAGTCCAAAAGGTCCATTATAAAAACAAGACCGTGAAAAAATTGTCTGCCAACCAGATTGTCTAATGACTTTTTCGTAGACCTGATGGATTGAATGTTGTGGTTCTGCATGCGCCCTTGCTGCTTTAGTAGAGCTCACTTGAACAGCAGAGGATGTAAGTCAGAATCGGAAGATAGTTAATGTTTAACCATAGTCTTCTGGGTTGTACTGAATTGTAGATATAGAGAAAAATGGGCCAGTCAGCACAGAGTTGCATGTTGTGCACCTGAAGAAGCAGAAAGAATTTCTGTTGGGTAACCAGGTTGTCAAACTATTAGCAGGATGAGGAGAGAAGATTGTCTTTACAAGTGGACTTTTTAATTTGTGACTTGTGAAATAGTTGAATAGTTGAAATAATAACAAATTTGCCTTCATAACATTAAAAACAGTTGTTGAAACAGGGTGGCTGGTGCAGAACTGGGAGCTGGAGTTCATCCTATCTATGACTTTGGCATGGGAACATTGAGTCTGGTGTATAGGGTCAAACTATTCTACTACCCTATCTTAGTTGGGCTTGTAGTGTAAATGAATTAGAGTCATACCATTGTACCCATATGATCAAGGTATTTCGAATACTAAAAACTAGGGATGCAGGATAAAAAATAGCCGTGCTGGGAAGCATATGATGTTCAGCTGATTTTACAGATAAGTTGAGTAGCCAGGGAACTACAATTTGAGGTCCTATAGATATTTAGGTCTCATAAACGAAAGCTGTTAAGATCAGTTTGATGGGACAGCCAAGAGTGCTGGGTTTATCAACAGAGATCTGAGGGTAGATTTACTAAATGTTGGTTTATCAAAGTTGACAATCATTGAAGTTTGCCAGTGATACCTACCCAAAATAATGGTTGGTCATACCTATAGTATTTGTACAGGAACATTTTATGAGAAAGTGTAGATAGCAAAATGTGATCCTTATAGTGCAGTGGTTTCCAAACAGGGTCCCATGGCACCCTGGGGTGCACCAGGGCACATGCAGGGGTGCCGTGGTTTGGTGGTCCAGTACCATTTCAAATCATTTCTGATCAGAGTGATAGGAAAAACCATGTTACACTGCATGAGGGGTAGATTTAAAATGAGCAATGTGATTTATATTTGGGAGGGGTGTGTCCAAACTGAAATCTAACTTGCAGTGTATATATAAAGCTGTCCAGCAATTGTGAGCTACATGCAAAGGCAGCCAGTATTTACCCTGCATGCAAAAAATAAATACATGTATTTGCACCCCTTATATTGCACATGGTGTGCCCCGGTGCACAGTTACTTGCTTTTTTTTTTGCTTTACTCCCACCCCAGAATCAGGCAAACATAAATTTGTTAATGTTATCATCCTGTAGCTTAATCAGGTTTTCTATTTTGAATAAAATAATATCTTGTCTATAAAAAAAATATGCTGGTTTCCAATTTAGCCCTGTCTCCTAGTCTATATATATATATGTACAGTCAGGTGCATAAATATTGGGACATTGACAGAATTTTCATATTTTGGCCTTTATTCACCACCACAAATGGCTTTGAAATGAAACAAACAAGATTTGCTTTAACTGCAGACTTTCAGATTTAATTTGAGGGTAATTACATCCAAATCAGGTGAACGGTGTAGGAATTACAATGGTTTCTATATGTGCCTCCCACTTTTTAAGGGGCCAAAAGTAATGGGACAAACTAAACAATCCTAAATCTAACTTTCACTTTTTAATACTTTGTTGCAAATCCTTTGCAAGCAATTACAGCCTGAAGTCTGGAACGCATAGACATCACCAGACGCTGGGTTTCATCCCTGGTGATGCTCTGCCAGGCCTCTACTGCAAATGTCTTCAGTTCCTGCTAATTCTTGGGGCATTTTCCCTTCAGTTTTCTCTTCATCAAGTGAAATGCATGCTCAATCGAATTCAGGTCAGGGGATTGACTTGACCATTGCATAACATTCCACTTTTTAGCCTTAAAAAACTCTTTGGTTGCTTTTGCAGTATGCTTCGGTTCATTGTCCATCTGCACTGTGAAGCGCTGTCCAATGAGTTCTGAAGCATTTGACTGAATATGAGTATATAATATTGCCTGAAACACTTCAGAATTCATTCTGCTGCTTTTGTCAGCAGTCACATCATCAATAAATACAAGGGAACCAGTTCCATTGGCAGCCATACATGCCCATGCCATGACACTACCACCACCATGCTTCACTGATGAGGTGGTATGTTTTGGATCATGAGCAGTTCCTTTCCTTCTCCATACTCTTCTCTTCCCATCACTCTGGTACAAATTGATCTTTGTCTCATCTGTCCATAGGATGTTGTTCCAGAACTGTAATGGCTTTTTTAGATGTTGTTTGGCAAACTCTAATCTGGTCTTCCTGTTTTTGTAGCTCACCAATGGTTTACATCTTGCAGTGAACCCTCTATATTCACTCTTGTGAAGTCTTCTCTTGATTGTTGAGTTTGACACATATACACCTACATCCTGGAGAGTGTTCTTGATTTGGCTAACTGTTGTGAAGGGGTTTTTCTTCACCAGGGAAATAATTCTTCTGTCATCCACCACAGTTGTTCTCCGTGGTCTTCCGGGTCTTTTGGTGTTACTGAGCTCTCCGGTGCGTTCTTTCTTTTTATGAATGTTCCAAACAGTTGATTTGGCCACACCTAATGTTTTTGCTATCTCTCTGATGGTTTTTTTTTTTATTTTACATCCTAATGATGGCTTGCTTCACTGATAGTGACAGCTCTTTGGTTCTCATATTGAGAGTCGACATCAACTGATTCCAAATGCAAATGTCACACCTAGAATCAACTCCAGACATTTTACCTGCTTAATTGATAATGAAATAACGAGGGAATAGCCCACACCTGTCCATGAAATAGCTTTTGAGTTGATAGTCCCATTACTCTTGACCCCTTAAAAAGTGGGAGGCACATATAGAAACCGTTCTAATTCCTACACGGTTTAGCTGATTTGGATGTAATTACCCTCAAATTAAATCTGAAAGTCTGCAGTTAAAGCACATCTTGTTTGTTTAATTTCAAAGCCATTTTGGTGGTGAATAGAGTCCAAAATATGAAAATTCTGTCAATGTCCCAATATTTATGCACCTGACTGTATATTTAGGTATTGTTATATGCATACAATACCTATACTGTATATGTTTATACAAATCTATATATCTGGGTGCTGCCCCTTCATGTGTTGGGTCTTCTATGGGCTGTATTATCTGGATGCAGGCGCTCAGACTACCGGCACTGGAATCCCGACAGCAGACGGAATCCCGGCTCCAGAATCCCGATCGTCGGCACCCCAACAGTAAGTATTAGGAATAGAGTTAGGCTGCGAGAGGGGTAGATTAGGGTTAGGATGTGGGAAAGGTGGGTTAGGGGGGAGGGTTAGGGTTAGGCTACTTCCCTCCAGGCATTAGGATGCCGCTGTTAGTATTCTGACCGCCGGCATCCCGACCCCCAGGATCCCGTACCCAGCCTGTATTAACTTTTGGAGAGATATGGTACTATTTAGTAAGTTCAGCTCTCAATTTAAAGTACAAATATATAAACATATAATATATGATACACAATGTTGGTACTCTCGTTGCAACTAAAACTATGCTTTTGTAAATTTAAATGCAGATTATCTATCCCTGACCAATCTCATCACAAGCCTGGGTGCCCTCCGTGGAATGAGTAACGCTTTCCCAATCTATCATGTGTATCAGCGGCACTCCAGAAAAAATGACAGCACATATGCAGGTAGTCTCAATGTTTCAATGCCATTTAATGCATCGTTTTCAAGATAACAAGACATAATGAAAAACCAGTTACTTACATAGACCCCACACCACACCACGTGTACAGCCATGGCATCTGGGTTCAGCCTCAAGGTGCCACAAAATGACGTCACAAGCGCGACCCATTGCCTAGGCAACAAATAAAAGCATCTAAAAACCAAAACGGAAACAAGGAGGAATGTAATGAATTGACATTATCCACATATAACAAATACATACAATTAATGACATAAAAATACAGTACCATATTGTTATAAAATAAGAATAGAACTACTCACAATAACATCGATGTATTATGTATATACAAAATGCAAGATACAAAATACATATTATAAAACTACCTGTAAATGTATTAGAGAGATTCAATCAGAGTATACCCAAAATGTAACTATTCATCAATGTTACAAAACATACTACTAGGATAGATAGTAACTATTAAATACTTAATTACATAAAAGCTACGTTTTAGTGAAAAATACCATAATTAAGCTGATCATTCAGACCTTTAGGTCTCACAGTATCTAAGTAATGAATCCACTTAGATTCCAACATAAGTAGCCTTTTATTCCTGTCACCCCTCCTTCCATCATCTAAGGCTTGATCTATTGCCATGTATTTCAAACTAGAGAGATTATGCCTAGCTTCCAAAAAGTGCCTAGCAACAGGTTGCTCAGACCCCCTCCCACTGATTGCTGATCTAATAGCTGACCTATGTAGGGCCATGCGCTCCTTAAAGTAACGCACGGTTTTCCCTACATAGTAAAGTCCACGAGGACATTTAATAAGATATATGACAAAGGTGCTGGTACAAGTCAGACGGTGCCTTATCTCATATTTTTGTCCTGACTGTGGGTGATAAAAAAATTTGCCCGTCAACATATAACCACATGTCGTACATCCTAAGCACTTGAAGCAAACATTGGTGGGTCTGCAGACTACTTGGGATGACTTATTCAGTTCCGTTACATCTGAACGAACCACCCAATCCTTAATGTTCTTTCCTCTCCTATAACACAGCCTAATCCTTGTCTTTCTAAACACTGATAAGTCCCGGTCATTCTTGACTATCGGCCAGAGTTCCTTACAAGCCTTCTTGATGGTTCCATGTGCTGTACTGTAGGTGTACACCCAGTTCAGAACATCCTCCCATTGATCCTTATCCTTATGTTTCAGTGTCTCTTCTCTAGATATTGTATCCACCGTTTTTTCTGGAGTGCCGCGGATACAAATTATATATATATATATATATATAGTGTGTGTGTGTGTGTGTGTGTATATATAATATATATATAGTTTGTCAGGTTGCAGCCTGGGATCGGCCATTCCCTGACCTCTCAAGCTGTCAGACGGCAGGTGTAGTGACGGACTACATCACCTGTTTAGCCCTTTACCCAATGGTAGCATTGGTTGCTGTCAGCTGACACTGTCCTCCAATGGACCACTACCTTAGTGTATTTAGCCGGGCTCTGGACAACAGGAAGTTGACTGTACAATGTCGCTCTTCCAGTGAATACTTGTTGTTGCAGCATTCCAGGTCCCATGCTTCCTCCTTCTAGTGATTTATTCCTAGTGTTAATCCACAGTGTGTGTACTCTGTACATCATCTGAGTACTGTCTCCTAAGTATCATCCTCCTGTGCCAGTTCTACATATGGAGCTTCGGTGTGTTTACTCAGTACGTCATCCGAGTACAACCTCCTAAGTATCATCCTCTTGTGCCTGATCTGCACCTGGAGCTAATACGCATTTCTTCTAGCTTCTTAGTCTGTAGACTTCAACTGAGGGGGGAGGGGTATACAGACTCCTGATAAAGCCTTTAGACATCAACATGGGGCATTAAATGTTTATTGATTATGAATGAGATACAATGTAAAAAAAATGTGGGTGTTGGCACTTCTATCCAATCTGAGCAGCTTCTACATATGACCTATCAGAGCGAAGCAGTTGATTAGAATGATTGGTTCCAAGCTTATCATTAGTGCCAGATCACACTCCAAGAAGAGTCTTCCATCTGTCTCTTTAGAATGCAAGTCTTGAAGAAAAAATACCTGCATCTAGGTGAGAAAGAGGGTATGTTTCCAGGAGTGTTCATTTCAATAAAGGATTTTTTTTTGTATGTTTTTCTTGTGTTGTTTTTACAGGTGAACTAAAGGCCTCTGTTGGCCCTGGATACTAGGACACTAAGTACTAAAAATGCCAGTATACTCTGGCAGCCATTCAGCACGGGGCTGGTCTTCACTATGAGAGGACTATTAGGTTATTTCCCAATTAAAAGACATTGCACCACTTGGGCTAATATTTTTGACTATTCAATCTTAATTTGTCACATAAAGATCTTGTTTTGAAACATATTGAGTTATTTTATATATAATTGGTCAATTTTTCATCACCGTCTTTGGTATGTAGTAGAGATTTGTTTTGGATTTCTTTAAAATTTATAAAAACAGCTAAAATAAGGTCAATTAGATCTGTTTTTGTCCCTAAATTATTATTAACATCAAAAACATTAATTTCCAGTCATTTCCAGTATAATTTTGACCTCCTTACAGCTCACAATGTTGTTTTCACCAATATTCGCCAAAGGCTGTAGGGAGCTGACTGCCTAAAGTAAGTGACACAAGCACATGGCAGTTTAAAAATATATAAATAGAACATAGCACATCTATAAAACATAGTGGCACAGCAGTGGCAGACAGGATTTCAATTTAATTTAATAATCTATATGACCCTTTCATTTTTTTTCATTAATGAAGAACTAATCGCCTAAATTTAAAAGCCTAGTAGAAATTATAATATTTTACCAACACACTTCTCCAAACAGCCAATCACAGGCCTCAGGCCATTACAGGTGATTGGAGGTGGAGAGAATTAATTAATCAATTAGGAGGAATATTAAAAAGATTCTCATTACCAGAGGGCACCTATTAGTTTTTCCATAAATTTGGTTTGGCTGAGATAGTCCACTGACTTCTCTATTGTCCATATTAGTTTACACATAGTCAAACTGTCGTCATCACTACTTGTAAGCTTGTCTTCATGTGGGCAGGATTTTGTACAGTAATATTTGTTGTTTGTCAAACACACACAATCAAAAGTGGTGCATGAGGGAATTGTCCTTGTTGGAATGGAATTGTTGTACATTAAAAAGACATTCACAGTTTAACAAACCAAGTAGTTCAGTGAGCGGGAAAACCACTTTGTGGCTTAAGTGCTTGGTTTGTTCGGGTCCCAACACAAGAAAATATCTTTGCGGTTTGGCTTAACCAAGCAACCTATGGGCTTAAGACTAACAGTGTTGTTAATAATTGTTACAGTTGGATGATATTGTTATCCTCATCATCACCCATCTCACAGTTGTAATGTCTTAATTACAGTATTATTAGCACATTGCCTTTGGAATCCACCTCATAGAATTTGTAGTTTATTTTGATGAATATCAGTTTTTAAACATTTTTAGGAAGTATCCTCCTACATCAATCACTCACAAGGTACCCGGCAGTGCTAAACACTCTTTCCAAGTACACACTGGAGGGTGGGGAGCTTAAGTAAACCATAGCTAGCTTGTACAAGGGGCTACAAATTGCCTTTTTATTCTACCAGTTTTCAACGGGACTGTGTGACTTACTAATTTGTACATTGTCATTAAAGTAATCCTCCACCACTGTATTGCTGTAACATATTGATTCAGGGTACAGGTGTCAATATATCTGGACAACTTTTATAAGCCTGTCGAAATGTCATAAAGTTTCACTCTGGTGCCCTGAGTTGACTCATTATCATCATCATTACCAGTAGGTCTCTTGGCAAAGGTCAGTTTTTTCATGGCAGCAGCATTTGCAGGAGAAACTGAAGTGGGAGACATCATTGTGTCATGTACCACTTGAGCTAACAACTTGCTATCAAGGAGTGCTTTGCATCTCTTAAGATCTGTCAGTTGGAAAGAAAGACATTACATGGGATTTAAACCTGAGATCAAGCATGGTTGCCAAAATTTACTCATCCAAGAAGTTGCAAACCCTTTGGTCCTGGCAAAGCTAATAAATAAGTTGATCTACAAGTCCAACATACCTAGTGGAATTGATTTGTTTAATCTCCTTCAGCTTCTCAAGCTATGTTTGCAGTAGTTTAATTAAGGGAATCACCTGATTCAGGCTAGCAGTGTCTGAACTCATTGGTTACTACGTCAAATGGTTTTAGTATCTTGCATAAAACTAAGAGTATTCTCCAGTGTGCTGCAGTAAGATAGTATGTTCCCTCTTTCCAGATGTCATGGTTTGATATGAATGTTTGGATGGCTTGTTGTTCCTCCAGTCGCTGAAGCAAATGAAGGTTGGTATCCATCTGGTTATTGTTACCCCTTGCTTCAGTTGGTGGCATGACAAACTAAACTTTATTTTTTTGCTGCTGCTGCAATTTTCTACATGTGGTTGACAAATGCTGAAAACACCCCAAAATTTTACAGGCTACATCCAGCATCTCCTGCACAGAACTATACATTTTTAAGAAATTGTAAACTACTGTACCAAGTTTATTGTGAGCATAAAACATGGTACATGTTAAAATTCAATAATTGTAATGCTCAGTATAATGTTACTTTGCTCTGAGGAGAGGCTTAGCGGGTTAGCCATTTTGCTATCATATTCCTGAGTGTTCCCAACAGTTTGATATGGGTATGCCTTAGTGAAGCCAATGATACAGAGAGTAGCCTGCCTGTGAATGTACTGGCATTGTGATTTAGATACTGCTGCTGCTGCTGAAGGTGATACACCCACCCAGTGGGCTTTCACAGTCATGTACTCTTTAGTTTGAACAATACAGCTTGTCCATGTGCTGTATCTGTAGTTAAGTGGATAGTCAGCACAATGGCAAATAATAACTTTTTGTTTAACATCCTTGTAAAAGTGAGTAAATGCTGTTCTGGTAAAATAGAATCGTGTTGGACTTTGGTAGCAGGAAACACAGGACCTCAATTAACTGTCTAAAACCAGATGTATTCATGGTGGATATTGAATGCAGATCTAATGCAAATATAGCCATCATTGCTTCAGTGATATGCTGTGCAACAGTATGGTGGCTGTCATACTTGTTTCACAGACAGTTGTTGTATGAAATTTACTAGTCTTCTTGGTCCACTTACTGTATGTGATGAAGATTCAATCCCATCATCAGGGGCATACACATGGTCCAACTTAAAAGAACGATATAAATGATAATGATATCGTTCTCGTTTGATCGTTTATATCATTCT
Source organism: Taudactylus pleione (assembly GCA_031769625.1). NCBI lineage: Eukaryota > Metazoa > Chordata > Amphibia > Anura > Myobatrachidae > Taudactylus > Taudactylus pleione. The sequence continues at coordinate 11,214,198 of JAUIMM010000116.1, forward strand.
TTTTTTCAAACCCTCTGACAACCAAATTATGGTTGATGTGCAGGCATGGATGATCGATATCGATATTGACCATTGCCTGTGCATGCAGGCCAACTTGGTTGATATCAACCAGGTTAGCCTGTTTGTTCTAGGAACCCGCGATCATTGATTGCGGAATCATTAATTCGTTCGGTGGTTGGTGCATGTTGATTTGATCGTTGTCTGATCGACCCGTGTGTACAGGCTATTAGAGCGCAAGGATTCTTACTCGGAATCCTGGTTAGCAGAGGAGTCAGTTTGCCTTTGCAAATTGGATGCAGGACTACATTTTATTATTAATGATGAGGTTGATGATAAAGGTGTTGGTGGTGGAGATTACATGTGCTGGTATCTTTCCATGTTGCTAGTTTTGATAAATAATTAGAATTACAGTAATTTGCTGCAAATGGTGTAATAGAGAGGAGGTACCTAGATGGTTACCATACCTCTACTTACTTTGGCACTACACATGATACAGATGGCTTGACAAATGTTGTCAGGATTTGGTAAAAATGGTTCCATATGGAAGTGGTGGCTTTTTTGGACTTATGACCAGGCACAACAATGTCCTTCTTCTTATCACTGCAAGAACTGCTGCCACTGTTGGTTGACCTACTTTCACAGAGACGATATCTTCCTCCTAAATTAAATAAAGTTGTTCTTGTCCAACACATTCATCATCATAATCATTAGTGTCAGATACACAAATATCCCTCTAATCCTGTTGCACTTCCACAGTAGTATCTATGTCTAAACCGTCAACATCATTAATTTTACTACAACTTCTCATCCTCACATTTTTAAAGGTTTCACAGATGGTGGGAGGAGGATTCTCTAGAAGTACAGAGCCAGAATTGCTAGACTCACACATAGCACTCGTGAACATCCTTAGACTCTCCTCAGTGATCTTTGAAGTTTGTGAAAATACAGTTTCTTTAGCCTAATGTTCTTTTTGTGTCCTGATTTTCCTGTAGGTGACGCATCTATACTCAGAGGGAAAAGGTGTTACATGCGAGGTTACAGAACATGTCTGACTGTTTAGCACTGGCTTTTCCAATAGGCATTCTAGTGCATGAAAGAGCAGTAGCAGGACCACAACTAGCAAATAAAGTCCATGCTCTGAGCATTTCCTTGTCACTGCATGTGGTGTAAGGCATGTTGGTGATTTTAAATGTTTCCTTTCGTAGTTAGATGTGATGTTTTCCTAAAGATTAAATCTAAACAATGTTTGACAGAGTGCCCTTTCTTACACCTTCTTACACCTTGACATTCTGTAAAAGTAAATGTTGATGAAGTTCTAAGACTGCCAGCACTAGTACTAGGTTGCTTCTCTTCTTCTATCAACTGATCTATGATTGATTTTTACAACAGGGCAGAAATAAAGCTACTGTAGTTAAACTTAACTGCCACCAGGTGAATGTACATTGAGAAAGGAAAATTAGGGACTGTGACCTTTACTATGCAATTTTATTAAAAGACTTGAGATGTTTTTCCACACCAGAAAAATTACTGCCTTTTTTTTGCACTTTTGGGCGACCACAATCAGTAAGTACAGTATACAGTATACGCTACCTCTCCAACACACACCTGAAATACAATTTATATTGAATTATAAAGACTTTAAATGTTTGTTGACACCAGAAGAAAAAAATATATTCCCCACTTTAATTATTTTGGGGGGCAGGTGATGGGAATGCGACCATACCCAGTAAGTACGGTAATATATGCTGCCTATCCAAAACATATGCTCTTGAAATATAATTTAAATTTAGTTATAAAAAACATGTAAAAAAAAAACAAAAAAACATGCTACCTCCATGGTCAGACCACCTAGACAAACAGGGGCCTTTATAGGAACACTACATTTCCTGAAATCGACAATCATTTCCTATGTTTTTATCGTGTTTAAGAGTAGGTAGTTTTCACTACTCCACTCAAACAGTCCAGCCACCTCAGCTCTATAGGCAAGTTTGTCCCCGTTAGTTATTAGACCAACGATAGTTATGTCGTCTGCGAATTTAATGACCTTAACAGGCCGAGACTGAGATGCACAATCATGGATGCACAATGTGTACAGAGCTGTGCTCAGGGCACACGCCTGCGGGACTCCAACATTCAGCAACAACTCCTTGGAACTGAATTTCCCCAACTCGACCACCAGAGGTCTATCAGATAAAAAGTTTAACAGCCATCTACAAGTAAAGCCATTTAAACTCAACCCAAACAGCTTAGTAATCAGAGCACTAGGTACAATAGTGTTAAATGCAGAGCTAAAATCTTCAAATAAAATGTTTGCATAGGTATTCTAAGTGAGACTGCACCTGGTGCAAAACAGTTAGGATAGCATCCTCGGTCAAGCTGTTAGCCCTAAAGGCAAACTGCCACGGATCAAAACCTACTACAAAGTGAGACTTTACATGACTTAATACTAACCTCTCAAAGCATTTCATCACGAGTGATGTTACAGCTATAGGGTTAAACATTTCAGGGGTCCATTTTTAGGGATAGGAACAATGGTTGTTAATTTAAAGCACTTCAGGACAAAGCAAGAAGCCAGGGAAAAGTTAAAAATAAATGTAAAAACCCCAGCTAGCTGATCACTACATTCCTTCAAGACTTACCCATGATGCCATCCAGACCCAGTGCCTCCCTATGGTCCACAGAACACAGACACTGACGGACAGCTGATTCATGCAGCACCAAGGGTATCTCCCCTACTCTCTGATCCAATAAGGGAACATCTGGCTTATTTGTACAATTAAACCTCAAATAAAACCCATTTAATTCTTTTGCAAGGGAATTATCTGCACTCCCAACATCAATTGATTTAGTTTTATAGTCATTGAGCCCCTGCAAGCATTGCCACATGCTCCTAGGGTCACTATTCAAGTTGACTTTCTCTTCCATTTTTGCTGCATAGGCTACTTTAGCCTGCCTATTTCCCCTATGAAAACCTGCCCTAGTAGCACGATACCCATCCTTATCACCAGACCTAAAGGTCCTATCTCTTGCCCTAATTAAGGAACAGACTTCCCCATTCAGCCAAGGTTTCTCGTTTGAGAACACCATAAAGCTTCTCCTAGATGTTACACTATACACACAGCAATTTATATACCCTATAACCTTACAAGTAAAAAGATCCAAATCAACCGAGCCGATTACCACAGATTCCTATAGAAAGAAATCCCAGTTTGTAAATTACAAACTGTCTTGCAGACGTTCAACAGCCATATCAAGCCAAACCTGAACACTTTTCTTAGTCAGTTTAATACGCCTAAAAATAGGTACATACGTTGGAACCAAAAAAAGAGACACATGGTCAGATTTCCCTATGTGGCACATACAACAGTCTCATATCCAAGCTTAAACTTTGTATAAACTTGGTCCAGGACATTTCCTCCATGAGTCGGCATCACAATATTTTTATAAAATTTAGGCAGTACAGATTTTAAATCCACTTCATTAAAGTCCCTTGCCACAATGAACGCCCCTTACTCATACACGGATAGCAATTTGGTCACGGCGTTATATAATAAGTCCAAGGCACAGCCTCTCACCACCCCAGTGATGATAACCACGGGCCAGGGTTCGGGCCGAGAGACCAGCGACAATTCTCCAGGTCTCCAGCCAGGGACGGACTGGGTCTGCTAAGCAGCCCTGGCAGTCCCCCTGTGCGTGCGCCTGCAAAAGGGGGGTGGCCTCACCTCACGGGGGTGTGATGTGAATCACGGGGGCCTGGCCTTGCAGCACATCTTGTCTTTCAGTATCCCCGGCCGAGCAGAGCACTTGGAGGAGGAGCTGCCCGGCCGGGGTTTGACATTGGACTGGCCCATCTGGTCATCCACCCTTCTGGCATTTGCCAGAAGTACCAGATGGGCAGTCCGGCCCTGTCCCCAGCTCTAGAGTTCTTCTTGCTGTAACTGGCACTTCTTTTACTTATTATTATTATTATTATTATTATTATTATTATTATTATTATTATCCTTTATAAATATGGTGCCACAAGGGCTCTGCAGTGCCTTACAAAGTACATACACAGTATGAACAGAACAAGACAAAAATACTTACAGTACAGAACATTTCATGACATGGACATGGTTTAAAAACCTTGCTGCATCAGCAGTCATAATACTCAAATGAGAAGCAGGGCAGCAAAACCCTGGGGATAGGTGCTATTGTAGGCAATGGGGGGAGATGATGGTATAAGTGAGGGAAGTAAAAGTACATAAGAGAACGTGGCCTTGCTTGTGAGAGCTCAAAGTCTTAAAATCTTTCCTTGGCACTGGACCTGCCACTACACTACGCCACAGAGATCCTTACATTAAGCATCACTCAAAGATGAAGAGGATAAAACCGCATTCATCTCTGCACCAAGAAAGTGTCTTGAGATCTATGGTGACTCATATAAAGTAGTAGCTATTGTGGCTCTGAACTGTGTCATACAGACCAGGAGTGCATCAGGGAGAAGCAAGAAAAATCAACCATTACTCAAGTGTACATTGTATGCAGCAGTGATTCCCCAAATACTAGTACAGTACCTGTATTATATTTCCTAAAAATGTCAGGATACATTAGCAAGGTATCATCCTCTGATGGCATTATGGAAGATTGGACTACATATGTAAGAAAGAAAGGGTGGTACTTTATTGTGATGCAGTTAGGGGTAAAGAGACTGTGTCAGTCTTACTAAATGTAATGGGGATGAAACATTTACTTTGTTGCATAGTTTAGTAACATCAGTAAAATCTACAAGCAAAACACTTTGGGAAATTGTTGATGGCCCTTTGAACCATTTGAACACTGAACCACTAGGAATTGTGAAATAGTTTGTTTTCTTAAAATGAGGTATTTTAAAGGTTAAAATATTTCTGCATATGTAACGGAACTGACATGGTTATTGTACCAATGACAGCTTAATGTGGATCTCTCAGATGCAGTAAGAAACAAACTAGCTTTTGCTATCTATAATAAAAGTATTCAAAAGTGAATTTTTATCTGAATTTGAGTTAATATTGGACACTGCAGTTACTATTGCAATTTCAATAGATACAACAGCCAAGGATGCCTCAGAGGCATGACTGTAGGACACACAATTTCTTTTGTACTTAGAGAATGTCTGTTTTGAATATGCTCAGACCTCACCATAATTACTGATATTGATGTTGGCCTGTCACATGCCAACATCAATATCTGTAATTATTTATGCAGCACCCACACAGATGATACATTTTTTTCAGAAGGCTTTGAATTTCCAGAAAATAGTATTAGTTTTCTTATTTGTCCTTATATGGCAAATGCAACGTATCTAAAATAGCCAAAAAAAGGTTTAACTAAAATGACAATTAAGTAAACTAAAAATAAATGTTTATTTTTCTGACTACCGCTAATAAATATTCTTTTTGTTTGCTTCAGCATTAAACCACCTTTCCAAAACTGCAAAAAGATAGATTCAACACATAGGTTTTCATATTAAAATCTACACTGTAAAATGATTCTGCATTTATCACTTTATTTTATGTATGTAAATTAAGTACTTAAAATACAGAAAAAAGGGGATTTGCCCTCCAGCACACTGTAGCCAAAACAATACTTAAATCCTACTTGATAATAGAGATTCAGAGGTATTAGTTACATACATTTGCAAACATATGAATAAGCGCCAGGCCTCGTCAAGGCTCCTCTATACTGGCATCCCTAACATTAAGGGGTTCACGTCTGAGAAGCAAGGCACCCCAAAAAATTCCAGCCAAGGACCATCCCCAGGGCATCACACGAAAAGAGGAAAAAAGGTGATAGTGAAGTGTAAAGGATAGATGTGTAAGAATAAATCAATAAGTGTTAATGAAATGAGAAAGAATTAAAATGACATAAATAATATACAAACAATCAGAGAAGTGAAAAAATATTCTATGTGAATTAAGTGGTGATGCCATGAGAAAGGTCCAGCCAGAACAACCCCGGGGACCCCACTCCCAAATGCTCACCCCAAAATAATTATTGCTACATAATAGTAGCACCCACTCTGGGTCATATAATTACAAATTGGTGTACTGCATGATAACAGTACATGTATGAGCTGAGAGCTAGCTTACCTAGGAGGTACCCCAAAAGACCTCCACATGGCACTATAAGGATCAGCACCTCCTCCTAATGCTGACTCCCTTCATGCCTCTCCAAATTGCAAACCAAAAATGTGGTAGTTGCTCAATCAGCTAATTGGCATACCACAGGTGCTTGTAAAGGGCGGGGTTTATACTGAACACAGAAAAAAGGGGATTTGCCCTCCAGCACACTGTAGCCAAAACAATACTTAAATCCTACTTGATAATAGAGATTCAGAGGTATTAGTTACATACATTTGCAAACATATGAATAAGCGCCAGGCCTCGTCAAGGCTCTTTTTTCTGTGTTCAGTATAAACCCCGCCCTTTACAAGCACCTGTGGTATGCCAATTAGCTGATTGAGCAACTACCACATTTTTGAAGTACTTAAAATGTGTAGGAATAATATGGGAGCCCAACCACACATGCCATTTTGAATAACAGACAACCTAATGCATCATATGAGGGTACCCCTGTGTTTATTGATGCGGATAGGGGAGGTCTTGGTATTAGAACTCTCCTCATATCTGGACTTCTTAATGCTTTCTGGAGTATAGTGTGTTAACTAGCAATCACCAGACAAAAACTACAAGATCATACATGTTAAGGGCCTTCCCTCATCTGCATGCTCTTCTGGTATTTCTGCAGTGCAGATGAATAGCGTTTGGAGATCAAATGTGATCACCAGGCAATAACCATTAAGGGACCATATATTTTGTAAAAAGGGACACTGCTCTTTGAAATAAGGGTGCCTCTGAGTTTATTGAAGCCAAAACGGGTGAGGTAATCCCCCATATTTGGACTCCATAGGGAGTTTGACATGTTCGCTGGTTATCACACATGATTACCAGGGAATAAGGTCTCAGGTATACGGTATCCCCTCTCTTAAATGAGGATAGCCCTGAGTCAGCGGGTGCCAGGATTGGGGACAGAAAGAACTTTTAAACTCCTTGTTTTAAACATTTTCTGCAATATTTTGGAAGGCACAGTGCTTATTGATGTAATTATGTTACTAACACAATAAATAGTGCATACACACGGTCAGATTTTATGATCGATGAACGATTGAACAATTGAATGATTTCTACAACGATTTGAACAATTGAACGATTTCATCAACGATGAATGATTGAACAATTTCTTACAGTATTAAAATGAATGAAATCGTCAAAATCTGACTGCAAACACAGTCGATGTCAGAGATCGTTATCTGACATGCGGGAATGCGCATTGTTCATTGATGCATGCCCTACATGTCAAAGATATGAACAATTGAACAAAATTTACAATCATTATTCATATCTGAAACAAAATTTTACCGCGTGTATGCAGCACTAGTCATCAAGCCCCATTCACTCCAGGCACAGTCAACAGCAACTATAAAGGGGGAATTATTTTAGGTATGTTTCACCCATTTGAACACCTGCAGTCCTTAGGACTTCACCTCATCCTTAACAGTGAAGGGGTTAAAGAATATGCTTTAAAGGTCATAATAAGTGACATATTGAATTGGTATGCAAGTCAGGTAGAATGTAAAATTAATCACACAGCAAACTCACCATGAATGAGGTAGACAAGAGGACAGAAAATGTATTTGGCTCAATAGTCAAGAAAAGTAAAATGTCACAGAACACCAAGTAATGTGGATCATCCTGAAGTGGCTGGAGATAAAATGAAATAAAACTGGACTGGAGATATCCATGGTATTACCTCTGTTCCAGCATCCTGCACAGCTACCCGCTAGATCTACTGTATACACTCACCGGCTGGTGAGCTGTATCACACTGTGCTCTGCTCCATACCAACCATTGTATCACAGTGAGTATGTCTGTACATCACCCACATCCAATTAAGCTATCCAACTGGTTAAGCAACAACTGGGCTGTCTAAAGTGTTGAGGTTTTCCACTGGTGTGTACATAACTCTGCCAAACCCTGGCATCTGTACAAAAATATTTCCAACAAGTTATGGGCCCAGGTACATAAGTGTAAAGTACGCAGGCTCCAGGCTACTAGGATGCCTAAAGAAACACACATGTGCCATATTATGCACATGAGAAACACAACTGCTACAGGACACAGAGTAAGGACAGCCAGAGTGTTTCCAGTGCAGTTTGTCAGCACAAAAGCTAGTCAGTACACAGAAGCTGCATGAAACACAAGTTAAGACAGCACAAAGTGTTTCCAGCACTGTGCTTCAGTACAGAAACTAACTAGTGCACAGAAGCTGCTAAATATGTCTACAATTAACATAAACACAGGAGCTACACCCATTAGGGGTTTATCAAACTAAAAGGTGCTGAAAATTATACAACCTGGAAGTTTGCTACGGAAATGCAATTAAAACGTGAAAGATTGTGGAAGGTCTCAGTAGATCCAGGTGCAAATCCAAGCCCAGATGATGTAGAGAGAGCTATGAAAACCATAGGCTTAAGTTTAGAGCAACATGTGTACTCTATAATACTTGGGAAAGAGTCAGCAAATCACATGTGGACAGCTCTGCAGACAGCATACCAAGATGGTGGTATCATGAGAAGAATACATTTAAGACATGTATTATACAATACCAAGGTATGTGAATGCAGCAGTATGAGTGATTACATTGACAGAATGATGTCTGTATTTCAGCAATTAACGTCTGTTGGAGTGCAAGTAGATGTTGAAAAGATTGCTACAGCAATGTAACAGATAAAACAGAAAAAAAGCCCTTATTTAAAAAGCTCTGAATCAATATTGCCCTGCAGCTGTGAAGGGGGATGTGAGCTTCCTAAAATGTGGTTTCTTACAAATCCACTAGACAAATGGTAAAGGAATACAGCACTGATTGCAATATTAAGTGAATTGTAATGATTAATTCTGAAACAAGCGTGCAATAAGATACAATTTACTCTTCATCATTGTTGTATATGTGGATGACTTGCTATTGGCAGGCCAAGAAGAGCACATCAAAGAGGTGAAGGGGTAACTTGGACAAAAGTTCAAGATGAAAGTCCTGGGTCTGGCAGATTATCTACTTGGTCTAAAAATCAATCAAGATCTTGAAAAAAGTATAATATCTGTTGGCCAACAAACATACATTGAAATTATACTTAAGAAGTATGGGATGTCAGATGCAAAACCGATTGGCACACCCATTCATAAAAGTATAAAGTTGACCAAAGAGATGTCACCTAAAAATGAAAAAGAAACTGACAACCTGAGAAATGTTCCATACCAGAATGACACCTAATGTATGCAACTGTTGGGACTCGTCAAGACATCACTCATGCAATGAGCAAAGTGAGTCCATTTGCCACTAACTCAGCAAGACAGCATTGGACGGCAGTAAAAAGGATTCTATGATACCTAAAAGGACACCTTCTTTGAAATTTGAATATTTTACAGATCTGGCAATTCCACGTTAGAGTTATTCTGCAATGCCAACTGGGTGGAAGATGAGTATGACTGCCATTCCTATTTAGGATACATGTTCTTATTGGCAGGTGCATCATTAAGTTGGGCAAGTAGGAAGCAGCCCAGGGTAGCATGGTCTACCATAGGGCTGCGTACAAAAATTCACAAGTTCAGGGCAAGATCAAACTGTGAAGGGACGAGTTGCGGTGCCATTGGCAGCACCTCCACGCAATTACAATGGCAATACACCCCCATGCATCTAATTTATATTATTTTGAATGGTAATTCATTAAATGTTTCCCTTTGGTATTGAAATGGTCAAGAATGCAAAGCTGGTGAATTGGCAAGTGCTTCATAGGAGATTCACTTTTCCGTGCTGTTAGTAGAGAGTAGAGCGGAGCTGCAGTTAGAGAAGCCAAACAGAGCATCTGGGCAAATCAATATTATATAGGAATGCAGGGACCTGCTAGACTCAAGGAAAGGTAAAAACATGAATTTTAATGCTAGCCAATTAGGATAGAGCTGGTGTGGGGCTTAGCCTTAAAAAGGTGAAGTTTTCTCTGGATGCCGGGCCACGTGGGTCAGTTGGAGTATGCATTGCTAAGATTATTTTATTTATGTGACAATCCTCTGCCATCCTGACAAATAAAGCAGACAATTATGCCAAAGTGTGAGCATCTATCTATCTATCTATCTATCTATCTATCTATCTATCTATCTATCTATCTATCTATCTATCTATCTATCTATCTAGTATTAGTATTATATTGCCTAACAATGAGAGTTATGTATATCTTCTGCAACAGAGAACAAACACATACAATACAAGACACATCGCATGGACCTGTACGGATTTGTGTTCCTATAGTTAAGATACTGCATAAAATGGTATTTATTGTCTATGCAGTGAAAAAAGGTCTAGAAATTACACATTCATGCAAACAATTTAGTCTCAAACTAGGATTGTTGTTGTTTAACTTGCAAGTTCACTAATCACCTAGATACACTGGCCTTTTCTTTAAAATGTGGAATTATGTTACTTGTTAAATATATGGCTTGTGTAAAATCCTGTTTGTAAAATATATTAGTATATTGAATTCTTTCACAAGAAACAGTCGGGAGTCGACAGAGAGAATCCCGACCGCCGGCTTCCCGACTGTCTAATCCCGGCAAGGGTTAAATGACAGGCGTCGAAATCCCGACACCTGTCATTCCCGATCGAAGATATGCTGGGCGCGGACAGCAGTGGGGGAGAGGGTTAGGTTAGGGGAAGGGGGGTTAGGGTTAGGCACCCCCGGCAGAAGGTTAGGGTTAGGCACCCATCCGGGAGACTTAGGTTTAGGCAGCGGGGAAGGGGGGGTTAGGTTTAGGCACTTAGAAGGGGGATTAGGGTTAGGCACTGGGGGGAAGGTTAGGGTTAGGCATCCCTAAGGGAGGGTTAGGGGGGAAAAAAGATTAGCAATACTTACCTTAAAGGATGATTGGGATCTTCATTCCCTGTCGGGCTGCTGCTATCGGGAATCATGCCGATTCCTATTTCACGTCATCCTGAGCTACGTACATTGTACATTTCAGGAAGAGTCTGAGTAAGGATTTCCAATATAAAGCTTATATAAAACAATGGCACAGTGGTTAACATTGCTGCCTCACAACCAGGTGTGCTTTTGAGTGGAAGGTACTTATTACATAGGCACAGGCTCAGGGGTGCCGAGAGGGGGGCTAGTATCAGGCTTGTTAGAAGGGTCCGGTGGGGTCCTGGCTGGGTCAGCTCCTAAGGTGGACATTGTTCCCCTGTGTGTCTGCCAGCACCCCCTGTATAATAGAAAGGAGTAGGGGACATGAGGGCAGGGGACATGTGCACTCATGAGGAAGTGTCTCCCCATAGGTGCAGGCTGCTGTGGGTAGGACTATGTGATTTGCAGGTGGCAAGGTGCCTACTGCAGATCACATAGTCTCACCCACAGCAGCCAGCACCTATGGGGAGAGACTTCATCCTGCGTGCGCATGTCCTCACATCCCATCCTCTCCACCATCCTGTAGCTGCAGAAGCTGCTGAGGGGGACAAACATCCCCCTATGTGGCCATCGATGCCCCCTGAATGGTCACTGGTGCCCCCCTGTACAGTGCAACAATTTTTTTTTTCAGAGGGTCCGTGGCCATGCCTCTCCAGATTGGCCATGCCCCCTCACAGTACTGGCCAGATTGGCCATGCCCCCTCTCAGTGCACTATTCACTCTCTGTGGCCCTCCCTGGGCTTGATAGATTGGTCTGGCTGGACCCAGGTCACCTGCTGTAAGGGAAAAAATGTATTTCTTTGCAGGCACTATGTATAGTATTTTTAATGTTGTTTTTCTAGAGGGGGTGTTGTCACGCTTACTGGACTTGGCCATGCTCCCAGTACCCAGGCTCCCATCAGCTCTTGGCAGCTCACAAAACTGGTGTCATAAGTTTCTCTGGATAAAGTTATTGTGAGCATTAAGGGATCTGGGACAGGAATGGATGACATATTTTCTCTTTATAGTGCTGTTTAATTAGTGGTGCTATATAAAAAATGAATATTTATAATTTTTTGAACTTGTCCAGAAAATAACTTAGTTAGGATTATTCACTTTTCCTAGGCACTTAACAATACAATTCTATTAGGTGAAAATGAAAACTGTGTTTGACCTAACTTCCACGTTATTTGTGTGGGACCAAAAGACCAGTATTCTTGATGATGGGACTTTATCCTAGTATGCCAGAAATGCAAGTCGACTGATGACTGCAATCCAGTATGTGGAAAATTAGCCAACTCACGTAAATTATGACTCATGTAATGCTATGTTTAGATTGGTTCAATTTAGCCACTTGTGTATATTATTAATTAGACACAGTACTAGGAATTTGGTTGTCTCAATGAATAATTAGGTCTATGGTTACTGTTGTAGACAAATTGGTACAACTTTACACAAAGTGGTATATTCAATTGTGGTGTATTCAATTGTCCACAATATGCCACTGTGATACATCACCAACTTTCCTGCACATCTCTATTATTTGTCCATTCTGATTCACAACTCTCACCTTTCATGTTAATGCTACTTTAGAATTCTCCTATCTAAACAGTCCATTCCTCTATCTATTTTGATGGATCACCACAGTAATAAATAATTAATATTGCTTTAGTTAAATTTTCAATGTTTCCTTCATTTGAAAATCTATATTACACTTTAAGTTATCATTCTCTCGTCTTCCTTTCTCCAACTACATAAAACTTAACTAAATGGATATTTTCATATAAAAAGTTCTGCTAGTGCTATTATTATATTTTATATATTTTTATTTTAATTTGTCTAAATTGTATCATCTAAATACAGACAATGGTTATTGTTTTCACTATCATTGATTTAGTGGCATCTGCTAGTCTTTACTGCACCTCCCCGATTCAGGGGTTAATCAATAGAAAAATAAAAAGAGTTTTTTGGGCACTGAGTTGTTAATGTTGTTTGATATTCTTAATTATTTTAAAGCCCAGTTCTTTGAGGGTAGCGAGGATTTAAAAGTAACAGCAATATCCCTAGAAATTTATGGCTATCTTAAAGAATGTTGATTGTCTTGTATTTTCTTTATTTTCTTAAAACTTCTTTTCAATAGCCGTGCTAAATGTTCCACATCACCGAACTTCCTGCAATGCAGGATCTGTTAATTTAGCATTCTTTTTATACCCGGGTTTTATAGCTGGCTAAAAGTCTGCAATATTTACAAGATCTGTGGACTAAATGATGCCTTTCTGATGTGCCTTTTGTGTCATTGACACTCACATCTGGTCACTAAATAGAGGACACTTTTATTTGAGTTAAGGGAATCCGCTTCCTGATCTAAGATACTTCCTTTTTTGTTTATTCTTTAAACAACCTAAAATCTGTCATTCTTTCCCTGCTGGCTTCAGATTTCAAACAGAGATATTCCCAACACATTGTATGAACTAAATTTCTAGCAAACATTTGAATGAATCTGCGGCAATTCTTCAAATATGCTTCAGTTTCACACAACTATTTAATGATTGCATCAAGAAAACTTTATTTTTCTAAAACCCATGCCATAATTCACTTGCCTTTATGAATAAGCAGAAGCTTCTCAATTATATACAGAAAAATGCAACATTTGACTAATTTAAATACTCTGGAACTCTGCCATACTAATTTTCGGATTCCAATATAAGAGATAATGAACTAAAACAATTTGGATAAAATATACTCTTTATGTGGCAATGTATTGTTAAAAAGAGAGATTTGAGAAGGCTCGAGATTAAAGATTATTTTATAGTCAATACAAAACATCAGGGCAAGATTAGACTTTGCAAAACTGGATGATGTGTGTAAATTTTAATGTTTAAACAAATTGCGTTTCTTGTATTATGAGTTAAACCTATTTTACATCGAATGTTTATCATCAATTCAAATGGACCTTTATTTTATTGTAAAACTGGGTGTTATTAAACATTTGTTTTTATTAATGCAGAACAATAAATTTATATATCTAGTGGAATAAAATGACACCATTATACTGTTAACTGCAATTACAAAGTAACAATACAGTTATAAATATATATATATATATATATATATATATATATATATAATTATATATGTGTGTGTATGTGTATATATATATACATATATATATATATATATATATATATATATATACACGAGTTATGTCTATTAAATAATGAGACTGATTAAATAACTCATCTTTAATTATTGGTATTACAAATTTCATGTTTGTCCCCTTCAATATACTCCCCATTTGCACTAATACTTCGCTGTAGTCTTGTTTTCCACTGGTGGAAGGCATGGAGGAAATCAATTTCTGTTAGTTGTTTCAACATTTCTGCCGTTTTCGTCTTTACAGCGTCAACTGATTCAAAATGTGTCCCTTTAAGCACTGATTTAACTTTTGGGAAAAGATTAAAGTCGCAAGGTGCTAAATCGGGCGAATATGGAGGATGTTCAAGTGTAGTAATGTGAATGTCGGTCAAAAACTGCTTCACAGAAAGTGCTGTGTGAGCAGACGCATTGTCCTGGTGAAGAATTAAACCATTTTTCCACAGTTGCGGCCTTTTCTTTTTGACTCTTTCTCTCAGCTTTTTCAAAACTTCCCTATAATAATTCTGGTTACCTTTTGTGCCTTCTGGAACCCATTCTTGCAAAATTACACCCTCGATATCGAAAAAATGTTACAAAAACATTCAAATTGACACGTTGTTCAGCTTTTAAACTGAGCTTTTTTTTCGGCACTCTACAGAAAACACCACCAAATTAAATGGCGACTCACAATCAACTGAACGTCATAGAGTGTTGCTGCTTGTCATGCAGGTTCAGACAAGTTCAAGGTTACTACGTATTTAGTTACAACCGGTTCTGACTGCTTTGTTTACTAGGTGGAATCACAGTCTCTCCATTTTATAGACATACCTCGTATATATATATATATATATATATATATATATATATGTTTCTTTTTTGTCTTCATTGCATTCTAGTGATAATAAAGCACATGTAGCTTGCAACATTGGGATCAATTATTTACATTTTTCATCAAGCCACTCAATGTTTTATAAATATCATTAAATACCCACTCCAAAAATATTATGTCACTGGTTTCTTATTTTCAGCTTGGATTGACTGGATTTCTCTAAAAAAAAAACACTTAAGATGTCTCAAGTTACTGTAGTGGAAATCACTTGACCTCACGTCAACACAGAAATCCTACAGGATTAAGGGAAAAGCCAGTCCTGGCTGCTGGAGAGGAGAGCTGTTCTGTAAGGTGATGGAACTGATGTTCCAAAGAGGATTAAGAAACAGATACAAACTCACCAAACAGGGAATTAAAACCAAATCTGCTGATAAGATAAAAATGTATTTCCCACCCTGGACTAAATTAATTTATGGAGTAATAAAAATACCAGTTATATCAAGTGCAAACTAATATATTAAACAGGAGACCTGAATTATGCAAAGTTCATATCTATGATTTATTTCATTTAAGACAAACATTAACCTCTGTTATGTTTCTTAAGGACCCATTTATCATTAACAATTTGTGGCATACTCCCAGAAAACATCCCTTTTCAGGGGATATCTGCAAATATCTGGTATCCCCCAGATGTATTATGGAGGGATCTCAGCAGATGTCTCAATATTTACATTTACAACAGCAGCTTTATCTATTTTTTCTATTTTAATGGGGACAAGACTTTAAACTTATTTATTTATGGGGGCACAATTGTTTTTGTTTTTTTATTTTCTGGGCACAAAAATAATTATTTCTTTATTAAGAAAATTAGTCAAATGAAACATTATAAATACCCTGGTACCTAGAGCCAGGGGATACCAGGAAAGGCCCAATGGTATTCAGCATTGGGATGGCTATCTTAAGGAAAGGAAGGCTGCACCTTAGTTCATTTACTTTTTTTTTTACATCAATGGTTGATGCCAGATAGCTGCAAATGGAGCTACAGTATCTCACTGCCCACAGACACTTCTATTGTTCAGCATTTTTTTTCCCACCATGTTGCCACCACCTTGTAAACTCAGCACTTTGGCATTTTGTATTCAGAACAGCGAAAAAATCAACATGGAGACATGTGGTAACTCATCTTTGAAAACTGCATTTTTCAGGTTATTTAGGGGGTGACTCAGTGTTTGGTGCAGTTGCAACTTTTGTCTCAGCCGCTGCTGCATCTTTATGCTAATGCTGCGGTCAATGAGCAGCCTTTTGAGACGCAAATGTGCACTATCGGACATCGAACCTGTCTATGGCAGGTGGAGAATGTCCAAGTGAGCATGGCTGTTCTATCTTTAGATGCAGTCACTGACATGCCCACAACACATCTATGACTGTTAGCCATCCCCCAGTTACCACCCAGAACTGCCCCTTGAAATTGCATAGACCTCCATGCAATTTCAATCCGCGTCTGTCGTCGGTAAACATTCAGTATCCTGACACAGGGGATGCTGATACTTATAATACTAGCGTCGGAAGCCCAACATCCTGTTACTCTCCCCTCTCAGCAGTGAACATCCAGACACATGCGCTGTGCATCTCAGACGCATGTGCAGAGGTAAAAGATCTGGCGTTTGCGACTGATGCTTTACCTGCGTTTACCTGTGAATCACCCCTTTAGTCTGCATATATTACATATAGTGATTTGCAACTCGCTGATAAATTGCCATTTAAAATAGTTTACAGAATAAAACATGGGAATTGACATTTTCTGTTTCATTTGCTATCTGTGACTACAGTTCTAGAAAATACATGTTTTTATTCATTTTATTTCATCAATCATCAATGCCTTACACTGAGACAGTCCCTTAACCAACCATCATTTGTCATTGAATAGAACATTCTCTTATACCAATGAAATAGTTAATATCTGAGGACAAAGATTTAATAAGGAATCCCAATTCTGAATGCGTCATATTGAAGCAGAGGATTTTTTTTTGTGACTGTGTTAAAAGACCTTTTAAATATTCCGAATATCTAATTACAGCTTTCCCCCACAAGGCTTCTATCTGCAGAATAAAGGAGGTTATTGTACATGAAATGATACAGTACTTAAAGGCACGCACTGCTTAAATAATAGGTCACTGACATTTAGCCCTTGTGTATTCTGAATTTTGTCTTCTTAACATCCTGGTAAAGCATATGTTACAAAAGGACAGATAAAATATTATTGTATATTAACCTGTTAATTTATTTGAATGTTCCTAATCAATGTAGAAGATAGATAGATAGATAGATAGATAGATAGATAGATAGATAGATAGATAGATCTTCATTGGAGGTGCTTCCATATATGCAGTTGCTAAGATAATGAGAGATCTTATAATCCATCTTGTTTATATTATAGTCATGCATAGAAAGGATGGGCAGGTCCAGATGCCCAATATGTGACTACCAAGGCCATGCTGGTTCAAGCAGTGCCAGCTTTATTAGACCACATACTTTCTTTCTAACACCAAGATCCTAAGATACCAAGATACCTACATTTTATATTATAGAATGCCATGTCATAAAGACATGGAGTACCTACAAAGACTTTTGTCTCTTTTATTAGCCACCCTTTTGATGTTCTGAAATGGGCCTTACCATATACTGATGAGGTGACCTGTAAAGAATCACCACCCCTATCGCAGCTCTTCATACTACCATCAGGATGGACCTGTAAAAAGAGAGGGAGATAAGTGAATTACTGCAAAAATGTTGCATGGATGAGTACAGGTCAAGTACCTGTGCACAGTTGGCATAATAGTTAGCATTACTGCCTCACAGCACTGAGGTCTTTGGTTTGATCCGATCATGGTCCTAACTGTGTGGAGTTTGCATTTTCTGCCCATGCTTGCATTTCTTCTAGGTACTACAGTTTCCTTCCACAGTCCAAAAATGTACTGGTAGGTTAACTGACTCCCAACATAAATTATTGTGTGTGTACATTCATGTGGTAGGGGATATACTGTAGATTGTAAGCCCACTGGGACAGACACTGATGGGAATTTCCAAATTTTTGCTGTGAAAAATGTGTGCACTATATAAGTAACTGTCAATAAATAAATAATGCTATAAAGTCACACTATGGATCACTTGCCCTGATTTATCTGGACTGGGACAAAGAGTTACAGTGGTCTGTTGTAACCCTTTTTGAAGGATAAGATACAGGGTTCTGCCTAGTTTTGGTTGGAAAAATATGAGGGTGCAGCCTAGCCATGCATTGGGCCTCATCAGACTGCTATTCAAACTAGAGATGGGCGCCAACCCCCATGCTTTGGTTTTGGTTTTGGATCTGGATCCCCCTGGTTTTGGATCTGTATTGGTTTTGCCAAAACCTCACCTCCGTGTTTTGTTTTCCTGTTTTGGTTTTGGATCTGGATTTTTTCTTAAAAAATTAAAAAAACAGCTAAAATCACATAAAATGGGCCTTTTTGTGTTCCTACAGTATTGTTAAACTCAATAACATTTATTTCCAAATGTTTCCAGTAAATTTTGACCACCTCATAGCTCACAATATTGATTTGTTCATTTAGTTTAGGACCAAAATGTGCACCAAGATAGTTGGCTGACTAAGGGCCTGATTCAGAGCCGGACGCTCTGACCAGAGCGCTCGCTCTGAATCAGGGCCCTCCTCAATGAAAATGGAGCGGCCTCCTGGCCTCTCGCATAGCTGTGGGTGACCACCCACAGTATATGCGAGCGGCCAAAAAGATGGTCGCGATGGTCTTGACTATCGCTACCATCGGACTTGCGATGGAGACCCTGTGGTAGGGTCTCCCTGCCACAAGCCCTAGAGTGATTTTGGCTCTATCAGAGCCAAAATCACTCCCACTGACATCACTAGTGATGTCAGTGGGGCCGGCTTCAGATGGTAGGCGTTCCCATGGGAACGCCTCCGTCTGGCCGCCACGCCCCCAGCACACCCATCAAAGGGGGCGTGCTGTCAATCAGCATCGACAGCACGCCCCCTTTGGTGCGAGACCCAGAGCGATGGAAAGCCCGTTGCTCCCCGGGTCTTGCGCATGTGCACGACGGAGCTCCCTCCGTCGTGCGCATGCGCAGTGGGGAACATCGACCCACTTGCGAGCATACTGCCGCTCGCGAGTGGGACTGAATGACCCCCTAAGCTAAGCTGCAGCAGTGGGCGGCACAAACACATGGCAGTTCAACTTCAAACATGGCACATCAGGAAACACTTTTATTATTCAAGCGAGGCCTCAAGGAGTTGGAGTATGTATGTAGTTGAAGGTAGGGCAGGGACAGGAAGGGTTGATTGGTAGTAAATTTAATTTTGTTTTTTGATACCAAAGAAAATTTATGAGGGAGAAGGGGAGGGGAGGAGGCATTTGCAAAAAAATGTGATACAGTACATTTACATCAGTCCTTGCCACAGAAGAATCTTGAGCATGGCTGCTGCTGCTGGGAGTTGATTTTTTTCATCCCAGAAGGGGACCAGGAAGCATGCTTTCCAAAAATAAATAAACAATTTACTTAAATAATGCTTTGCAAATCTTCTATAAAGGCATTTCCAAACCTGTACAGGGACATAAAAAAATAGTTAGTTAGTGGCCTTCAAACTGCCGTTGTTCCCACTGTCCAATTAACCATATGAGATATTGTGAACAAGCGGAACAGAGCAGCAAATGCAACATTTCAGACTTAGTTTAAGTATTATGTTGTGTCTTTCTGGGGAATTCTTTCTTGAGCGCCATGCCTGCTTGCTGGGAGTTGATTTTTTTGATCCCAGAAGGGGACCAGGAAGCGTGCTTTCCAAAAATAAATAAACAATTGACTTAAATAATCCTTTGCAAACCTTCTGTTCTGTGACAGAATTTCTCAACCTGTACAGCGACATAAAAAAAAAAACAGAGTTAGTTAGTGGCCTTCAAATTGCCATTGTTCCACTGTCCACTTCTTAGATATGTGAATGTTAGAATGTAGTAGGCCAAAAATTGGGTGGACCACACATGGCTGATTGATCAACCATGGCGACTGGATTAGTGTCATAAGGAAGCGGAGCCTGCAAACTGGGTGTCATGTTATGAGTTGGCCATATGGGGTATGTTGCTGTTAAGGGATCAGGCTGGTTTTCATCAGTGGACACATTATTATAGTTGCTGTTATTTTGGGTTGCCATCTCCTGATGGGTAGGTAAGTTGAACTATTTGCGGGACGCTGCTACACCATCCACCCCTAACAGACTTCCACCATCACTTTGCCGGGCAATAAGACTGTCGACCAAAGGTCCTGCAGGGACAACGTGCTGGTCCAGAACCGCACGGTAAGGAGCCCCTAAAAGGGTCCACCCACCTTCCCCCCCGTGCACCCTCCTGCTCTACCCCAAACTGCCCCTGGGTCATTTGTCCTCAAGCAGCATTGTACCTAATAAAACCTTTGAACCAACACTACCATCTACGTCTCTCTGTCATACAGTTTACTCTTACCCACGCACACTATACACCGCCCCATCTAATAGAGAGCGCGCCTTACCCAAATTCTACCAATCTCCTGAAGGGTGTTTACCAACAGACAGAGACTACCTACCTATCAGCTCAGGAATAGACACTTCCTGAGGAACAGAGCTCTGTTCTCTGGAGGGAAGCCAAATAGGTGGGAGCCCCTGTTCCAACATCTGAAGCTCTTATCTCTCCATATCATCTATTAAAGAAGAAAAAAAACGTCATCAGGGACATCTAGCTCCTCTTTCTGTACCCTGCTCACCATTTTTGGACAGGAAGTCCAGGATGGATGGTTTGGAAGAAGAAGGCCTAGCAACAGATGGGGATGGTCATTATCATGACCTGGCCCCCCCAGTGGGTGTAGTCTGGGAGGTATTGGTTGGCATGCAGGCTGCGGAATAACAAAGGCCTCCATGTTGTCTGTGCTTACTATTCTGTATTTCAGTTTGCGAGTCAGGTAGGAATAAAGTGGGCTACAGAAGACAGTGACAGAATCACTTGATGTCTTAGTGCATTCAGGCCAAATACGATCCATGAATCCCCAGACAGATTCCGGACAGATGAATCCTTTGCCAGGATTTACCAAAGATTATTACAAGCAAAGGTGGGTGTTATAGCCAGACACTTTGAAGGTTGTAACTTTGAACTGCTTTATAGAAAACATGTGAATGAAACCTTTCCACACTGCAGAACATGATGGAGAAATCCCTTGAAGTTCAGCACCTAGAGCATCTTTTTTCATGTTCTCTAAAGCCTCTCCTAACTTTTGTTTATGTTTTTGAATAGAACAGTTTAGAATTTAGGATGTCTATAGGTTTGTAAATAAATATAGGCTTTAGTTTTTTAGAGCATATAACTTTATAAGCTGTTAGGATAACATTTCTGCTATGTTTAAGATAAAAAAAAACAACTTTTTGTAACCCAATAACTTAAAAAAAAAAGTTTTCATAGCAATATTCATGCAGCCCCTTGACAGACAGCAGCACAGCACCCCTACGCCGATGATAGGTGTGGCTAACATGCACACAATAAAAATTGATTATTTATTAAATTGGGCAGCAGCCCCTCGACAGACAGGAGCACAGCTTGCCTGCGCACCTACGCCGATGACAGTGACAGCCAGGTGTGGCTGATACGCACACAAACAAAATTTGACAAAAAAAACAATATTTTTTTTTTTTCAGCTCCAGAACTTTGGACCAGAGCACAGATTAATCACGACTGGAGTCGGGCAGCACTAGGTTGCAAGTTGCGTTGCTGGCTGGATACATGCAAACATACAGACAGTTAAAGTTAAAGATAAAAAAAAGACAATTCATTTTAAATTTTTTTATACTCCAGAACTTGGGCCAAGAGCACAGATTGATCACGACTGGAGTCGGGCAGCACTGGCTTGCATTGCCGACTTGCTAGATCTTGTGCGGCTAAGCCTAACACACACAGACACACAGAGAATTATTAGAAAAAAAGACAATTGATTTAAATTGTTTATGCTCCAGAACTTGGGCCCAGAGCACAGATTGATCACGACTGGAGTCGGGCAACACTAGCTTGCAACTTGCGTTGCTGGCTGGATCTTGTGCGGTACTGCGGTTAAGCCAAACATGCACGCACACACACACACTCAGAAAAATATAAGAGATACTTTGATTGATTTTTTTTTTTGACTATATATATATATTTTTTTGAGTCCAGAACTTGGGCCCAGATGGACACATCACCAGCCCAGATGTATCTACAGTTCTGCAGCAGCCCAGATGGACACAGCAGACATGAAAAGCACCAGCCCAGGACAAAGCAGGCAGCACAGACAACCCAGATGGATCAGCAACAGCCCAGATGGACACAGCAGACACAAGAGTGACAGCTGTCACAGGCACCAACCCAGAATGGATCAGCATACAGCACCAGCACCTCTCCCACCCTACACTACCCACCCTCCCTGTTCAGTCTCCACAGGCGGAGTGAAATGGCATCCGTCGCGTGGTCCCTTATATACTACATTGATCTTAGAGATGAAAGCTCGCGAACCATGAGATTTCAGACTCTATCATTTTGCCTCGGTTTCGATATCCGAGTAAGGCGGGAACATCTGAGCCTGCTTGGATCCGACTCGGTTCTGCTAAATTCGGGTGGGTTCGGATCTCTGGAAATCGAACCCGCTCATCTCTAATTCAAACACCCTGACATATGGGCCAGGTCTAATACCTAAATAAAGTGGGACACACATATTAAATACCCAACCTATCAGATGCACACTTGGGCTGGACAGAAAGCAATGATGGGGGCTCGTTTTGTGCCATCTCTTCTAGGCGTTACTTTTCCATCCAGGGTAACTTACTGTATAGAGTGTGCCCAAAATGGCTGTTTTGCCTGGTACATTTTGTGGGTGGGCTATGTACCTGTGGAATTTATTACCTAAAATGGCTGCGCCAACCCTATATTAAGTTCATTGCCCCTGTTTTGTTCACTATGTTCATTATATTACGGTTTGTGTTCTTCTTGCTGTAATACTAGAAATCTGTGCTATGCTTTTGATGCTTGTAAAGCGACTTTGAGTCCTGCTGGAGTAAAGCCTTATATAAATAAAATTATTATTGCTATTATTAAAGGTGGCACATTTTGGTGGTCCAGGGTATTGAAGTCTGATTCTCTTGTCCCACCTGTAGACAACATAAAGGCCTTACCTCCTCTAGACATCTTCACCTAGATAAGCAGAGGGCAAAGTGGCTATAAACTTTTTGCCAACTCCTTAACTTCTTCTGGTCTTGACCCTCAGCATATTCTGGGCTTGATCATGCCACTCCTCTTCTGGCTCCAGCACTTTGCTGTCTTCTTTTTACTTGGGAGCTCTTCATTGCTTCAATTCATGGCCATCATCTGACTCACCAACTCAGAGCGGCCAAATATATGGCAGTCAAGAGAAGGCAGAACCATGATGTGGCAAGCAGCTATTGATACACTATGGCATGTTTGGTCCAGCTTCTTATTTGGAAACAGTGAATTCTTACAGATTCACTGTTTCCAGAGCCAGGAAGCACTATTGCAGTAATGGGGAGCATGTAGGTCCATCCTCCTGGCTGTATCCTGGGATCCTCTGCAGTGGAGGCATGTTGCTCACTTCATTTCATGAAAGAAGCACTCCTGACTCAAACAGCATCAAGGGTTCATTCTTAAGACAAAGGTACAGAAGAGACTCTGACCTGGGATAGATAGGTGAGTGTGTGTGTTATTTGGCAGTGGTAGGTGGAGTTAAATTAGCATCACCAGCAGAATTCCAGATACACTAAACAGTCCAGGTGCTTAACCAGGTTTATTGAAGTATAGTAGTAGTTACTTGTACAGCCATACTCAGTGTTGCACACTTGTTAATGTAGATGGAGTGGTGGAACATACAGAACATCAGCCTGTGATGTATGAAGGTAGCAGTGCAGATATACACAGGTCATAAACAGGATAATGTGACAGGGTCTCTGGAGGTAAATTGAACATGTCCGTGTCCTACTGTGGTGCTCAAACAGTAACAAGATTGCGCCACACCTGTGCAGAAGACCAAATGACAATCATCTTGGTAAAGTAAAATGATTCAAGTAGGGAGCATTCATGGACATAGCACAGTATACGCTATGCCCCTCTCGCTGCAAGCTTCTCCATGATAAACAAACATTTCTCATACATTTGTTGCAGCAACCTGTGAAAAACTTGGAGGTTAGACAAACAAGAACATATAAACATTTCAAGTGAATTCTAGTCCACATTTCTCTAGAAACATGACCAATAATTGAGTAATCCCCTTGGTAAGCACATCAGCAAGATTCTTCTCACTAGTTATGTGAACCACAGCAACAGATAATTTTTTTTATCAGTTCACAAATTAAGTGATGCCTGATTTCAATGTGTTTGGATCTTCTACGATGCTTGGTACTGTACGATAGATATAGATCAATCACATCTCTATTGTCACACTGGATGTTGATGGTTTCTTCCTTGTTTATAATAGTTTACTCAAAGTATATTTGAGGTGAATAACGTCCTTGGCTGACTCTGTAGTGCCATGTACTCTGCCTTGGTCGTAGACCAGGCCAAGGTGAGTTGTTTTTTACTCAACCAGCTTACTGCTGTGCCTGCCAGCAGAGAGAAGTATCCAGTAGAAATATGGCATTCATCCTCATCTGCTCCACAGTTGGCATAACAGAATGACTTTAGTGTGAAGTTTCCAGACCTGGTAAACTCCAACTTTAAGGAAGATGTTCCTTTTAGATATCTTAGGATTCCTTTGACAACTTCCCAATATTGGTGGCAAACTGACTCACTCTGCTTACTGCAAGTGAACATTCTACATGTCTAGGAACATTCTTCATATCGTCAGCTTCTTCCTCACTTATTGGCCACATATCCTTGTTTGGTACCTTTGTTGATTGTAGTTCCTATTCACTTAACATCAGATAAAAAATATTTCTAAAGTAGATTCTCAATGTAAGTTTGCAGATCAATGCATATGATCCCTTTCTCTAAGTCTTGATTGATTCTCGGGCCTAACAAGTAATGTGCAGCACCCAGTTCCTTCATCTTGATTCTTTGTCCAAGTAACTCTTTGACTCCTGCAATGTGCTCTTATTGCCCCGCTAAGTGTAAATCATCCCCATATACAATAACAACAAAGTGTTTCCTCCTATATACTTATGATAGAGACAATGATCAGCCTTTGAATGTTCAAAATATTTTTTTTTGTAGTACAGCATCTAACTTGATGTACTAACATCGACCACTCTGCTTTAGGCCATACAATGCTTTCTTTAGGAAACAACCTTCTCCTTCTCTGAAAATATTCTCATTATAATGTTCCGGAGGTTCCATGTATATC
Source organism: Taudactylus pleione (assembly GCA_031769625.1). Classification (NCBI taxonomy): domain Eukaryota; kingdom Metazoa; phylum Chordata; class Amphibia; order Anura; family Myobatrachidae; genus Taudactylus; species Taudactylus pleione. The sequence goes on from JAUIMM010000116.1 coordinate 11,239,565, forward strand.
CCCTCTTTCAGTCCTCCATTTAAGAAAGCCAACTCACAGTCCAATTGGTACAACTGCAAGTTATGCAAGGCAGATATAACAATGACTAGATGTAGTGTGCTGTATCTTGCTACTGGAGAGTAAGTTTCACCATAGTCAACACCAGATTTCTGCTTTGTAACAGTTGATAGTCCCATCTGCCTTCATCTTTCTACAGACTATCCACTTACTGTTGACTGTCTTGCAGTGACTTGGTGTCTCAACTACAGTCCACCTACCATTGTCATTAAGTGACTCCATCTCCCATTTCCTTGTGTACAGCTGACTACCACTCACACCAGTCATTTCTTGACTTTGCCTCTTAGATATTTTGAGGCTCACAGAAAGTAATTTTTGTAAACTCCTCATAATATCTCTTTGGTGGTTTTCCACTTTTTGATCTTGCAGAGGTTCTTTTATATGGTTGGATGTCCATGCTGGTAGCCTCTGGAATATGACATCCCTTGACTTAACAAGCTTTTTGGTCTTTGGATTCCAGAGACTGTAACATTTACTCTCTTGAAAATATCCAAGCATCATGCATTTTATGGACTTTGGATTCAGTTTACGTCTTCTCTCTTTAGGTGTGTGTACATAGGCAGTACACCCAAAATCTCTGAGTTGTCTGATACTTGATTTTCTTCCAGATCATGCCTCTATGCGTATCTTGTCCTTCAAGTCAACTATTGGAGCAAGATTTTTCAGATAGACTGCCATGGACTCTGCTTCTGCACAAAACCACTTCTTTAGGCTGGCAATTATCAGCATGCATTGGGCTTTCTCCACTGAAATGCGATTTGCATGCTCACTTACACCATTCTGCTCTGTCATGTATGCCTTGGCTAATTGATGCTCAATGTTCATATCTTTGTTGAGATATTTTCCTCCATTATCAGACCTCAATACTTTTAGTTTGTGTCTAGTTTGTGTCTCTACTAATTTGTTATAGTCTACAATATTGCATATCACTTCACTCTTTTCTTTGATGAAGTAAATGTATCATTCTTGTATCTGTATCCACTTATTGACTTAACTTCCATCAGCCCACACACATCCATATGCACCAGTTCCAGGGGTGCCTCAGCTCTGCTTGCTGATTTTGGAAGTGGACAATGGCTTTGTGTACCATTATTACAGCTTTCAAATATGGGCTTTTCTGTATCAGTCAATGATACTCCAGTAACCATCCCATCTAGGTGTTTCTGGACACTGTCATATCCAAGGTGACTTAAGCTTCCATGTCAGAGTTTCTATAGACTGTAGGTCAGATGTCCTTATTGCATAACACTGTTGTTTGCCAATGACAAATAATTGACGGCACTGGGTACCTGTAGCTATCAAAGTCCCTCTTTTGTTCAATACAATGCACTTTCTCTTTGCAAACTGGACTCTGCAGCCTCTCTGCTCTAGGATACTTATGGCTGTGAGGTTTGTCCCCATATCTGGTACATAAAGCATATCTTGGATTTCTGTGACTTTGGTTCCAGTCCCTAATTTGAAGTGAGTAGTGACTGTCCCAACTTTTGTAGCTCTAAGCACTTAATTTCCTATTTCTTTGATTGTTATAGGATCACTTGTGTTCAGTGTAGTGAACCACGTTTTATTACAACTGAAATGTCTTGTATCACCTGAGTCAATATACCAGCAATCCTTTCTGTGACTATCTGTGACACTCAAATCTAATTTGACTTTTCTGCTGTACTTCTTACTGTGTGTAACATTCACATTTTTCAGTTTACAATGTAGCCACTCAAACTTGTTCATTTACTCAACTTGGTATTATATAATAAATGCCTCAGACCAATTCTTCTCATCAGACCCCCGTCCTCATACGCTGCCAGCAGGGCTATCCACATGTCTTTAGCTGACATTTTTCCATGTATAATAGAATAAAAATGCTGCTCAACACTTAAGCCTATTGTTCCTGTGGCTCGTTCTATATCATCTGGGCTTGGATTGTCACCTGGGCCAACTGTAACTTCCCACAAACTGTTATCCATTTTTCATGTGAACATCACCTGGACCGGAGGAATTCTCTGAATTATAGAAAAAGAAGAACTATTTGAGGATATTTTCTTACCTTGAAAGGAATGTATTGTATATTTTAATTGTATTATATGCCATCATAGTGCCACATGTGTAGGTAGTGTCTCTATTTTTGTCTGTTGTTAGCTATTGTTGAAGGTAAAGTGAAACCTAATTGAGACCTTGTTTTTTCACAAATCAGCAGTTTATGCGCACAGATTAGCATCCTCCACCCCTTCTTTCCCACAAACTTAGTTGCATTTCCATTGCAAATTTCCATGTGGTGTAAATTTCTGAACCTCTAAGCTTAATGAAACCAATCATGGATGCCGCTCCTGTGTACATGCTGTACATTAAAAACAATTATGTGGTTTCATTGATTACTTTAATAATACTATACACTGACACGCTGCGCTGACATACTGTGCTGACACGTGTCTTCTGGCATTTACACACTTGTTAATCTGGATGGAGTGGAAGTTGAGCAGAACATATAGAACACCAGCTAATGATGTTTGAAGGAAGCACTTTGGGTATATACAAGTCATGCCAGCCATATACAGGATAATGTGGTAGGGTCTCTGGAGCTAAGTGGAACTCATCTGTATCCCACTGTGGAGCTTATACACAGTGACAACTTGGTGCCATGCATGCACAGAAGACCAAATGGCGACCATCTTGGTAAAGTGAGATTTTTCATGTAAGGAGCATTCATGAAGATCGCATAATAGCGCACACTCCATATTTCAACAAACATGACCTACAATCAGATGTTGAGTATAAAAATGAGACCTTCAATATGGTGTGTATTATATGGTAGACTTCCAATCTGGTTACCAGTGTATAAATCAGAGCTCCAATTTGCTGGCTAGAGTATAGAAGACATCTAATATGATGATTTGGCTAGTGTAATGGCATAAAATAAACAACTTCAAGAATGCATGGGACAAACATATTGCTATTGTTAATACTTAAGTAGTAAATATTAAGAAAAAAAATAAAAATATCCCCCTCCCTTCAAAAAGAGAAAACTAGCCCCAAAAAAGGTTAGACTTAACAGACCTATAGGTTAAGTTAGAACATCAAACTCTGCCTGATTCCATATGCCCACACAGTTGTCCCAGTATCTGGTTTGGTTCAGTACACAGCTAGCAGAACAGACATTGAATGCACTGGCAGCATGATTAGGCCTTGACAAACTTTCCAATAGTTAGGAGTCACCACATGCTGTGCCACATATGGTCTCAGACATTCATTCATTGCAGTTTCCAAAACATCACAGGAACACCTCCCTGTGATTAACTGATGCACCTTTGTGGTCACTTGGTAGCTAGTCCAATGGCTAGTGGCCACCTCCTATTTAAACCAGTTCCTGTGTGCAACCCATTGCCTGAACAATGTGTTCCTACCCTGGATGGTTCAAGGCTCCAGGCTTACTTTGTATCCTGTGTACTTGTCCTTTGTGACCTCATTGCTACTTCGTGGATTCTGGCTATTCACCATCTACGCTGAGTATCGCTCACCTTTGCAGCATTCCCACTGTACACAGACCTGCTATCCATCTGTGCTGTGTTTCCATTACCTGTCAGCGTCACAGCATCCATGCTGCTTACCGACCTGAGTTCCATCTGCCGTTACCTGTCAGCACCATAGTGGCTATACTGCATACAAGTCTGCACTACCATCTCATCTCAGCTTGCAAATATATCACTTCCATTTGCCTGTGTATCATCATCTATCAGTACAGAGCTGGTGTGCTCAGCTGCGGTCTCATTCCATCATACCACTGGGATATTGTATGCAAGTTTCTTATGTTGTTATAGTCTATGCTCAGAGGTTGTCCAGGTCATAAAGCTATACTTTAGTGCTAATTTTTATTGGCTTCCCTGCACTGTGCGCTATTGTCTTGTGCTGGTTCAGAGAAAGGTGATGGTTCCTGGGCTAGGGTTCAGTGTGCAGTATACAGTTTGTACACTGAGGTGTTCAGTAGCTGTATTACGTATACTGACTCTCTGTTTCTGAGTTCCTCACTGGTTCCAGTGCTAGGTCTTGTGTCGGAGCTTTGCCAGGGTCGCAACTTCCTCAAGTTGCCTTCTAAATACATAAGACTCTGATTCCTGGCTTGAGTTCTGAGTTCCTATCTACCAGTACTTTGCTATTCTGAGTTCCAGGGTCACCCTTCTCACTGAAGTATAATCTTGGTCTTGGTGGCCTTCACAGGTCACTAGGTGAGGGATTGCCCAGTAGGCCTGGGATAATATCCTTGCATATCACAAGTCTGTGGTTCCTACACTGGCACTGGTGTTACAACTGTTCATACCCATGAATCAGAGTTGTATCAAGCCACCTTATTTCTATGTACGTCGGTCAGACCCAATGGTTCAGAGCCGGATCTACAAAATAACCAGACCATGACACAAAGTATATTACACAGAGTAGTACATCCATATCCATATCTAATCTATATCTAGTGCCTAGTAGAATGCGTAATCGGTGACAGTATTATTATTATTATCCTTTATTTATAAGGTGCCACAAGGTGTCCGCAGCGCCTTTCCAAGTACATAAACAGATACAGTTTAAACTAGGGGTGTGCACCGGCCACTTTTCGTGTTTTGTGTTTTGGTTTTGGATCTGGATCTTTCTTCGTGTTTTGGATCTGGATTGGTTTTGCCAAAACCACCCTTCCGTGTTTTGGGTTCTGGGTTTTGTGTTTTGGATCTGTATTTTTTTGAAAAAAAGCATAAAAACAGCTAAAATCACAGAATTTGTAGGTTTTTCTGCTCCTATGCTATTATTAACCTCAATAACCTTAATTTCCACTCATTTCCAGTCTATTCTGAACACCTCACACCTCACAATAGTGTTTTTATGTCCAAAACGTTGCACCGAGGTAGCTGGATGACTATGCTAAGCGACACGAGTGGGCGGCACAAACACGTGACCCATCTAGGCGTGAAACTGCAGTGGCAGACAGGATGGCAGTTTGAAAAACTAGGCCCCAAACTGTACATAATGCAAAGAAAAAAAAGAGGTGCAAGATGGAATTGTCCTTGGGCCCTCCCACCCACCCTTATGTTGTATAAACAGGACATGCACACTTTAACAAACCAATCATTTCAGCGCCAGGGTCTGCCACACAACTGTGGCTGAAATGATTGGTTCGTTTGGGCCCCCACAAAACAAGCTGGCAATTAATGTGTCCCTGCACAAACTGGCTCTATGGAGGCAAGATGTCATCCTCATCCTCCTCATCCACCGATTCCTCACCCTCTTCAGTGTGTACATCCTCATCCTCACAAAGTATTAACTCGTCCCCACTTGAATCCACCACCACAGGTCCCTCTGTACCTTCTGGAGGCTGGTCTCCCTGGAAGAGCTGATAATTCATTTTGATGAACATCATCTTCTCCACATTCTGTGGAAGCAACCTCCTACGCCTTTCGCTGACAAGGTTCCCGGCTGCACTAAACACTCTTTCGGAGTACACACTGGAGGGGGGGCAACTCAGGTAAAATAGAGCCAGTTTGTACAGGGGCCTCCAAATTGCCTCTTTTTCCTGCCAGTACAGGTATGGACTGTCTGCCATGCCTACTTGGATGCTGTCACCGATGTAATCCTCCACCATTCTGTCAATGGTGACAGTATCATATGCAGTGACAGTAGACATGTCAGAAATTGTTGCCAGGTCCTTCAGTCCGGACCAGATGTCCAAACTTGGTCCTGCCTGCCCTGCATCACCGCCAGCGGGTTGCTTAGGATACCTAAGTTTTTTCCTGGCAGCCCCAGTTGCAGGAGAAAATGAAGAAGGAGCTGTTGATGTGTCACGTTCCGCTTCAGCTGACAGTGTGTTCACCAGCAGGTCTTTGCACCTCTGCAGGCTTGTGTCGGCCGGAAAGAGAGACACCACATAGGCTTTAAACCTAGGATCGAGCACGGTGGCCAAAACGTAGTGGTCTGATTTCAACAGATTGACCACCCTGGAATCCTGGCAAAGCGAATGAAGGGCTTCATCCACAAGTCCCACATGCCGAGCGGAATCGCTCCGTCTTAGCTCCTCCTTCACTTTCTCCAGCTGCTTCTGCAAAAGCCTGATGAGGGGAATGACCTGACTCAAGCTGGCAGTGTCTGAACTGACTTCACGTGTGGCAAGTTCGAAGGGCTGGAGAACCTTGCACAACACGGAAATCATTCTCCACTGCGCTTGACTCAGGTGCATACCCCCTCCTTTGCCTATGTCATAGGTGGATGTATAGGCTTGTATGGCCTTTTGCTGCTCCTCCATCCTCTGAAGCATATAGAGGGTTGAGTTCCACCGCGTCACAACCTCTTGCTTCAGGTGATGGCGGGGCAGGTTCAAGAGTGTTTGCTGGCGCTCCAGTCTTCGGCACGCAGTCGCTGAATGGCGAAAGTGGCCAGAAATTTTTCGGGCCACCCAAAGCGTCTCCTGCACGCCCCTGTCGCTTTTCAGAAAATTCTGCACCACCAAGTTTATTGTGTGAGCAAAACATGGGACGTGCTGGAATTTGCCCAGATGTAATGCCCGCACAATATTGGTGGCGTTGTCAGATATCACAAATCCCCAGGAGAGTCTAAGTGGGGTAAGCCACTGGGCGATGATTTCCCTCAGTTTCTCTAAGAGGTTGTCGGCGGGGTGATACACAGCGTAGCCTGCCTTGTAACGAGCTGGCGTTTCTGAGATGCTGCTACTGGTGACGCTGCTGCTGTTGCTGCGTAAGGTGATACATCTACCCAGTGGGCTGTCACAGTCATATAGTCCTTAGTCTGCCCTGTTCCACTTGTCCACATGTCCGTGGTTAAGTGGACATTGTGTACAACGGCATTTTTCAGGACACTGAGGACACTTTTTCTGACGTTTCTGTACAGTCTCGGTATCGCCTGCCTAGTGAAGTGGAATCTAGACGGGATTTGGAACCGGGGACACACTACCTCCATCAATTGTCTAAATCCCACTGCACTAATGGCGGATACCGGACGCACGTCTAACACCAACATAGCAGTCAAGGCCTCAGTTATACGTTTTGCTTCAGGATGACTGCTGTCGTACTTCATCCTCCTCGCTAAGGACTGTTGGAGGGTCAATTGTTTAGTAAAAGTAGTGGTGTTCCTACTTCCTCTCTGGGATGATGAACGACTCCCAGCAGCAGCAACAGCAGCAGCGGCAGCAGTAGGCGTAGCAATGCAGGATCCTCCAGAGGAATCCCGGATAGGAGAGTCAGTCATGCCAGTGACATGGCCTGCAGGACTACTTCCGATCCTGACTAAGGAGGAAATTGACGAGGAGGGAGTTGACGGTGTGGTTTGCAGGCGCTTGGATACAACAGGACAACGGGATTTAGGTGTCCCTGGACTGCTTACGGTCTTAGCCAAAGTTTCTGAACTTGACAGTAACTTTTTATGAACGCGCTGCAGGTGCCGTATAAGGGAGGATGTTCCTAGGTGGTTGACGTCCCTACCCCTACTTATTTCACCTTTACATATGGTACATATGGCAAGACAGTTGTTGTCCGGATTTGGATAGAAATATTGCCAGACCAAAGAGGTGGAATGTTTGGTCTTCTGCCCAGGCATGACCGTGATGGGCTTTTTCATCCCACGGACAACAACTGTCTCCCCCGGAGCCTGATTTAAACAAACCACATCACCATCAGAATCCTCCTCGCCAACTTCCTCCTCAGCGCCAGCTACACCAGTATCCTCATCCTGTTGTACTTCAACAGTGACATCTTCAATTTGCATATCAGCAAGTGGACTGTGGGTGCTCCTTTCAGCACTTGCAGGGGGCGTGCAAATGGTGGAAAGAGCCACCTCTTCCCATCCAGTGCTGGGAAGGTCAGGCATCGCAACCACCACCACACTTGGACTCTCCTTGGGGATTTGTGATATCTTCTTAGAAAGCACAGTTCTTCGCTGTGCTTTTGCCAGCTTAACTCTTTTGATTTTTTTAGTGGGAGGAGGGCTTCCATCGTCATGTGAAGCTGAACCACTAGTCATGAACATACTAGGGATCGACCTTAGCCGTTCCTTGCCACTCCGTGTCGTAAATGGCATATTGGCAAGTTTACGTTTCTCTTCAGCTGATTTAAATGTCTTTTTCAAGGTCATTTTCCTGAACTTTGCCATTTGGGATTGTATGTGCCCTCTACTATGACATTGGGCATCGGCCTTGGCAGACGACGTTGATGGCATGTTATCGTCTATGTCATGACTAGTGGCAGCAGCTTCAGCACTAGGAGGAAGTGGTTCTTGATCTTTCTCTATTTTATTTTTATCGGAGAAAGTTTGGTCCTCCATTTATGTTATATCGATTTGATATATACGTGCGGCTAAACACAGAAAATAATTTTTTTTTTGGTTTGGACTGGAGTGTACTTTGGGGGTTACAGCACCCTTTAACGGTCAAGCCAGCCGGCCCTTATGACACAGGCGCACTCTTGGCACTACTTTGTTGATGCACGTGCGGCTACTGCGCACACAATTCACAAACACAGAAAATAATTTTTTTTTGGTTTGGACTGGAGTGTACTTTGGGGGTTACAGCACCCTTTAATTGTCAAGCCAGCCGGCCCTTTACTTATGACACAGGCGCACGCTTGGCACTACTTTGTTGATGCACGTGCGGCTACTGCGCACACAATTCACAAACACAGAAAATAATTTTTTTTTGGTTTGGACTGGAGTGTACTTTCGGGGGTTACAGCACCCTTTAACGGTCAAGCCAGCCGGCCCTTTACTTATGACACAGGCGCACGCTTGGCACTACTTTGTTGATGCACGTGCGGCTACTGCGCACACAATTCACAAACACAGAAAATAATTTTTTTTTTGGTTTGGACTGGAGTGTACTTTCGGGGGTTACAGCACCCTTTAACGGTCAAGCCAGCCGGCCCTTTACTTATGACACAGGCGCACGCTTGGCACTACTTTGTTGATGCACGTGCGGCTACTGCGCACACAATTCACAAACACAGAAAATAATTTTTTTTTGGTTTGGACTGGAGTGTACTTTCGGGGGTTACAGCACCCTTTAACGGTCAAGCCAGCCGGCCCTTTACTTATGACACAGGCGCACGCTTGGCACTACTTTGTTGATGCACGTGCGGCTACTGCGCACACAATTCACAAACACAGAAAATAATTTTTTTTTTGGTTTGGACTGGAGTGTACTCTCAGGGGTTACAGCACCCTTAACGGTTAAGCCAGCCAGCCCTTTACTTATGACACAGGCGCACGCTTGGCACTACTTTGTTGATGCACGTGCGGCTACTGCGCACACAATTCACAAACACAGAAAATAATTTTTTTTTGGTTTGGACTGGAGTGTACTTTCGGGGGTTACAGCACCCTTTAACGGTCAAGCCAGCCGGCCCTTTACTTATGACACAGGCGCACGCTTGGCACTACTTTGTTGATGCACGTGCGGCTACTGCGCACACAATTCACAAACACAGAAAATAATTTTTTTTTTGGTTTGGACTGGAGTGTACTCTCGGGGGTTACAGCAACCTTAACGGTCAAGCCAGCCGGCCCTTTACTTATGACACAGGCGCACGCTTGGCACTACTTTGTTGATGCACGTGCGGCTACTGCGCACACAATTCACAAACACAGAAAATAATTTTTTTTTGGTTTGGACTGGAGTGTACTTTCGGGGGTTACAGCACCCTTTAACGGTCAAGCCAGCCGGCCCTTTACTTATGACACAGGCGCACGCTTGGCACTACTTTGTTGATGCACGTGCGACTACTGCGCACACAATTCACAAACACAGAAAATAATTTTTTTCTTGGTTTGGACTGGAGTGTACTTTCGGGGGTTACAGCACCGTTAACGGTCAAGCCAGCCGGCCCTTTACTTATGACACAGGCGCACGCTTGGCACTACTTTGTTGATGCACGTGCGGCTACTGCGCACACAATTCACAAACACAGAAAATAATTTTTTTTTGGTTTGGACTGGAGTGTACTTTCGGGGGTTACAGCACCCTTTAACGGTCAAGCCAGCCGGCCCTTTACTTATGACACAGGCGCACGCTTGGCACTACTTTGTTGATGCACGTGCGGCTACTGCGCACACAATTCACAAACACAGAAAATAATTTTTTTTTTGGTTTGGACTGGAGTGTACTCTCAGGGGTTACAGCACCCTTAACGGTTAAGCCAGCCAGCCCTTTACTTATGACACAGGCGCACGCTTGGCACTACTTTGTTGATGCACGTGCGGCTACTGCGCACACAATTCACAAACACAGAAAATAATTTTTTTTTGGTTTGGACTGGAGTGTACTTTCGGGGGTTACAGCACCCTTTAACGGTCAAGCCAGCCGGCCCTTTACTTATGACACAGGCGCACGCTTGGCACTACTTTGTTGATGCACGTGCGGCTACTGCGCACACAATTCACAAACACAGAAAATAATTTTTTTTTTGGTTTGGACTGGAGTGTACTCTCGGGGGTTACAGCAACCTTAACGGTCAAGCCAGCCGGCCCTTTACTTATGACACAGGCGCACGCTTGGCACTACTTTGTTGATGCACGTGCGGCTACTGCGCACACAATTCACAAACACAGAAAATAATTTTTTTTTGGTTTGGACTGGAGTGTACTTTCGGGGGTTACAGCACCCTTTAACGGTCAAGCCAGCCGGCCCTTTACTTATGACACAGGCGCACGCTTGGCACTACTTTGTTGATGCACGTGCGACTACTGCGCACACAATTCACAAACACAGAAAATAATTTTTTTCTTGGTTTGGACTGGAGTGTACTTTCGGGGGTTACAGCACCGTTAACGGTCAAGCCAGCCGGCCCTTTACTTATGACACAGGCGCACGCTTGGCACTACTTTGTTGATGCACGTGCGGCTACTGCGCACACAATTCACAAACACAGAAAATAATTTTTTTTTTGGTTTGGACTGGAGTGTACTTTCGGGGGTTACAGCACCCTTAACGGTCAAGCCAGCCAGCCCTTTACTTATGACACAGGCGCACGCTTGGCACTACTTTGTGGATGCACGTGCGGCTACTGCGCACACAATTCACAAACACAGAAAATAATTTTTTTTTTGGTTTGGACTGGAGTGTACTTTCGGGGGTTACAGCACCCTTAACGGTCAAGCCAGCCAGCCCTTTACTTATGACACAGGCGCACGCTTGGCACTACTTTGTTGATGCACGTGCGGCTACTGCGCACACAATTCACAAACACAGAAAATAATTTTTTTTTGGTTTGGACTGGAGTGTACTTTCGGGGGTTACAGCACCCTTTAACGGTCAAGCCAGCCGGCCCTTTACTTATGACACAGGCGCACGCTTGGCACTACTTTGTTGATGCACGTGCGGCTACTGCGCACACAATTCACAAACACAGAAAATAATTTTTTTTTTGGTTTGGACTGGAGTGTACTCTCGGGGGTTACAGCACCCTTAACGGTCAAGCCAGCCGGCCCTTTACTTATGACACAGGCGCACGCTTGGCACTACTTTGTTGATGCACGTGCGGCTACTGCGCACACAATTCACAAACACAGAAAATAATTTTTTTTTGGTTTGGACTGGAGTGTACTTTCGGGGGTTACAGCACCCTTTAACGGTCAAGCCAGCCGGCCCTTTACTTATGACACAGGCGCACGCTTGGCACTACTTTGTTGATGCACGTGCGGCTACTGCGCACACAATTCACAAACACAGAAAATTGTTTTTTTTTTGGTTTGGACTGGAGTGTACTTTGGGGGTTACAGCACCCTTTAACGGTCAAGCCAGCCGGCCCTTTACTTATGACACAGGCGCACGCTTGGCACTACTTTGTTGATGCACGTGCGGCTACTGCGCACACAATTCACAAACACAGAAAATAATTTTTTTTTGGTTTGGACTGGAGTGTACTTTCGGGGGTTACAGCACCCTTAACGGTCCAGCCAGCCGGCCCTTTACTTATGACACAGGCGCACGCTTGGCACTACTTTGTTGATGCACGTGCGGCTACTGCGCACACAATTCACAAACACAGAAAATAATTTTTTTTTTGGTTTGGACTGGAGTGTACTTTCGGGGGTTACAGCACCCTTAACGGTCAAGCCAGCCGGCCCTTTACTTATGACACAGGCGCACGCTTGGCACTACTTTGTTGATGCACGTGCGGCTACTGCGCACACAATTCACAAACACAGAAAATAATTTTTTTTTGGTTTGGACTGGAGTGTACTTTCGGGGGTTACAGCACCCTTTAACGGTCAAGCCAGCCGGCCCTTTACTTATGACACAGGCGCACGCTTGGCACTACTTTGTTGATGCACGTGCGGCTACTGCGCACACAATTCACAAACACAGAAAATATATTATTTTTTTAGCACTTGGGGGGAGCACCCCTGATGGACAGAGCACCCCCTGGACAACACTACAGCACCCCTTTAGGACTGGGACACTGCACAGGACTTTGGAGTGGACACAGCCCCTATGGAGAACTGACTGCACAACACAGTCCAGCCAGCCCCTATGGACTTTGAAGTAGTGGACACAGCCCCTATTAACAACAGCAGCACAGCACAACACAGCCAGCCCCTATGGACTTTGAAGTAGTGGACAACAGCAGCACTACACTACACTACACTACACAGCACTAACTCCCACCCTCCCTCTTCACTGTCCACAGCCGAGTGAGAAAATGGCGCCGACGCGGGTACCTTATATAGGATCCAAAACCCGCGAGACTCGGAAGGCGGGATGATGACGTTTTGCCTCGATGTCAGATCCGAGTCAGGCGGGAAAAGTCGAGCCTGACTCGGATCGGACTCGGATCGGGGGGGCTCGGGGGGGTTCGGATTTCAGAAATCCGAACCCGCTCACCCCTAGTTTAAACAAAACAAGATAAAAGTCACCTACGGTACAGAACATTGCATGGCAAAGCCATGGTTTGATATGAGGACCACCTCAAATTTAGAGATTATGGTATCTTCAAACTGGCTGCCAATGAAATGTAGCAGCCATCATCTGGCATTCACGGGAACACATCTGTATGATTTTAATATTGTCAAATTAGGGCATCTAAACCAACAGGACAAGTGGGACTAGATTGCCATAAATGTTTCCCTATCTGGGACCTTGAAGAAATTATGGATTTGATATTAAGTCCTGGTTTCCCCAGTATTACATTTTAAAATTATTGGAGCATGATCCATAATGGATCTATCTTTCCTCATGTGTTTTTAAACCATTATTTTTGTAATATAACAAATTCTCTATGTGGCTCATGTCGAGTTGCATAGAAATTGAGTCTAAACACAAGTGCAAAATGCCCCCTGAAAAAACATGAATTTTGATTACTTTGGAGAGCTGGCTGTATACCCAAGATGCATCCAGTTCAGCAAGGATAGCATATGTGCTTGCTTTACTACAGAAGAGAACAGTAGTAAATTTGTCATTTTTAGTCCATGAGAGAACAGTAGTATATTCACGCGGTTTACTCCAGGAGAGAACAGTGGTACAGTTTTTGTACCTGGTTACTCCTGGAGATAATAGTAGTATATGCGCCTTGTTTACTGTAGGAAATAACAGTAGTATATGTGCCTGCTTTACTCTAGGAGAGAACAGTAGTATATGTGCCTGCTTTACTCCAGGAGAGAACAGTAGTATATGTGACTGCTTTACTCTAGGAGAGAACAGTAGTATATGCATCTGCTTTACTCCAGGAGAGAATAGTAGTATATGCACCTTGTTTACTGCAGGAAAGAACAGTAGTATATGTGCCTGTTTTACTCCAAGAGAGAATAGTAGTATATGTGCCTGCGTTACTCCAGGAGAGAACAGTAGAACAGTATATGCATTTAGTTTACTTTAGGAGAGAAGAGTAATAAATGCATATGGATTATTCCAGGAGAGAACAGTAGCATATGTGCCTGGTTTATGCCAGGAAACGTGGCCTCACAGTGATAGTAATATATGCTAAAAATACAATACATAATTCATACACAAAATAGTACATGACTGTGCAGTGTCATTAATAAATAGTAAAGAGCATTTAACTTTAAAAAAAGAACTGAGAATAAGAAACAAAGACAAAATGAGTATATTAAGGGCCTGATTCAGAGCCGAACGCTATTTGCGGACGGTCGTTCCAAAAAAGGGGCCGGCTATTTGAATTGAGCACTTGCTCATTGCGGTTTCTTGATGCCTCTATGTCTGAGCGAGCGAACGAAAAATGTGCTCGCTATTTTGTAAAGACGCCCCTTTGCCGTTCGCATCACACGTCATCTCCGGTATTTATTTGATTAATCGGGTACATCGAAAGGCATCTGAACTGCTCGCAGTGCTTGAGGTAGGTTTTTCCTACCGCAATCACTGCGAGCAGTTCAGGCTTAAAGACAACCAAGTGACGTGGTCGATGATGCTCCTTTACTAATTATGCACTCCCATTAAACGCCCTTTTACCGTTAGGCACACCTGCGTTCGGATCTCCACTCCCCCATTTTCAAGCACCTTCCCCTGTTACCACCCACAAACGGTACATTCTGTCAAGCAAATTAGCAGCCCCTCGCTGTTCTGCGAGTGCTCGATTTTCGACTGCAATGACTGGTTTGCGCATGCGCATTAAGACCCAAATGCATGCGCAGTTGTGCGAACATCGCTCATAGCGAGCGAGCGGCCGCTTACGAGCAGCTCTGAATCAGTCCCTAAATTCAAATCAACACACACATCTGTTGCCTTCCCATTTTAACAGATCAAATGGAAATAAGCTTTATTCCTACGGACCGGTTGCAAATATCAGTGTACTAGCTGATGTACCCAGTTTCACCTGGGTAGACCTTAGATATTTACCATACCTATTTCCAGCTCGCCACTCCAGTAACACATTAATCCTTCACCTCTATCGTAATGCATCCCTTCCCTCACTGCTATTGTAAGACATTCCACTCTCTCACCTGTGTAGTAGCACATTTCCTTCCCTTGCCCGTGTTGTAACACATTCAACATTCCTCTCCCTCACCTGTGTAGAAATACAGCCCATCCCTCACACCTAAAGTAACACATTACCCTTACTCACCCCTGTAGTAAATTATTCCCCTCCCTTACCCCCTCTCATTCCTGTAATAACACATTCCCCTCCCTCACCTCTATAGTAACACATTCCCCTCACTGCTGTTGCAACACATTTACCTGTGTAGTAAAACACTCAGTCAGTCAGGACATTGCACAGGGGGAGTAAATTTTTCACCCCCTTAGGAGTTGAATTTAAAAAATCCCTGCCTAGTGGGTATCTACATTTTTCGCACTCAACTGTGTAGTAAAACATTTGGTCAGTCAGGACATTGCACAGGGGGAGTAAACATTTTAGCCCCCTTCACCCCCTAACTAGTTGAATTTAAAAAAATCCCTGCTTAGTGGGTACCTGCGTCATGGAAGGTATATACATCCCAATTTTCATGTTTCTAGGTCCAAGGGTTTGGCACGGGAGTTGATGAGTCAGTGAGGCAATCAATCAGTCAGTCAGGACATTTGATATTATATATATATATATATATATATATATATATATTTATTATGCAAATAGATTGCAGTAGCCACCTTACTATAAGTGGGAGGGCTTCAGAAGCATTCAGCCACTCAGAGCCAGGCGTCAGTCATCTACAGTATATCATCATCAGTTCGCATTTTGCAACAGGGGTTGAACAGATGCAAGTGACCGGCCTCTAAACAGGTGCACATGCCTTGTGGTTAGCACTCAGCATACCTTTACTATACTTTGGCCGTGCTTACATGCCCCCTCAAATCATTTTCTCACCTCCCTATATGTGATTGCTGAAAAATGCTATATTTTCCTTGATATCAACAGAGGCAGAATTTTACCTATCTTTTTAATTATGCAAAAATCACATCAGTTTACAGCATTGATATTTAAATAATGTTTATATAAATACACATATCAAGTGTTAAAAGACATCTCCAGAATGTATCATCCCATACTGTGATCTACAGATCCTAAATTCTCATTTTCTTTGTTAATTAAGCTTTAATGCTCAGTATTGGTCAGTATACAAAGCAATAAATTGCTGACAGGTTGAGTAATCACCTAGGTGAACCTGAGACATATAATCAAACAGTTAGATGTGTCTCTGAATAACTCCCCTGTTCCAATTATTATAGCTAATTACTGAAGTAAAAAAGAAAGAAAAAAAAAAACAATCTCCAGGAGTATTATGTGATTATTATCATATTTTAGTTACACATTAAAGTAACCCTATAGATTGACATATATGTTTTCTCAGGACCTAATTTTTCTTCAGTATATTAGAATGAACAATCTATGCGTCATGTGCACAAATACACGCATCTATTATATTTTCTAGCATTTTGATCTCTTAACGATGATCTTATAATATTTTTTGTTAAAGATGCTTTGTTGAAAATGTATGATAAGGTCATGTGTTAGCTCAGTGCAGTTTTCATTTTTATATTACTCATTAGGTTCTATTTTATTAATATTTCATTTTTTTTATACTTCGTGCCATATTGGTAACAATAGTAATATGACACATCATAGAGTTTGTGGGAGGGATCAACTTATATCTGATGCTTGAGTGAGTGGAGGCACTACAGAAATCACTAAAAGCTCAGACAATTGATCCCTCAGACAATGAGAGGATAAGACAGTGAGACAGGACAGCACAGGAAATCTGACTGCGGGGAATATTTAATTTTGAAAAACATAAAAGCAGGGCCGGCAGAAGGTTACTAGGTGCCTTGGTGCCCATCCTAACTAAGGCTTTTCCCCCAAGACACTATCAACACCCACAGGCAATGTGCCATTCCTACTTCCTATGCTGTTCAATTGAATCGCCGATATATTGTGTGTGCATCTCCCAGTGTGTACCAGCGATATGTCTGTGAACAATATCTTTCACAGACATATCGCATAGGCTTTGATGCACAGCTGATTCCCAATATATCTGCCGGATGTACACTTGCTGCATGGGCCAGCAGTGATTGATTGATTGATGCATGAAAATGTCCACCCAGTTGTGATGTCAGTGTATTCCAATGAGCACACAATTCTGTGAATTAGCAACTCCACCATTTTGGGAATGACAGCAATCTCACTCTGTGAAATTGCTGAATCTGCAGTTAACCACAGGGTGTGATGGCATACCATATATGTATTGCGCAAAGAAAACATCCATTAAGGCGTCAGCCTTAATGATCATAATTTCATTGCTTTTTTTTTATTTTAGAGGCAGAAATTCAGTAGGTTTTGTGAAATTTCAGATAATGTCTAAGAAGCCTAAATGGGACATGTGAAATTGTCTATGGAAATTCATTGCTTTTTTTAAAATGTATTAACCATCAGGGTTTGGAGGAGAAAACCAGGCCACCTACAGGGGAGAAGGGCAACAAAATGGTACACTAGCGCGGGTGGAAGGGACAGCACACAAGAGGTGTTTTGGCAGTGCAGACGGAGAAGAAGCTGCAGGGGTGGGCTGCAGGTATGTAGGGCAGTGGCAGCAGAGGGAGTGTGGAGCAGTGGCAGCAGTGGGGCAGTGCACAGGGGCATATCAATAAGACACAGATGCATGTGAGATCCATCCATGATCCAATATGACACAGATCAGTGAGATCTATCCATGCATCTGTGTGAAAAATTTAATATGTGTAAAATAAAAAAAAAGGAAATGCCCCCCCCAAAGTACAACCAGCCCTGAACTTATCACAGCTGGTCCTGGTTGTCAAAATACAGGGGACAAAAGATATAGGGGTCCCCTGTAGCTAGCACAACCAGCACTGGGCTCAGCTGGGCCAGTCCTGGTTTTGGAAATACAGGGGATAAAAAGCATAGGGGTCCCCTATATTTGCCATAACCAGCACTGGACCCTTTCTAGCGGGGGATAATGCCACAGCCAAGGGAGCCCTTTCACCGGTTCCCACAGCCAAAGCATTTCCCCTGACCACTAGTCAACCCAGGTCGGGGATTCCTGGGGATCTGCCCCCCCACCCCAATAAAAGGGTCCCCCTCTCCAGGGCATCCCAGACCTAGGCTGATAGCCCGGGCCTATCCCCAGCACCCCTGGGTGGTGGGTGCCGGGTTGATTGTGCAAAAGTGTGATGTAAAAAAATATTGTTTTTTGCAGGTGAACCGCAGGTCCCAGCAAGCCTCCCCTGCATGCTGGTACTTGGAGCACCACAAGTACCAGCATGCAGGGAATTATGGATCTGCTTGTACCTGTAGTCCACCTGTAAAGTAAAATTTATAATAAACACAATACACTTTAATATTTTAAAAGTTTATTGTACTGCACCTTAGGAGAGGGCAGCCTTTAAGCTCTTTTACAGATATAGGGGTCCCCTGTAGCTGCCGCTGCCCAAGGACGTCACCTGGTTAGCATATTTCCGCAGCTAGCGGGTGCGTGTGATCAAGCTGAATAAGACCCATAGTTTGTAAGAATGTGACCGCATCAAAATCCACTCAAAGAACATCAAGATAATCTTTATATGCACCCTGATCTGGACACATGCTAGATACAGTCCATCAGTCATCATCATCAGCTTGGTGACTTTAAATAAGAGATGTGCGGTTCGGTTCTCCAGAAATCCGAATCCACCCGAATTTCATGAATCCGGGTAAATCCAAGTCGCAGTTCTAATCTCCTGAGGAGATCCGGGTAAATCCGGGTCACGGATCTGATCTTTTTGCGTTTTTTTATCTATTTTTTATTTTAAAAAATCCAGATCCAAAACCAAAATTGAGGGTGGTTTGCAAAACCAAATCCAGATCCAAAACCTTTCAGGAGATACAAATCCAAAACCAAAACACGGGGGTCGGCGCACATCCCTAGTTTAAATTAGGGGTGAGCGGGTTCGGTTTTACTTGGATTTACTCGGATCTTTAAACGGCATTTTATTGGCTATCGCCTATCATGTGTTTTGGATAGCCAATATAATAAATCTGAATTTGCGGTAAAGTGGCGATAAGAACCGAGTAAATCCGAGTAAAACCGAACCCGCTCACCCCTAGTTTAAATATGAAAAGAAAAAAAAGGATGGAATAAATAAATAAATCTAAAACTTGGTGTACTGTAGGCCTCCTTTCCAAAGTGAACTCAGGGCCTGATTCAGATTGAATTGCAAGGCTGCGTTCGAATGCACTCGACCAGTGTTCTCAATCTGCGCATGCGTATAAGATACAGTGGCGAGCACGAACCAGGCACTGCGAGCGGGAATAATCACAGGCAGTACGCAGACCCATCACCTACTGATTGACCGGAAATGTCGTTTGTGGGTGGTGACGGGGGGGTGGGTGGTCGGGCGAACAAAGGCGTGCCAGTGCGTTGCAACGGCATTGCAGGGGCATGCATAAATCAGGTAATGAAAGACCCTATGCAGCCTGAGCTCCCACTGTGCGCAGGAGATTTAGCAAAGTCTGCAGTAGGGTCAGGTCAACCACTATTGTGCATATGGTTGCGATGGTTGTCGATGCACAGACACACAATTAAGTAGCAGGTGCTGCCCATTGCAATGAGTGATTGGCTAGTCCTGTACAAGTGTGTATTTTCGCTCAATGCAATTTTGTTTATGAGGTATGAATGCAATGACATTTCACTTTATGTAGTCTGAATTGTTTTTTAATGTGATGTGTTTACAATTAACAATTACAAATTAGCACCCTAAAAGTTTACAGCATGTCCCTTTTATAAAAAGATTACAAATTGTGAAATATATGAGTAAAATAGAAAACTCAGGAATAGTTGTTTTTAAAAAAATTGTTATTCTTATACCCCTTTTACACCAGAGCAAAAACCTTGGTTATTGCCAGGTTGCAGCTCAGTGTAAAAGGGTCCATGAAAAATAACCTGGGTCAAATGACCAAGCAATCCAATCCAGGTAGCTACCAGGGTCGGAACCAGGATGGACCTTGGTGATGGTGCAGTGTAAACGGTGCAACCCATGTTATCCGACCTGGGTCATGCCTAAAATGAGCTGATTGGTGGTTGTGGGGCAGTCACCTCCCACTTTTTTTGGAGGTGTCCTTGATAAAAGTAGGCTGTTTCAGTAGTAATGGTTGAACGATGCTGTCTAGAAACTGTGATATCGGTTGATACAGTGAGTCTCTCGCTGATATGATTGGGTGGCCTGGAGGTTTCTCTATTCGCTTGTGGATCTTTGGTACCATAAATAATATGGGAATGACAGGAAACTCTTTTGTTAATGCCTTCACTAGCTGGTCCGACAATAAACCCCTGTTTTCGGCCCATGACAAAATCTCGTCCAGCTCCCTTTTGTAGACCATGGTAGGATCGCTACTGAGGGTTTGGTACGTATCCGCAATGGCCAGTTGTTGGAAAATTTCATTTTTGTAATTGGCCAAATCTTGGATATCGATGACGTCCTCCTTATCGGCGGGGTGGATGATTATGTCTCGGTATTCGCCGAGATCTTGCAGAGCTTGCCAATCTGTTTTAGAGAGGTTGTGATGTCTAGCTGGGGTTGCAATGGTATATTTGGAGACCGTATCATCTAATAGATGGGTAAAAGCTTTAATAGAAGGGTTGGAGGATTGTGGGTCGAAGGAGGACCTAGATTTGCTCTTAATGAAATCAGTGTGTGCTTCGGAGGAGGAGGCTAATGGCCTGGTTCCAAAGAACTCCTGGAGGCACACTTTGCGTGAAAAACGATGGAGAGCTATTTTCTAGGAGAGGTCATCATGGTGGGTCATGCCAGAACCCAAACTGTATCCCTGTTTAAAGATAAACTACACTTGCCAAGGTTCTGTTGTGGTCGCTGAAGTATCCTTCCGGGCTGCTGGCATGTATTGCACGGAGTATACAGAGAGTTAAAGTCATCCTCTATTTCTTGGGCGTCGTCTGCTTTCTGGGGTCTGTGATTACTTGGTTCTCTAAACCTGGTTCTGTCTGGGTCACATGCTTTAACACTTCCAATGGATTTCATGCATCTGGTATAAAAGTCTGTTACTAACTGAGCATTGTTGTCTGTGCAACGTTACCTTCAGGTTCTTCCTTGGACTCCTGCCAGATCCTTGCTTTACTTGATATATGTTGTGGACTCTCTTTGCCCGGTTCTGCTACAGATGCTTGATGGCACTACAGATCCCAGCGCTGCTACTGAACTCTCTGCTGCAATACTAAACCTAACTCTACTGGTAGTCTCCGCTGTACTAAAAGCCTAGATTTGCTGCTGTTTCATGGTCTCTTCATGTTTACCTTCAACTAACAGTTGTCAACTGCATCATAAAAGTTTCTTCACTTCAGACCTCCGCCTCATCTCAGGGCTCAACCCTGCACCTCTTCACTCCGGACCTCTGCCTCATCTCAGGGCTCAACCCTGCACCTCCTCACACCAGACCTCGGTCACGTCTTGGAGCTCAACCCTATACCGGATCTTCACTGCATTTCAGGGCTCAACCCTGCACCTTTCCACACCGGACCTCCATCACATTTTGGGGCTCAACCCCAGCACCTCCTCATACCGGATCTCCTTTGCACCTTGGGGCTCAAAATCATACCAGATTTCAGTCACGTCCCGGGGCTCAACCCTGCACCACTTCATACCGGATCTTTGTCATGTCTTGGGGCTCAGCCCCATACCGGATCTTCATCACCTCACGGAGTTCAACTCTGCACCTGTTAGTTAGTATGATATGAACTTTATGCTATATGAACTTTAGTTCTTGTGTGGCTATCCTGACACCTGCTTGATGTGATAATTTCAACTTTGCTTTATGGAGACTTTATGCTTAAGTATCTAGAACTTTTCAGCACAGTCTTGTCTTTTAATAAATCTCGTTTACTTTTAACATTGCATGCCGGTGTAATTTTATGAGAAGGTCATTCCTTAAACCCCCTCAGTTTGTACCACCTGTTAAGCCTGTTTCTCCTCAGGAGTCTCAAGAGTCTGTAACCGTGACAGGTCAAGGGAATAAATGAAAGACCTTTGTTTAAAAAATCTAATTCCGTGGTGGTCAATTGTCTGGAAGAAAGAATAAATATTAAATCTTCTTTTTGTGGTTAGTCCAGATAAGCCTCTTGTTTTGACCACCCCGCCCCCCTGTGGCACTCCCTGTTTTTTGAAACCTTGACCTCACAAGTTTAGCAGGGAAGACCGAGTGAACGGGGCTGACCTGTTAATAACCCAGATCGATGGTGCTGTGTAAACGGTGTCTTTCCCGGGTTTGACCTGGGTTAGAACCATGTCTGAAAACCCAGGTCAGACCCAAGTGGAAAAGAGGTATAATTGTGCAACCCTTCTGCTGCTGTGGAACTGCACATCAAGGCATGCCGTTCCACAGTAATTACATGCCTTAATAGCAATACTGTGGCAGCCCATGCTTGGATGTGTAGTTCCACAGCAGCTGTAGCGCCCCTCTTAATAAAAAGTTTTTGCAAAATACTTTTTAATGCATATTTAAATGTTTTCAAACCAACGGATAGAAATACACTTCTTCAAGCTGAAAGCAATCATCCTCGCTCCCTTAAAGATGGACTTCCTTTCTCCCAACTACTCAGGGTATACCGTATAACAGATGATCCAGAGGTTTTGAATAAAGAAATTAATTTGATGATTGATTGATTCCCCATGAAGATACTCTGAAAGAGAAAATCGACAAGACACCTGCTGATCGCAAGAGGATAGTTTGGGTCAACCAATTTGGCCCCCTGAGTAAAGAAATCAACAGGTCAGCCAGAAATCTTTGGCACATAGTAGCCGATGACCCAACACTACCAGCCCTGAAGGGTACAACATTGATGCCATGTTATAAGAGACCGAAAAACATCAAGGATCTTGTTGTTAAAAATGATGTCTCAGGGATGGGAGCCGTGACACCAGGGCACTTAATTAGCAAAAGACCAGGTTGCTATAGATGCATTAATTGCACGACCTGTAGCTATTTAGAGACAGAGAGCTCTTTTGCACATTCTCATTCAGGAAGATGCTATCAAATCAAACATGTTCTAACATGCACCTGTAAGTTTGTAGTCTACATCATTCAATGAGAGGATGGCCCTGCATCGGTTCGCTGTACGGGCAGCTCTGGAGGGCAAAGATCAGGACCAGCCAGTTGCACGGCACTTTAAAGACCACCGACATGGCCTCTCCACATTGAAATACAAGATAATAGATTGTATTCCTCCCTCGGCGAGAGGAGGTGACAAGGCAAAAGCCCTTCTACACCCTGAGGCAAAGTGGATTTTCAGACTCAACACTGAGTCTCCATTTGGCCTTAATGAGTCTCTCTTCCTCAATTGCTGCTTATGATAGTATCTTCATCTGCATTTTACATTGCTGTCCCTAGTTGTGAGAAGAAGCACGAGTTACTCTGGACTCTACACTATAGCACACATTCTTTAAGTATTATCAGTATGTTGGCAGAATTCATGTTATACTGTGTCTTATAGTTCATTGCCTACACTACATGTAGTTTGAACTGATATTTAGTTTCCCCCAGATTACTCTGCTGGAGTCATAGCCTGTGTCCCATACATAGTCCGGTCAAGTGGCAAGTCCTGGGTGATTACCCTTTATAGATAGTTTGGCTGTATATTATGCCTACGTTTTACTGGTGTTTGTTGTTGTAGTGCCACTGTATATTATTGCCACATGTGTTTACCACACATCATGTTTCACTTTGTTAGTCTGCGGTGCTGTCTGGCACCGCTCTACAGCCATCTCCGTGAGTCCTTGGTTGGGGATATAAGGTAAAAGTTGTTGTACACCTATTTGATGCCAAATGATGGTTTTTAAATAATACCAAAACGTTGCTTTAAGAGCCTGCTGTGTTATTGTATAATTCCAAGAATGCCACCCTGTTCCTTCCACTAAATGCTTCTGTTTGGTAGTGCACCTGGGCCCATCGTTTATTATTTAGGTGATTGCCGGCTAAGTGCTGGTGCATATATATACAGTCAGGTGCGTAAATATTGGGACATTGACAGAATTTTCATATTTTGGCCTCTATTCACCACCACAAATGGCTTTGAAATGAAACAAACAAGATTTGCTTTAACTGCAGACTTTCAGATTTAATTTGAGGGTAATTACATCCAAATCAGGTGAACGGTGTAGGAATTCCAACGGTTTCTATATGTGCCTCCCACTTTTTAAGGGGCCAAAAGTAATGGGACAAACAAAATAATCCTAAATCTAACTTTCACTTTTTAATACTTTGTTGCAAATCCTTTGCACGCAATTACAGCCTGAAGTCTGGAACGCATAGACATCACCAGACGCTGGGTATCATCCCTGGTGATGCTCTGCCAGGCCTCTACTGCAAATGTCTTCAGTTCCTGCTAATTCTTGGGGCATTTTCCCTTCAGTTTTCTCTTCATCAAGTGAAATGCATGCTCAATCGGATTCAGGTCAGGGGATTGACTTGACCATAGCATAACATTCCACTTTTTAGCCTTAAAAAACTCTTTGGTTGCTTTTGCAGTATGCTTCGGTTAATTGTCCATCTGCACTGTGAAGCGCCGTCCAATGAGTTCTGAAGCATTTGACTGAATATGAGTATATAATATTCCCCGAAACACTTCAGAATTAATTCTGCTGCTTTTGTCAACAGTCACATCATCAATAAATACAAGGGAACCAGTTCCATTGGCAGGCAGCCATACATGCCCACGCCATGACACTACCACCTCCATGCTTCACTGAAGAGGTGGTATGTTTTGGATCATGAGCAGTTCCTTTCCTTCTCCATACTCTTCTCTTCACATCACTCTGGTACAAGTTGATCTTTGTCTCATCTGTCCATAGGATGTTGTTCCAGAACTGTAATGGCTTTTTTAGATGTTGTTTGGCAAACTCTAATCTGGTCTTCCTGTTTTTGTGGCTCACCAATGCTTTACATCTTGTGGTGAACCCTCTATATTCACTCTTGTGAAGTCTTCTCTTGATTGTTGACTTTGACACATATAGACCTACCTCCTGGAGAGTGTTCTTGATTTGGCCAACTGTTGTGAAGGGGTTTTTCTTCACCAGGGAAATAATTCTTCTGTCATCCACCACAGTTGTTTTCCGTGGTCTTCCGGGTCTTTTGGTGTTGCTGAGCTCTCTGGTGCATTCTTTCTTTTTTAGAATGTTCCAAACAGTTGATTTGGCCACACCTAATGTTTTTGCTATCTCTCTGATGGGTTTGTTTTGATTTTTTTGCCTAATGATGGCTTGCTTCACTGATAGTGACAGCTCTTTGGATCTCATATTGAGAGTCGACAGCAACTGATTCCAAATGCCAATGTCACACTTAGAATCAACTCCAGACCTTTTACTTGCTTAATTGATAATGAAATAACGAGAGAATAGCCCACACCTGTCCATGAAATAGCTTCTGAGTTGATAGTCCCATTACTTTTGGCCCCTTAAAAAGTGGGAGGCACATATAGAAACCGTTGTAATTCCTACACCGTTCACCTGATTTGAATGTAATTACCCTCAAAATAAATCTGAAAGTCTGCAGTTAAAGAACATCTTGTTTGTTTAATTTCAAAGCCATTGTGGTGGTGAATAGAGGCCAAAATTTGAAAATTCTGTCAATGTCCCAATATTTATGCACCTGACTGTATATATATATATATATATATACATATATATATATATACATATATATAAAAATGCTCACTGGACAGGCGCTCTGCTTAACATTGACACTGTTGCGCCTGTGCCATCTGCAACTGGTATGTAGAAAGAAGTGGGGTCAGTGGTACTTGGAGACTGGTAAATAAATTTTAATGTGATCCTTCACATAGTTCCAATGTTTTGGGGCTCACACGCCCCTTTGTCAAGGTGAATAAAGAAGAAAGGAAGAAAAGCGCTTACCTTATACTAAGGAGAAGGCCGCCCAGAGTGTGTGTAACTGGTTGCCACCCGGGACCCCACATGACGCAGCCGGAGTCCCGCACTGAAGACGTCATTGTGCTAAGGGTCACTGGTCATCAAGGTAACCAAGACACCTGTGCTAAGATGCGGCTTGTCGTCCTGGTGGAAAGAAAGAGAAAAATACTCATAGAGTAAGTAAGTAGCAATAAACAGCATTAAAAAAAAATCAAGCCACATGTAGGACAATACATATACATATACATATTAGAGTGATCAGCTCTAGGCCTGCACTAAAACGGAAACCAGAGAACGCAGGGAAATGTTGAATAAAGTAAAAAGATAAGCAGATGAAACAAATGAAAAGAAAGGAATAAAGTAAAGAAGAAAAAGGAAGAAGAAGGGAGGGGGTGGGAAGAGGGTGGGGAGAAGGAGGGCAAGGAGGGGGGTGGTATGGGAGCAGGAAAACGGGGACAAAAGAAAACAGTAGGCAAAGAAAAAGTTGGTAGCAGGGAAAGAGAAATACAGGCATGCCCGCATAAGTATGGTATAACACAGGTGTTGAGGGAGTCAGATGAGCTGAAGCACCAAGGGCTGAGGAGAATACAAGGATATATCTCAAGGATGTTAATATAATGGAACCTATGGGATATGAAAAAGTTTGGAAAAATTAACATATGTTGAAGGACAAAAAAGTCACGATTCACAGTGAAGAGGGTGATGTACACCTTCAATTGAACACACTCCATGTGATCTTCTTGTTAAGGTCGGCCGGACTGATGGTATTCAGGTTAAAGATCAATTTTGCTTCAGTTTGAAGAAGGCGTGCTGCTCTATCTCCACCTCTGATTGTTTTGGGTGCATGGTCTATGGCCATGTGTTTGAGATCAAAGAGAGTATGCTTCTTTTCGGCAAAGTGCCTGGCAACCGATTGGTCTGAGGTTCTGCCGGCAAGGGCTGCCTTGATTGCAGATCAGTGCAAAGCCATCCGTTCCCTCATCGTTCTGGTATTCTTCCCTACGTAATATAGCCCACAGGGACAACTAATAAGACATACGATAAGCAAAGACGTACGTGCCAGAACGTGTCTGATGTGAAACACACGGTCCGAATGAGGTTGTGAGAAAGTGTGGCCTGTGTCCATATGTTGGCAGGTGTTGCACCGCAGACATTTATAGCAGCCCGGTTTTATGGATAGGAAAGTACCTGTAGAATTGATGTTGCTGGCTTCAAAATTGGTGATGTTTGCATGGACCACTGCATCCTTAATATTTCTACCTCTGGTAAAGCAGGTTAAAGGTCTCTTGCGTCTCAAAGAGGGAAAGTCTTTGTCCATATTGACTATGGGCCAGAGAGCCCGGGTAGCTCGGTGTATGACCGCACTGGAGGTGCTGTATTGACTTTTCCAAGGGATGATCACCTTGGATCTTTTTTGTTAGACATGAATAAGGCACTTTTCAGGATGTTTAAAACTTCCTGTTTCTGTTTGGATAGGAAGGAAGGATCATAACCTCTTTGCAAAAAAAATAAATAAAAAAAAATATATATATATACATATATATATATATATATATATATATATATATATGCACACACACACTTCTTTTATGGGAAAATATTTTTATATTGTAACTTTAACAAAAAATAATTAGAACCTGTCATTTATACATTATCTCATAGGACAACATCGACGACAGCGGCAAAGGAGAAGAGGTCCTGCCAACCGACTACCCTCACCCCAAATACCCATCTCCCCTGCACCCTCTTCAAATCATTCTACCCCTCTCTCCCCTGTACCCCCTTCAAATCATTATACCCCTCACTCCCCTGCACCCTATTCAAATCATTCTACCCCTCTCTCCCCAGTACCCTCTTCAAATCATTCTACTCCTCACTCCCCTGAACCCGCTTCCAGTCATTCCACCCCTCCCTCCCCTGAACCCTCATCTCTCCCCCCAATTTCCTCCCCTGATCAACCCCATTCCCACCACTCCTGACCTGGCCCAGCTCCTTCTTCTGATTTTTCAGGGGGCTCCAACTGGGCTGCTTCTTCCCAGGGAGGACCTATGGCTGAAGGTACATGAAAGACCAAAAAAACCATGACACACATATCCAAATCATAATTGTATTTGCAACACATAAATTTAAACATGTATGGGGAATGGAGACATTTTACATTACAAGCCTATTTCAGTTAACATTTCAAAAAAGTCAGAGCAGGCTACAGGCCGCTTTGCAAATGTTATTCTTGCTATCAGGCTAATTCTGTTGGAGAACCCCTGCTGCATTTGCAAAGGCGGCACTGTCAAATAGCTTGCAGTGCTGGGTTTATCATAGCGACCATGGGTGGTTGATGGTTTCAACAGTAACTTTTGCGTTTTAAAAATGTTTTTTTCATCTCTTTTTTAATTTTTTTATTTCAGATGTGCCTCAAGATCATTTTGGCAGTGTGCTCAGGAGGGAGCTGGATCTCCTGAGCACATATGTCCGGCTGATGGAGGGCCTTATAATTTTTTATTTCCTTTAAGTTTTTATATTAAGAATATTGGACAATAAAAAAAAGTTCTAGTAATAAAAACATGTGTTCTGTAATTATTATATGCTAGCATATTAGAATTTGTGAAAATATATACACATTGATACATGCACTGTAAAAATAACTACCAACAACACATACATTATAAACATAGGGGTGTACAAATAAAGCCTGGGAGAGGGATTACATGGATGGAGGTAACATCCCAAACAACCAGCTCCTAGCTGACCTTTTTGAAACAGAGCCTGTACAGTGCCAGCTAGGAGCTGATCATATATATATTGATATATATATATATATATATATATATATATATATATATACAGAGAGAGAGAGATTTATATAGATTTGAAAGTAAATATATGTTTATGTAATTTGATATATATATATATATATATATATATATTTGTTATCTGTTTAGTCATCTATAATGTCTATATTTATATATGTATATATATATATATATATATATATATATATGTGTGTGTGTGTGTGTGTTTCTAAAAGACATATCACAATAACAGGCCCCCCAAAAAACAAAAGAATAATAAAAAAAATACTCTAACTAATACATCATTAACAAGAACAAAGTTGCAATTAACATTCATTGTATTTGCACAACAAGAAACCAGCAATGGCATAATATTGAATATTGAGATGAGTATAGATTAGTTCTACCAATATCCTGCATATGGCTCCGATGGTTCGCGAGGTAACCGATGCTTCCGCTAATTTGCGGACTACACAGGCTGTACATAGAGGGAGGTGGATGGCATTGACTTTTGGTGGGTGTTTGTATCTTTGTGCTGCGATTGCCATGCGTATGCATGGATTAGCATATTCTCGCAGCGGCCGAGTGAGTGCGATTACAGCTTTACGATCCAACCTGATTCAGGCGCTCAGTACCACCAGTACTAATAGCCAAGTCTGGTCAAAACTAATGCAGAGAGAGGAGGAGTGGAGCTTGCTTGGCTCATATATACACCATGGAGCTGAAAATGGATTTTTGGTTTCAGTAATAATTTTATTTTAATTTAAAGATAATACATTTTTTATATAAAATATATATTTAAAAATCTTAAAATGCTAATAAAAATGTATTCAAAGAAAATTGCATTTTCCGATGTTTTCCATCAGTTATTGTTTCCTTGGATGGCTCTAACAGGACAAATATTGCAGCGATACAACCACTGCTGCAATACATGCTAAATAGGCTTCCCCATGCAATAGCATGGCTAAACTGCTGCTGACTGAAGCCAGCAAGTATTACATACATATGATGTATAATGCAAAGCTAGCGAAAGCATGACTGTTTTTGCCGGCTTTAGTGATTTTTGCACTTTAATAAATCAGCCTCTAGACTTTTTCAAAGAGATCAATAGCAACTGTGACGCATGCAGGCTCTAAAGGACAAAAGCAAGAAAGAAAGCTCAATAGATGACACAACTTTATAGCACATTAAAAGTAAAGTGCTGCTTTTGCTTGGCAAGTTTATGTACACAGCATTTACAAAATATCCTAAGTGTTCTTCTTGAAAGATCTGAAATGATAAATATAATTCTAATACTATGGTCTTATACTTGAATCATGTCATATCTTATTTTACAGTGCTCATATGAGACTTGAAAAATGCCCTCTCTACCCTTAATCCAGTTCTGGTTACATTTTTAATGGACATACATAGCTGCCAGCAGTGAGTTATGAACTCTACTGTCCAGGAGATGTAATTGTGTGCTTGGTGCTTTCCTTCACTCACAATTAGCATACACAACTCCCTAACAACCCCTCATCCTGTCCATTTCCATCATACGCACCTGCCAGCCACCTCTGAGAAGCTTTTCATGCAAATTTTATTGCCCTGCAGGTGTTTCTGTGTGTGGCCCTCTCAGTACAGGATAAGTGTGGCCTCTATTGTTCTTTAAGGATACTTTGATCTTTCACTCTCAAAGCTTTGCATAGCTGGATGCCTTCATTCAGTCCCACGCTGGGCTAAGAAAGGGTGTGCAGTTGCAGACAAGGCAATCTATAATATTTGCTTCCACTACTGCCTTAAACCTCTTGAAACATCCTAGGAAGATGGCTCATTAAACTGCAATAGCCTTAAAATTGTATTATGTAACCGCAAAGCAGAAATCGATACATTTGTTAGATAAGAG
Source organism: Taudactylus pleione (assembly GCA_031769625.1). Lineage (NCBI taxonomy): Eukaryota > Metazoa > Chordata > Amphibia > Anura > Myobatrachidae > Taudactylus > Taudactylus pleione. Next base: position 11,270,133 of record JAUIMM010000116.1, read on the forward strand.
GTAATGAATTGTATTGAGTGATTTGTCAAGCCTTTTGTTGTACACTATAATCATAATAATATGATTCGGACATTAGTTTTGAATGTAATATATAACGACAAACTATGTAGTGATTTCTTCCAATAAGATTGTTGGTGACTGAAACCAGCTGCTTGAAAAAAAGTGAGAGATGTGTTTTTTCTCCTAGACGCAAAGCCAGGCGAGGGGAATGCAAATCAATGCTACACGTATTTGCTATCTGCGCTGTAGATGCTTTGTGTTAATTCAGTGCTAATCAATACCCAGCACTGTAAGAGGCCAACAGGAAACAACATCAATATAATAACTCACTATAGGTTTATTACTGAACTAAAAGCATGCCACGCTTCTCATTTTTAATAGAGATTAATGACAACTTCCCCCAAAAAATGTTATTGGCACAACAAGTACTGTTCTCCTCGGAGAGACAATATTATAGGCCCCTATTGATTAAGCAAGCTGTATCATTGGCCATTTCACTCCAGTAAGCTGCAAAACATCTTTCAAGGTGTCTAAGGGCAGCTTAGTTTAAGGGCCTGCTTATACAGTTAACAATCAAGTTGCACTAGATACTATAAAATAATGAATGCCTTATTAACATGGACAGACCTTTTAAACATTTAATAATAGGTTTCAAATTGAACCATATATAGAGTCACTTGCTGAAACTACTTTGGTGTTACACTGCCAGAACAATCAATAGCCTGGGGATACGATGACTGTTTTTTTCATCCAGTTTAGTTACATAATGTAACTGTCCTTCCCTCTCATCTGTCACATAGGTATGCAGGGTGGACAGGTACTGCTGCTGGATGGGGTGTAGTGTGTGCAGTGGCAGTGATCTATTAGATGATGATGTAAGGTTTAAAATTGTCTCCTCCTCTCCAGTGATGTCATCTTTCTGCCGATCAGCAATAATGGTTCTCTGATCAGAGACCCGACTACACTATTGTTGCATTGCTCACATGTTACCTGGGACAGTTTAATAAAATGTATGTCTTAAAAGTAAATAAATCAATAAAAAATGCTATTGTTCAATGAATGAGTTTATACCCAGTGGTGCACTTCATTGGTTTGTGAAGAACAGCAATAACTGGCATTGCTAAGGATGACGCTTCCATGAAACAAGTTTATTTAGTAGTTGGGCGCTTCCTGAGAGTCAGTTAGTGTATCGATGGCTTTCCGTTAACTAAAGCCTTGATTCTATCATTCCTGTATTGTATTAGAACATTGGAGTTAACTCTTTGAGTCAACCGATGCGTTCATCTTTGGGTGCCAAATGTATGTGTATGTGTGTGGGGGGAAGGTGTGGGGTGCAGGGTCTCCAAGAGAGAGAGGTAGTGCTGTACTGTGTATGCCTGCATGCCCCCACCCCCTGCTGCACTCATGGGTAAGCAATGGGGGATATGTACTCTGGAGCTGGAGCTTGTGTCATCTAGGTGTCAATTTTAATTATTTTCTATCATTCACATCACAGATCAAGTCTCAAAATCCAATTGTTTTCTATATGAATTAACTTTTCTCTCTTTTACTGTACTATTCACTCTGCTTCCAAATCCATTTAAAATACTGATTTAAGTCTACCTTCTGTGCTTCTAGTTTTCTGTCTGTACTCTGGTCTTCTGGGAAGTCTCTCTTGGCTCTTTGGAAAGGGATATGTTTTGAATCCTTGGATCCAACAATTTAAAAAGTAATCCCCATGGCCCTTGTTACCCCTTACTTTAATTAAAGATGTTCATTCTGGGATTTCCTGTTTTCTGTGCTGTTAGGGATCCTGATTAAAGCGAGGGGCCTGGATGTATGATCTCCTCATCCACAAGTATCGGACGTTGATGAGACCTGACCAAAGGCGTAGAGTCTAACCTGCTGGGAGGTGTTCACCAGTGACCCCTCCAAGCAGGATATGGGTTTAAGCTGCACCTAGCAGGCAGGTCGCGGCCCTTTGGTCAGTTATCCGATACATGTGGGAATGGAGACAAACACTAATAGGCCCAAGTAATATACTTCATAAAGAATCACTTGTAATGTATCTGCACAGGAATGTAACTCTGAGTATACAGTCAAAGGAATAGATGTTCCACAAACATGGAGGAATGACTCAGTAGTGGTACACAGTGGAAGTACAGAATACGCAGGCCTTGGTAATATGACGCACTGCTGCACAAGGAGATGACTCTTGTGGTGCATGCAGGCAAGGTGTTCCTGATGCACTATTGGACAAAGAGATGACAGTTGTAGTTGCACGCATGCAAGGTGTTCTTGACAAACTGCTGCACAAGGTGATGCCACTTGTAGTTGCCCGCAGGCAAGATGTTACTGACGCACTGCTGCACAAGGAGATGGCACTTGCAGTTGCTCGAGGGTTTAACAACAAGAGAACCTGAAACGAAGTGACAGCAAGTAGACACAGCTAGAAACAACATTGCACAGGCAACTTCCTGCTGTCCGGAGCCTAGTTATATACCCTGAGTTAGCAGATCATTGGATGACAGCATCAGCTGAGCACCACCATGCAACCATTGGGTAAAGGGTAGTCAGGTGATGAAGACTGTCATAGCCGCATCCATGACGACAACCGCAGCCACCAAGTCACAGCGAAGCACCTGGACAACAACATGGTCCTTAGGCATAATCCTCAGCACAAAACTGAGCACTCAGCACCTAATGTCTGACCACACAAGGGATCAGGTGAAGCTGGTGTTGGGGTGAGTAATGGATGATCCTATGCCACAAGCTGGCGCACAGAGAGACACTGGGTGTACAGTGAACCCAGGCGCATGGTAGTGAAAAGACACTCTGTAGATCCAGTTGCGGAATGGAGATAACTGTACAGGTGACTCAAATGCAGGTTAGTCCATAGGCAGTCTGTAGATCCAGTCACGGAATACAAGTGACTGTGCAGGAAACTCAGATGCAGGTTAGTGAACTTGATACACTGTAGATACAGTCATGGGATACAAGTAACTGTGCAGGGAACTCAAACGTGGGTTAGTGAACTTCATACATTGTGGATCCAATCACGGAATACAATTACTGTGCAGAGAACTCAGATGCAGGTTAGTGAACTTCATACATTGTGGATCCAATCACAGAATACAATTACTGTGCAGAGAACACAGATGCAGGTTAGTGAACATGATACTTGTATTCCGTGACCGGATCTAGGTGTAACTGTGCAAGGAACTCAGAAGCGGGTTAGTGAACTTAATACACTGTAGATCTAGTCGTAGGGATAACGGAAGGTGCTTTGTGAATCCAGAAGCAGGGAAAGCTACTGCAACTAGTGTTTGGGAATGGTCCAGGAGGAGACAGCGGAAACTGGTAAATGAGCCGGAGCTGGGTAATACACAAGAGGATAAACTGAAGCAAAACTTGACTTTAACCAAAAGTAATTCACTAGAAATCCAAATGCGGATATGCTCGGGATGGCACACACAGGTGATGAAGACGCATGCTGGCTCTAATAGTACTAAAGAGCCAGATGCAGACTAGCTGTGGTATATGCTATGAAAGTAACCTAGAGCCTGGAACATATACTGGCATCATAGTCACTGGAAAAGCGAAGCTGAACAGCAACTTCCTGTTCCTGGAGTTAGCCTAAATACCCTTAGGTAGTTGGTCATTGGATCAGAGGACCATCTGAGTGAACGCAGGACTACCATTGGGAGAGACGAGTGAAGTGTTATGGACCAACATGGCTGTGCCCATGCCCACCACCACGGGAACCACACACGGAAGCCCTAGCAGACCCCGGGGAGAATACTTAGCCACCACTCACCTCCACTCCCGGTCACTGAACACTTAAGCCCAAGGATGCCAGCGCAGAGGTGAGTAGCGACTGATCCCAGGCCGCATCTTGACAACCACTATGGGAGGGTTAGGATTAAGGGGGAAGAGGGCAGGATTAGGGTACTTACCAGCCCCAGTCAGGATCATGACAGTTCGAGCTTCCAGCTTCTGTATTTAGTCTGCCGGCATTACATCCAGCGGCATTACATACCAATTCCCTTTAGCACAGCACACTTATCTTCATAATGCCCTTTCCTGTAGTTTACTTTCTTTTGTATGTTTTAGCGATTTACTCTTTATAATGTACTGTCTTTTTAAAGTGAAACTCCTAATAAAAAGGACCATTTGATAATCTGTGAGGTTCTACAGTATGTCCATATCTCCTAGTCAACTTTCCAGTTGTAAAAATCTGTATTTAATAAATTTTTTAACATAAAAAACACATTACCCACATTAAAAAGTCAGCCAATGTTACTTCATTTAAGTTAATTATGAACTTTCATTGTACTATAAATATATTATCCTTCTAAATTTTTATAGTGGTAATATTTACCTGTATATCTTTTGGAGCATGCCAACAGCTACAAGTGTTGCTTGAGAAGCTTCACTGGAAGGACAACAGGTGGCAATGTAACTTAAGATTCCGAATACTTAAATTAAGTTTGAGGAAAAATAAGCATCCCTGTTTTGTTATGGTTTTGCTGGATTCTGTATTTAGGGGGTTAAGGGTTTAGAGGGCGTAGCTAGGATCTGTCAGTTAGAAATATAGGCCTATGATAGTACAGCAGTGGGCAAGGCCTCCCCCATTTCATATAAAAAGCCTAGTTTGAGCAGCCATTTTTCTCTTGGCAGTTTGATTTCAAGCCTGGCTATGTACCACATCATATTTTGAATACACTCCTTCCTGTATACTTTCCTCTTCTTTAAGTTTTTTCTTTATTTCTGTTTTCCCACTTATCCCTTTTCTTTCCAGTGTTTCTCTCCCTCCTTATCCTTTCTCCTAGCAGCATTTCTCTCCCTCCCTATCCCTTCTCCTAGCAGCATTTCTCTCCCTCCCTATCCCTTCTCCTAGCAGCATTTCTCTCCCTCCCTATCCCTTCTCCTAGCAGCATTTCTCTCCCTCCCTATCCCTTCTCATACCAGTGTTTCTCTCCCTCCCTATCCCTTCTCGTACCAGTGTTTCTCTCCCTCCCTATCCTTTCTCAAAGCAGCATTTCTCTCCCTCCCTATTCTTCTTGTACCAGTGTTTCTCTCCCTCCCTATCCCTTCTCCTAGCAGCATTTCTCTCCCTCCCTATCCCTTCTCGTAACAGTGTTTCTCTCCCTCCCTATCCCTTCTCCTAGCTGCATTTCTCTCCTTCCCTATCCCTTCTCCTAGCAGCATTTCTCTCCCTCCCTATCCCTTCTCATACCAGTGTTTCTCTCCCTCCCTATCCTTTCTCCTAGCAGCATTTCTCTCCCTCACTATCCCTTCTCATACCAGTGTTTCTCTCCCTCATTATACATTCTCCTAGCAGCATTTCTCTCCCTCCCTAACATTTTTCCACCAGTATTCCCCCCTCCTGCTGCCCAATTCCACCGCTTCTCATTATTCCCGCTCTTCCACTGTTGTTTCCGGCCCAGTTATGCCCCGTCCCCGCCGATCAGCACTGCCCCCGCCACTTGGTTGAGGCAGTCAAGGCTCTCTCAACTGCGGCCCCAGCTTCAACCAGGCACACCTGGGGCATCTAGTGCACGTGCTGGAGGTTCCGGCGCTAGCGCTCCATCCCCCGCACCCTCAGCACTTACCGCATGGTTGGCTGGGGGTGCCACCGGCAGTTCCGGCGCCTCACGCCCGGCCACTACACAGATCCCAGCAGCAGTGCTGTCGCCCGCTGGCCCTGCCCACCATGCCCCGGCGGCCATCTTGCAGGCCGTGCAGCGCACCAGTGCCTCTCTCCCCCCCAGCAGCAGCCCATTCCCCAAATCCCATGTAATAGGGGGTCACCAGCCTCTGCGCATTACAGGGCACCCAGCACCCCCATGGCAGTGTATTCTGCCCCTCCCTCTCCAACCATTTCTCATGTGGGTTCTTTATACCCAGACAGCCCGCACGCACAGGGGTTCCAGGACCTCTCCCTTCACTACAGACCAGATGGTCTCCTTATTTTACTGCCACTGGGCAGCTATACAACTTGCCCATAATGGCCCCTCCTTATGCCCCCCCCCGCTCCCTTGATGTTGCCACAGTTCCCCCTGCATTATGTTCTAAACACCAGTTTGCCCGCACACTACCACTAGCACTGGGGGCTGCAGGATTTTTTCAGCCTTACCAGCAGTTCCCCCTCAACCCCGCGGGTTTTCCTGCCATGGTCCCACCTATGCCACCTGGCCCAGTGCACCCTCCACCCCTCCACCACCGCCACCGCCCATGGCACAGGTATGGGAAGTGCCGGTGCAGTTAGAGGGGAGCAACGCGGGGAACCGTGTGGTGGTCCTAAGTAAGGCAGTATCACCTATCAATTTGGTTGAGTTGGAGAAGCGGTTAGACTGCTATCCTCTCAGGATGCAGGCGGCTTTTTTGACGGGTTTAGGAACGGTTTTCACCTACCTTTAACTCGCAAAGACTATGTGGTTTCCAAGAGAAACTTGCGGTCCGTGAGGGAGCCTTGCGTAAAGTGACTGTTGAGGTACAGTTGGGCTAAATGTTCAGGCCCTATTCCTCTCTGCCCATGCAGAAGCTATGCATCTCACCATTGGGGGTGGTCCCAAAGAAAGAGCAAGGAAAATTTTGTTTAATCCAGCATCTTTCTTACCCGGAATATGGGTCGGTATCAGTCATTTGAACAAGCCCTCGAGATTTTTGGCAAGCGGGCACTTCTGGCCAAGGTGGATATTGAATCTGCCTTTAGGCTGCTACCCCTTCACCCCGATTCCTTTCAATACATGGGTTTTAAACTGGAAGGGCAATATTACATCAACAAATGTCTCCCAATGGGCTATTCTATCTCCTGTGCTTTTTTCGAGCAGTTTAGTTCTTTTTTGCAATGGTGTATTCAGGCGGGTATGGGTCAGAGAGGTGTCGGCCACTACCTGGACGATTTTTTGTTGGTAGGCCCGGAGCGAAGTTCGGTTTGCGGGGAATTATTATTTTCATTGCAGGCATTATTTACTGTACTTGGGTTCCCATAGCTAGGGATAAAACGGAGTGCCCGACTCATTTATCCTACCTCGGGATTGAGATCGATACAGTACTAGAGCCCTGATTCAGAGCCGGACGCTCTGATAGAGCGCTCACTCTGAATCAGAGCCGTCCCTCCTCCTATTTGGAGCGGCCTCCTGGCCGCTTGCATAGCTGTGGGTGACCACCCACAGCTATAGCGAGCGGCCAAAATGATGGTCAGGATGGTCAAGACCATCGCGACCATCAGGCTTGCGATGAGACCTTTGCGGTAGGGTCTCGCTACCGCAAACCCTGGAGTGCTTTTTGCTCTATCAGAGCCAAAAGCACTCCCACTGACATCACTAGTGATGTCAGTGGGGCCGGCCCCAGACGGTAGGCATTCCCATGGGAATGCCTTCGTCTGGGCAGCCACTCCTCCCGGCACGCCCACCAAAGGGGGCGTGCTGTCAATCACCATCGATAGCATGCTCCCTTTGGTGCGAGACCCATAACGACGGCTTGGCCGACGTTATTCGGGTCTCGCGCATGCGCACGACGGAGCCGCCTCCCTCGTGCGCATGCGCACTTGGGCAACATCGACCCGCTTGCGAGCGCTCAGCGCTCGTGAGCAGGTCTGAATCAGGCCCAAGGTCTCTGCCAGTTACCATTAGAGAAGGTTAGGAAGTTAGGGGAACTTTTGGAAGTTTTTGTGATGGCGTAAAAGGTTTCATTCAAACAAATGCAATCTCTTCTAGGTCTTTTGAATTTCGCTTGCAGAGTAATACCTACGGGCAGGGTTTTTTGTTGTCGTTTAGAGCGTTCCACAACGGGGATGGCAAAATCTCATCACTTAGTTTGCATATCCCAAGACATGCGGGAGGACCTTTGAGTATGGCTTATTTTCCTGCTGGAATTTAATGGGGTATGAATATGGCTTCCAGCGACGGTGGATAATTATGAGCTTCAGTTATTTACTGATGTGCCGGGTACGTTAGGTTTTGGTGCATTCTTGGAAGGCAAATGGTGCACAGAGCCTTGGCCTGAATTGTGGATAAGACACGGTTTAACCATGAGCATGCTGCTATTGGAACTCTTTCCAATCGTGGTCTCTGTCAAGCTTTGGTCCGGAAACCTCGACAGAGTATTATTTTTTGGTGCGACAATTTAGGAGTGGTGCATGCCATCAATAATCAGAGGTCGGAATCACCTCTGGTGTTGTGCTTGTTGAGACATTTGACCCTTTTGTGTTTGCGCAAGAATATCAATTTCCGGGCTCGCCATGTACCAGGCGTGGAAAACAACATTGCAGATGCTCTGTCTCTGTCTCATTTTCAGTGGGATAGATTTCAGCCTCTCGCCCCAGGCGCTAGTACGTTTGGCTTATCGTGCCCTTTGCATGTCGGGCAGATTGTCGAGCGGCATCGAAGGCCTTGCATTGATGTCGCTGGCCCCAAGTACGCTGAGGACTTATTCAACAGCGTGGAAAGATTGGCTGGGTTTTCTGGCATCCGAAGGACAGGGAGGTAAGCCGATTCTAGATTATATGTTGCAATTCATTTGGAATTGGCACAAACAGGGGCATTCTAAAGCTACCATGTCGGCTGCTCTGTCCGGCATCGCATATTTCTCTAAGTTGCACAGTGAAGCAGATTCCACAAAATAATTTTTGTTAGCAAAAGCAATGAGGGGTTGGGCAAAGGAATGAACGGTGTCGGGCGACGTTAGAAGGTCTATCGATCCATCTCTTTTACGGGAGCTTATAACAGCAGTTTCAGGAGTCGCCTCAGGCCACTACAACGCCATTCTTTTTAGTTTAGCTTTTTTGTTAGCCTATTTCGGTGCTTTAAGAATTGGGGAGTTAGTGGGGATGAATAAGACCTCTATATCATCACGTCTGCTTCTTAGCAATGTTGTGGTTAAAAAGGACCCGGGCAGTGGGTGCCAAGTTGATTGTGTAAAGTGGCCCCTCCCCATAAATCACAACCAGCCTGGGCTCTTCACTGCCAGTCCTGGTTGTGAAAATACAGGGGAATAATGACACAAGAGTCCCCTGTATTTAATACAACCAGCACCGGGCTAATCAGAACCATTCCTGGTTGCCAAAATACAGGGGACAAATGATGTAGGGGTCTCCCATATTCTGCGCAACCTGCACTGGGCTCTGAGCTGGTCCTGATTCTGCAAACACAACGGGAAAAATGCATAGGGTCCCCCTGTATTGTCAAATCATGGTTGCATAGAAGCAAAAGAACAAAAAACTATTTTCTGCTGCACTCTTGAATGTGTATATTAAACCGTCAAATAAAGTGTAGTAATGGAAACATAAGATTTAACCTTTATAATTAACCTTAAAAAAAGAGTGTATTAGATATTCACTCCTTGTTACCAAGGATTAAAAAAAACAGACAATAATTGTTTTAAAATCATTATACATTCATCACTGTGATAGGTTAACTTGTAGTTCTATAATATGTGTGGCGAAAATTTGTCACTCTCTAAGCAGATTCCCTACTATATTCAGTCTTTTACCATGGCAGGGAAATAGAGTAGATATCCACCTTATTTTTTGATGTGTGATTTGTAAAATGTAGGGATGAGCGGGTTCGGATTTATGAAATCCGAACCCCGCGAGCCCTCCCGATCAGAGCCGGGAACCGAGTCCGGCTCAGGTTTTCCCGCCTGACTCAGACCTGAAATTGAGGCAAAACGTCATCAAGCCGCTGTTGGATCTCGTGGGTTTTGGATTCTATTAAAGGTCCCCGCGTCGGCGCCATTTTCACTCTGGCTGCGGACAATGAAGAGGGAGGGTGGGAGTTAGGTTGGCTGGGCTGTGTTGTGCTGCTGTTGTCCATAGGGGCTGGCTGGGCTGTGTTGTGCAGCTGTTGTCCATAGGGGCTGGCTGGGCTGTGTTGTGCTGCTGTTGTCCATATGGGCTTGCTGGGCTGTGTTGTGCAGTCAGTTGTCCATAGGGGCTGGCTGGGCTGTGTTGTGCAGTGTCACATAAAGGCTGTAGTCCTTAATGGGTGCTGTAATTTTGTCCAGGGTGGTGATCTGTCCATCAGGGGTGCTCCCCCCAAGTGCAAGAAAACAATCCTATTTTTACTGTGTTTGTGAATTGTGTGCGCAGTACCCACACATGCATCAAGTAGCAGCGCCAAGCATGCACCTGTGTCATAAGTCAAGGGCCGGCTGGCTCGTCTGTTAAAGAGTAGAGTAACCCCCAAAGTGCACTCCAAAAAAATAAAAAAATTATTTTTGTCTGTGTTTGTGAATTGTGGCCCTGATTCAGAGCTGCTCGCAAACCCCAGTGAGCTTCCAGCTCTAATAGACACTCGTGATGTCAGCAGGGCCATCCTCAAATGGCAGGCGTTCCTTCAGGAATGCCTCCATTTGACCAGGCACCCTCCCTCCCCGCCTACAAAACGGGGCGAGCTGTCGATCAACATCGACAGCAGCCCCATTTGTAGTGAGCCCCGGAGCAAGTGAATTTCTCACTAGCTCCGGGGCTTGCGCACGCACATTGCGCATGCCGCGCATGTGCAATGCCCCAACATTAACGATACTGGATCAGAACCTCTGTACACACCTTCCTATACCTTCTAATGTCCTGCCTATACCTTCTAATATCCTGCCTATACCTTCTAATGTCCTGCCTATACCTTCTAATATCCTGCCTATACCTTCTAAGGGTGATGCTAATTTGCGTACGCAGTCATACCATAAATAAAGACTTAAACGTGGAATCTGAGGTTCCAAAGCACAAGTGTTATTCAGGTAAAAGTTCAGACTGTTACACGCAATTGATCTAGACACAATTTAGGCACAAAAGGAAAATTATACAGACCCAAGTACAGTATACATACGCAGGCGCTTCCGGACCCAGAGATAGGCATCAGCAAGAGACCCCTAGTCATACAGCGTTCAGCACGAAGACTAAGAACCAGCTGTGGAGCACACATATTTATACCCCCCCAGAATAAACAGGACAATAGGGAAGTTACTTGCTGAAGTCATTGGTTCCCAGGGGAGAAGGATCTGTCACTGCACATTTAACAGGCTGGTTCAAATAGACTCTCCCTGCCTCTAACAGCTGGGGGTCTTCCTCTTCATGCCCCCTGCAACATTCTAACAGTTGTTCATGAAATATACATTTTGTTGCTTGTAGGCTCTGCGATCCATAACTTGAGTTGCATGATGCGACCTCCCCACCGATAACACCGGAATACTGTAAAAAGAGTATGCATCAATACAAGACCAAACACGACTTGTTTAGCATGTATAATACCTTAGTTATCAAATCTCTTTATTTCTCAGCATTTAAACTAACTGAACCAACTTAAATCATACACTTTAAAGCTTATTGAACCTTATGTGTGAATATGTAATGTATGGGTATTGAGGGTTTGATATAAGGATGCTAGTTAACTTGGGGCAGATGCGTGCGCATAAAGCTAATAAAACAGCGGTTTCATACAAAGTCCTATGCACTCGCTAATATGCAACTAGTTAACAGCTCAATTGTGCCTATTAATGTGTGTATGAGAAATGGTGAAAAATGCAATCGCATGGTGCTAATAGTATCATCGCCAAATGTACTAAAATGTGAGTTTATCTAAAATGGCGCTTAGGCGGCCATTCGCAAAATGGCGTCTTGCGATCTCATTTTCAAGATGGCGTCTTGCGGCCAGTCGCAAGATGGCGTCACTGCGATTAAATTTTAAACTGAACTTGTCTCAGCCAATTATTCTGCTTTGACAGTCCACCCTTTGATAGCAAACAACATGCTATCACAATCTGCTATTAGAATTTAAGTTAGGCTTACATTTACATATTATTTGGTGTTATTATGGGATGGCACAAGGTGGTTCTTAGTCCATCAATAATGTGTTTCTGGGTGGGGACACAAAACTACTATTATACGCACACCGCGGATCTTGGAAGATCATGTGAAAGGTGTGGGAATGCACCAGTCTTATAAAAACAGTCTTGAAGGGGAATTGAGACTTTACATTATCTAAGGTGTTCTATGAATAATATTTCAATAATATATTCTATGCATGTCTAAATATAATACATTAAATAATGGTGTTTCCTAGCTCTGGGTTGTAATGCAGTTCTGTATTTACCTCGGTATTCATACTGGCCACCATCATAATTTCATTCTTTAGTTTTACTCTATTTTTACATTTTCCACACTTCAACGCAATAGGAACACACCGGACACATATGCCAATTATTACGATGACAATCAGTATAAGGATTAAGAATTTGCCTATGCTGGCAATCACTTCCTGGACCCATTCCCCTAGACCTGAGAACCATTTCACTGGGTTCAGCCATGAAACCCATCCTTCTATCTTCTCCCCAATTTCAGCCACTGAAGCGTTATGGTTTTTGCGAAATTCCCACTTTAGCTGCAGAATTTCATCCATCTTCCGGTCTATCACCTCCTTAGGGTCGCTGGTATCATTGGTGACATAGGTGCAACATTTTACTCCAAATTGGGTGGCCAATGTTACGCAATACCCTCCAGTAACAGCAGTTAAATAATTCAACACTAGCCTGTGTTGCACCAGTTCTTTCTTGTACGCTTGCAATTCTCTCCCTGTATACCTGAATCTGTCATTGTACATCTCGGTGATATTATCTACTAATTTGGCAAGTTCCTGGATATATCTAAAATTTAATGTACCCCGAGCGATCCTGGTGGAGTCCAATGCGACCAGAACTTGAAAGCCAGTTGTCTCACTGATTAACTGAGTGGCTTTATGTATATCACCAGGTACCATATTTGTTTTGCCTCTGTGTTCATATTGTGTGTGAAGATATGGTGACGGTGTGTTTTTATGTATACCCAGCATTTCAACATGTGTGAGGGTCATAACTTCTGGGACTACTCTTCCCAGGTAACACAAACCTTCGGAACTCGGGGAGAGCCATTTATACGCTTTTCTTCCACAGATGAAATATACATTATCAGGGAGAACATAAGGAATGGTATGCATCATTATCATTAAGCACATTTCCCTTGCAAACAATCCTATTTCTGGTTCTTCCATCTGGTACATGCAAGTTTCTGGCTGTATTATTTTAGCACAATAACCATTTGGCACCTTACCAATAATTTCTTTGGTGGAACTCAATGTATACCGATACCTAAAATGTTTTCCACCAGACTTAATGGAGCGCAGCAGATCATGGTTTATGGACTCATTATCAGCTCTTTGTGAGAAGGTCATCGTCTGATTATTCCCTGTCACTTCCCAACTCCCGGGTTTATTGGGGTTGGTTATGTTTAGAAACAAAAGTGATCTATCTACTTGGAATTGATAGAGTTTGAAATGAGGTGGTTTGGATGATAGAAATTTTCCATCCAATGTTTTCCCTTTTTGCAATTCTAAAATTTCCGTGATATTCAGCGGGAATGGCACCAACCCTACGTTATGCTGTCCCTGGGGCACATGTGAACACACCCAACAATCAGTTTGATTTAACACTTTGCCTACCATGCTATGATAATCCTCTAGAGGATACCCACCCCAGTACGGATTATATTTAGGTTGGCACCATTGGATACTGTTCTCATCAACTAGGGACCCACAAAGCTCACAAATACAGGAATCTTCAGATGATAACCCTCTACACCTTCCCCGATTATCTGGAATGACAGCTCTTTTAACAATAACAGTACTAAGATTGGAAAGACACTCCCCTGATTGGCATTGCACTCCTCCTGATTCCACTCCATCAGCACTGCCATCAGCTCCGGTTTCCTCAATCGGTCCCCCATCACAGACACTGGATATCCCCGGACTGACCAGGATGGTGAACACTCTAAAAGAAAATATGAAAATGAACACAGCAGGCCCGTCCATTGTCACAACAAGACCTACAAATTTCTCTCAGTTCAGGTATCTTACTACGACCTTTTCAATCCTCCCGGAACAAGCTCACGAGCGACAGGTGCACGCTATCAGCTTTGTCTCCGACTTGTTTCTCCACCAGTTGATTGACCTTTTTGCAGTGAGTGGAATGGACCCAGGTATCTCTCTCGGCCACCTTCAAAGATGTAGTACTCATCAGCAGCACCTGGTATGGACCTTCCCACCGATCAGTCAAACAACCTGAACGCAAGAAATTTCTGACCATTACATATTCTCCTGGTTCAACATCATGACAGCTCGTTTCAGGCATATCATTAGACAACAATTTCAGTTTCTGCTGCTGTTGCTTTAACTGCTTACTCATTGATATAAGATACTTCACAGTTACCTCATTGTTACCCTTTAGATCTTCCTGTGGACTTATAATCAAATGAAGTTGTCTACCGAACAATATTTTAATGGGGACAGATTAAGAGGAGGTCTAGGAGTGGTCCTTATGCTATGTAGGACCGAAGGTAACGCTTCTGGCCATCCTAGTCCAGTCTCAGTCATGATTTTACTTAGCTTATTTTTAATAGTCCCGTTCATCCTCTCTACCTTGGCACTGGCTTGCGGTCGGTAGGGGGTGTGAAGTCGGCTATTAATACCCATCAGCTTACACATATTTTGAAAAACATCACCTGTGAAATGGGTACCCCTATCACTCTCGATGATTTTAGGGATACCGTCCCTGCATACAAATTCCTGAACTATTTTCTTGGCAGTAAACTCAGCAGTATTAGTGGCCGCTGGGTAAGCCTCAACCCAGTTAGAAAATACATCTATGCACACTAATACATACTTAAGGTTCCTGCAGGGTGGTAGTTGGATGAAATCAATTTGTATCACCTGGAAAGGTCCATCAGTCGGTGGAATGTGGGACGGTTCGGTAGGGATCGCTTTCCCTATGTTCTTTCTCAAGCAGGTCAGACAGGACATTGCTATCTTCTCTGCTTGTGAAGAAAAACCTGGTGTGCACCAGTATGCCCTCACCAACTTGCACATACCCTGTTTACCCAGATGAGTCAGACCGTGTGCTGCCTCAGCCAGGCTGGGGTAATATGCCTTGGGGGCTACTGGCTTACCATGTCCGTCCCTCCAGAGCCCAGAGGACTCTTGCCCACATCCCTTGGACTTCCAAATGGATTTTTCCCGAATTGAACACAAATTTTGCATCTCAATTAAATTCAGCATATCCATAGTTTGAAATGACATAATTGTTTCAGTTGGAGGAAAACTTTTTAACCCTGCTGCCCATTTTGCAGCTTCATCGGCTCTGTTGTTGCCCAGTGACACTGGGTCATCCTCACATGTGTGGGCTTTGCATTTAATTACTGCCACTGCTTTTAGCAGTTGGATTGCTTCTAAAAGATATTTTATGTGTCGGGAATGTGCAACTGGTGTGCCTGCTGCTGTCATAAAATTTCTCAGACACCATAGAGCCCCAAAATCGTGCACCACCCTGAACGCGTACCTCGAGTCAGTGTAAATGTTAGCAGATTTGCCTGCTGCCAGTTCACATGCTCTAGTCAGTGCTACTAACTCTGCCACCTGGGCTGAGTGAGGAGGGCCGAGAGGTTTAGCTTCTATGATGTCTGTGTCATTTACAACAGCTTAACCTGTACATAATTCACCTCTGTCTGTTTGTCTATGACAACTCCCATCCATATAAAAAGTTACATCCACATTCTCTAAAGGTGTGTCATGTATGTCAGGTCTAGCAGTAAAGGTCTGATTCAGATGTGTCATACAATCGTGCGTATCATTATGTCTGCCGAACTCACCTCCCACCAGCAACTTCTCTCCTTCCACCCTTTGTACATCATGTTGTACATATGGTAGGTATGTTGCTGGATTCAGCGTACTGCAACGTTTAACAGTAATATTTGCAGGAGCGATTAGAGCTAGTTCCCATTTGGTGAACCTAGCCGAGGAGACCTGTCTGGTTTGAGCTGAGTTCAACAGAGCAGATACAGCATGGGGAGTGTAGACAATCATATCATGGCCCAATACTACGTCCTCACTTTTACTCACCAATAGAACGGTAGCTGCTACACTTCTCAAACAGGTTGGGAGTGATCTTGCTACTGTGTCCAATTGGGCACTGTAGTAAGCTACGGGCCTACTGGCATCACCATGTTTTTGTGTAAGGACACCTGCAGCACAACCATCGGCTTCCGTACAATACAAATCAAAAGGTTTTTCATAATCAGGTATTCCCAATGCAGGAGCTCTTGTCAGACTATCCTTAAGATTAAGGAGAGCCTGTTCTGATTCCTCTGTGTGTATAACACGATTGGGCTTTGAGGAAGAGACTAATTCCTGTAAAGGTAAGGCCAAAATAGAAAAACCTGGTATCCACATTCTACAGTATCCACACATTCCCAAGAAGGTACGAATTTGCTGTTGATTCTGTGGCAGTGTCATGTTTTGTATGGCCTGGATTCTATCTGTTGTAAGGTGTCGTAACCCTTGGGTTAGGCAGTGTCCCAAATATTTTACTCTGGATTGGCACGGCTGTAGTTTGTCCTTAGCCACCTTGTGTCCTGTTTGTGAGAGATGAAGTAACAAAAGTTTAGTATCATTCAAACATGACATAAACGAGTCAGAACATAGCAATAAATCGTCCACATATTGAATTAGAACAGATCCATTGGCAGGTTGAAAAGATTGTAAACAGTCATGCAATGCCTGGGAGAAGATACTAGGGCTGTCTATGAAACCTTGGGGTAATCGTGTCCATGTGTATTGTAAACCTCTGTATGTAAAGGCGAATAGATACTGACAGTCAGGATGGAGAGGCACAGAGAAGAAAGCTGAACAGAGGTCAATGACAGTGAAATGGGTTGCATTTGGTGGGATTTGCATCAAACTGACAGCTGGATTCGGCACTACGGGGAATTGGCTCTCTACTACCTTATTAACACCTCTAAGGTCTTGTACCAGCCTATAACCCCTCCCACCACTCTTCTTCACTGGAAAGATGGGACTGTTGGCTACACTAGCTGTACGAACTAAAATTCCCTGTTGCATTAATCGCTCAATTATTGGAAAAACCCCTAATTCTACCTCCTGTTTTAGTGGGTACTGGGGAATTTTTGGAGCTTGCCTTCCGCTTTTTAAATTTACCACTACTGGGCTTACGTTTGGCATTAATCCAGTGTCCTGTCCATCTTTAGTCCAAAGGGAATCTGGAATTAGGGACAACATTTCATCTACCTGTGATGGAGTTTCATTTAAAACTGTAGAGTGATACATTATCCTTTGAGGAGTGTCTAATATATCCCGCACCTTGTATACCATTCTCTCTGGGATATCTAAAAATACACCATCAGAGGTGCAATATATAACACATCCCATCTTACATAACAAATCTCTGCCCAGTAGGTTAGTAGGAGCCACAGCAGCCAGGAGAAAAGAATGCCTGGTATGCAACGGCCCAAAAGTAACCTCTGTGGACTTTGTTAAAGGATAATGTTCCACTTTACCTGTTACACCCATTGTTGATACTGTCTCGTTTGTCACCTGCAAATTAGCGGGAGATTTTATCTCCGACCTGGTCGCCCCTGTGTCTACAAGAAAAGGATATTCAGTACCAGCTACATAAACCATCATGACCGGTTCTTCCCTAGTACTTCCTGTTAACCTGACCATCTGTAGACTACAGGTATGACCTGACCCCTAGCGTTGGCTACCATTCTCCAATAAAGCATTTACGGCTACAATTGGAGCTGGTGCCTGCTGAACATTTGCTGGCCTCTGTGCATATCCCTTATGGGGATATCTAGGTCTTCCCTGAAGTGGGATCCCTACTCCTTTTACTGTACAGTTTCTACTTAAGTGTCCTGTGTGTTTACAGTTAAAACAGGTTCGTGTTTCGGGTGAAGACATGTGGTGTTGTGAGGTTTGCGCAGAGGGTAAAGGTGGTGGATATGGGTAAGGATAGGGAGGGTAAGGGTATTGTGGGGGATAAGAAGTTGGTGGATAGCCTGGGACCTGTGGTTGCATCGGGTTAGTGGGATAGAGTTGTGTTTGTTGTTGAGTGGGGTTAGTGAGAGCACATACTTGTTCAGAAGTGAGTGTGTGTGCAAGTGCAAGTGTGTCTGTTGGCTGTGAAGTTACCGTCATTCCCTCCAGAGCTTGTATACTGACAGCCATTAGTTTTTCGCTCTGGGCTTCTCTCTTTTTGGAGATGTTTTTATCATGTTCAATGGCGGTTTCTATGAGGTTATCTATTGTAAATCTCCGCCAGCCAGGCTGTGAGGTCTGAACCCGAGTTTTTAAACTCTCTTTCAGACCGTCCACAAGTACCGTAACTATCATTCCCCTGTGGTGAGTGCTATCTATAATATCTTCTATCCAAGTGTACTGGGTGATAGCCTGCAGAGCCTGATCGCAATAATCTTCTGCAGTCTCACTCTCTTTCTGCTTAATGGTGAAAATTTTGTTCCAGTTAACTACTACTGGAAAATATATACCCAATTGAGTTACAATGCGGGAAATGTTACCTTGGTTTACTTGGTCTGTTAAGGGAACGTCATCATCCAATACACAATCTGTGATAAATTTTGTCACGTCGGTATTGCGTGGCAGACAGGCCCTTAACACCACACCAATCATTATTAGTGGGTTCATGTGAACTACCCAAATTTCTCAAAAATCTTTGACATTTGGCTAATTCCTTTTAGGGATCGGGGAAATCATTAATGATGGAATTTAGTTCTGCTCTTGTCCAAGGACAATGAATTACTCCTTCCCTCATGGGCACTATACCGATCGCGTCTGCATTTCCATTTGGAACAGTTATTGTCCGAATGGGATGCAGACCGGTAGCGCTGCTACCTTTGACTTGATTACCTGGCTGGGGGTTTAGTCTGTTGCTGCTATGTATGGTATGAACAACTTCCTCTACGGGTGCAGAGGGCATTAACACTTCCCTTGCTGTTACCGATGGAGATGGCAGCACCACTCGTGATTGTGGTGATGCAGCATCTATTATCTGCACAGCATGGGAAATGGCAGACATTACAATAGGCTCATCATTCGCATCATGAACATTTTCTTTATAATTGCTTAGGAGAGGGTACAAGTTGCTTGTTACATTTTTATGGATATTTTTGGTAACTGTACTTGCACCTCCATCCACATAAGGTGGGGGAGGTGAGCGTGAACTGCTGGCAATACTCTCCGCGATGCTACCTTGCCGCACGTGCGCGTCATTTTGCGGCTCGCCCGTATTGCAATTCAGCGTCGCGGATGTATTTTCTGGCAATGTGCTCACGACGCTAGTTTGCATCGTTTGCACATTGTTAAGCCACGCATCCCCTTCATGCTGCCACAGTTTTAAACATTCAAAATATTTAACCTTTTTCTCTTGGGAGCGCATCAAACTGATGTGATCCCGGACATTGTCTAACACATTTTTATCAAAACTACCAATTCTGGGAAACGGTCTAACACTCTTCCTCGTCATATTAAACCATAAATCACAATACCTTATTGCATAAGTACCGTACTTGGTATGCATGATACGATGGGCCGATCCGATCGGCGCCTCCATTAGCAGCACATCATTGCCTAACATCTCTACTGTTTGCGTGGCTCCCATTCTGAGACAACTCCTACGCTTTTCAATAAAGATTTAGACCGGTGAAAGACAATCTAGACACTTTCACTTACCTGTGGACGATTTAAGTCGGCGGCGCCCACACACCTGGATAAGATTTAGTAAGGCAACTTCCACACCTGGATAAGAATTGAAAAAGGCAACTTCCACACCCGGATAAGATTTAGTAAGGCCACTTCCACACCTATGAGAGTTTATATGTCGGCTACTCTCATGCACCTCTCTACAACAAAGACAACATGTACACCTGCTACTGTGTATAGAACGGTAAAGCTGCTTACCAAGTGGCTAGACTAACCCTTGCACCTAGCCTTTAAGGATCATACGATACCCTTAACTTTGTTCAACAAATATTCACTGTTACACACTTTTTTCCTGCGCAGAAAAATACACGTTAACCCAGATATTGATAATAGAAAAAAATGTAAACCTCAATGGCTTTGTTCAAACACATGGTAGCACAATCGGAAGTACGTATACGCTATTGTGCGACCAGTCGCATACACGATAATGCGACTACCACACAACCGTATAATGGCTTTTTAACTGCGTACGCAAAAGTGCATCTTTGCTATGCGCAAACCTGCGACTTAGTCGCGTACTCAGTACTGTGACACCCCTTTAAACGTAAGGTTCTATCAACAGAGGAAAACAAACTTTTTCCTCTCTTGTCCCTGGATTCTAGTCAGCTTCCTTGATTCACATGGAGACGGATAGCGATCTTTCAGCACAAAGCAGTTGCAGGCAAACCCGGCATGTGGCCACTCCACCCTTTGCTGAAATATCGATGGCCATATGTACCGCGTGAGCAGGTAAGTGACTTCACTACGAGCCCCCAACTAACGATACTGGATCAGAACCTCTATACACACCTTCCTATACTTTCTAATGTCCTGCCTATACCTTCTAATATCCTGCCTATACCTTCTAAGGATGACGCTAATTTGCGTACACAGTCATACCATAAATAAAGACTTAAACGTGGAATCTGTGGTTCCAAAGCACAAGTGTTATTCAGGTAAAAGTTCAGACAGTTACACACAATTGATCTAGACACAATTTAGGCACAAAAGGAAAATTATACAGACCCAAGTACAATATACATATGCAGGTGCTTCCGGACCCGGAGATAGGCATCAGCAAGAGACCCCTAGTCATACAGCGTTCAGCATGAAGACTAAGAACTAGCGTTGGAGCACCCATATTTATACCCCCCCAGAATAAACAGGACAATAGGGAAGTTAGTTGCTGATATCATTGGTTCCCAAGGGAGAAGTATCTGTTACAACACATTTAACAGGCTGGTTAAAATAGACTCTCCCTGCTTCTAACAGCTGGGGGTCTTCCTCTTCACGCCCCCTGCAACATTCTAACAGTTGTTCATGAAATATACATTTTGTTGTTTGTAGGCTCTGCGATCCATAACTTGAGTTGCATGATGCGACCTCCCCACCGATAACACTGGAATACTGTAAAAAGAGTATGCATCAATACAAGACCAAACACGACTTGTTTAGCATGTATAATACCTTAGTTATCAAATCTCTTTATTTCTCAGCATTTAAACTAACTGAACCAACTTAAATCATACACTTTAAAGCTTATTGAACCTTATGTGTGAATATGTAATGTATGGGTATTGAGGGTCTGATATAAGGACGCTAGTTAACTTGGGGCAGATGCGTGTGCATAAAGCTAATAAAACAGCGGTTTCATACAAAGTCCTATGCATTCGCTAATATGCGACTAGTTAACAGCGCAATTGTGCATATTAATGTGTGTATGAGAATTGGTGAAAAATGCAATTGCATGGTGCTAATAGTATCATCACCACATGTACTAAAAGGTGAGTTTATCTAAAATGGCGCTTAGGCGGCCATTCGCAAAATGGTGTCTTGCGATCTCATTTTCAAGATGGCATCTTGCGGCCAGTCGCAAGATGGCATCGCTGTGATTAATTTTTAAACTGAACTTGTCTCAGCCAATTATTCAGCTTCGACAACATCGACCCGCTTGAGAGCGCATAGCGCTCACAAGCGGGTCTGAATCAGGCCCTGTGTGCGCAGTAGCTGCACGTGCATCAACAAAGTAGCAGCGTCAAGCGTGCACCTGTGTCATAAATCAAGGGCCGGCTAGCTCGTCTGTTGAAGGGTGGTGTAACCCCCAAGTTGCACTCCAAAAAAAAAAAATTCTTTTTTTCTGTTTGTGAATTGTGTGCGCTGTAGCCGAACGTGCATCAACAAAGTAGCAGCGCCTAGCGTGCGCCTGTTACAAAAATCAAGGGCCGGCTGGCTCATCTGTTGAAGGGTGCTGTAATCCCCCCAAAAAATTAAAAAATCTTTTTCTGTGTTTGTGTGCACCTTTGCCGCACGTATATATCAATATCATATAAATGGAGGACAAAAATTTGTCTGATAAAAATAAACTAGGGAAAGATCAAGAACCTTTTCCTCCTAGTGCTGAAGTTGCTGCCACTAGTCATGACATAGACAATAAAATGCCATCAACGTCGTTTGTCAAGGCCGATGCCCAATGTCATAGTAGAGGGCATATAAAATCCCAAAAGACAAAGTTCAGGAAAATTACCTTAAAAAATACATTTAAATCATCTGATTAGAAACGTAAACTTGCCAATATGCCATTTACGACACGGAGTGGCAAGGGACGGCTAAGGTCTTACCCTATGTTCATGACTAGTTGTTCAGATTCACATGATGATGGAAGCGCTCCTCCCGCTACAAAAATCAAATGCGTTAAGCTGGCAAAAGCACAGCAAAGAACTGTGCATTCTAAGAAGATATCACTAATCCCCAAGGAGAGTCCAAGTGTGGCGGCGGTTGCGATGCCTGACCTTCCCAACACTGGACGGGAAGAGGTGGCTCTTTCCACCATTTGCACGCCCTCTGCAAGTGCTGGAAGGAGCACCCACAGTCCAGTTGCTGATATTCAAAATGAAGATGTCACTGTTGAAGTACAACAGGATGAGGATATTGGTGTAGCTGGCGCTGAGGAGGAAGTTATCATGGAGGATTCTGATGGTGAAGTGGTTTGTTTAAATCAGGCACCGGTGAGACAGTTCTTGTCTGTGGGATGAAAAAGCTCATCACGGTCATGCCTGGGCAGAAGTTCAAACATTCTACCTCTTTGGTCTAGCAATATTTCTATCCAAATCCGGACAACAATTGTCTTGCCATATGTACCATATGTAAAGGTGGAATAAGTAGGGGTAGGGATGTTAACCACCTAGGAACATCCTCCCTTATACGTCACCTGCAGCGCATTCATAAAAAGTTACTGTCAAGTTCAGAAACTTTGGCTAAGACCGTAAGCATTCCAGGGACATCTAAATCCCTTTGTCCTGTTGTATCCAGGCGCCTGCAAACCACACCGTCAACTCCCTCCTTGTCAATTTCCTCCTCAGTCAGGATCAGAAGTAGTCCTGCATGCCATGTCACTGGCATGACTGACTCCTCTCCTATCCGGGATTCTTCCAGAGGATCCTGCATTGCTACGCCTACTGCTGCCGCTGCTGCTGTTGCTGCTGGGAGTCGCTAATCATCCCAGAGAAGAAGTTTGAACACTACTAATTCTTTTACTAAGCAATTGACCCTTCAACAGTCCTTAGCTTGGAGGATGAAGTACGACAGCAGTCATCCTGAAGCAAAGTGGATAACTGAGGCCTTGACTGCTATGTTGGTGTTAGACGTGCATCCGGTACTCACCATTAGTGCAGTGGGTTTAGACAACTGATGGAGGTAGTGTGTCCCCGATACAAAATCCCATCTAGATTCCACTTCACTAGGCAGGCAATACCGAGAATGTACAGAGACATCAGAAAAAGTGTCCTCAGTGTCCTAAAAATGTGGCTGTACCCAATGTCCACTTAACCATGGACAAGTGAAACAGGACAGACTAAGGACTATATGACTGTGACAGCCCACTGGGTAGATGTATCACCTTACGCAGCAACAACAGCAGCGTCACCAGTAGCAGCAGCTCAGAAATGCCAGCTCGTTCCAAAGCAGGCTACGCTGTGTATTACCGGTTTCAGTAAGAGACACACCGCCAACAACCTCTTAGAGAAACTGAGGGAAATCATCGCCCAATGGCTTACCCCACTTAGACTCTCCTGGGGATTTGTGATATCTGACAACGCCACCAATATTGTGTGGGCATTACATCTGCGCAAATTCCAGAATGTCCCATGTTTTGCTCACACAATAAATTTGGTGGTGCAGAATTTTCTGAAACACAACAAGGACGTGCAGGAGATGCTTTGGGTGGCCCAAAAGATTTCTGGCAACTTTTGCCATTCATCGACTGCATGCGGAAGACTGGAGTGTGAGCAAACACTCTTGAACCTGCCCTGCCATCACCTGAAGCAAGAGGTTGTGACGAAATGGAACTCAGCCCTCTATATGCTTCAGAGGATGGAGGAGCAGCAAAAGGCCATTCAAGCCTATACATCCACCTATGACATAGGCAAAGGAGGGGGTATGCACCTGACTCAAGTGCAGTGGAGAATGATTTCCATGTTGTGCAAGGTTCTCCAGCCCTTCGAACTTGCCACACGTGAAGTCAGTTCAGACACTGCCAGCTTGAGTCAGGTCATTCCCTTTATCAGGCTTTTGCAGAAGCAGCTGGTGAAAGTGAAGGAGGAGCTAAGATGGAGAGATTCCGCTCGGCATGTGGGACTTGTGGTTGAAGCCCTTCATTCGCTTTGCAAAGATTCGAGGGTGGTCAATCTGTTGAAATCAGACCACTAGATTTTGGCCACCACGCTTGATCCTAGGTTTAAATCCTATGTGGTGTCTCTCTTTCCGGCTGACACAAGCCTGCAGAGGTGCAAAGACCTGCTGGTCATCTGAAGCGGAACGTGACATGTCAACAGCTCCTTCATTTTCTCCTGCAACTGGGGCTCCCAGGAAACAACGTAGGTATCCTAAGCAACCCGCTGGCGGTGATGCAGGGTAGGCAGGACCAAGTTTGGACATCTGGTCCGGACTGAAGGACCTGGCAACAATAGGGGCTGTGTCCACTCCAAAGTCTATAGGGGCTGGCTGGACTGTGTTGTGCAGTATCCCATAGAGGCTGTAGTCCTAAAGGGGTGCTGTAATAATGTCCAGGGGGTGATATGTCCATCAGGGGTGCTCCCTCAAAGAGCACCAAAAAAAATGTTTACATTTTTTTTTCTGTGTTTGTGAATTGTGTGCGCCTAGGTCATAAATCAAGGGCCGGCTGGCTTGTCCGTTAAAGGATGCTGTAGCCCCCAAAGTGCACTCCAAAAAATATGTAATTTTTTTTCTGTGTTTGTGAATTGTGGGCCTGATTCAGTGCCAGACGCAAAACTGTGTTCGCCCGCAGTCGGTACGACCGTCAAAATGTCAAATCAAGCGCTTTCACGTGTGGTCGCTCATAGCGAGTCTTCCGCCCCATATTTCCCCAACCCCTCCTCTAGCTAACGAGCGTCCGAAATAGCGAGCGCTCTACTCGTTTTTTGTCGATGTGTTCGCTCGCACAAGTACTACCGGAAGTAGGCCTGTCATTTGTCGATTGCCTTGTTTCTCGTTCGGCAAACATCCGTGAATCGATTGATGCCAGTCATTACCTTAATTACTTAACTGTTGGTCAAATGTTTTCAATCTTGTTTGTTTTTTGAATGTCAATAAACTTTATTGTTTGTTTTGTGTTCAATTTGTTCCGTAGATTCCGTCCGTTTTTAAGGACAAACTTGTTGTTTCTTTTAATTCCAAAGACTGTTTATTTGTTTTTGTTTTTTTTTTATTTTGGTTTATATTATAATATAGAAAATCTTTTTTTTTTTTGTTCAGATTGTTGCTAACGCACCAAAATGCATCAAGCCAATCCTAAGTCACAATATATTTTTATGGGTTGTTCACATGACTCACACATTAACCAATAGAATTGTTCATGTTATTTATGAAAGTACATTAGCCAATCAAAATTTAGTGGTCCCTGTAATAAAACTGATGTGTGTAAAAAAAAAACCATTGCCATCATGAGTGCCAGTGCTTTTACATGGCGTGAGCTGCTGGTGCTCACCGAAGTGATCGATAGCCATATAATGGATAGGCTGCCCCGTCACCAACATCCTAAAGCGTCGGGCGTACACGGAGGTGCGGCGGAGGCTACGTACTTTGGGGTATCGCCGGACCATCGGACAATTGGAGCGCCGTTGGTCCGATTTGCGGCACAGGTCTCCGCACCTGCTTACGCATCTTCGGATGCGGATCCGTCAGCGTAAGTGGATATTTGAATGTTTAAATATCTATGTCAATCTTATTTTTATTTTTGTCTTTGCTAATGTAAATTTGCATTAATGCGTGCGCATGTGTGCAGTATGCATTTTTATTTTGCTAAATGAGACCTTGTTAATGTAAATTTATTGTTTTTTGCTTTTTTTTTGGTTAATGTTTTACATTTCAAATGTTTTTTGGAATACATATTTGGTAATATTCCAAACTATACATCATTTAGGTCAGGAGCGGTGGCAGAGACGTCGTTGGAGGCCTGCCCGACCCCTCTCCCCAACTCCCAACATGTCCTCCCCTGCCCACTCCTCCCAAATTTCTCCACCCTCCCCTTACCTGGACATCCCTCTTTCAAATCCCTCTCCTAGACCCCAATCCCAAATTTCCCCTCCATCCCCTGTCCTCTCCATCCACATTTCCACACGCTCCCCTGATCCACCCACTCTTTCTTCAACTCCCTCCCCTTTATCCCCATCTCAAATAACCCCTCCTTATTCCTCAATCCATTGGCCAACATCGTCTGAGGAGGAGGATCTTACCCAACCTGTCCCTGTTCCTGAAGCTGCAGGTAATTTGTTTTACATGTGTGCAAGTAATTTCTGAAAAGGTGCCATATATGCATACACTGTGGTATCCTGGAATACAATCTAAGGGCATTACAAATTTGAACAATTATGTGGGTTTTTTTTGGACATTCATCACATGGTTTTTTTAATTTGGTTTAAATGTAAAATGTAAGGTCCATTTTTTACATTACAATGTCTTCCATTTTCTTTTGTTATTTTTGGGGTGTACAACAATCAAATCAAAATACAAATTGTGTAAGGATTATTTCAGATGCCAAAGTGATTGTTCATTCACTATTCTCATGTTGTTGCTTCTTTTTTTTTTTTGGGGTGGGGGGACAATAGGTAATTTAGGAGATTTCATTTAACCACTATATTTTGATAAAAAATTTAGCATGGTATGTTAATTAATTTTCATGGTAAATCATACTGTCCTTTTTTTGATAAAAAAAAAAAAGTATATTAATACACAGATTTCTCTTTCAACAGAGCCAAGGATGCGGGATTAATCTGATTTTGGAACAACTCCACACTAAAAGGCCTATGCAGCACTCCACCACCTGCCTGGTGGCAGTAAGTGCGGAATTATATTGACTTTGTGGCCCTGGTGTAGGAACCAAATAAGGAGTGAGCAGCAAGGGCATGCAAGGGTAACCACTGTCTCCTGTGAGAACAAAAAAAAAATCAGTACCATTTCTAAGTCAACAGTGTTTGTTTTTAAAATTAAGTGTACCACTTACCCAGAAGCCATACATCACCAGCTTGTAGGTTGTTTAATTTGTGCCAAAGCCCTGATTGCCGGATGACAAATGAATCATGTGCACTTCCTGGTGAGGGAGGCATCACATACCACCATTACATTCATTGAATGGAAATGTTTTTGGTTCCTAAATATTGCCTCCAGCGCTGCTGGAGGCTGAAGTGGTATGTGAGTGCCGTCCACAACCCCTATGATGTGTGGGAAGCCTGCAAGTTTGAAAAATTTCTGCTTAACCACATTAAGGGATCCCATATCCAATGGCATATTAATAAAATGATGGATGTGCTTAAATAGGGCATCCATTACCGCCCTCAGGATCCTTGAAAAGGAGGATTGGGAAATGCCTGCAACGATGCCAACTGTGGTCTGGAAGGATCCTAAGGTGCAAAAATGTAACACCAACATTAACTGCGTAAGTGGTGGTATTGCTGTTGGATTGTTAATTTGCCTTTCAAGATCACTCTATTAATGAAAGAGTGTCTAGGATGATTTGGGGTGGTAGGCGGTAACGCCTTAAGACCACATCATCAGGCATTCCAAAAAGGGTGACACATGTTCTAAATATCTGGGGCCTTGCACGCCTACGAGGCCTACGCCTAGGAGGATGTTCAGGTTGGTCGGGGTCATGGACCATCGCCACTATAATTCACCCAACATCAATCTGAAATGTTAGACAATAGTTATTTTTTCGAAATTTAACAATTTTGTTTTCACATTAAGATGAATCTTATAGGGTTGGGCAGTGACATCTTAAAGTAAACCTACTAATTAGAATTTCCATATAGATAATGTAAAAATTTTCACAAAAAAAAGACAGGCTAAAGCTAAAATATAAAGAATGCATGCACTACACAGATGATGTTGTTCTAGGATTTTACATGAAAATTCCACAGTCTCCACAGACAGGAGATGAACACACTATACTCAATACAGGTTACAAAATATCGCTTAATGGTACGCTCAACCCACAGACAGGAGATGAACAAACTATACGCAATACAGGTTACAAAATAACGCTTAATGGTACGCTTAACCCACAGACAGGAGATGAACAAACTATACGCAATACAGGTTACAAAATAACGCTTAATGGTACGCTCAACCCACAGACAGGAGATGAACAAACTATACGCAATTACAGGTTACAAAATAACACTTAATGGTACGCTTAACCCACAGACAGGAGATGAACAAACTATACTCAATACAGGTTACAAAATAATGCTTAATGGTACGCTTAACCCACAGACAGGAGATGAACAAACTATACGCAATACATTTCGAAATTTTCATGAAAAAAACCCCATTTCAAAAACATGTTTTTACGTACACCTATCTGCATAGTGTGACCCCTTAAATAAACATGACAAATTATTAAAAATAACGGGTTCTAATGTATGGCAAAAAACACTTACCGCACAAAGACAATAACACCAAAATAAACGATATCCAAAACACCAAACGATAAAAAAAAACCTAAATAAAAGCAAAGTAAACACGTATTAACATTAAAAATGATAAAAATATTTGGTAGTTATAATCGACCAAAAATTCTTTCACAAAAACTTACCTCAACAAAAAAGAAAAATTTGTGAAAGAAAAAATACGCAAAAATGCGAAAGAAAATAACAAATCAAAACTCACCCAAAAACCTCCAAACTCTCCTCCAACAACCACAACTACTACTCAGACTCACTCTCAAATGCCAACAACTCCAACAACAACCACTCCAAACAACCCACCCCGAAACAAGGCCACAAAAAAGCCTTAAATAGACCAAACTTTCCCACTCAAATCAATGACGCACAATAGATGCGCCCGTATAATGCACACACATCTATAAAAACGTCATGAGAGCCCACAATGGGTTTGCAGAATTCAAGGGTTTAATCATGTCCACTGAACAGCAGGAAAGCCAAAATCCAGGACCTCACACTAAGTAGCTCCAAAATGAAAGTTACCACAAAAAAAAAATAAATAATGTTTTTTTCAAAATTTTTTGAAAGGTGTTGAGACTGGTGCAAAAGTGCATTGATAACCTGGCACAGGCACCCCAAAATATGGGTGCAACCCAGAGATGGAAACTGTGGGAGGAAATAGCCAGTGCTGTCAATGGGGTTGGTGACTTTGTCCGTTCAACCAAAGAGGTCAAACGCCGGTACGTAAATGCTGTAACCTATTTCCAAATTTTTATTAAATTATGAAAAAATCTAACCATACATTTTTTAACAACAGATGGAGCGACTTCAAATATCGGCTAAATAAAATTGGCAGATAGGGCTAGGCATGCAGGGGGGACAGGTGGTGGGCCATCCCCTGTGTCATTGGAGCTAACAGATTTGGAGGAGCTGGCATAGGGGTGTGTGCAGGAAGAGGAGGTGTTTGGTGTGTCCAACATGGACACAGACATGCCCGACTTTGCGGCTCCACTTGTTGCCGCAGGTAATTTAGTAAAAAATGTTTGAAAAACTTGTTTAAGTAAATTTACAAATGTACTAATATTTGTATTATCTATCTTTTTCATACAGGTACAGAAGAGGATGAGTCTGCTCCAGAACTGAGTTTTGGCTGCAGTAGATCTGCTGCCTCCGCAGGGGAGGAAGCAGTATATGCTGCTGGGGACCCTGTGGCGGACAGTCCAGGGCCTTCCCCCTCGTAAGCAGTGGCCCTTCTCTCAGATCTCAATGAAAAAACAGATAAAAACACAGAGATTCTGATGAGGATGGACGCCAATCTGCTACGGGTGGCGGACGCCCTGGTGGAAAATGCTGCGGCCAATGTCAGAATA
The DNA here is from genome assembly GCA_031769625.1 of Taudactylus pleione. NCBI lineage: Eukaryota > Metazoa > Chordata > Amphibia > Anura > Myobatrachidae > Taudactylus > Taudactylus pleione. Next base: position 11,300,016 of record JAUIMM010000116.1, read on the forward strand.
GCTAATGCCTTGGAGCAGCTCGTTCGCCTGTGCATGTTGGAGCCGGCCTCCCTTCCTGCCGGAACATCAGGGCCCTCCACCTCTGGCGCAATATCAGCCATCCCTCCAAATGTGCCTAGCCCTATGCCTAGGCCAGGCCAGGCACACAACCAGACAAAGTCATGCTCCCTCCAACATCAAGTCAAGTGGGGATAAAGGCGTTGACAGCGCTGGCTAATTCCCCAAAATTCCATCTCTGTGTTTGCCCCATATTTTTGCACCCCAAAACCTCCGTCTCCTTTCTTGTGAATTGTTTTTTTTTTAATTACTTTGTATTTTTGCAAATGTAAAAAATTTAATTTTTGGCTGAACAAAAAGTAAAAAAAAAAAGTTTGAATTTAATTTTTTTAAAATAAAAAACCAAAAATCAAAAATTGTGTGTCAATTTCATTATCAACTTGCTAAAAGGGACTGGAACAAACATACTTAAATACATAACAAAGGTCATATACTAAAAAAAATGATTAAAAAATAAAAACATCAGGTAACAGTTAAGTAAACAATAACACAAGCAAAGCAATTAGTAGCTGATTGTCTTTCGGTATTTAAAACATATGAAAACAATATTTAACAAAAAAGTAGATTGGTGTTGGGCTATAAAAAAACAAAAGAAATCTGACAACAACATGCGTACGGAATGTATCAAAAACATCAAGCATTTTTAACATAAGTGAAACATTTATTTGGTGATTGCTGTGATTTAAAAACACAAATAAATAGGAACACAACATGCATTCTAAATGTAGCTAATAAATCAGGGCCATTGCAAATCACCTTCTAAGTGAACCAATTATTAGGTGATTGGTCTTGTGCCTTCTTAAGGAGAATAGCAAAACATCGATTCGCTTAGGGAGCTACGAAGAGACCATCGTCTTTGCGAGATCCAATACCCTACCACAAGCTGAATGAGCAGTAATAATGGAAACTGGATCACACAGTGATGTATCAAAAATACCGTCCAAATTCTACGTTCGTTCAAGATAATACATGTACGCCCAAAAAACAGCTTTACACGCCTGCATTTTCACATCTCCACCCCCTTTACCACCCATAAACGGAACATTCTGTCAATCAAATTACATAGGTCACTTCCTGTTCGCTGTGTATATGAGCGAAAGAAAAATGACCGCAAAGATACAGCCGCACATGCGCAATGATAACCGGGCGCATGCGTGGTTTAAAAAAATCGAATGCGTATGAGTGAACGGCTGCTTGCGTCTGGCTCTGAATCAGGCCCTGTGTGCGCAGTAGCCGCACATGCATCAACAAAGTAGCACCAAGCGTGCGCCTGTGTCATAAGTAAAGTGCCGGCTGGATCGTCTGTTAAAGGTGGTATAAGCCCCAAAGTGCACTCCAAACAAATAAAGAAATATTTTTTTCTGTGTTTGTGAATTGTGGCCCTGATTCAGAGTTGGACGGTCTGACAGAGCGCTCGCTCTGAATCAGGGCCGGCCTTCTAGTTTTTTAGACCACCCACAGCTATAGCGAGCGGCCAGAAAGATGGTCGCGATGGTCTAGACCATCGCGACCATCAGGCTTGCGACGAGACCCTTGTGGTAGGGTCTCGTTGCCGCAAGCCCCAGAGCAAGCCCCGAAATCTCTCCCACTGATATCACTCGTGATGTCAGTGGGGCCGGCCCCAGACAGAGGCATTCACATGGGAACGCCTCCGTTAGGCAGCCACTACCCCGGCCCACCCACCAAAGGGGGCATGCTGTCACTCAACATCGACAGCACGCCACCTTTGGTACGAGACCCGGAGCGACGGTTTGCCCATCGCTATCCGGGTCTTGCGCATGCACACGACGGAGCCAGCTCTGTCGTGCGCATGTGCATTGGGCCACCATCGACCCGCTTTCGAGCGCATGGCGCTCGCAAGCGGGTCTGAATTAGTCCCTGTGTGCACTGTAGCTGCACGTGCATCAACAAAGTAGCGCCTGTGTCATAAATCAAGGGCCGGCTGGCTTGACCATTAAAGGGTGCTGTAACCCCCAAAGTGCACTCCAAACAAAATAAAAAAAATATTTTCTGTGTTTGTGAATTGTGTGCACTGTGGTTGCATGTGCATAAACAAAGGAGCAGCGCCAAGCGTGCACCTGTGTCCCATAAGTAAAGGGTGTGCTGGCTTATCTCTTAAAGGGTGCTGTAACCCCCAAAGTGCACTCCAACAAAAATAAAAAAATATTTTCTGTGTTTGTGAATTGTGTGCACTGTGGTTGCATGTGCATAAACAAAGGAGCAGCGCCAAGCGTGCGCCTGTGTCCCATAAGTAAAGGGCCGGCTGGCTCATCTCTTAAAAGGTTACTGTAACCCCCAAAGTGCACTCCACAAAAAGTAAAAAATAATTATTTTCTGTGTTGTGAATTGTGTGCGCTGTAGCCGCACGTCCATCAACAAAGGATCAGCGCCAAGCGTGCACCTGTTTCCCATTAGTCTGTTAAAGGGTGGTATAACCCCCAAAGTGTGCTCCACAAAAAATAAACAATTCTTTTTTTTCTGTGTTTGTGAGCAAAATGTATGCACAGTAGCCGCACATGCATCAACAAAGTAGCACCAAGCGTGCGCCTGTGTCATAAGTAAAGTGCCAGCTGGATCGTCTGTTAAAGGTGGTATAAGCCCCAAAGTGCACTCCAAACAAATAAAGAAATATTTTTTTCTGTGTTTGTGAATTGTGGCCCTGATTCAGAGTTGGACGGTCTGACAGAGCGCTCGCTCTGAATCAGGGCCGGCCTTCTAGTTTTTTAGACCACCCACAGCTATAGCGAGCGGCCAGAAAGATGGTCGCGATGGTCTAGACCATCGCGACCATCAGGCTTGCGACGAGACCCTTGTGGTAGGGTCTCGTTGCCGCAAGCCCCAGAGCAAGCCCCGAAATCTCTCCCACTGATATCACTCGTGATGTCAGTGGGGCCGGCCCCAGACAGAGGCATTCACATGGGAACGCCCCCGCCCACCCACCAAAGGGGGCATGCTGTCACTCAACATCGACAGCACGCCACCTTTGGTACGAGACCCGGAGCGACGGTTTGCCCATCGCTATCCGGGTCTTGCGCATGCACACGACGGAGCCAGCTCTGTCGTGCGCATGTGCATTGGGCCACCATCGACCCGCTTTCGAGCGCATGGCGCTCGCAAGCGGGTCTGAATTAGTCCCTGTGTGCACTGTAGCTGCACGTGCATCAACAAAGTAGCGCCTGTGTCATAAATCAAGGGCCGGCTGGCTTGACCATTAAAGGGTGCTGTAACCCCCAAAGTGCACTCCAAACAAAATAAAAAAAATATTTTCTGTGTTTGTGAATTGTGTGCACTGTGGTTGCATGTGCATAAACAAAGGAGCAGCGCCAAGCGTGCACCTGTGTCCCATAAGTAAAGGGTGTGCTCTATTATCTCTTAAAGGGTGCTGTAACCCCCAAAGTGCACTCCAACAAAAATAAAAAAATATTTTCTGTGTTTGTGAATTGTGTGCACTGTGGTTGCATGTGCATAAACAAAGGAGCAGCGCCAAGCGTGCGCCTGTGTCCCATAAGTAAAGGGCCGGCTGGCTCATCTCTTAAAAGGTTACTGTAACCCCCAAAGTGCACTCCACAAAAAGTAAAAAATAACTATTTTCTGTGTTGTGAATTGTGTGCGCTGTAGCCGCACGTCCATCAACAAAGGAGCAGCGCCAAGCGTGCACCTGTTTCCCATTAGTCTGTTAAAGGGTGGTATAACCCCCAAAGTGTGCTCCACAAAAAATAAACAATTCTTTTTTTTCTGTGTTTGTGAGCAAAATGTATGCACAGTAGCCGCACGTGCATCAACAAAGGAGCAGCGCCAAGCATGCGCCTGTGTCCCATAAGTCTGTTAAACGGTGGTGTAACCCCCAAAGTGCGCTCCACAAAAAATAAACAATTCTTCTTTTTTTTCTGTGTTTGTGTGCGAAATGTATGCGCAGTAGCCGCACATGCATCAACTAAGTAGCAGCCCCAAGCGTGCGCCTGTGTCATAAATGAAGGGCCAGCTGGCTCGTCTGTTGAAGGGCGGTGTAACCCCAAAGTGCTCCAAAAAATAAAAAACAATATTTTTTCTGTGTTTGTGACTTGTGTGTGCTGTAGCCGCACGTGCATCAACACAGTAGCAGCGCCAAACATGCGCCTGTGTCATAAGTCAAGGGCCCATTTGGACATCTGGTCTGGACTGAAGGACTTGCCAACAATTTCTGACATGTCTACTGTCACTGCATATGATACTGTCACCACTGACAGAATGGTGGAGGATTACATTGGTGACAGCATCCAAGTAGGGATGTCAGACAGTCCCTACCTGTACTGGCAGGAAAAAGAGGCAATTTTTAGGCCCCTGTACAAACTGGCTCTATTTTACCTGAGTCGCCCCCCCTCCAGTGTGTACTCCGAAAGAGTGTTTAGTGCAGCCGGGAACCTTGTCAGCGAAAGGCGTAGGTGGTTGCTTCCATAAAATGTGTAGAAGATGATGTTCATCAAAATGAATTATCAGTTCTTCCAGGGAGACCAGCCTCCAGAACGTACAGAGGGACTTGTGGTGGTGGATTCCAGCAGGGACGAATTAATACTCTGTGAGGATGAGGATGTGCACAACACTGAAGAGGGTGAAGAATCGGTGGATGAGGACGACATCTTGCCTCCGTAGAGCCAGTTTGTGCAGGGACAGATTAATTTCCAGCTTGTTTTGTGGGGGCCCAACGAACCAATCATCTCAGCCACAGTCGTGTGGCAGACCCTGGTGCTGAAGTGATTGGTTTGTTAAAGTGTGCATGTCCTGTTTATACAACATAAGGGTGGGTGGGAGGGCCCAAGGACAACTCCATCTTGCACCTATTTTTTTCTTTGCATTATCTACTGTTTGGGGCCTAGTTTTTCAAACTGCCATCCTGTTTGCCACTGCAGTGTCACTCTTAGATGGGCCACGTGTTTGTGCCGCCCACTCGTGTCGCTTAGCATAGTCATCCAGCTACCACGGTGCAACCTTTTTGACTAAAAATAATATTGTGAGGTGTGAGGTGTTCAGAATAGACTAGAAATGAGTGGATATTAATGTTATTGAGGTTAATAATAGCATAGGAGCAGAAAAACCCACAAATTCTGTGATTTTAGCTGTTTTTATGTTTTAAAAAAAAAAAATACAGATCCAAAACCCAGAACCCAAAACACGGAAGGGTGGTTTTGGCATAACCAATCCAGATCCAGAACACAAAGAAAGATCCAGATCCAAAACCAAAACACGAAAAGTGGCCGGTGCACACCCCTAGTACAAACTGGCTCTATTTTACCTAAGTTGCCCCCCCTCCAGTGTGTACTCCGAAAGAGTGTTTAGTGTAGCTGGCAACCTTGTCAGCAAAAGGCGTAGGAGGTTGCTTCCACAAAATGTGGAGAAGATGATGTTCATCAAAATTAATTATCAATTCTTCCAGAGAGACCAGCCTCCAGAACGTACAGAGGGACCTGTGGTGGTGGATTCCAGCGGGGACAAATGAATACTCTGTGAAGATGAGGATGTACACAGCACTGAAGAAAGTGAGGAATCGGTGGATGAGGAGGATGAGGACGACATCTTGCCTCCGCAGAGCCAGTTTGTGCAGGGACAGATTAATTTCCAGCTTGTTTTGTGGGGGTCCAAACGAACCAATCTTTTCAGCCACAGTCGTGTGGCAGACCCTGGCGCTGAAATGATTGGTTTGTTAAAGTGTGCATGTCCTGTTTATACAACATAAGGGTGGGTGGGGGGGCCCAAGGACAATTCCATCTTGCACCTCTTTTTTTTCTTTGCATTATGTACTGTTTGGGGTCTAGTTTTTCAAACTGCCATCCTATCTGCCACTACAGTGTCACTACTAGATGGGCCACGTGTATATGCACAACTGCTGATTGATTTATCTGGACTCGCTCTCTGATTGGCTTACAGATGTGTCAGTCAGAAAAGGGATGAGTGGGTTGGATCAGTTTATGTAGAAATTGGGAGCTAGAAACTGGCTTACCTAATGGCGATCAGGTGACCAAGCCTGTAGAGGCAAAATGCGAGTCCACCTGATGGGTCTACATGTTTGTAGCAACCCAGCTGATACACTACCGGCATCCACACTCTGGATCTCACATTAGTGAGAGGTATCTTTTCTTACTTTTGCTCCATAGCGCTCTCTCATCACAGCCAGACAGATAATCTCCCTCATCAATGCTCAAGTAGTAGCAGGGGGAAGATACTGTCAGGAGCAGGGACAGCAGAAGCCCTCTATCTGTTGTTTCCTGGGGATCATGGCCCTGATTCAGAGCTGAACGCTCTGAGCAGAACGCTCGCTCTGAATCAGGGCCGTCCTATTTAAATGTGGAGCTGCCTTATGGACGCTCGCATAGCTGTGGGTTACAACCCACAGCTTATACGAGCGTCCATGATGATGGTCGTGATGGTCAAAACCGTCACGACCATCGGGCTTGCGACGAGACCCTTGCGGTAGGGTCTCGCTGCCGCAAGCCCAGGAGTGATTTTGGCTCTATCAGAGCCAAAGTCACTCCCACTGACATCATTACTGGTGTCAGTGGGGCCGGACTCAGACGGTAGGTGTTCCCATGGGAATGCCTCCGTCTGGCCGACACGCCCCCGACACGCCCACCAAAGGGGGCGTGCTGTCAGTCACCATCGACAGCACGCCCTCTTTGGTGCGAGACCCCGTGCGACGTATTTCTCGTCGCTCGCCGGGTCTCGCGCATGCGCACGACTGAGCTCCCTCCATCGTGCGCATGCGCATTCGCATAACATCAACCCGCTTGCGAGCGAACTTTGCTCGCGAGCCGGTCTGAATGCCCCCCATGTTCACTTTTCTCTCATCCCTTGTTCGATATATTTAAACAAGGCAAAGCAGAAGTTGTGCAATGTACTCTTTTCTCTGGGCTTTCCTTAATTCTGTGACCTACTGACTAAGCTTGAAAGTCTTGATCTGTATATTTAGTGGGTACAATTACCATCAATTACACATTATATGGTCCCAGGACATATGGATAGCCCTGTAGAAATCTACAGGAGAATATACGTTTTTTCTCAGTAACTGGAATCTAGATAGAATTCCTGCATCTTTTCATGTGTGTATGTACTTATGGTTTTTTTGTGTAAAGCTCATGTAGGTCATGTGTATTTATACCTAAGGGTGCATCAAGCATTCAGGATATCTTTTGTACGTTTAATATGTGACATCTAGCCTGATGTGTATTTAAACTAGTGTACCTGTTGTTTGATATGACCAGTACAGTCACTTATTGATTCAAGCATTTTACCTATTATGTGCAAAATATTATTGAATAGTAACCACTTACAAAGTGAAATTTCGGGTTTTTGATACTGATTAGATAAATAAGGGTATGATGTTTTTAATGCTTTTAGTTCTTTCCCTTCCTTTGAGTTCTATCGTTATCAATTATGTGCCTAAATGATTAGCAATAATATAGGACTGCTTTGACATTTGATGAGTTTATATCAATTTAAGAATTAAATCGCTGCATTTTACATGTCACACTTCAAAATAAGGTGAGTATCTACTCTATTTACCTACTAGACGAAATACAATGGTAAAAGACTGAGTATAGTAGGGAATCTGCTTAGAGAGTGACAAATTTTCGCCACACCTATTATCATACAACTATTTCTATGCAATACATCCATTAATACAACAAGTAAACCTGTAACAGTGATGAATGTATAATGATTTTAAAACAATTATTGTTGTTTTTTTATCCTAGGTAACAAGGAGTGAATATCTAATACACTCTTTTTTTAAGGTTAATTCTAAAGGTTAAATCTTATGTTTCCATTACTACACTTTATTTGACGATTTATTATACACATTCAAGAGTGCACTAGAAAATACTTTTTTTTGTTCTTTTGCTTCTTTGCAACCTTGATTTGATTGTGGTTTTCACAAAATTTTGTCTGATAGCACCACCAACAAAGTGTGTTACAAAAATTACATTAGTTAAGACCAAGACGTTGGTTTATATGATTATCCATCTCTATCTCATATAATTATTCTGTGTTACTAGTGTGGACTCCATAAAACTTTTTTCCCCCTGTATTGTCCAGATCCAGCACCGGACTTTTTATAGCATGGGGCTAATGCCACAGCCAGGGGAGCCCTTTCACCGTACCCCCCAGCCGAAGCATTAACCCTGGCAACTAGTTAGCCCAGCCCTGGATCCCTGGGGAGCTGGGGACCCCCCCAATAAAAGGGTCCCCCTCTCCAGGGCACCCCAGGCCTGGGGTGATAGCCTGGTGCTATCCCTGGCACCCCTGGGTGGTGGGTGCCGGGTTGATTGTGTAATGTGGTGCATTTTAAAGATTATTGTCTTTTACAAGTAAACTATAGGTCCCAGCAAGCCTAACCCACATGCTGGTACTTGGAAAACCACAAGTACCAGCAAGCGGGGCATTTGGGCCCACTGATACCTGAAATACACCAGTAAAATAAATATTCAAATGAACAGACTACACCGATTTAAAAAAAAAAAAAAATTTTGTCTGCACCTTCACCTTCGCAAGGGCTTCGCTGTCTTTGCCTGGTGGGTGCCAACCCGCCAGGGATTCGGCGTCTTCATCTAGTGGGCGGAAGCCTGTGCCAGCTCTTTTTCATGGCTGCCGCCCACAAGGATTTCTGGTGTCTTCGCCTGGTGGGCACCAACCCAGCAGGGCTTCGTTGTCTTCGCCTGGTGGGCGCCATCCCGCCAGGGCTTTGACATCTTTGCCTAGTAGGCGGCAGCCTTTTTCTTATGGCTGCCACCCACTAGGACTTCCGACGTCTCCGCCATGCAGGGGCCAACCCGCCAGAGCTTTGGCGTCTGTGCCTGGCAGGTGCCAACCTGCCAGAGCTTCAGTGTCTTCACCTGGTGGGCGCCAACCCACCAGGGCTTTGGCATCTTTGCCTGGTGGGTGCCAACCCTTCAGGGCTTTTGGCATCTTTGCCTGGGGGATGGCAGAAAATTAGCTCTTTTGCACAGTGGCCACCTCCCCAGGGCTTCTGTTAATCTCTTCACCTAGTGGGCTGCAGCCTGTGTCAGCTCTTTTGCTTTGCTGCCACCCACTAGGACATCCAGCATCTTCCTTCTTTGGGCGCTCTTCATTGCTTCCCTCCCAGCCGTCAGACTGGCATGCTGTCTCCCCGTGCTGGCTTATATAGGCCAGCCGAGAGGGCTGGGCGATGACGTTGTGAGCCATGATTGGCTTGTGGCGGCCATCTTTGAATTTCAAAAATGTCACTGAAGCACCATTTTTTAAATGTGCTCCGCTGCCCATCTCTGCAAAATGGCAGGCAAGGACTGGATCCTCTTGGATCCAAACCCACCGCTAACTCCTGCTCCTCCACTGCTGCTGGGTCCTGCTGACACCCACACAGCTGACGCTAACACCTGTGCCGCCGCTGACACCAGCGCCACTGCCGCTTATGTCCGCACCGCCCGCCGCTGCTACTGCTCATTGCCATTGTCATGTTCCAGTGCCACTGATGCCCACAAAAGGCTACCATCTTGGTGCACCCAAGTGAAACCACAGTGAGTACACCTGTTGAAGGCACCTACTGAGGCTACGCAGCAAATTCGAAACTTCCTATCTCTATAATGGTGCATTTTTTAGGTAAATGTTTAAAAACTGTACATTTCACAATTACCTGAACCCTAAAAGCACCTACCCTGGAACAATAGCTACCTAATAAATCAAACCCCAACTCTGGAACAAACTGACAGGTGGAACTTTAGATTACTCCCAGATCCTCATTTTTTATGTTTTTGCTCTGCATGCAGCACCAAGCGAGAGTTCTACCCATCCATGCCAAATTTCAGCTCGGTACCTACAATAGCTTTTTAGGTGTAGCCCCTTAAACACCATGCCCCCCCTCAGGAATTCTCTATGGAGATTTCCATTTTTTTAGACTAAGCCTTAATATATGGGCACAACTGTGCCCTTATAATACCAAATGAGTGCAGACAGATATGGCACACATTCGGAAAACCGGACAAGGTTAGAGAAGATAGCTAGTATAAGCACTGTTTCATAAACATTCTGATGTTAGATGCAGACATGTGTAAGACTAGGTCAGTAACTAGCCTTGGTTAGGGCAAAAGATGAGTGCAAAATAAACCTGGGTTTCCCACAAGAGGCACTCTCAGGAACACAGATTCAGCACACTGGGACAGAAGGAACTATCAAGAGCACTGGAGCAACATACAGGAGACTACTTAAGCACTGAGATACCAATGGAGTGAGGTCTCAAAAGTCAACCTTATTGTAATGAGAGAGTAGCAGCACCTGAAGAGATAAGAATCCCAAGAACAGGGGACACTTCCATATGTTTTCAATAAAATCACCTCTGAAGCTGTAATAGCTGTGGTGCCTGAGTTTAGGACCCCGGTGGCAGCATTAGTCATGACAGTTGCATCTAACATTTTGCTATATATAATGAGAATTCTCTCCTCAGTTGTCTGTTTTTTCTATATCTAAAATATGCTCCTATTTTTTAATTGTATGGCTTTATATCTGTGGATTTAATGGTCATTCTGATGTCACCTTAATATTGTCATGTATGAGATCCTTTCTATGCTGCTGTTCAGTGATGTGCAGTGAGGTCATGCTGCTGTTCTTCTACAAGCCTGTTTTTTACAATGTTCAATGCCAATTCCTCTTCAGGCCTTAAGTCCAAGGTGGTAGTCAGTTCACTGAATGATGTGGAAAGACTGCACCTGAATATGGCTAGCAGGTTCTCTTTCTATTTTCTCACAGACTCACTGGAGTTGTTCTACTGTCAATAACATTCTATTTAAATGCTCCTGCATGAACTTTCTCTTGCCAAATCTCATTTTGTATAGTATCTTCCATGCAGCTTCTGTAATGCATCCCACATGACATCTGAAGTTGTCCAATATTTTACATGAATTGCCTGGCCATCTTTAACTAATAACCTTATAATTACTCATACTGGTCTTACTAACTTAGACCATTCATGTTTATTAAACTCTGGACTGGTGTAGAAAAGATCTCCCACAAGCCATCTCTTGCTAGCAGTATCTTATTCTTCCACATGTGCTAATTATTAGTATTCAATTTAGCCACTGCTAATTTAAACTCTGAACTGCCAGCCATTTTCTTTTATCTTTCTCTTTACTTACTTTGAAATTGGTAAACCCTATCTCCTGGTGACATAGGTAAGAGTCACTGGGAGAGCTAGAGAATGAGGAAGACAGTGATGCATGCCTGTGAAAGTGGCATAGTTATAGAATGAGCAGGACTGTATTTCATCCATGAAGTGGGAACCTAAGTCTTTAAAGATTTGGATTTACAACATTTTCAAAGAGTCAGCCATTTTGCATTTCAACAACAGGATGGGAGGAAGGATATGCCACAGTACACAGACACTTTAGAGGACACCTGGCCAGAAGCCATGAGGCTATATATAAATACAGTATATAATTTTATTTTGAGGAAGTCAGAAGCAAGGGGTTGACTGGTGTTCTGGTGACTGGTGAAGAGATTTCAGAAGTAACTATGGAGAGAATAGAGTGCACCTATGTATGTCCTTATACAGTAGATGGTGACAGAGACAAAGCACTACAGAGTAAAGAGTGTGCCTGAAGTGAGAAAGGCTACCCAGTAGAAAGAGGTGAATGCCTCTGTGTCAATGTTAAAAGCAGCAAAGACCCCCCTTGAAAAAGCTTTTATATGGTTAGGTTTGGCAGCAAGGCTAAAGTGGAAGTGTCTGACAAAGGGGAAGAGGTCTCAGCATTATGATAGCAGCCTTGAAAAGGTCCAACATACCAGTGAGGTATATCTGTTGCATCAGAGTGTAGCTGCTCAGGAGGGATGGAGCTACTTTGTCAGATGGAGTTGCCCCTGTTCATGAAGGGGAGAAATATCCTATTTGTAAGGGGGAGCATGCAGCTTCAGCAGGATTATTGGCAAGTGATTGTCCTGGATTATAAATGTGACTAGGCAGCCTGGCTACAGATTCAATTCTGGTTTAAAGAACAGTTGGAAGCTGTGGTAGGGGATGCTTTGTGACAATACAATCCTGAGTGACTTTGACATCATCTGCAATGTAATGTATTACTACTACTGCATTTCAGAACTGTGCTGGTGGAATGAAGAGACTGCCTATCTAAGAACAAAGTAACATCTGCTAAAGTACTGCACTGAAGAGCAGCAGTAAATAGATATGACGCGCATGCACAAGGCATCTGTTCACAGTGCAGAGAGAGCCCTGGGGGCTGCCCAGCATCTCTAGGAGTGCAGGTTATGCCCCAAGAGTGATTAGCATGGGGTGTGTCACAAGGCCACACCCTCTTCCCATAAGGCCATGCCTTTTTTTCAGATGGGCACCTTTGGCGAGCTCAGGATCCTGCTTTCAACATTAAATAATTTTGAAGATATGGTACTCACATAATCTTTTCAGATTTCACTGGGAAATTGCTTGTATTCTATTACTGTGTTGTGCCTGGACCCATAACCAGTTACAGAGTATGCTACTAAGTTCAAGCATTAACATGCAGGGAACAAATGTGGGATAAACCTTGTTGTGGTCAGCACAAACATAACATGAAGGATTAAAATACAATAAAATACAATACCATAAAAAATGACTACAAAGTGGTAGATTAGAAGTATACAGCACCTACTGTCCCTCCAGTATAGCTTCCAACCTAGACTGCACTTGTTCTATTTTTAGGGGTGATTGATTTTTGTTTGATGTGTAAATGTGTCCATCTGTGTGATGTTTGTCTTGTGGCACCTTTCAAATAAGTAGTGATGATTATGGCACTAATGGCATTGGTCCCCTCTCCCACCACACCTCTATACCCGTCCTCTGGTCCATGGTATATCCTGTCCAAGTCGCTGTCTATATTCTTTCCACAAATACCACTTTTGTTTTTATCTCTAACATATTACTCTATAATTGTACACACTACAAACTAAATACCTTTCTGCATTGCTTGGGACATTTTACCAAACCTGAATTGTAAAATAAGACAAAAGACATCCAACATAAGGTTTTTCACTAACAGAATTGCCAGCACTCCGCCCTGTCTGCAAAAAGAAATTTTTTGTTCCATTGCAGTAACTTCTTGTCCCCCCGTCCTCCACCCATCATATGTGCTAATAACAAAGCTTGTGTTCTGCCAAAGGGGCCTGTTCAGGGCATTGCAGTACCTCTTTTGTGCATGACTAATATTTATGAAATGCAAGGCTGTCCCCCACCAAATAGTCATGCATCGGTATATGCCACTTATGCACTTGACACCCACATCGTCCCATTCTTAGCCACGTCATCCCACCTCCAGCCACACCACCCCACATCCAACTTCGTCATGCCATCTTGAGCCTTATCATGTTGATGTTAAATCTAATTATAGTGATTTTGTTTATATATGCCATATAGGGTTGCTCCTTGTAAAATGTGCTTGCACAACATTTTTCATAGTGGCAGAGAGCAGCTTGTATCCAGCCTGGAGAGATAATGATTACATCATCTTGAATACACAACTTGGTCATCAGGACTGGCACCACTTCAGATGGGCTCCATCCTGGACTTAGACACATACCTGGGACCAAGTACATAGTACTTGCCCCTACTTTTCGATGTCCCTGCAATCCACAGCAACCATAACATAAATTTCACCATTTTTACTAAGCCTACTACATGGAGGACAGCTGTTTCTGGAAGAAAGGGAAAGGTTGCAGTAGATTAATAAACAGTTTTTACATGAATAATATATATTATTCTGTGTTTTGAAAAATAAATTGATAAAAAATGTACACATAACTCAACGTCTGTATACAAAAAATTAGGGATAGGTCAGTGCACTGGCTGAGCACTATAATGTGATACAATTTAAGTATTCCAGTATACAACAGATACAGAAATATATATAAATGCCTCATGTCATGCCTGAGGGTTGGTGTTGGGTTGGAACAGGCAAGGGAGACTGAAGAGGAGATCTGAGAGGCATGGATGAACTTACATGGTTCTGAGCCAGGACCTCCTCATGTATAGATGTGAGGAGGTAGAGATACAGCAGTGGATGAAGGTGAGAACAGGAATAGAAAGTCTTTACTGAACAGCAGGTTGGAATAGAACTGAATATATAATACTGAATGAATGTGCAGATTTGAATTGAGACAGGTGATGCTGGATTGAGAGCTGGATCGGTTTAAGACCAATGTTGATGATTTGAACAACTTGATGGAATTGATTCCGATGTTGAAGAATTGATGAACTTGATTGGTTTGAGACTGATGTTGATGAATTGAGGAACTTAATTGATATGACTCTGCAGAGTCCGATGTTGGAAGCATCGGATGAGACCAATGTTTGAAGGCATCGGCTGGAACTGATGGTTGCTGTAAAAACAAGTCTTAGTGGTAAAACCAGACTGGTGTGCAATATGGTATAGAAGACTTGTTTACCAGATCTAGGAACTGGATATAACCGACTGGGACTGTTCAGATACAGAGTACCTGGGAACTCAGTACTGAGCTGTAACTTCAGCAAGAAGCGATGTTGTACTGGCACAGAGACCAGTCAGGAAATGGAATTTATAGGAGAGGATCCCCAGGGATTGGATGTTGCAATCAGCTGGTCTGGGAGCAGCACTCTGAGTGGTGGAGGAGAGTCAGGTGATAGAGTCCAACATGGCTGTGCCCATACTGTAGTTCTTGAGGCAACTTTGGCATGCAGTTTGTATACCATCATGCTCGGAAGGCATGCTGTGAGCAAGTGACTTCGGAGAGCCATCTCCATGCTTAGTGACAGGACACTGAGCAGATGGGGCAAGAGTGGACCTCAGCACCAGCTAGGAGCGATGTGCAGCATGAGTGGACCTCTGTGCTAGCCTGGGCAGGCACCGGAGAGGTAAAAAGGTGATTTTAAGTGTCCAGAGTGTGACATCTCAGTGATATTGACTACCAAACATACTGTTATGAGTGCAAGATAATTTCTGAAAGTAGATTATATCCACCTAGAGTCATTGAAGTAATGGAAGATATAAAGAAAAAGAGACTCTTTTTTGGGGGGTAGGAACACTCTTTTTCTTAGATTAACACTTAACTTTACTTAATATAGTCTAAAACTGTAGACAAACTAAATATAAATATCACTGTTAAACACACTTTGGGAATATTATATCCCTAAAGGTGAGAGATTATGGTATTATTGAAATTGTCTCACAGGGTCTAGTAATATCACAGAGTCTAGTCCTGTAAATAATGCAGTATCCAGAAATGTAGCAATCAATGCATATAAATGCAGAAGCACCAAGTGCAACCAAAACGTGTACATGCAACAATAGTGCATTTTTACAATTTAAATAGATCATTTAATTTCAAACATATCGAAATACAAAATATGTTAGCAAAAACCACATATGATATTGTCAACAAAAATTGCTCCTCAAATAAGTTGGTATAGAAAGAGAGAAAAGGTGGAATCAGTACATGTAATATATGTGACTTGTACCTGCTGTTATCCATGTATCAGATTGTAGTGAATGGTTAATGAGAGTATTTTATTCATATAAACATGTTTGAAAGAGTAATCCTGCATCTGCTGTCGGCCACAGCGAAGGCAGAATTCGCTAATGTAGATGATGACAGTATAGATAGAAAGTAAAAGTATCAATTACATAAGATACAAAATACTATGCTGTATGCAAAGATGTTAAATAAATTGTCAATGTCCTATATAATTGATGAATCAATTAGTCACAATTAAGTCCTTGACATATATTAAGACTGAAATTTCAAACATATAATAAAACTGACATGTGGCGAAAATATTGATATCAATGTATTTGACAGAAGGTGATACAAGAGGTCATAACAGAGAGAAGAAAAAATATTTTGCATATCATAAAACAGTAGGCAGCTTAGTGTATTTTAGCATTAGATAGAGTACATATTCAGCCATTGATCAACAACTTATGTAGCAACATCCTGTAGTCATAGGTTATCTGTGGATAGTGTATTTGGTAGAATTTATTGCTATAATCAGTGGTTCCCAAACTCGGTTCTCAAGACAGCCTACCAGTCAAGGTTTTAAGGGTATCCATGTTTGCGTATAGATGGTTAAATCAAAATGAATGAGGTACTAATTCATCTATGTTCAAGGATAGATATTCTTAAACCTGGACTGCTCAGGTGCCTTGAGGACCGAGGGCCCAATTCAGACGAGCACACTAGGCCGCGGACGCATGCTATGGGCAATTGTCTCCCATCTGTGCATGCGTATGCATCGCAGTGCGCATGCGCGAACCAGTCATTGTGATCGGGAATCATGCGCTCTTAACACAAAGACTGAGCACTTCTTTGAGTGACAGTGCCGTTTGTGGGTGGTAACAGGGAAGGTGCTTGTGAACGGGGGAGTGATGCTGTCATTGTACACATCACTTGGTTGAATTTCAGCCTGCAGTGATTGCAGTGCTTGCGTTGGAGTAGGGTCTACCTCAAACGCTGCGTGCAGCTCCGATTGCTCTCGATGGTTCTGATTAATTATACAGTTCCTGGAGATGACGTGTGTTAAGAAAGAAAAGTGCGTGTCTTTACACCGGCGTGCGCTCACTCTGCCATCGCTCTCTAAAACATAGAGGGCATTCTTACACAAGACATTGCGATTGCAGAATTTGCACCATTATTATTATTAACAGTTTCTTATATAGCGCAGCATATTCCATTGCGCTTTACAATTGTAAACATTGATAGAACAAAACTGGGTAATAACAGACAGATATATAGGATTGAAGGCCCTGCTCGCAAGCTTACAATCATAGAGATCTCCGTGGCCCTGACAAACTTCAAACATAGCCAAAAACCTAATCCTGGTCAAACTACACCAACGTGGCAAATTTGGTGGAGCTCGGTACAAAACCTTGGCCATGCATAAATACATTAGTGGTATGTCATTTAGATTGTTTGATTCTCCCATATTATCAAGTTTATATACTGTAGCGCCCAGTTGTGTTTAATTCTACAATACATAACAACAGCAGATAATGACAATCTAAAATATAATAAGGCCATAGCTGCAATATGTTGCTAATGTGCAAAAAAAAATCATGTAACTCTCCACTGTCCATTTCAAAAGGGGGATTCTGTAGGCTTTTTCCAACAGCCCAGGTCTCAGAGTGACAAATAGATGAATTGCCAGCATAATGGTAAAGTATGAAGCAGAAGATAGAGTTCAGCCAATTTGAAACAGGTTAAAATTTTATTTAACTTGGAATTTTTGAAGTTGAACTCTCTTGAAAAACAACTGTAGTATGAGGTAAGGACACTGATAATCCTATAAGTTTTATCAGCAGTAATAATAGCAGAGTCAGGCCTCATGCACCCTGTCTTCACTAGCTGTCTCCTTGCCTGGTACTTTTGTGGGTGAGACAAACAATCTGTGGCTCTGATAATTATCTGTATATTATGGGCACCATTTAATATTGATGATTTTTACTAGTGGCGGATTTCATTTGGTATTGCAGTCCTATGTTATGCCATTGGTATTTAACATTACCTCTCTGGCGAGGTCCAGTGACATCCTCCTCCTCGGCAGGATTCTCTCACTGCCAGCGATGGGCTTTTGTGTCATGCGCATGCATGATGGGCAGTCTGCACATGTGCATTACACTTTCATCCAGCGTGGACTTGGCAATGTCTGGAAGGCTATTGTTGGGTCTCCATTGGACCATATTGCTAGAGCCATCTATAGATGGTGTCAGGGCCAGATTAAGGTCTGTGGGGGCCCCTGGGCAACAAACATCTGTGTGCCCCTATTAAATGTGGATAAACTGGGGGTATGCACAATGGGGACCTTATGCAGAGCCCACAGTAGTGGTGCCCCTTTTGCAGCACCCCCAGCAGTGTCAGTGCCCACAGTGGTAGTGCCACATATGCAGAGCCCACAGTAGTGGTGCCCTTTATGCAGTGCACACAGTAGTAGTGCCCCCAGGAGTGGTGCCCCCTATGCAATACCCGAATTAGTAGTGCACCCAGTATTCATGCCCCCTGTAGTCATGCCCCCAGTAGTAATAACCCCTGTGGTAGTGCCCCCAATAGTAATGCCCTAGTAGTAATGGCCCCTGTATAAATGCCCCTGTAGTAGTTCCTCCAATAGTAATGCTCCCTATAGTAGTGCCCCAGTAGTAATGCCCCAAATAGTAGAACCCCCAATAGTAATGCCCCAGTAGTAGTGCCCCCAATAGTAATGCCCCCCAGTAGTAGTGTACCCAGTAGTAATGCTCCAGTGGTCATGCCCCTTGTGATAGTGCCCCCATAGTACCCCCAGTAGTAATGCCCCCAGTGGTCATGCCCCCTGTGGCAATGTCCCCTGTGGTAGTGTCCCTGTGGTAGTGCTCCCAATAGTAATACCACAGTAGTAATGCCCCATGTAGTAGTGCCCTCTGTATAAATGTCCCCAGTAGTAATGCCCCTGTATTAGTGCCCCCAATAGTAATGCTCCCTCTGTAGTAGTGCCCCAGTAGTAATGCCCCACCGCCAAGTAGTAGAGCCCCAATAGTAATGCCCCCTGAGTAATGCCCCCAGTAGTAGCGCCCCCGGTAGTAATGCCCGCGAGTAATGCCCCCAGTAGTAGTGCCCCCAGTAGTAAAGCCACTTGCACAATAAAAAACAAAAAACTAATACTTACCTTAAGCCCTGCTCCCGCGTTCACTGCCGTCCAGTCCGCTCGGCTGCTTCTCTGCACTATGGGAGAGACGTCATGATGTTTCTCCCATAGTGCATTGTGGGAGCCTGAAGCCAGAGCTCACAAGTGAGCTCCAGACTCTGGCTCCGGCTGCCACTACAGGGAGGGAGCCGGGTGCCCGCTGGCTGCAAAATCTCAGCGGTCGCCTGGCAAATGGAGCAGCCCTGCGGTGCCGGGCTGAGGAGGCGGAACTGGTTCTGTCTCCACCGGCCCACTTTAACCCCGATGGGCATGGGGGCCCTTTACGTGTGGGGGCCAAGAGACGAACGCCTCCCATCAATCCGGCCCTGGGTAGCGTAAGTGATACAGTGACAATCTTAGTACTGTTAGTTAAATACTGAATGAAGGCCATAACCTCTTTAGAGAGTGCTAAAGGGGTTATGTGTCGCTGTTAAATAGGGCCCTATGTTTCTTTTACTGCTTTCAGACAGGCCCCTCTACCCTCTTGTTCCATCCTTCCATTATATCTACCACCATCGCTCCTAATCTCACATCTCCTTCTACCCTTCAGTGACTCTGCTCACCAATTCGATGGTTACATTATCATAGAGAGCTGTTGTGCTTTCCCCTGTGACTCATCACTACTTTCTTACTCTAGCTACAACAAGTCTACCCTTCCCCTTGTATTTGCAACTCCCTGATTATGGTTCTACTGTAGTATTCGTGTTTTGTACTCACTGCTGTGTATTTATGCTTTGTTTCAAACTTTCTACTTCTTGTAAGGTACTGCATAGACCTAGTGGCACCAAACAAATAAAACAAAATAAAACAAAATAATAATAATAACAGAGATGTGCGCTGACCTCCGTGTTTTGGGTTTGGATCTGGGTTTATCTTTTAAAAATTGATAAAAAGTTTTTAAAAACAGCTAAAATCATGTCATTTTTGCATCCAAAATCCAAATTCCAAACTGCAAAAACACCAGAACCGTGACTCAGATATGTCCGGATCTCTTCAGGACAGCAGAATCGCTACTCAGATCTGTCCGGATCTCCTCAGGAAAGCAGAATTGCTACTCAGATCTGTCCAGATCTCCTCAGGAAAGCAGAACCATGACTCAGATCTATCCGGATCTCCTCAGAAAAGCAGAAGCGTGACTCAGATCTGTCCGGATTTCCTCAGGATAGGAGAATCGCTGCTCAGATCTGACCAGATCTCCTCAGGAGAGCAGAATCGCTTCTCAGATCTGTCCGGATCTCCTCAGGAGAGCAGAATCGCTACTCAGATCTGTCCGGATCTCGTCAGGAAAGCAGAACCATGACTCAGATCTTTCCAGATCTCCTCAGAAAAGCAGAAGCGTGACTCAGATCTGTCCGGATTTCCTCTGGAGAGGAGAATCGCTGCTCAGATCTGACCAGATCTCCTCAGGAGAGCAGAATCGCTACTCAGATCTGTCCGGATCTCCTCAGGAGAGCAGAACTGTGGCGCAGATCTGTCTGGATCTCCTCAGGAGAGCAGAATTGCTACTCAGATCTGTCCGGATCTCCTCAGGAATGCAAAATCGCTACTCCGATCTGTCCGGATCTCATCAGGAAAGCAGAACCATGACTCAGATCTTTCCAGATCTCCTCAGAAAAGCAGAAGCGTGACTCAGATCTGTCCGGATTTCCTCTGGAGAGGAGAATCGCTGCTCAGATCTGACCAGATCTCCTCAGGAGAGCAGAATCGCTACTCAGATCTGTCCGGATCTCCTCAGGAGAGCAGAACTGTGGCGCAGATCTGTCTGGATCTCCTCAGGAGAGCAGAATTGCTACTCAGATCTGTCCGGATCTCCTCAGGAATGCAAAATCGCTACTCAGATCTGTCCGGATCTCATCAGGAAAGCAGAACCATGACTCAGATCTATCCAGATCTCCTCAGGAAAGCAGAAGCGTGACTCAGATCTGTCCGGATTTCCTCAGGAGAGGAGAATTGCGGCTCAGATCTGACCAGATCTCCTCAGGAGAGCAGAATTGCTACTCAGATCTGTCCAGATCTCTTCAGGAGAGCAGAACCGTGGCGCAGATCTGTTTGGATCTCCTCAGGAGAGCAGAATTGCTACTCAGATCTGTCTGGATCTCCTCAGAAGAGCAGAATCGCTACTCAGATCTGTCCGGATCTCCTCAGGAAAGCAGGAGCATGACTCAGATCTTTCCAAATCTCCTCAGGAGAGGAGAATCGCTGCTCAGATCTGACCAGATCTCCTCAGGAGAGCAGAATTGCTACTCAGATCTGTCTGGATCTCCTCATGAAAGCTGAACTGTGACTCAGATCTCTCCGGATCTCCTCAGTGGAGCAGAATCGGTACTCAGATAAATCCAGATATTCTCAGGAGAGCAGAATCGCTACTCAGATCTGTTTAGATCTCCTCAAGAGAGCAGAATCGCTGCTCAGATCTGTCCGGATCTCCTCAGGAAAGCAGAACCGTGACTCAGATCCATCCAGATCTCCTCAATAGAGCAGACCAGTGACTCAGATCTGTCTGGATCTCCTCAGGAAGGCAGAACCATGACTCAGATCTGTCCCGATCTCCTCAGCAAAGCAGAATTGCTACTCAGATCTGTCCAGATCTCCTTAGGAAAGCAGAACCATGACTCAGATCTATCCGGATCCCCTCAGGAAAGAAGAAGCGTGACTTAGATCTGTCCGGATCTCCTCAGGAGAGGAGAATTGTTGCTCAGATCTGACCAGATCTCCTCAGGAGAGCAGAATCGTTACTCAGATCTGTCCAGATCTCCTCAGGAAAGCAGAACCCTGACTCAGATCTGTCCGGATCTCCTCAGGAATGCAAAATCGCTACTCAGATCTGTCCGGATCTCATCAGGAAAGCAGAACCATGACTCAGATCTGTCCAAATCTCCTCAGGAAAGCAGAAGCGTGACTCAGATCTGTCCGGATTTCCTCAGGAGAGGAGAATTGCGGCTCAGATCTGACCAGATCTCCTCAGGAGAGCAGAATTGCTACTCAGATCTGTCCAGATCTCTTCAGGAGAGCAGAACCGTGGTGCAGATCTGTTTGGATCTCCTCAGGAGAGCAGAATTGCTACTCAGATCTGTCTGGATCTCCTCAGAAGAGCAGAATCGCTACTCAGATCTGTCCGGATCTCCTCAGGAAAGCAGGAGCATGACTCAGATCTTTCCAAATCTCCTCAGGAGAGGAGAATCGCTGCTCAGATCTGACCAGATCTCCTCAGGAGAGCAGAATTGCTACTCAGATCTGTCTGGATCTCCTCATGAAAGCTGAACTGTGTCTCAGATCTGTCCGGATCTCCTCAGTGGAGCAGAATCGGTACTCAGATAAATCCAGATATTCTCAGGAGAGCAGAATCGCTACTCAGATCTGTTTAGATCTCCTCAAGAGAGCAGAATCGCTGCTCAGATCTGTCCGGATCTCCTCAGGAAAGCAGAACCATGACTCAGATCCATCCAGATCTCCTCAATAGAGCAGACCAGTGACTCAGATCTGTCTGGATCTCCTCAGGAAGGCAGAACCATGACTCAGATCTGTCCCGATCTCCTCAGCAAAGCAGAATTGCTACTCAGATCTGTCCAGATCTCCTTAGGAAAGCAGAACCATGACTCAGATCTATCCGGATCCCCTCAGGAAAGCAGAAGCGTGACTTAGATCTGTCCGGATCTCCTCAGGAGAGGAGAATTGTTGCTCAGATCTGACCAGATCTCCTCAGGAGAGCAGAATCGTTACTCAGATCTGTCCAGATCTCCTCAGGAAAGCAGAACCCTGACTCAGATCTGTCCGGATCTCCTCAGGAGAGCAGAATCGCTACTCAGATCTATCCAGATCTCCTCAGCAAAGCAGAACCGTGACTCAGATATTTCCAGATCTCCTCAGGAGAGCAGAACTATAGCTCAGATCTGTCTGGATCTCCTCAGGAAAGCAGAACCGTGACTCAGATACTTCCAGATCTCCTCTGGAGAGCAGAATCACTAATCAGATCTGTTCAGATGTCTTCAGGAGAGCAGACTCGCTACTCAGATCTGTCTAGAACTCATCAGGAAAGCAGAACCATGATTCAGATTTGTCCAGATCTCCTCAGGAGAGCAGAATCACTACTCAGATCTGTCCAGATATCCTCAGGAGAGCAGACTCGCTTCTCAGATCTGTCCAGATCTCATCAGAATAGCATATCACTACTCAGATCTGTCTGAATCTCCTGAGGAAAGCAGAATTGTGACTCAGATCTGTCCGGGTCTCCTCAAGAGAGCAGAACCATAATTCAGATCTGTCCGGATCTCCTCAGGAAAGCCAAATCGTGACTCATATCTGTCTGGATTCACAACATTCGGGTGGACTTGGATTTCTGGAGAACCAAACTGCACATCTCTAAAAAAATAAGTAATAATAATAATCATCATCATCATCTTAATAAGCCCAAGATGGCTGCCTCTTTGTAATATGGTTTCCTTTTTGCAAATGTAAAGTGCTTTGAGACCTGTTGGAGAAAAGAGTCATATAGGTGGAGAAAGCACTATATAAATAAACTCATTATAAACGTCTTTGTCTCCTATCACTAAATATCAAACCACTACAGGATTGATTGAAAATCCTCTCTCTCTCACTCTGACTAGTTGATGCTTAGCAATTTTCCCCAGTAACAGACTAAGGGTATATTTACTAAAATGCTGGTTTCTAGAAGTGGAGATGTTGCCCATAGCAACCAATCAGATTCTAGCTATTATATTCTAGAAGGTGCTATATAAATGTTAAGTAGAATCTGATTGGTTGCTATGGGCAACATCTCCACTTCTAATAACCTGCACTTTAGTAAATATACCCCTAATACTGTACATGCAGAAAACAGGCACACAATAGTCACATAAGCAGATTTGCACTAAAAGTACAACATCCTTTTTTTTACAGTTAAGCCACAGAACTCATTAATAACTTGTAGTGAAATACTGTAAAATATTTTTTGCCACTTTGTTGAGCTTGATTAAATATTATTTAATGTCTTATGCTTCCCAAGCAGTTACCAGTTCTACCCCACATATAAACCCTCTATTTCTTGTATATGGCCAATTTTAATATGTAACTCTAAGTGGTTATTCTGCCCCTGTGTGTGCAAAAAACAAACAGTGACGTGTTCCCTTGAACATCAGGTGTTTCCTGATGGGAAAGATTTTGCATCTATTTTTGGCAAATGCTAATTAAAAAGGAATTGAGGTTTTGAATAGAAAGAACATTTTTGGCCAAGTGCCCAAGAAGTGGACTTTAAAGAAAGAGCCCAAACTTAATTTCATTGATCTGCCCGCTCTTTTCATCTGCATCTTCCTCCCAAATCTAGAAAGAAATGACAAGTAACCAGTTCATTGCCAGAACACACCACAAGGTTTTGCTGCTGTTAAATTCATTTCAAGATGTTATTTTGGCTGTTATATATTGGTTTCATCTCTGTAGTATTTGTGAGGTCTGTGCTGCTGGTTGGCTTGGTGACACTGCTAGCCACAGGGCTTTGGTTTAGTAGGGCAGGTTAATATGTAGATGCCTGTGCAATAAACAATATTTACTTGGGTATAATCTCTTCACCACAAAGCTATAAATATCTGATACATTTGATGAGAGCAAAAACATAACCTATTTATAACTCTGGATAATGCAATGAGTGCTACTATAACTATGTTCTTCTGCACAGAGAAGCTTACATTTGTGCTTATTAGTATGTAGTAGTGTAAGTGGGGGAAAATTAGGTACTCACTTATTTTACCTGAGGCACTTAAGGAGTTAGGATCTGTCCATCCAAAGAGATGGTAAACCTGAAGAATTCCAGGGACTGCTCAACCTCTTTGGCCAGGGTGGCTATTAGGTCATCTAACAACTCAGACACTCTTACTGGCTATGGAGTCCATGCTTACTCAGACGATAGCTGTCTGTATCACTTACCAGACATGACTCACCTGACCCACAGAAGACCACGCAAAAGGGATACAAAGGGAGTATAATACTCACAATCACATGTCCCCTGGATTTTACCTCCACTGTCTTTTATCCTCCTAATAATCACAATATGCCTTGGCGGGCACTGTTGGAGACCCACTGTGCTGACACTTCCCAATAGGGGTATGTGCTGATTACTCTGAATCATTGGCTTCACAGGTGCCAGGGTCTCTCTTTACTCTCCAGCTGCTTGATATTAACCCTTGGCAGATTTGAGTTCCTCAATGCTGGAAGATGCAGCTTAATTACCGGACTGGGTTTACTTAACCTCGACTTCCTCCATCATGGCTCCAGTGATGTTGTTTACCTCTCCAATGTGATTAACACTCAAGCGGTCACAGGAAGGCCAACTTCCACAGCAGATGTACAGCCATTGCAGGGGGTGTGGTTGCTATGGTGTCTGGAGGTGAGAAGGGCCTGGCACTGCCAGTACACTCTTTCCATGTCTCTGTCTAGTACTTACAGGCTTACCACTGAGGTGTAATCCATCCCCCTAAGATGACACAGCCATGCCCCATAAAATGCATAACGTTTTAAAAGGGTACTAGAGAATCTGTGGCTCCGCCACCCCTTGGCCATGACCCTTTCACTCTCAAGGCCCTGCGTACTGGCCCCCCATGATTGCTTAGAAGAGCAGCGTTTCATCAGGAAAGTGGTCTGGTATTGCCATACCTGCCCTTAAGTTTTACTAAATCCAGTGATGTGCCACAACTAAATGTGTAGGTGTTATTTCGAATTAAATAATTTACCATCAATAGAACAGTGCAATGAATAAGGTTAGAATGGTATAATACAGATGCGAGGATCTCACTGTAGTGTACAGAGCCTCCTCATCAAGGCCCAAGAGTTTGTTTTACAAGGAGATTTCACCTTTACCTTTTACCAATATATGCAATCTCTTTGTATACATATTCTACAAATGCAGCATACACATATATACAAATCCCGCTCTAGAAAAGCCTCTACTTTCTGCACAGATATCATATCAGTGTAACAGGATTTCTTGGTAACTTCATGTCAGTCTTACTGACCATTTAGTTTAATCTCTACATAACTCAAATCTCCTGCACCTCCCACAGGCAAGCTGGAGTATTATTTTAGGTCCTCCTGGAGTGTTGGGATCTATGGAAAAGGTAAGAACTAAGAGGAGGCAATTTATTTCCACCCTAGGTTACTGTGCAATGGAAAATAAATCTATAGGAACACTGGAGGGGATGTATCAAGCCTTGGAGAGACATAAAGTGTAGAGAGATAAAGTACTAAAAATTAGCTTCTATATGTCGATTTACAAGCTGTGTTTGAAAAATGACAGTTAGAAGCTGATTGGTTGGTACTTTATCTCTCTCCAATGCTTGATACATCTCCCCCTCTGTCACATACATTGCTAAATGGAAATGTACGCAAGTAACAGACAAATCACCCATGCCTCCTCCTTCAACACATATTGAAAAAAAATCTATTTTAAAAATAAAAGGCTTCTACATACCTTTCCAACACATAACCCAAGCTCTCAGTGTTCCTTTCCTGGTCTTCAAATGGAAATAATAGAAAAGAAAAAGCTTCCTTAAATAAATCCACAAAGCCATGTACTGTATAAAAGCATAAAATACAATCATAACAGATTTACCTAGTAATTCACAACATATTGTGCCCTACAGGTCCCACATAGAACTCCAGTAGAGTCTAGCACAGTATATTCTAGGGATGAGCGGGTTCGGATTTCTGAAATCTGAACCCCCCCGAGCCCCCCGATCTGAGGAAGGTGTGGGTGATTCCACATCGAAACGCGTTTAGCTGCTCTCCCATATTGCTCACCCCATTGGGAGTTCATCTGACTCTGTTCCGGACCGGCGATTTTTCTTCATCCAGCCAACTCCTCGCTTTGGAACCACGCCAATTGTCTCCTGGTGGAATATAATAAGGACGTGATGCTCCATTGGAGGCTGGAAAATACAACTACAGCTGGACATTAATCCGGACTGAGAATCCATGTATGTTTATTTCAACTATTTGCTTTATTTGCGTGACTTTTGAAGGAATACCCCCTTCTGATGATTTACCATCAAGCGGACAGCATTTATATACTATGTCTCAAGTGAAACTTTTTAATATATTTTTTTGATGTTTTAGACATTTAATGTCGTTTTATTGATGCTATTAAACTATTCTTACTGATTACTTCAACCAAGCCGTATATATATATATATATTTTTTTTTTTTTAATTTTTTTTTTTCATTTATATTATGTTTTTTCGTTTATTTATGGAATATTCATTATATTGAATTATTGTTTTATGTATCACATATACCTAATCCCACATATCATTGATACTTACTCGATCACCTCATAGCGCGGTTCTATCATTTTTTATATTGGCTGTAGTGCTGTGTTGTCCAGGGGGTGCTCTCTTCATCCACCCCCCACGTGAAAGGCTGGAGTGGCTGGCTACTGTTGTCCATATACATAGGGGCTGGCTGGCTACTGTTTTCCTTGTCCATATATTGGCTGGCTGTTGTCCTGTTTATAGGGGCTGGCTGGCTGTAGTGCTGTGTTGTCCAGGGGGTGGCCTGTCTGCTGTAGGGGTACACTCATACAAATAAGTTTTACAGGGGGTGACCTGTCTGCTGTAGGGGTACGCTCTTACAAATAATTTTTACAGGGGGTGCCCTGTCTGCTGTAGGGGTATGCTCATACAAATATGTTTTACAGGGGGTGCCCTGTCTGCTGTAGGGGTACACTCATACAAATACTTTTTACAGGGGGTGCTCTGTCTGCTGTAGGGGTACACTCATACAAATAAGTTTTACAGGGGGTGACCTGTCTGCTGTAGGGGTACGCTCTTACAAATATTTCTTACAGGTGGTGCCCTGTCTGCTGTAGGGGTACGCTCTTACAAATAATTTTTACAGGGGGTGCCCTGTCTGCTGTAGGGGTATGCTCATTCAAATAAGTTTTACAGGGGGTGCCCTGTCTGCTGTAGGTGTACGCTCATACAAATACTTTTTACAGGGGGTGCCCTGTCTGCTGTAGGGGTATGCTCATACAAATACTTTTTACAAGGGGTGCCCTGTCTGCTGTAGGGGTACACTCATACAAATTTTTTTACAGGGGGTGCCCTGTCTGCCATAGGGGTATGCTCATACAAATAAGTTTTACAGGGGGTGCCCTGTCTGCTGTAGGGGTACGCTCATACAAATAAGTTTGACAGGGGGTGACCTGTCTGCTGTAGGGGTATGCTCTTACAAATAATTTTTACAGGTGGTGCCCTGTCTGCTGTAGGGGTACGCTCATACAAATACTTTTTACAGGGGGTGCCCTGTCTGCTGTAGGGGTACGCTCATACAAAATTTTTTACAGGGGCTGCCCTGTCTGCTGTAGGGGTATGCTCGTACAAATAATTTTTGAGGTCAACATTTCACCAACTACTGTCCTTTTATTAGTGATTTGGGCAGATATTTGGATTAGATCGCTCATATTGTGTAAGCACTAAGGTGGATCACATACCTATGCGCAATACAAGTGGGTGGAGCCTACATTCATCACATCCATTCACTAGGAACTGGTGAGGCACTTTCAGCTCACATATAGCATGCCTTTAATGCGTGTAGTTGTAGATTTAATTTAATATAACTTTTCATAATTTCCTGGAGAATAGGACATGTGCTGTTCTTCTAAAACAGGGTATATTTTTCTCTTTACATTAAGTTTTCTATTAAAAAGTATTTTCTTGCATTGAATAATTAAAAAAAAAAAACCTTGTTTAAAACCCCCACAATGTGAGCCATAAAAAATAAATGTGAGAATATAACCATCTGCCCATAATACTCGAATAATATTTTGCAGCTTTATTCTCTGGTCCTTTAGAGGACACCTAACAGCTCAAGGAAAGGATTTTTTTTTTCGTAAAAGAATAGAAACTTCTGGCCAAACAGAGATCCAGTAAAAAGTAGATGTGACCGTGGCAGATTAGTGGCGAGATGAATGCCACCTTGGCTCTTTTCTCTGGTTTGGACTCCAGCCATCAGTGCCATGATAGTGTTCCTCCTGACCTCCTCTGTAGTATGCGTCTCTGCTACTGTGGTAACTCTCCTTTTGATAAGGGTGAGAGCTATGGCTTCTAGTGGATTGGTCGCTGGAAGAGGAATTATATCTGTGTAGGGGAGAATGTTCGAATCTGTGACTGTACTGTGACTGAGGTGGATAATGTGATGGCGAGTATCTGGGTTGGGCCATCATTGCTGTGAGGAATCCATGAGGGGTTTCCGACCTATAGAAGTTATTCATCATTGTTTGTCTTTGAAGATTGTCCAGAGAAGAGTAAGATCTCTGATAATTTGGAACAGGAGGTGAAAGTTCAGAGTATTTTGTGAACTCCCCATTGCCATCATGTCTGCGGTCATGTGTTGATGGACTGTTTCCAGTAAAACTGCCATTTCCTTGTGGTGAGTAGGCTGTGCTATATGCTTCTGCGGAGCCATGGCTGCTTCCTGATCTGAATTTTCAGCGGCCTCCCAAAAAGTTTGATTCTATTTAACAAACTCATTCCATAGGGAACAGACTCCTCATGTTTGAAATGGACAAAAGCAAATTGTTTCTACTTTCCATCCTTGTCCTTTAGAATTTTAACAATAATTGCAGGACCAGCCTGCAGAAACAGCTCAAACAGGATCTCCTTGGTGGGCCTGGTATCTAAGTTCCCCACGAACAGCGTCCTATCAGCTTCGGCGGCGTCCAGCAGCAGTCGATGGGTGATGCGATAGGTCACCACACAGCGCCTTTTGGTGCCTAGTTTTTCAAACTGCCGATCTGTCTGCCACTGCAGTGCCACTCTTAGATGGGCCACATATTTTTGCCGCCCACTTGTGTCGCTTAGCATAGTCATCCAGCTACCTCGGTGCAACCTTTTGGCCTAAAAACAATATTGTGAGGTGTGGGGTGTTCAGAATAGACTGGAAATGAGTGGAAATGAATGCTACTGAGGTTAATAATAGCATAGGAACAAAACAAAGAAACAAATTCTGTGATTTTAGCTGTTTTTATGCTTTTTTCCAAAAAAATACACATCCAAAACACAAAACCCGTAAGGATGGTTTTGGCAGAACCAATCCAGATCCAAACACTAAGAAAGATCCAGATCCAAAATCAAAACACAAAACATGAAAAGTGGCCGGTGCACACCCCTAGTATATACAGTACTCCCAACTGTAGGCACCAGATCTGTGGGTACATTAGCAACCAACATGTTTTTACTCTACTGCTGCATTTAATCATGCCTATGTATTGTAATTTTTAATCATTCGGGGGAGTGGGATAACTTGAGCACCCTATAATTATTTAAAAAGTTTAGCTCCCATGCTCCTTACAAAAAGCTCTGCAGAAAGTGCCTTACACAGTTTACAGTTGCTCTAGTGGTGACCAGTCCAGTATATGAAAGCCTCATTAGTGACCAGCAAAGTGTTTGCTGGCTATAGAGCCCAGCATGCTATATACTGTAGTGGTGTCAGTATTGTCCAGAGCATGAGCAGTAATCATCTCTTGAAAAAAGAGTTTCAAAGGGAACATGTCATTCAACACTCCACATAGGATATATGGCACTATCCCAGCAATACAGTCTTGCATTTTTTACGTTTTCATTTCCATGCAAACATTCTACATTATGTTCGGAATTTCAATTTCATGGAATTTATAATCTACAAGTAAAGCTGGGAAAATGTGGGGTAGGTCTGGGAACATTTAACAATAAGCAGTGACAACCCCTTTTGCCTCGTGTTTTGGATTTAAATTTGGCTTTGCCAAAACCGCCCTTTCTGTGTTTTGGTTTTGGATCTGTATTTTTTTTCAATATACAAAAACTGCTAAACTCACATAATTTGTTTTTTTTTTGTTCCTACAGTATTATTAACCTCAATAACATTAATTTCCACTCGTTTCCAGTCAATATTGACCACCACACAGATCACAATATTGTTTTCATGTGGTTTAGGCCCAAAATTTGCACCAAGCTGACTAAGTTAAGTGGCAGTAGTGGGCAGCACAAACACGTGGCAGTTCAACTTCCAACATGGCACATAAGGAAACATATGTTTTCATTAATCAAGAGGCCTGAGGGAGTTGGAGTATGTATGTAGTTGAAGGCAGGGACAGGAAGGGTTGATTGGTAGTAAATTTTATTCCATTTTTTGATTCTGAAGCAAATTTATGAGGGAGGAGAGGAGAGCATGGGTGAACAATATGTCCCATGTTTTGCCCACAAATTCAACTTGGTGCTTCAGAATATTTTTTTTTATTTAAAGGGGCATGGAGGAGATGCTGTCTGTGGCCATAAACATTTCTGGACATTTTTGGCATTCAGCAACTGCATGTCAAATATTGCAGCAGCAGTGGCAGTTCAACTTTCAACATGACACATCAGGAAACAAATATTTTTATTATTCAAGAGGCCTGAAGGAGTTGCAGTAGATATGCAGTTGAAGGCAGGGGAATGAAGATTTGATTAGTAGTAAATTGAATTTATTTTTTGATTTGGAAGCAAATTTATGAGGGAGAAGAGGAGGGAAGGCATTTACAAAAAATATTTAAATCATTCACATCAGTCCTTGCCCCCAGAAGAATCATTGAGCGTTATCCCTGCTGCTGTTGCTGGGAGAGGATATTAATCCCAGAAGGGGTCCAGGGAGACTACTAGTAGTACTTTAAAAAACAATTGACTGTTAAACAATCCTTTGCAAGGGGCAGCAAGTATGACAGCACTCACCCAGTTGCATAGCGGATCACTGACACCATAACATCTATGCTGGTATTAGATGCGTATCTAATATTCACCAATAATGCAGTGGGTTTTGGACAGTTAATTGAGGTCCTGTGTCCCCACTACCAAATCCCATCAAGATTCCACTTCACTAGAAAAGCAATTCCCAAGCTGTACAGGGACATTAAAAAGCATAATTAATAGCCTCCAAAATGCTGTTGTACCCACTTTCCACTTAACCACAGATATGTGGACAAGCTGAAAAGAGTAAAGGCAAGATTTAAGATATAAGGTTTAAGTCATACATTGTGTCTTTCATCCCAATGGACACAGATCTGTAGATGAGGGGCAAAGAGCTGTTGATAAGCAAACTGTCAGCTGAAGTGGCACAAGATGCAGCAATGGTCTCTCCATCAGTGTCTCCAGCAAGTGCATCTGCCAAGAAAAAACTTTCCCAAAAGACCCACTGGTGATGCAGATGAGTAAACACAAAACACAAAAACTTTTTGGATGGATGTGCTGCAGATGACATAACAGGGAGGAGATTCCTAGATGGTTAAGGTTCCTACCTCTACTTACTCTGGCTTTACAAAGGGTTCAGATGACTTGACAATTGTTGTCTGGATTTGGGTAGAAATAATTCCACACATAAGAAGTGGATTTTTTAATCTTTTTTTTGTCTGGCATGACAATTGGCTTTTCCATATCATGGGCAATAACTGTTTCTTCCACTGGTGCCTGATTTACACAAACAAAGTCCTCATCAACAACATCCTTATTAGCGTCAGCTACACAAATAACCTGCTCATCCTAGTGCACTTCAAGCATCCTTGATTTCTATGTCAGCATGTTCACTTGTGCTTACATCATCATATGAGGCAGAACCACCAGTGATAAATAAAGGCCAAGGCCTTAGCCTTTCCTTGCCACTTCATGTGGTGAAAGGCATATTGCCAATTTTATGTCTTTCTGCAGCTAACTTTCCCTTTGATGTTTCTTTCTTTACCACTGTAAAAGATTGGTTCTTGATTTTAGATGCACTGATTTAAACCCTGTATGCCTTTGGGAAACAGCTTTAGTAGATGATGTAGATGGCCTAGTATCATCATGACTGGTGGCACTGGCAGTATGTGGTTCCTCCTCTCCTCTCTACTGATCATTCTCCATATCAACAAACATGAATGAAGTGGGGTACAGCACACACATACATTTGTACCAATTTTAAATATTACACTGCGGTATCAATTACCTAGTGTCACAAGAATTTTTATGAATAAGAAAAGAATAACACACTGCGCTACCCCTTAGTGTCACAAGATTATTTATGAATAAGAATAACACACTGCATTACCACTTACAGTGTCACTAGATTATTTATGAATAAGAAAAGAATAACACACTGCACTGCCACTTAGTGTCACAAGATTGTTTTGTGAATAAGAAAATAACACACTGCACTAACACAGTGTCACAAGATTTTTTATGAATAAGAAAAGAATGACACACTGTGCTGCCACTTACAGTGATGTCATTATGTTTTATATATAACGCATTTTATTTTGCACTTTGTCGTGGTCTAGTAGTCAGCGAGTACACTAATCATTTATTCACGATTGAGGAAAGAAGTGAAAAGTTGAATATTAGACTGCGCTACAGTGTCACAAGATTTTTTAGGAGTAAAATACTGCGCTACCACTAACAGTGTCAAAATATTTTTTTATGAATAAGAATAACAAACTGCACTATGACTTATAGTGTCACAATACCTGGACAATAAACTGCGGACTGGCTGGCAGTGTCACCAACCAATATTACCGCAGCTAAGTTGCTAATTCACACACACAAAGAAAAAAACACTTTTATTTTTGTTTACATTGGGGAAGAGCACCCCTGAATGAGGCAGCAGCCCCTTGATGAATACTAGAGATGAGCGGGTTCCGAACCCACCCGAATTTAGCATATCCGAGTCGGATCCATGCAGGCTCGGAGGTTCCCGCCTTACTCGTTTCTCAAAACCGAGGCAAAACCATAGAGACGGAAATCTTGCGGTTCGCGAGCTTTCGTCTCAATGATCAATGTAGTATATAGGGACCACGCGACAGATGCCATTTCACTCCGGCTGTGGAGACTGAACAGGGAGGGTGGGTAGTGTAGGGCTGGGAGAGGTGCTGGTGCTATCTGATGTGTCCTGGGCTGGTGCTGATCCATTCTGGTCTCTGGTCACTGTGCTGTCACTGTCATTATGCTGTCTGCTGATCCATTCTGGTCACGGTGCTGTCACTATCACTGTGCTGTCTGTGCTGATCCATTCTGGTCTCTGGTCACGGTGATGTCACTGTGCTGTCTGGTGATCCATCTGGGCTGTCTGCTGTGTCCTGGGCTTGTGCTGTGTCCATCTCTGGTCCCAAGTTCAGGACTCCAAAAAAAAAAAAAAGTAAAAAAAAAAAAAAATCAAAGTTTCTTTTATGTTTTATATTTTTCTGTGTGTGCAAGCGCCGTTAACAGGCTTAACCACAGTAGCGCACAAGAACCAGCCAGCAACGCGCGTTGCAACCTTGTGCTGCCTGACTACAGTCGCTCTTAAAAAAAAAACCAATAAAAGTGTCATATTGTTTTCTTGTTTGTGTGGGTGGGTTTTCGCCTTAACCGCAGTGGTGCACAAGATCCAGCCAGTAACGCACGTTGCAACCTTGTGCTGCCTGACTCCAGTCATTCTAAAAAAAAAAACAATAATAGTGTCAGATTTTTTTCTTGTTTGTGTGGTGGGTTTTCGCCATAACCGCAGTAGTGCACAAGATCCAGCCAGTAACGCACGTTGCAACCTTGTGCTGCCCGACTACAGTCATTCTAAAAAAAAAAAAAAACACAATAAAAGTGTCATATTTTTTCTTGTTTGTGTGGGTGGGTTTTCGCCATAAAAGCAGCAGTGCACAAGTTCCAGCCAGCAACGCACGTTGCAACCTTGTGCTGCCCGACTCCAGTCATTCTTAAAAAAAAAAACAATAATAGTGTCATATTTTTTTCTTGTTTGTGTGGGTGGGTTTTCGCCATAACCGCAGTAGTGCACAAGATCCAGCAAGTAACGCAAGTTGCAACCTTGTGCTGCCCGACTACAGTCGTAATCAATTGTTACTCTGGGGCCAAGTTCTTCTGGAGCTGACAAAATATATAAATCATCATTTTCATTTTTTCTAATATTATTGTGTGTGCGCACGACTGCACGTGTGTGAATTTTGTAACTGCACCTTGGCTACACTATTGGTGATTGTGACACTGCTTGTAGACTGCAGAAAAATATGGAGGGCTGTCACATGACAGGAGAGCAAGGCCAAGAACCACATGTTTTAGCTGCCACCAGCAGTGCAAGGCCGTCAACTTCCTCGACCTCTAGGAAGGCCCATGCCCCAGGGCTTAAGTCACGACACCGATATGGTAAAGCAGGTTTTACTGAAATTAAGCAAAAAAATATGAAAGGATATTTGACTTTAGATAAACAAAAAATTGGCAATATGCCATTCACTACACGAAGTGGCAAGGAAAGGATAAGGCCTTGGCCTTCTAACTTTATGAAGAAGACTGCTGATTCTGATAGCCCTTCTGCTTATAGTAGTGGTGGTGGTCCAATTAAAAATGTGAAAGTTGTTAAGACAGCTCTGGAAAAACCAACTGTGTGCCCTGAGAAATCGAAATCACAAATCCCCGAGGAGAGTGCAAGTGTGTCCGCAGTTGCCATGTGTAGTGTACTGGTGGATCCTCCAAGTTCCAACATTTGTGTGCCCTCTGTAAATGTGAGGAAGGGCAGTCAACATCTTGCACACGTAGTCATTGAGGATGTTTCTGTGGAATTGCACATGGAGGAGGAGGATATTTTGGTGGATGAAGGCGCTAAGGATGATGAGGATGTTGATGATGAAGATGTTGGTGTTGGTGATGAGGATGTTGATGCTGAGGATGTCCTTTGTGTAAGTAAGGCAACAGCTGTTGCCCATGGTTTGAAAAAGCCAAAGCCCATTGTTGTCATGCCGGGACAAAAGACAAAAAAATCTACTTCTCACGTGTGGAATTATTTCCATCCTGATCTGGACAACAGTTGTCAAGCCATATGTGCCCATTGCCATGCAAGAGTGAGTAGAGGGAGGGTCCTAAACCACCTAGGAACCTCCTTCTTATTACTTCACTTGGAGCGCATTCATCAAATATCAAAGTGTACGTTGCCAAGTTCCAAAACTCAAAACGTAACAAGTCCAGTGTCATCTACCTGCTCCCTCTCTGTGAGATCCAAGCGCCTTCGATCTACAACACCAACACCTGCATCATCAACATCCTCATTCATCATCGGGAGTAGTCCTGCTGCATCCAATGTTGGTATTCCAAGCATGATTGACTCTTCTCCTATCCGTGATTCCTCAGAAGGATCCTTGATGACTACGCCTGTTGCTGCTGTCAGTGGATCTTCATCCCAGAAGGGGAGAAGGTGGAAGACTACTTGTAACGTATTCTCCAAAAAGCAATTAACTGTTAAACAATCGTTTGCAAGGGCAAACAAGTATGACAGCAATCACACAGTTGCACAGCAGATTACTGACGCCATAACAGCTATGCTGGTATTAGATGTGCATCCAGTATCCGCCATTACTGCAGTGGGTTTTCAAAAGTTAATTCAGGTCCTCTGTCCTTGCTACCAGATCCATTCTAGATTCCACTTCGCCAGAAGAGCAATTCTAAATCTGTACAAGGACATTAAAAAAAACCTTATTAATGTCCTCAGAAATGCCGTTGTACCCACTGTCCACTTGACCACTGATATGTGGACAAGTGGGACAGGGCAAACTAAGGATTACATGACTGTGACAGCCCACTGGGTAGGTGTATTGCCTATAACAGCAACAGCAGCAACAGCAAAATCTCCCAAAGGACAGCTGAAACAGAGGCAGGCTACTCTTTGTATAACTGGTTTCACTAAGAGGCATACCACTGAGAACCTCTTAGAAAAACTCAGGGAAGTCATTGCTAAGTGGCTTGCCCCACTTGGACTCAAGGGATTTGTGATGTCGGACAATGCCACCAATATTGTGAGAGCATTACATCTGGGCGAATTCCAAAACGTCCCATGTTTTGCTCACACAATCAATTTGGTGATGCAACATTTTTTTAAAAATGACAGGGGCGTACAGGAGATGCTCTCAGTGGCACATAAAATATCCGGACATTTTAGACATTCAGCTACCGCTTGTCGAAGATTGCATGACCAGCAGGTACAGTCAAATTTGCCCTTCCATCAGCTGAAGCAAGAGGTAGTAACTCGGTGGAATTCTACCCTCTATATGCTTCAGTGGATGGAGGAACAGCAAAAGGCCATCCAGGCCTATACAGCGGACTATGACATAGGCCGTGGAGGGGGAATGCACCTTACTCAAGCGCAGTGGAGAATAATTTCCGTGTTATGAACTTGCCACACGTGAAGTTAATTCAGACACTGCCAGCTTGAGTCAGGTCATTCCCCTCATCAGACCTTTGCAAAAACAGCTGGAGAAACTGAAGGAGGAGCTGAAATGGAGCGATTGCGCAAAGTATGTCGGACTGGTGGATCAAGCCCTTGATTCACCTCACCAGGATCCAAGAGTCGTCAATCTATTGAAATCTCAAAAATATATTTTGGCCACCATTCTGGATCCTAGGTTTAAGTCCTACCTTTTGAGTTTTTTTCCAAAAGACCAAAATCTAAAACTATGCAAAGAGCTGTTGGTCAAAAAATTGTCAGCTGCAGCCACATGTGGAACGCCTTCATCTCCTCCTTCAGTTTCAACAGCTGCCAGGAAAAAACAAAATTTTCCTTACAGAATGCCTGCTGGTTATGCAGATCAGTCACCAAAAAATGACATCTGGTCAGGCCTGAGAGAACCGCCTACTAGTGACATGTCTTCTAACGTGACTATGTGTGATACGGTCTCCATTCACAGAATGGTGGAGGACTAATTCAGAGATAACATCCTAATAGACATGTCAGACAGTCCCTTTCAGTACTGGCAGGAAAAAGAGGCAATTTGGAGTCCCATACACAAACTGGCTTTGCATTACTTAAGTTGCCCACCCTCCAGTGTGTACTCCGAAAGAGGTTTCAGTGCAGCTGGCAACCTTGTCAGTGATTGGCATAGGAGGTTACTTCCTCAAAATGTGGAAAAGATGATGTTCATTAAAATGAATTACAAATTCCACGAGGAAGACCTCGACCAACAAACTAAATCGAAAATGACAGAAGCGCCTATGGTGGAATCCAGCGGGGATGAATTAATATTGTGTGAAGAAGAGTATGTACACACTGATGGGGATGATGAGAACTTGTAATGTAAAGCCAGTTTGTGTATGGGATTATTTTCTTTTCCATGTCCAAAGCACATTGGCAGCTTGTTTTATGGGGGTCCAAACAAACCAATCATTTCAGCCACAATTGGCAGTCCTTGTCGCTGAAATGATTGGTTTGTTAAACTGTCCTGTTTCGTATACAACATAAGGGTGGGTGACAGGGTGCAAGGACTATTCCATCTTGCACCTTTTTCCTTTCCATTATGTGCTGTTTGGGGAATTGCTGCCTGACATTTTAAATTAATGTTATGGTTGGTTTAGGAACAAGTGATTTATTTTTAATTTAATTTATGATCAATTTAACAGCCAGGGGCTGCACCCAATGAATTATTTTTAAATTAATTTATGATCAATTTAACAGCCAAGGGCTGTACCCAATGAATTGTTTTTAAATTAATTTATGATCAATTTTACACCTGGCGGCCACTGTCATTAGTATAGCTGTGCAGGGGCGCTGTGCTCCTGTCTGTCGAGGGGCTGTTGCCCAAAATAATAAATAAACATTTTTTGTGTATGTGTGTGTCAGCCACACCTGTCATTGGCATAGCTGTGCAGGGGTGCTGTGCTGCTGTCCTTGTCTGTCAAGGAGCTGCATGAATATTGCAATGAAAACTTTTTTTAAGTTATTGGGTTACAAAAAGTTTTTTTTTTTAATCTTAAACATAGCAGAAATGTTATCCTAGCAGCTTATAAAATTATATGCTCTAAAAAACTAAAGCCTATATTTGTAAAAAAAAAAAAACTAAAGCCTAATTCAGCTAAAAGAGAGACTGACACCACGGCTAAACATAAAAGTCACCTTCTGGATGTGAATTGTCTCATTTGCATGGGGAAAACACAACCCTCAGATGAGATGGATCTCAACCAGTGAACAACATTGAAATCATCATTAAAAAGTCACAATGGAAGACTACAGTGTGGAGAATCTTTCTTCACAGTCAGGAGAGGCCTCAGAGAACATGAAAAAAGATGCTCTAGGAGCTGAACGTCAAGGAATTTCTCCATCATGTTCTGCAGTGTGGAAAGGTTTCATTCACATGTTTTCTTATAAAGCAGTTCAAAGTTACAGCCTTCAAAGTGTCTGGTAATTCCTGGCAAAGTTGGGAGGTGGGTGTTATATATAGCCAAAGATTATTACAAGCAAAGTATTCATCTGTCCGGAATCTGTCTGGGAATTCATGGATTGTATTTGGCCTGAATGCAAGACATCCAGTGATTATGTCACTGTGTTCTGTAGCCCACTTTATTCCTACCTGAATCGCAAACTGAAATACGGAATAGTAAGCACAGACAACATGGAGGTCTTTGTTATTCCACTGCCTGCATGCCAACGAATACCTCCCAGACTACTCCCACTGGGGGGACCAGGTCTTGATAATGACCATCCCCATCTGTTGCTAGGCCTTCTTCTTTCAAACCATCCATGCTGGACTTCCTGTCCAAAAAGGGTAAGCAGGGTACAGGAAGAGGAGCTAGATGTCCCCAATGACATTTTTTTTCTTCTATCATAGATGATGTGGAGAGTTAAGAGCTTCAGATATTGGAAGTACAGGCGCTCCCACCTATTTGGCTTCCCTCCAGAAAAAAGAGCTCTGTTCCTCAGGAAATGTCTATACCTGAGCTGATATGTAGGTAGTCTCTGTCTGTTGGTAAAATAAACACCCTTCAGGAGATGGCAATCTAGAATAACAACAACTAATGTGTCCACTGATAACCAGCCTGATCCCTTAACAGCAACATATCCCATATGGCCAACTCATAACATGACACCCAGTTAAAAAGCCTCCTCTTCCATATGACACTAATTCAGTCGCCATGGTTGATCAATCAGCCATGTGTGGTCCAACCAATTATTGGCCTTCCACATAAAATTCACATATCTAAGAAGTAGTGGACAGTGGGAACAAAGGCAATTTGAAGGCCATTAACTAACTATGTTTTTTTTAATGTCCCTGTACAGATCGGAAAATTCCGTTACAGAACAGAAGGTTTGCATAGGATTATTTAAGTCAAGTGTCTATTTAATTTTGGAAAGCACGCTTCCTGGTCCCCTTCTGGGATGAAAAAAAATCAACTCCCAGCAAGCAGTCATGGCGCTCAAGAAAGACACAATGTAATACTTAAACCTTAGGTCTGAAATGTTGCATTTGCTACTCTGTTCCGCTTGTTCACAATATATCGCATATGGTTACGTGGACAGTGGGAACAATGGCAGTTTGAAGGCCACTAACTAACTCTATTTATTTTTATGTCCCTCTACAGGTTGGGAAATGCCTTTAGAAGATTTGCAAAGCATTATTTAAGTCAACTGTTTATTTATTTTTGGAAAGCACACTTCCTGGTCCCCTTGTGAGCTGTGAGGTGGTCAAAATTGACTGGAAACAAGTGGAAATAAATGTTATTGAGGTTATTAATAATGTAGGAACAAAAAAAGACCCATTTTATGTGATTTTAGCTGTTTTTTTTATTTTTTAAGAAAAAATCCAGATCCAAAACCAAAACCAAAACACGAAAACAAACACAGAGGTGAGGTTTTGGCAAAACCAATACAGATCCAAAACCAGGGTAGATCCAGATCCAAAACCAAAACACGGGGGTCTGTGCACATCTCTAATGAAAACACAAACAGCACCCATTTTTTATGGACAACAAAGCATCCCTGCCGGGTGCAGACAGACCACCTGTAGAGTCACAAATATGTGAACTTTAAACTACGCCAATCGCGGAGACTTTATATAATCCAAAACCCGTGAGAATCCGACAGCGGGAGGATGACGCGTTTTGCCTCATTTTTGGATCCGAGTCAGGAGTTGGACTGGG
This sequence comes from Taudactylus pleione, assembly GCA_031769625.1. Taxonomy (NCBI): domain Eukaryota; kingdom Metazoa; phylum Chordata; class Amphibia; order Anura; family Myobatrachidae; genus Taudactylus; species Taudactylus pleione. The sequence continues at coordinate 11,340,642 of JAUIMM010000116.1, forward strand.
ATCTCGCCTCGGAACACGAAGTTTGGCTGGGTCCGGTTTTTGGAGAACCGGAACTGCTCATCTCTAGATAGAACGTATAGACTGTAGCTCCTCTGGGGCAGGTACTGATGTGAATGACTAAATAATCTCTATAAAGTACCGTGTAATATGTGTGTTCTATATAAATAACTGTTACTAAATAAATAAATGTAGATTGTCATTTTGAACTATTACTAAATAAAACAATGTAGAATGGTAAGTTATTCTCTGTAAAGCACTACGGAATATGTGTGCACTATACAAATAACTGGTAATAAATAAATAAATAAATAATAAATTGTCATTGTGAACTTTTAACCATCACATTTACACATTTTACACCTTTAATGTATAATGATTTTACCAGGCAGAATTTGATGTGAAAATATCCAATGCCTATACTTAGCTTTTGTTGTTTGCACGCTCATTAATCAGCGGCCTTCAGTTTAAACATTAGGCTTTTAACCTTACTTAACCTCTATGGAGCAAAATGATCACCACCTTTCAAACACAAATTAGCAGGGGCTTGCTGTCTTACATATTTACATAAAGACAAAGAGGTCACTTGAGAGGTGCATCTGGATTAGCAAGATACGTGGTCACAGACATCCATGACTATTTTATTGCACCAAGTATCTAACTGGGGTGGCATTTGAAGAGTCTGTCACTTGATGCTCCACATTTTCTGCATCTTAAAAACATAAGACATACAGTACTGTATTTTAAGATGTTTTCTGTAAATACCTGCATCCATAAGAAATCAATTGTCCCATTATGACAAGATCTCTACCAAAAGATTAGTGGATAAGATTTAACAGCATCATAAAACATCTTAAAACATATTGAATCCCAAGGAGGGATAAACAGACCACCCATCTCAAAGGGTGACTATTCGGTTTCCAGAAACGTAATATAATATTCAGGATGACCTTACAGATCCTACTCGTCTGTTCTCACGTGTTCTTCGATATTGGGACTGATTGTGCTCACTTAAGTGACTTGGCATTTACAACAGATAATACTCTACAATCTTTATGAAACAAAACATGAGGCCGGTCTTATAGCAGCCTCTGCATTAATTATTATAGGAACTTGCTTTGCAGACAATTAGTGAAGGACATGCTGACCTTAGATGCTCAATCCCTGTTATAGTGTATAACAAAGGGTGGTACTAAAATCCACGTAAATAATCTGCTATTGGAAAGAAAGAAAACCTTGTGCTTTGATTGAAGATACAAAGAAGATGTGTTTATTCCCCAAAATTCTTAAACACATGAAAGATTCCAGTGTGATATTATCTTGAGATGTTAAGTTTGGTTTGTTTATTTAGTAATTTAATTTACACCCAGCCAATCCTTGTTTTTTCATATGTACTCAAAAATGCCTAAAGATCTGTGTAGCCTTACTTCTTCTGTAAAATTTATAAGAGTCACTAAAAGCAAAATATACTTACCATGGCCGGTTCTAGATATTGTGAACCTCAGGGCGAAAGTTCCCAGTTGTGCTCCCCTATTTTATAAATGGCATTTCTGGCACACGCGCTACCGGAAAGGGGGCGTGACAAAGCGGGGAGGGGGCATGTCCTTCCGGAACACCCCCAATTCATCACACTTTGGGGCATGCCCAGCACTTATAGAGGTGCTAGGTTTCCCCCAAACTCTCCCCTCACATTGAATAATTGCCGTACGCAGTAACGCACCTTCCACAGTATGTCACACACAGTAAGGCCCTCTATAACATAATATGCCACATGCAGTAATGCCCTTTATAACACATAATGCAACACGCAGTAATGCCCTTTATAAAACATTATGCCACACGCAGTAATGCCCTGTATAATACATTATACCACACGCAGTAATGTCCTTTATAATACATTATCCCCAATTCCAATTACACCACTCAGTAGTCCCTTATTCGTGTTATGACATACAGTAGTGCCCTTTATACAATGCCCACAGTAGTAGTGCCTCTTATACAATGCCCACAGCAGTCGTACCCTTTAAACAAAATCCTCGACAGTGGTGCCCCCTATGCAGTGCCCCCAGTTGTGGTGCCCCCTATGCAGTGCCCACAGTAGTGGTGCCCCGTATGCACTGCCCTGTATGCAATACTCCCATTAGTAGTGCCACCATTAGTAGTGCTCCCAGTGGTAATGCCCCCATTGGTTATGCCCCCTATAGTAGTACCCCCAGTGGTAATGCCCCCATTGGTAATGCCCCCTATAGTAGTGCCCAATGAGTAGTTCCCCCAGAAGTAATGCCCCCAGTGGTAGTGCCCCTATAGTAGTTCCCCCAGTGATAGTGCCTCTAAAAAAAATACAGTTTAAAATACAAACACAGTACTTACCTTAAGCCCTGCTCCTGCATCCGCTGCCGACCGGTCTGACCGCTCCTCAGATCTATGGGAGAGACATCATGACATCTCTCCCATAGTGCTCCCTGGGGGAGCTGGAAGCCGTGAGCTCCAGCTTTCGGCTGCCACTGCAGGGAGGGGGCCAGGTGCTCGCTGATAACAAAATGTCAGCAAATTAAGCTTACCTGCTTTTTTTTTTCTTATGGGGACTCAGCAGCGCCCTCTAGGGGCCAGAGCTCCAGGCTACAGCCCAGTTAGCCCGCCCCTAGAACTGTCCCTGATACTTACATAGATCTGAGGATCGTGTCATACACACTTTGTATGATATCACCAATCTCTATAGATAATTATAATTATCACTATTCTATAAGGAACTCAAAACGTAGGTATAACATAGTAAACTATAGCATGTTTCTAAGGATAGCCAACAATTTAGTGCCTCTAAATAATTTCCAAGCTGTAGGCACAAGTAGAGATGAGCGGGTCCGGTTCTCCGAGAACCGGATCCACCTGAACATAGGGGATCCGAGTAGGATCCGAGTCCTGCTTGGGATTTCCTGCGTAACTCAGATTCACGTGGGTTTTGGATTCTATAAAGGTCCCGATCAGAGCCGGATTTAGACCTCCTGGGGCCATAGGCAAGATACCAGTTTGGGGCACCCCTCCCTCAAACAATCCATAGCACTATATGTGAGTTCCTGATTCATGCCCCTTACATAATTTTATTGTTTTTCCTCCTTATATTCAGCTTAATAGAATTAATAACCAGGCAGATGAAATTATGTTTATCATGAAACGTTGAAATTGACACTGATGCGTCTGCCTGGTTATTTATTCTGTTAATTAAGACACCCGGAGTACCGCTGCTGTTTCTATATATATATATATATATATATACTACCGTTCAAAAGTTTGGAGTCACTTAGAAATTTCCTTATTTTTTTAAGAAAAGCACTGTTTTTGTCAATGAAGATAATATTAAATTAATCAGAAATACACTTTATACATTGTTACTGTGGTAAATGACTATACTAGCTGCAAACGTCTGGTTTTTAAATGAATATCTACATAGGTCTATAGAGTCCCATTTCCAGCAACCATCACTCCAGTGTTTTAATGGTACATTGTGTTTGCTAAGCGCGTTAGAAGACTAATGGATAATTAGGAAACCCTTGAAAACCCTTGTGCAATTATGTTAGCCCAGCTGAAAACGGTTTTGCTCGTTAGAGAAGCTATAAAACTGGCCTTCCGTTGAGCTAGTTGAGTATCTCGAGCATCACATTTGTGGGTTTGATTATACTCTCCAAATGGTCAGAAAAAGAGAACTTTCATGTGAAACTCGACAGTCTATTCTTGTTCTTAGAAATGAAGGCTATTCCATGCGAGAAATTGCCAAGAAACTGAACATTTCCTATAACGGTGTGCACTACTCCTTTTATAGAACAGCACAAACAGGCTCGAAAGAAAAGTGGGAGGCCCTGGTGCACAACTGTGCAAGAAAACAAGTATATTAGAGTCTCTAGTTTGAGAAATAGACGCCTCACAAGTCCTCAACTGGCAGCTTCATTAAATGGTACCCGCAAAATGCCAGTGTCAACGTCTACAGTGAAGAGGCGACTCCAGGATGCTGGCCTTCTAGGCAGAGTGGCCAAGAAAAAGCCATATCTGAGACTGGCCAATAAAAGGAAAAGATTAATATGGGCAAAAGAACACAGACATTGGACAGAGGAAGATTGAAATAAAGTGTTATGGACAGACAAATCAAAGTTTGAGGTGTTTGGATCACACAGAAGAACATTTGTGAGACGCAGAACAAGTAAAAAGATTCTGGAAGAGTGCCTGACGCCATCTGTCGTGGATGTAATGTGATGTCTGGGGCTGCTTTGGTGCTGGTAAAGTGGGAAATTTGTGCAAGGTAAAAGGGATTTTGATTAAGGAAGGCTATCACTCCGTTTTGCAATGCCGTGCCATACCCTGTGGACAGCACTTGATTGGAGCCAATTTCCTCCTCCAACAGGACAATGACCCAAAGCACACCTCCAAATTATGCAAGAACTATTTAGGGAAGAAGCAGACAGCTGGTATTCTGTCTGTAATGGAATAGCCAGCGCAGTCACCAGTTCTCAACCACATTGAGCTGTTGTGGGAGCAGCTTGACCGTATGGTACGCAAGAAGTGTCCATCAAGCCAATCCAAAATGTGGGAGGTGCTTTAGGAAGCGTGGGGTGAAATTTCTTCAGATTACCTCAACAAATTAACAGCTAGAATGCCAAAGGTCTGCAATGCTATAATTGATGCAAAAGGAGCATTCTTTGACGAAAGCAAAGTTTGAAGGACAAAATTATTATTTCAAATAAAAATCATTATTTCTAACCTTACCAATGTCTTGACTATATGTTCAATTCATTTCACTATATATAGTGTTCACTCTGGGTCTGGCAGCAGGCAGGGTGCCGGATCTAGAGATAGGGCACTTCTGCATGCGCCGAAGAGGCGTCCTCTTTTGGCAATGCACGGGGGCGTGCCCGGCACTTACAGACATGCCGGGCAGCCCCCAAGCACTGCGCCGCCGTTTTGACCACCCACAGGACACTGCGACCCGCGGGTGGAGACAGAACCCGCAAGCTGTCTCAGCAGGGTGCTGCGCTGGAGGGCAGGGTGCTTTTCTGCCCTTCAGAAATAATGCTAAAACAGCCAAGCAGGAACGCTATATATATATATAAAATCCACAATGTTTTAAATACCCAAGTGTATATATATAGATATAGTGACATTGTAAAAAACTGTGCATATACCCAGTATGTGTCACTAGGTGAAGTCTTGACCTAGCGACACCTACTGGATATATGCACAGTTTTTACAATGTCACTAGATGAGAATATATATGTATATATATATATATATATATATATATAGTCATCCAAGCGCTGCACTCGACGGTCTTGAGAATAAATAGTCCAATCATAAAGTCATTGCTGCAATTGGACTATTTATTCTCAATACCGTCGAGTGCAGCGCTTGGATGACTGTACTAATTATTGCAGCTGGCACCACAGCAGTTGACGATTAAGGGAAGGAGTGTACTGTACCTTTTTGGTGATGATATATATATATATAATCCCATTGAGATACACATTTTCATATCATATGCACTATATATATATATATATATATATATATATATATATATATATATATTTATATATATATATAGAGAGAGAGAGAGAGAGAGAGAGAGAGAGAGAGAGAGACTGAATTAGATCATTGCAGCAGGTCCCTACCTGGCATTGCTGGTTGCAGCGCTGCTGCTGCTTACTGCTGGTGGGCGGAGGTGGGCCTGGAAGGCTGGCTAGCAGAGTGGCTGCTAGGGCGGATGATGGATGGGAGAGACAGGGTGGCGGGCCACGGACAAGGTGACTGGGGGACGGAGCACATTCTCCTTTCCCCAATCGCAGGTGGGCGTGTACACAGTTCCTCCAATAGAGCTCCGTGCAGAGCTCTCTGGGACTGGAGGCGGGACCGCGTGACATCATGACGTCACGCTGTACACGTGCAGTGCTCCTCTGGGAGCACTGTGATCGGTGATCGGTGATTTGTGACTCTGCAGGTGGTCTGTCTGCACTCCGCAGGAGTGCTTTGTTATCCATAAAGGGGTGCTGTGTTTTTCCTCAAGGGGCTGCTGCCTCGTCCAGGGGTGCTCTTCCTCAGTGTAAAAAACAATTTTTGTTCGGTGACACTGCCGGCCAGACTGCATTTTATCATCCACGTATTTGTGACTCTGCAGGTGGTCCGTCCGCACTCCACAGGAGTGCTTTGTTGTCCATAAGGGGTGCTGTGTTGTTCATCAAGGGCTGCTGCCTCATCAGGGGTGCTCTTCCTCAGTGTAAAAAAAATGAAAAGTTAAATAAAATAAAATTAGCATTCCACAAAAATAAAAAATATTATTTTTTTTCAGGTTTTTTTTGTGTGTATGCTAGGTATGCTATTATTGTTCGGTGACACTGCCGGCCAGACCAAAGTTTATCACCCACGTATTGTTACACTATAAGTCGTAGCGCATTGTGTTATTCTTTTCTTATTCTTAAAAAATATTGTGACACTGTAAGTGGTAGCACAGTGTGTTATTCTTTTCTTATTCATAAAAAATATTGTGACACTGTATGTGGTAGCGCAGTAAAAACCAAAGAATACTGCGCTGGTGTGTCCTTGTCTAAACAACATACATATACACAATATTTATAATCATGACATAGATTTATTAAAAGTAATTTGTAGTACAGTACTAATTAAAAAATCCTATATAGCAACTAGTTAGTCTGAGCACCAACAATATACCTGTTATTGCAACTTGGTTCTATTAAAAACACCACAATGGATCTCAGTTTTATAGTTTGAATACCTACACAAATTTTTATAGCAATAAAGAACAATAGTGGATAAGTATCCAGTGGTGACTCAAATTGCAACAATGTCCCATACAAATATAAAAGTAACTATTCACGGATTAGTCGTGTGTATGCCGTGAAAATGTTAATAAAGTCCAGCACTTGATTTAAATCCAGAGAAAAAATTTAGGCTAGGTGTAAACCATGGGTCATACCTCTCAAATGTGATTAGTAAAGGTATATAGTGTCCAATCACACCCAGTCAGAGGTTAATGGGCCAATTTGGAGATGACTGAATTAGTCCCCCGCAATGGTATCCTACCACAGTCACGGAACGTCTTCAGCCCAGATCCCAATATGAGGCAACGCAGCCAGGCAGACCACGGCTCAATCCAGTGCATGTCTGTAGCAGTCCCGCTCTCCCACTCTGTCAGCGGTGCAGAAACAGACAGCGTCACCACAGCCGGGAAGATGTATCAGCCGGATGCCTCCATATTGTAAAACACTGTGTCAGCTGCAATGGCAATCTGCATGTCCAGGTATGGAAAGCAGCCTCCAATCTCCGTAGTAGGAGGGATGTCCTGGAACCGGAGTAAATCTTGATATCTTTATATATCAAGGTGCTGGTTAGTAAGGGCAAAGGAGAGTAACAGCAATGCGTTTTGGCAATGGCCTTTATCAAACTGGATAACTCCTGGTATCCTGGATCCGGTTTAAATAGGAAGGTCACTTCTTTCATTGGTTAATTAGAATTATCTTCTTCACAATATCTAGATCCTAATATATCCCATTAGAATTGGGTTTTCTGCATCTATAATCAAATTAATACATTCAAATAATAATCTTTATCAACTATAGTGTGCTCATATACTTATATATAAAAGAACATTTAAAATCCATACATATTTATTCGATTAATTGAAGTTTTGACAAAAAATATAGATGACGGAGGATTAGAAATAAACTAAATAATAAATTAAGTGAATGTTAATACATCAATTATTACATGAATAAATAGAACCTAGCTATACCAATAAGGTAGAAAATTAATAGTTATATGCACATTAATATAAAAATTATGCATAAAAATAATTATAATCAATATAGACAATACTGCATAAAAATGTTAGGAATATTAATAAACTCACTGATGAATACCTTCAACTAAATTCAAATAAATTGGATTCCAGGTATCTTGATATAAATAAATAACTAAATAAATAAATTAAATACATTGAGTCTAGTTGATTGATTGGAGAACTGCTATTAATGAATATAGAAACACCTACAAGGAAGAAAGAGGGAGAAAATATCCAAGGAAGAAAGAGGGAGAAAATATCTAAAAACTGAAAAAAATTATCAAATATGTAAAAAAGAGATACTGGGAGGGGTACTGTCCACTCCATTGACCAGTCAGTACATATGGAATGGTGAGGTCCCCACACAGTCACATTATCATTCTAAACTCCAAGGCTTCATTAAGTCCATCTGGTACTAAAGTCTGTAACTTAAAAATCCACTTGGATTCAGCATGGCATAGGTAGCGCAGTGTCTTATTCTTAAATAATATTGTGACACTGTAAGTGGTAGCGCAATGTGTTATTCTTTTCTTATTCATAAAAAATATTGTGACACTGTAGGTCATTGATACTGCAGTAGTGCAGTGTATTCACAAAAAATATTGCAACACTGTTAATGGAAATGCAGTGTAATATTCAACATGTATTGTGACATTGCAAGTGGTAGGGAAGTGTTTAATAAATTTAAAATATTGTGACACTGTGGGTTATTGATACCGCATTGTCATTTTTAAAATTGGTTCAAATTGACGTGTGTGCTGTACCCCACTTCATTCGTGCTTGTTGATATGGGGAACAATCACTTAAGAGGAGAGAAGGAACCATATACTAGTGATGGAGCTGCTGCCAGTGCCACAAGTCATGATGATACTAGTCCATCTACATAATCTACTAAAGCCGATGCCCAACGTCATAAGTCAGGGCATCTAAAATCAAAGAACCAATCTTTTACAGTGGTAACGAAAAAAAATCAAAGGGAAAGTTAGCTGCAGAAAGACATAAAATTGGCAATATGCCTTTCACCACATGAAGTGGCAAGGAAAGGCTAAGGCCTTATCCTTTATTTATGACTGGTGGTACTGCCTCTTATGATAATGTAAGCCTTTCTCCCTATAGATGTTTCAAAAACATGTAAATCGTTAAGGCAGAGGAACCAAATGTGCGCTCAGAAATGTCACAATTCTCTGAGGAAAGTCTAAGTGTGTTGGTGGGTGCCATGTGTAAGCCTGACCTTTCCAATACTGTACTCGAAGAGCAGCCTACTTCCACCACTTGTGCATCCTCTGCAAATGTGGAGATGAGCAGCACAAGTCAACACGCTGACATAGAAATTGAGGATGCTTCTGTGGAAGTGCACCAGGATTAGGAGGATATTTGTGTAGCTGATGCTTATAAGGATGTTGATGATGAGGATGTTGTTTGTGTAAAACAGGCACCAGTGGAAACAGTTGATGTCCATGATAATGAAAAGACCATGGTCATGCCTAGGTATACAACAAAAAAAATCCACTTCTTATGTGTGGAATAATTTCTACCCAAATCCGGAAAACAAATGCCAAGCCATCTGTACCTGTTATGCCAGAGAAAGTATAGGTAGGGACCCTAACCATCTAAGAACTTCCACCCTGTTACGTCATCTACAGCGCATCCATCAAAAGTGTTTGCAAATTTCCGATACTTTGACTAAAAAAGTAACAACCAGTAAAGTGTCAGCTAGCTCCCTTCTCTCTGCTAGATCCAAGCACCTGGCATCTTCACCACCAACACCTTCATCAACAATATCCTTAATCATGACCAGATGTAGTCCTGCATCCAATTTGATAAGGCTAACTCAGTCCTCCCCTATCCTGGATTCCTCAGAAGAATACTTGAGTGCTATGCCTGCTGTTGCTGCTGGGAGTGGATCTTCATCCCAGAAGACCAGGAAGACTACTAGTAGTAGTAGTTCTAAAAAACAATTGACTGTTAAACAATCCTTTGCAAGGGGGAGCAAGTATGACAGCAATCACCCAGTTGCACAGCGGATCACCGATGTCATAACATCTTTCTTGGTATTAGATGTGCGTCCAATATCCACCATTTAGTGCAGCAGGTTTTAGACAGTTAATTGAGGTCCTCTGTCCCCGCTACCAAATCACATCTAGGCTCCACTTCACTAGAAAAGCAATTCCCAGCCTGTACAGGGACATTAAGAAAAAACTTAATTAGTGTCCTCCAAAATGCCATTGTACCCACTGTCCAATTAACCACAGATATGTGGACAAGTGGAACAGGGCAAATGCAAGATTACATGACTGTAACAGCCCACTGGGTGGGTGTATTGCCTTTAGTGCCACCAACAGCAGCATCTAAGAAAAAAGCAGCATATTCAGAGGCAGCTACTCTGTGTATCACTGGTTTCACTAAGAGGCATACTGCTGACAACCTTAGAAAAACTCAGGGAAGTCATTGCAAAATGGCATACCCGCTTGGATGCTCCTCTGGAATTGTGATTTCTGACAATGCCACCAATATTTTGAGAGCATTACAGCTGGGTGAATTCCAACATGTCCCATGTTTTGCTCACAATATTAACTTGGTGGTGCAAAATAAAAAAAAAATTACAGGGCCGTGCAGGAAATGATGTCCGTGGTCCCAAAAATTTATGTGCATTTTCGCCATTCAGCAGGTGCATGTAGCAGATTGCAGCACCTGCAAGAAAAGTTGAATTTGCCCTTTCACCAGCTGAAGCAAGAGGTACTTATGAGATGGAACTCCACCCTTTATATGCTTGAGCGAATGGAGGAAAAAGCCATCCAAAGCTACACAATGAAGTATGTCATAGGAAGAGGAGGGGGACTGTACCTTACTCAAGCTCAGTGGGAAACTTTCCATGTTGTGCAGAGTGCTTAAACCCTTCGAAGTAGTCACCTGTGAAGTGAGTTCAGACACTACCAGCTTGAGTCATGTAATTCCCCTCTGTAGACTGTTGGAAAAGCAGCTTGAAAAATTGAAGAAGGAGCTTAAATGAAATGATTCCGCTAAGTATGTCGGACTTGTAGATCAAGTCCTTTATTCGCTTTTTTCGGATCCAAGAGTTGTCAGGAACTTCCAGTTGGGGCAATGCATTTTGGCGACCATGCTGGATCCTAGGTTTAAGTCATACTTTGTGTCTTTCTTCCCAATGGACACAGATCTGAAGAGATGCAAGGAGCTGTTGGTAAGCATATTGTCAGCTCAAGCGGCACGTGATGCAGCAATGGCTCCTCCTTCAATTTCTCCAGCAAGTGTGGCTGCCAGGAATAAACAAAACTTTCCCAAATAAAGACCCACTGGTAATGCAGATGAGTAAACACAACCAAGTTTTGACATCTGATCGGGTCTAAAATAATTGCCTACAATTAATGAGACCTCTACTGTGACTCCATCTGATACGGTCACCATTTGAAGAATGGTTGCTGACTATTTTAATGATAGTGTCCAAATAGGCATGTCAGACAGTTCGTTTCACTACTGGCAGGAAAAAAGGCAGTTTGGAGGCCCTTGCATAAACTGGCTTTGCTTTACTTGAGCTGCCCACCCTCCAGTGTGTACTCAGCAATTGGCATAGGAGGCTATTTCCTCAAAATATGGAAAAGATGATGTTCATCAAAATGAACTAGGAATTTCACAAGGAAAACCTTTACCGCCAATTACATCCAAAAATTACAGAGGCACCTGAGGCTTTAATGGTGGATTCCAGTGGGGACAAATTAATATTGTGTGAAGATGATTTACACACTGATGGGGGTTAGGAATCGGATGATGATGGCGACAACATCTTGCCTCTGTAAAGCCAGTTTGTGCATGGAGAGATCATTTCCAGCATTGTCAGCTGTCCGTTGTTAGCTTGTTTTGTGGGGGCCCAAACAAACCAATTGCTTCAGCCACAATTGTCAGTCCCTATCTCTGAAGTGATTGGTTTGTTAAACTGTGCATGTCCTATATACAACATAAGAGTGGGTGGAAGGGCCCAAGGACAATTCCATCTTGCACCTCTTTCCTTTGAGTTATGTGCTGTCTGGCGCATTGCTGCCTGACATTTTTAATTTTATAGAAAATGCCATCCTGTCTGCCACTGCTGTGTTGCAAAAGTTTAATACATTTCCTATATTTTTTTAAACTGCCGTGCTTTTGTGCCGCTGCTCTGACGCTTACTTTTATTTTATAGTATCATACTGTATTTATTTCAACTAAAATCACAAATAGGTATACTTGCTAAATACTCTTATGCCATTTTTCAACCTTGATTTGTAGATACCAACCTGATGGGCTTGGTTTTCTTGATCATAACAGCCATGTTTGGTCAGATGCAACTCAACTCCAAATGGAAAGGCTATTTTGTGAAAGTATCTGGAGATGTTCTCTCTCCTCCCCTCCCAGCCTTCCCATCCATAATCCCAGAAGCACAATAATAACAGATGTTTAGTACCAGACTTTGAAAATCCCTCTGCACCCTTCCTGGTCAGAGCTTCCGTATTGTTTTAGAATAAGTGTAAAGAAGCTGCGCTAGTTTATTGCACATAAAAGGATGTACTTAATTACGGGTTGCTGTAATGGGAACAAGTAGTGGGGTGCACTAACCAAACCCCAATAATCATATACCAAAAAAACAGTAATTCCTAGCGCATACCTTACAGTATAAGTATATATCCAAATTGTTAGATTCATAAAATTAATGACTCAAAGTCTCAGTAATCTAATATGAATTTTATTGGTGATAAAATCTACTAAAATGAATCCTTAGATTTAATAACGATTAGGTAGGTTCATAAAGATATAAAATTTGTACACTTTACTAAAAAAATATATATATAAAAAATATGTAAATACGTGTATCAATTCATTAAAAAGTGCAAACATCTAATACCTGTATACAAAACATATGAAATTACCACATGACAACAGATATCATGTTAACATAATAAATGCCACATTGGTACAACATATAACATATAAAATCCAGAAACGTATGGATAACTTCTGTGGATACTGGAATAACCCCACTTGTAATAATGTCTTTCAGGTGATAATGTCCTTATTTATAAATATCAAAAACATCTGGTGGTGATACGCTGAGTGCGTTTTGCTCACCCCAGTAAAGGTGTCTTTAAGATTTGCTCCCAATGGTAGTATTTAGAAGAAAGGGACACAGGCCCTGATTCAGAGCCGGACGGTCTGACAGAGCGCTCGCTCTGAATCAGGGCTGTCCTTCTGAATTTTTAGAGCGGCCTCCTGGGCGCTCGTATAGCTGTGGGTGACCACCCACAGCTATAGCGAGTGGCCAGAAAGATGGTCGCGATGGTCAAGACCATCATGACCATCAGGCTTGCGATGAGACCCTTGTTGTAGGGACTCATTGCTGCAAGCCCTGGAGTGCTTTTGGCTCTATCAGAGCCGAAAGCACTCCCACTGACATCACTTGTGATGTCAGTGGGGCCAGCCCCAGACGGTAGGCGTTCCCATGGGAATGCCTCCATCTGGCCAGCCACACCCCCGGCACACCCACCAAAGGGGGCGTGCTGTCACTCACCATCGACAGCACGCCCTCTTTGTAGCGAGACCCATAGCGACGGCTTGCCCGTCACTATCTGGGTCTCGCGCATGCGCACGACGGAGCTGGGTCCGTCGTGCACATGCGCACTGGGCCAACATCGACCCGCTTGCGAGCACCCAGTGCTCACGAGCGGGTCTGAATCAGGCCCACTGTGTGGTCAGGTGCTCAATATCATGCCTCTGAAGGCTAGTCAGCCTTAGTTCCCTTGATTTCCAGGTTCCATCTGGCTACTGATGTACAGGTGCTGCGGTCACACAGATGTATTCAGTAAGCCGGGTGTGCATGTTCCGCTATGGTGGTATGTGGAAGGGTCTGTCGGCAGACTTACCCATGTCTCCGTCTCCTATGCATAATAGTTTATGGCGGTAGATGCGGGATCGATATGTTCCACAGACAGCATCTCCTGCAAGCCCCTTTCATTTTAAGAAAAAAAATACTGGACCACCACAGGAGCTCAACCGGGGCAAGGACTGATGTGAATGAGTCAAATATTCTTTGAAAATGACTCCCCACCTCCCTCCCTCATAAATTTGCTTTAGAATCCAAAACTTAAATTAAATTTACTATGAATCAACCCTTCCTTTCCCTGCCTTCAACTACATACATACTCCATCTCCCTCAAGCCTCTTGATTAATGAAAACATATGTTTCTTTAAGTGCCATGTTTAAAGTTGAACTGCCACGTGTTTGTGCTGCCCCCTACTGCCACTTAGCTTATTCAGCAATCTAGCTTGGTGCAAATTATAGGCCTAAACTGGATGAAAACAATATTGTGAGCTGTGAGATAGTCAAAATTGACTGGAAATGAGTCTAAATTAATGTTATTAAGTAGGCCCGACGCCTATGTTTTCTATATAATTAATTTTGTAAAGATTGCACAACTTTTCTTTTTTGGGTAGCTGCAGCCTATCAATTACCCAGACAAAGTATACATATAGAGCGCCAGTGTCAGCCAAACATTTCTATATTTTTACTCAAATGTCTGACTGATTTTGTTGAAAGTACTTCTAAATATAAATATTTAATTTTATTGACCATTTACATTTTTTACTTGTGAATGGGTGGGTAGGGGCCCCATTGCATTGCTTTGCCCAGGGCCCACACTGCTGTTAAGACAGCCCTGCTTAACTGGGACTCGGTTTGACTTAGAACCCCAAAGTTTCTGAGTGTTTGATTTTCAGCAAAACCAAACCGTTCATCTCTATTAAAAATACTTTGCCTAGGCATTACTGCAAGAGGCACAAATATTGGGGGATGTTCAAGTACCCACAGCACCCACAGTGCTGGCACCTATGACCAAGTCATGATTGCAAGATCATTGGCTCACAAAATAAGGGGTAGAGAAGCTTATGTTGTCAATTTATATTACTATCTGATTAGATCTGTGTAATATATCTCTCGATGTGCAGGGCTGAATTGCTTCCAAACTAAACCATTTAATTGTAGGTTTTTAACAGGTGTGGCCAGCAAAAGCAATGCATTCTGTATATTCTGAAATCTATTTATAAAAAAATACAGGAACAAACTCGTACTAAGCTCTAGTCCATCTTAGATGAAATGTCTCAAAAATGCTAATTTAATTGAATATAGTATGGAGTGTCTGCAGTTTTTATATTATCCATATATTCTTTTTTACCTTGGCTAATTTTAAAGCTAGCACATTGGCTGTAAGCTATTTCAAATGGTAGCGCAGGGGGTTAAAATGTGTCTCTTCTTAGCCTTAAATTCCAGAAGAAAATTTGGAATATTTAGTAGCTTGATTACACAGTCTCATTAAAGTTCTGAAAGGAATCTGCCGGCCAAGTTGGTATGAAATAAAGTGGCCGCTGTCTGTCCTGTTCAGATTACATCTGCAGCCAGGCTCCCCAGCTGCCTGGGAAAATGAAGAGCACCCTATCCAAATGTACTTTCATAGAGTTTATTACATGGTCTTCTGCAAAGTGATCCTAGGCTTGATGTTAACTTTAGAGTGGGAACAAAAGGGAAAGTGCAGGAGGCTGCTCTTTCCCGGCCTATGAATGGCAACTCATTTTTTATTTCAACACTTGGCCATTAATTCTCCATGCAGTGTGATGTCCTCAGTGAAAGTGCAAGGCACGGAACCAAAAGCTTCTCATAAGTGCATTCTGTGTTTCATACATACCAAGCTGATGTGTCACAGTGTTATAGCTATTAACACTATTAAAACTCCTATACAGTAAACCAGTACATATATATATATAT
Source organism: Taudactylus pleione (assembly GCA_031769625.1). Lineage (NCBI taxonomy): Eukaryota > Metazoa > Chordata > Amphibia > Anura > Myobatrachidae > Taudactylus > Taudactylus pleione. Next base: position 11,356,277 of record JAUIMM010000116.1, read on the forward strand.
ATATATATATATATATAGCTGCATGTAGAAGGGCACTCCGGATCCGGGAGTGCCCATCTACATGCAGCTGGATATTGGTGGGATTGTTTGTTTACACTCCCTAGAGAGTTGTGGCACCGGAATACTATATTAACGCATTATTGGATTTATTGGACATCAGTGTGGACTGTTTACATTATACCATAGCACTTTAAGGCACAGATCACTTTACCCAGTGGGGTACACGTGGCACAAGACACGCTTTTTGAACACTTTAGCACAGAGCACTTTATAAATATTCTTTGCACAGAAAAAAATAAATAAATTTTTATTAGTCTTTTAATCTTTAGAGATATAATATAGAGACTGACCTGGGGAGCATGGATCCTATGTCATTTATCAACTTAAAATTACCTAAAAGAGAAACTTTAACATTCACAGAGGCACAAATTTCTGCCATCTTGTTTAAAAAGAAGAATCGGCCGTAGAACAAAATTCAGCAGAAGATATACCGTATATAACAGTCTTATTAAATTAAAGAAAAAAGAAATAGACTACCTTCTGCATGGAACCACTCTTTCGGACTATTTCAGATCCAAAATGATACCAAGAGGCTTCCGGGTAAAAAATTGCCCCACAATAGGCAGACATAATGCAGACTTTTGTAGACGCTGGATAGCGATCCTCAATAAATGTATCTTAGACCTTATGATCTTGGTCATAGAACAGGCAGGTAAAGAATTGCATACTATCAAGTCTAAAATTGATGTGTTTACAACCACACACAGAACCATGCTCGAGGACAATACATATCAACAGTATTGGAATAAACTTTCAAATCAATGCGACCTATATAAAAAAGATCTCCTAAAATTAAAAAAAAATAAACTAGAGAAGGTCACTAATGACTACGAAAGTAACAGAGTTTATCGATGGTTAAGTGGCTCCGATGGTAGCAATACCCAATCAACAAGACCCCAGCGACAGACTTGGAGAAGTTGAAGATTCCGTAACCGTAAGGATGGGTCCACATCCAATAGTGACAGTGATTTTCATATCGTGGAATCTGATGATCCCTCCTCTGTAAGACAGGTCCCTTAAGGGGTAGCTACCAGAGCTCGCACAGACATCCCTCCTGTAAACTCACAAGATGTGGGGGTCAGAGCAGAAGGATCAACAAAATCAAACAAGAAAAAGACCTAGTCTTTAATTTATCAAGCAAGCAACTCACCAAATCAGAGATGGTTATCCTAAATAAGGGATTATCGTTTATCCCAACTAACAAACATAAAGATTTTGAATGGAAAATTGAGAACCATCGATTCGCGAGACAATTAAGACTAAAAGAGTTTCTTCAGAATAAAGTAACACCTAACATCGATTTACAACTTAAGTTACCTTCTAATATTGGTCCAGCTTCAACATTTGACCCAACTTCAACCAATGCATCCATAAAATCATTCACACGCCTTATGGATGATTCTGTGAACAGATATAACCAGGCACAAAGAAAAATGTATCATAATTTATCGCCCAAAGAACAAGTAGCACTTAAGAATTTATCCGAATGTAATGACTTTATCATATGCCCTGCTGACAAAGGTGGGGAGGTGGTGGTACAGGATACGTGGCAATATAAGGAAGAACTTTATCGCCAATTATCGGATTCTCTAACGTAAGAGATGGATATAAGAAAGAACTGGATGACATATTAAAAAGGATGGAATTAAACAAACAATTAGATGTGAAAACAATCAAAGCACTGAAAACGGACCATCCGAATATCCCATTGATATATACAGTACCGAAGGTGCATAAAGATCCCTTTAAGCCCCCTGGCAGACCTATTATCTCTGCTAGGGGATCTTTATTCCAACCGGTGTCCCAGTTCCTGGACTTTCTCATCCAACCATTTGTAATGCAACAACCAACATTTCTTAAGGATACAACATCTTTCCTAAACAAATTGAAAAACCTTAAGAATATTCCAGCCAATGCACTTTTATGTACATTAGACGTTAAAAGCCTGTACACAGTGATTCCGTAGCAAGATGGACTGGAAGCAGTTGCAAGGTTCCTGGTATCCAATTCCTTTGATGCTTGTGACAAGCATGTGTTTGTAGAGTTATTACGTTTAACTTTGACCAGAAATTATTTTTACTACAATGGGAATTTCTACAGACAATGCACGGGATGTGCCATGGGCTCTAATGTGGCTCCAAGCCTCGCCAATATTTTTATGTTTGAGCAAAAACAGTCATTTTTTTTCAGAAACCCAGATGTCAAACAACATATCTATATGTATACTCGGTATATAGATGATCTATTTTTAATTTGGATAGGAGAGGAAGAACATTTCATTTCTACTATTAACAATATAAATCAAATGGATTCTCCTATTAAATTTACATTTAAATGCAGTTCAAAAACGATCAATTTCTTGGATGTACAAGTCTCTCTCAAAGAAGGTCTACTCCATACATCAGTTTTCTCTAAAGACACGGACCGCAATACTCTCCTGGTATCAAATAGTTTCCATCCTCCTGCATTAAAAAGAAGTCTGGCGAAATCCCAGATGATGAGGGTGGCACGGATAACCGGTACAGTGAGTGAAGTAGATAAAGCCTTAGATCTAATTATTCACAAATTTAAACAACGAGGCTATGATGAATATACATTACAACAGCAAAAGCAAGAGGTCTTGCGGATCCCAAGGGAACAACTTTTAACATCAAATCCCAAGGAAGAGTTCCATATCAGAATTCCATTTGCTACTGAGTATACTTTGGCGAGCCCAGTGGTATCTAAAGCTGCTAAAGCGCTGTGGCCCATTATCTGTACGGACAAAGAGCTAACATCAATCCAAGACAAAACCCCATTAATTAGCTATAAAAGGGGAAGGAACTTAAAGAATTTATTGATGCGAACTGATATTACACCTATGCTTCAACATCAAATAGGAACAGTGCATAAGAAACCTGGATGTTATAGATGTTCGTCATGTGTAACTTGTGGTTATCTTGAGCCAGGTCCACAGTTCAAACACCCGCATTCAGGAAAACAGTTTGATATTAGACATGTGTTAACATGTACCTCCAGATATGTGATCTATCTGTTGACCTGTCCCTGTGGACTAAGTTATGTTGGTCAAACGACCAAGATGTTAAAGAACGTATGGCCCTGCACCGTTCTTCCATCAAACTCGCTTTACAGGGCAGACAATCTGATCAGCCGGTAGCACGGCATTTCAAGGAAGCTAATCATCAACTTTCAAGCCTTCGTTACAAAATAATTAATCATACACCCCCGTCACCATTGGGAGGCGACCTGGCTAAAAAATTGCTCCGCAGAGATGCAAAATGGATTTGTATACTAGAGACTATCCACCCTAAGGGCCTTAACGATAAAGTTGTTTGGTCTGCCTTTGTTTAGTAACGAACACAGCTTTGCTGCTATTGTTGTATCCTGTACAGTACCTGGGCCCTTATTTGAATGTTTACCTTGGTATATAGCCCGGTGTGGCTGTACACTACTTTTATTTTGTATTTAGTGCTCACACGCATATAGTGATATACAATGAGGATGAAACACCTCTTTGCTATAGTCGATTTTAATATACACCATCAGTGATATTAATGGTGGGGCTAGATCTAATTTAATTTCTGTATGCAACGAGATACAATTTATTGTAGCATTTAATTTTATATTATTCTGCACTTTAGATCCATACATATATATAATGTACCCTTTCGGAAGACCATATGTCTATAGATTTAATTGTTTGCAAATGATTAATGTTTTTTATCGCTCTGTGTGTTTATTTTCAATGTCTATACACTCTTCTCCCTCCAGCCGTGGCGCCTGTGTACGTTGCTAAGGAGACGGAGTAGCCGGGAGCCGATAGCGTCCCTGGTTACATTCCCAGAGTACCCAGTAGCTGGTCACTCGATTAAGACGACACGACTCCACGGCGCCCGGTGGACGGAGACACGAGTTTGCACAAGCACATCATTACCGTTAGAGGTATCTTATATAAGGTAAGCACGTTTCGCTGTTTGTTTCTTAACACCCTGATGACAAGGCCGTTCAGGCCTTGAAACGTCGGCTTATATGGCACAATAAATTTGCTTTTTTGAAAGAAGTCTGGATGAGTGCCGTCTGCTTCTATCTTTAGAAGATACGTTGGATACATATATATATATATATATATATATATATATACATTATATAGTATATATTATATATGTGCAGCTAAAATTCGGTCTCCCCAGTTGTGCAGTAGAGGACAGAACTGAGGCTGTGCCCTTTCCCTCCCCTCACAGCTCTCGTCACTGGCTAGCCCGCCCCATCCTCCCCTGTGTAAACAGCAGAGGCCGCCCCACCTCCCACAGTCCTCAACTTCACCTGCCCTGAAATTCATTTGACCCAAGCCTGACTTACCTCCCTATCTTCTGAGATCTGCCAGCCATCTAAAGCAATAGTAATGGAAGATGCTTGCGCACCCATGTCTGTCATGCAAGCACATCATTATATAAGTGTGCAAATGTTTCACCCCCGTAATGATGCACATGTCCATGTGATGATGCACAAGGCCACGTCACACAGACATACAGTAGGTGCACTAGCATCAGACATTACTCCTGCTGTGCTGTGAATGTTGAGGAGGAAGGTGGTGCAGTCTTACATGGCTGGCAGACATCAGAAATGAGGGAGGTGAGATGGGCCTTGGCAAAATATATGACAGGGTTTGCAGAGTTGAGGACAGGGGGAGGAGGGGTGGCCATTACCGCTTACATGGTGGATGCTGCAGCAATACAGGGCTTCAGAGTCACTGATAATGAGGGACAAGAGAGGGTAGGAGAGGTACAAAGAGAGCAATAGGGGAATGAGGGGGCAAGGACAGAGGGGAGGTAGGGAGAGAAGGAGAGAGAGACGAGGGTCCAAAGAGATGGGGAGAAAGAAGGAGAGAGTGTGGGAGAGAGCAAAGAGGTGGAGGTAGGCATAGAGATAATGAGAAAACAGGGGGGGGGGCAGAGAGAGAGAGAGAGAGAGAGAGAGAAGTGGAAAGAGAGACAGGGAAAATTGGGAAGACAGATGGGATGGGATAGAGGAGAGAGAAAATAAAAGCAAACAGCAGTAATAAGGGCAAGACAGGGTAACACAGGAGAAATTGGGGGAGATGGGAGGAATAGTGAGAGGAATAGAGTTAAGAATAGGGGGAGACAGAAGGAATACTACCATCTGCTGTTTAACCCTTGCTTTTCTCAACCATTGTTTTTTCAAATGTATATGAATTTTCAAATAATACAGTTTATTTTGCTTACATATACTGTGACTCCTCGCTGCTACAGCAAAATGGGCAAATGTGTTTTTTGTGATTTTTTTAATTTCAGGAATGTGAACCAAAAGGAAATTTGTACACTTCTATTTTGTAACCATTAAGAAATACTTTGTGGCTCTTGCTTAAGCATTATAACACCTTTCGAAAACATCAAGCAAAGGGATTCTTTTCACTAAAAAAATCTGCATTTAAAATTGTTTGTTTTTTTGTACTAGTTTGAATGAAATGCATAAAATATGTAGGATAAATGGCCTGATTCACAGTATCACAGTATTGTGATGTTTCAACAATACCGCAATATTTTTTGATTGTGCAGAGGACACACTGTGCATGTGCAGATCCTGGTCTGCTATTTCGCTCCCAGTGCAACCATCGCTGCTGCTACCGCTTACTGTGATACTCTGAATCAGGCACTTGGGGCCAAATGTAATACGGTAAGAGTTTAGAAAATGTGAGAGTTTAGCAGTAAAACGCTCACATTATTACATTGATTGAGTTGTATTTTCAATTCAGGAAACACCTGGATGAGAGTTTAAATCTTGAGAGTTTTTTGAGTCTGAAAAACATGCGAGTTTGCATGTTCTATGACTATGGGGTCTATTTACTAAGCAGTGTTAGGAGACAGAGTGAAAAGTGATAAGAAAGTGATAAGGTGGCAGCCAATCAGCTCCCGACTGCCATCTCACAGGCTGTGTTTGAAAAATGACAGTTGGGAGCTGATTGGCTGGCACCTTTTCACTTTCTTATCACTTTTCACTCTGTCTCTTAACACTGCTTAGTAAATAGACCCCTTTATTACATTGGCTGTGTTTAAAATTGTGAGTTTTCTCTCACATTTTCTAAATTCTCACCCTATTACATTTGGCCCTATATGGCAGCCCAACAAAGAGATAACCTATGTACCATATCAGTGAGAATACCCAAGTGTTTAGCTATGCCAATATTTGGAAGATAAGGGCAATAGAACCTCCACCATCTTTGGACTTCTGTCTGCTTTCTGTAGTGTAGGGGGTAAATTTACTAAAGTGCAGGTTTTTAGAAGTGGGGATGTTGCCCATAGCAACCAATCCAATTCTATTTAGCATTCATCTAGCACATTACAGAAGATAATAACTAGAATCTGATTGGTTGCTATGGGCAACATCTCCACTTCTAAAAACCTGCACTTTAGTAAATATACCGCTAGGGTTCTATTTTCTTGTGATCAACAGACAATAACTACTAATGGGACCATAGTTTGAAAGAGGGACTCCACTCTTTTAAATTAAAGTGTTCCTGAATTTCTTGGAGCCAGGATGGGTGCTACAATACCCCTCATGTTTTCTGTAACATGGGGAGTCATTTTCTAGTGATCACACAGGGTCCAGAATGTTTGAAAGAAAGTGTTACCAGCACTCCTTGAGTACCCTTGCCGTGAGTTTATCTGCCGGCGCAGGGTACATACACGGATCTCCCTGCCGCTATTTGCTGCATATACACTACAATTAGATCTACTTCTATACCTTCAGCCAGTGATCTGCAGTCCCGGCTCAAGGCTTGTGCACGGCAAATTTGTCTGATAGACAAATCCTGCTGCAGCTGCAGCTTCACAAGCGCTCTCCTACATCTAGAGCTGATGAGTTATACTGCACAATTATTGTGTATCATCACTGCAGTCATTGGACTCACACTGTATTTGGCAGTGACACCAGGATAACAGTGATACAAAAGGATTGGTACCTCTTTATCATCATATGGAATAAATTAGATTTGTCCCTTCCCCATGAGGCTACAGGCCTTTTTTCAGATGTGTGTTTTATGTCCCTATATGAAAAACAGTGGGAAGTGCCAATACTCTTTCTGGCACAGGGCTCAAAAAAGTCTAGTTACAACTCCGCTAATTCTATCCCTCCCCTCCTGCAGCCTAACCCTAATGTCTGCATTTTACATGATGACATTCTGCAACATTTGAACAATGTTGACAGACATCATCAATTCTAGTTGTATTGTGCACTAAGGGCCTGATTCATCATTGCACAGATTTTGGCTGCATCTTTGGCCACACTGCATGTGTAAATAAATGTAAATATCTGCCTTAATCCAGAGTTGGTCATATCTATACAATGTACCCAGGTGCGTCGAAAGGGGGGGGGGGGCGGGTACAGATTACCGGGGCCCGGGCATCCTGAGGGGCCCGGCACCACTCCCCCTCCCTCACAGCAGCCCAGCACACAGCGTGTGCTGAGCTGCAGTGGAGCCTGCTCGTGGCTGCTGAGCAGCAGACACAGCAGTCTCCTATGCCTGTGGGGGGGGGAGCGATCACACTGATCGCGCCCCCCCTGTCTTTGAGCAGGGCTGAGGCGGCCCAGAGTGCCCCCCTCGCGCTGCAAATCTTTTTTTTTTTGGGAAGGGGGCGTGACCACACCACCAGCGCTTAGGCCACGCCCCCTATTACCCGGGCCCGCCGTGGCTCTCAGCGGGCCTGAATGTACCGCCCCTGTCCATCTGCTTGTGAAAGTAATCATCACCACTATCAGTGTGAACTTGCACCAACCCTATACTTGTTGCAAGAGATATATCTGAAATCAGCCAGATCTTTGCATTTGCACACCTCTGAATAGCCATCACCATAGCCTCTACAGGCCCACAGAGCATTTATCCTATGTGAGAATGCCCAGTTGTCACCCAGTTCATAGGTAAATGCAGGGGGGTCCAGTTGCCTAGAAACCCCCCTCCCCAGCCCACACTATGACCACAACAGAATTATACTAGTGCTACATGTTCTTCTCAGTATCACAAATTAATAATTAGCATAATTAGGGGTCTATTTACTAAGCAGTGTTAGGAGACAGAGTGAAAAGTGATAAGAAAGTGATAAGGTGCCAGCCAGTCAGCTCCAAACTGTCATTTCACAGGCTGTGTTTGAAATATGACAGTTGGGAAATGTTTGGCTGGCACCTTAAAACTTTCTTATCACTTTTCACTCTGTCTCCTAACACTGCTTAGTAAATAGACCCCTTAGTCTATTTACTAAGCTGTGTTAGGAGAAAAAGTGAACAGTGATAAGGTACCAGCCAATCAGCTCCTAACTGCCATTTTTCAAACACAGCCTGTGACATGGCAGTTAGGAGCTAATTGGCTGGTACCTGATCACCGTTGACTTTTTCTCCTAACACTGCTTAGTAAATAGACCCCTGGATTGCCTGTAGATTTTCAAGGTTGCATATGCAGACTCTAACATAGTGGCAGTTTTTAAAAATCACGACATTGAGTCAGGAATTGAGGAACCCACAAGTTTTGGGAGCAGGAATACAGTTGTGACTAGATCTTACTATCCCAGCATGTTTACTGTTATACTGGCAACAGCATTAAAATTATTTAATTAACATTTTAATGGGGTCAATATTGTGTTGCCATTATCATGGTGCTGTCATTGGGCCTGATTCAGACACAATGTTAATGTTGGATGCAGTGAAGCAAATTTTTTCAACTGCGCTTGCGTCACAGCCGCACTAGGCACACGCAACAATGGATAAGCGGCGGTTTCAGAGAGGATTTATTTGCAAAATGAGCGACAGGTAGTCAGTGTTTGGTGGAGGTAACACGGGTGGTTAGAAAAATGCAGACTTGTCGGGACCATTTTCTAGACTTGCCCTAGTGAGTCTCTGTGATTTCGTTTGCAGCTGCAGAGGACCTGGAATCTTAGGAGAGCCGCTCTGTCTGAGACAGCATAGGCTTACTCAGAAGTTTGATGTGCGACCAATGTTTCCGCTTTTGTATGTAAGCGGGGGATGCAAGACGCCAGAGGTGGGTGTCTCAGTGCACAAGACATCAGCTAAATCATTAGCATATTTTCACAAGTCCGCTGTATAGAGAATCACAGTCGCAACGTGTTTTGCATCTGTCTTTGAATTAGTCCCATTGTCTGCTATGTTATTTTCGACTTAACATAACCAACCCCTTAGGGACAGTAGTCGTAGTCAGGTTTTAACATGAGGGGATTATATTATTATATTATAATTATATAATTATATTATATTAATTATAACGATATAGTTATATTATATGCCACCCAATCAAATGTCCTCTTCAAGAACCTCTCCATGTGCCCATTATTTTGCCCATCGCCCTCTAACCCACATGCATTTTATATGTCATCAACCTCTTCTCTCCAGAATTATTCAAATATAAAAAAGTTTACAATGTTATATCTAAATTATTTTCTAATTGTATTTTAATCTTACTTTTACTGATATCTAAGTTCGCACTGTTGACTGTTCTGTTCTCGCTGGGCTCTAAGGGGTATATTTACCAAAGTGCAGCTTTTTAGAAATGGAGATGTTGCCCATAGCAACCAATCAGATTCTAAGTAACATTTATAGAAGATGGTAGCTAGAATCTAATTGGTTGCTATGGGCAACATCTCCACTTCTAAAAACCCGCACTTTAGTAAATATACCCCTCAGACCTCATTCCTCTCTTCATGTGTGGCAAGCTATCTACACTGCGCAGCAGATCCTGGGCTGTTCTCCAAGTGAAAGTGTCTCCTTCTCGTGAAAGCAGCAACAGCAGCAGGCGGTCTTCACGCAAGAGCTGCTCCTGCTTGGCTGAATGCTATCATCGCAGTCTTGCCTCCCGAGTAGCATGGGGCTGCTGGGACCTGTAGTTTCTGGTTACAGCCCCAATGTCACTGAGCATAGCCGACAGATAGCCATGATGACATGATCAAATAGAAAGTCACTTTGGGGCCAGCTAAATAGGTGCAATTTGCACAATTTTAAAGACTTTTACAGCAGGGGAAGCGGTTACCTCCCTGGCTACTCTACTGCTTAGCGGTAGATTTACTACAGCATCTAAAAAGGACATGGAGGGGTGCATTTACTAAAGGTTGATTTTAATTGATTAAAAATCAATCTAAAACGATCAACATTGATGTTGTGTTACAGGGATTAAACCACTCATTTACTAGCAGACAATTTTTTTATATTGATTTTAAGTGCTAGTAAATGTGCTCCTTAGAATTCAATTTTACTTAACAGTTTCATATCTCAGGGATCCTTCAATTGTTTTCCCTTTGTAGAAACTTTGGGACGGCCACACGATTGCGAGCATCCAGTCCTGAGTAATTAATAACAAGACTGCAGATGTACTAGCAGGAAAATGAGAATTTTGCCCTTCTTCAGAGACTCAACTGGGTCAGGACGTTCTCAGAATTTACATTTCAATTAAACGAGCAAACAATAATAAAGCATTATGCCAACAGAGGGAAGGAAACCGATATTCACTTTGAAAATGAAAAGTCTCTTCATTAAGGGAGGGCCACACATCAGGTGCAACATACTGCCTGCTGGATGGCCCGGCTGCAAGGTGTCATATTAACACACCACCGTTCATCTGGCCTGGGATTGTGCTCATTCGAAGTGAGCTTGTGTGGCGATGTGCGTTTCTGAAGGAGAGAAAGCAAGCTTAGTTTGTGGGGATACTGCTCTCTGGGCCTGCTTCAGTACCAATCACAAGTGTAAGTACGGACGCACAACGAGTAATTGTTTGCCATCGCGCATACATGTAAGCTGCACTCCATATGCGCAGAGTGAGTGACAGGATGTCAGCGTTGGGGGAGTGGATGGAGAAACGCAGACGTGCCTGTCCGTTTAAACTCCGTTTCCTGGGCGTGCATATATTAGCTACTGCAAGTGCATACGCAGCTTGAGAGCCCTTTGCGTGCAAGGAGACTTGCACTGTCTGCGGCTGGTCAGAACTGCTGTAAATGCTGCGCGAGCAGCCGATGTACATCGATGGTACCAATGTTTACGCAGAAGAGCGAGATTGGACGGATATGAGAAGGCAGCAGTGGGCGTCTTTATGCTGGCTGAGCTATGGCAAGCATTAGCATAGTTTAGCATATGCGTTCTGTATGGATTCGCAGCTGCAATCGCAATTACGATCCGCACTAAATCAGACCCTCTGCTATACAGCAAACACGGAAACAGAGATTTCCTTGGAAGTTAAATACCATTTGCAAAGATTAGTTTTTAATCACTTTTTTTCTATGAGATAAACCATTTATTGGTGATCTCATACTCATTTAAGAAGGGAAATTTAACTATTTCATGACTGCGAAAGTCACAGCTATAACTAAAACTCTTATTATCCCAGACACCAATGGGCAACCTACAGTACTTTGGGCCTGATTCAGAGATGATAACGATGCAGTGGAGCGATTATTTGCCAAAGTGCATGCGTTACAGCCTCACCGTGCACACGCGGCGATGAATTAGCGACGCCAGTGAGGAATTAATCACAAAGTGACAGGTAGTCAGTGTTTTGGGGAGGTAACGGGTGTAGTTAGAAAAACGCAGGTGGACGAGTCCATTTTCTGGGTGCACTCTAGTGAACTTCTGCAAATTCGTTCGCAGCTGGAGAGGCTCCGACGTCTTTGGCTTACTCAGAAGTTCGATGTGTGACAGATGTTTTCGATCTATCCACTTTTGTACATAAGCGGCAGATGCGAGACACCAGAGGTGGGCATATCAGTGCACAAGATGGCGGCTGAATTATTAGCATAGTTTTGCAAGTCTGCTGTGTACAGATTTGCAGTTGCGATGGGATTTGCAGTTGCGATGGGATTTGCATTGATCTCTGAATCATGCCCTTTTCTACCAGTGGTATAAATTAAGGAAAACAGGTACAGTAGATCCTGTAAATCATTTCTAAGAAACAAGTTTTCTTTAGAAGTATGGATATTTAGAAGGTAAAAGTACATTTCCCAGTATTTCAGTTTTAAAAGGAAAAAAAGTTTTATACAGAGATATAGCTTTTTTTTAGGGGCATGCTTGTTTATAAATTGTTATATTTTGTGTTTTTTTCTTTAGTTTTATTTTTTTTCCAGGTCCACTGAATGTGCTGTTTCAAATTACATTCTAAACTAGTTTTGAACATGTCCACATAAAATAATTAAGCAATGATCAATTTTCATGCAGTTCAGTTCACAAATTGACTTGGGATCATCGAACTAGAAAAGATCTAGTGAATTACAAAACCTTGTTGGATTGTTTTATTCATCTCTAGGTGGTAATAATACATCCGGTTATCTTGATTTCTGAGTTTGTGAAGTTCTGCGAAACCAATCAATAGGTATTTGTAGAGGGTCATGTTCTCTAGTAAAATAATGTAAAAATAATAAGTAAAAAAAATAAAAGTAACTATTTTATTGCTATTAATATCCATAAGTAAAATCAACTAACACCTCTGGGTATTACAAAAAAGGTACTGGCACAGGAAATAACAAAGAACATTACTTATTTGACACCAAAGTTCAGGGTCTGACCTGGTGGTTGGAACAGGGTTCCAATCCGGATCAGACCTGGAACTTAACCCTTTTATACTGCGGCCCCAACCCAGGATATTCCCGATCGGCGCCATTCACACCGGAGCCAGGTCTGCAGTGACCAGGCTCTTCTGGCGTTGCAATGGATGCTTGGAAATGATGTCATCTCCAAGTGTCACGGAAGCCGACCAATCGGACGGCACGATCGGGGTCATCGTGAGCCGAATCTCGCCATTTACACTGCACGGTTTCACGGGTTGTTCCCGTGTTAAACCCTGCAAGTTACCTGGGTTGGATCACTCGACCTGGGAATCCAACCCTGGCCGCTTTTACACACTGAAGCAACCCAGGTTTACCCTGCAATAACCCAGGTTTTATCTCTGATGTACACGGGGTATTACATGATATTACCAAACACTTTATTGCAATGGTAAATAACACTACAACGTTGTGTTACAAAGGAGATTGCACTAGTAATAGTTTAGTGACAGAATTGGCTTCCTTAGCATTTACACACCTTCTATGTGTAAAAGTTTTAAATCATGTACAATTATGTAATAAAACAAAGTATCATCTAGTGCTAAAGGATCAAACACTAGGGGGGGCAATTCAATTGTTTTATCGCACCTGATCTCCCGTCTAAAGTGACGGGAGATCAGGGTGTGATACTCAATTGTTTTTGGGTGCTTTATTGTGCATGTCATTCCCAAAGAGACAGGGCTAAACCTGTCTACAGTCCTGGTTAGGGCGCCCAGACAGCAGCCCAAAAAAGGACTTATTGCACATTTCTGCTCACCATCTCTGGAGGGTGCAAGCTGAAATGCAGACGCCGATGGCTGTTGTGACCTAACAGAGCAGCAATTGAATTGCTATTTCGGGCACCCAGTAGTTGACAAAACAATTGAAATGAATCTTCCTGGAAATAATATTATTTTTTTTAACAGTGGTTCCAAACCTCTGTCATCAAGGCACGCTAACAGTCCTGGTTTTAGTGAAATCCATGCTTGAGCACAGATGGTTAAAATCAAAATAACTGAAATACTAATTGTCACCTGTGCTCAAGTATGGCTATCCTTAAAACCTGGACTGTTAGTGTGCCTTGAGGACAATGGTTGAGAACCCCTGTCCTACAAATTACATACTTTTATTATGCTTATTTTCCTAATAAATGATATAGCCCTGAGTTAGAATTTTACCAAAACTAGGTATATATTCCTTTGTGAGCCCAAAACAAATCATTGTTAATTAAAGCTTAGGGGTTCCGAGTCGAATTGAGTCCCAGTTCGGAATTACGTTGGGGTTCGAGTCAAACCTATTCCCGATTCAGTTCTGTAGTCACTTTAGAATTTGGATTTAAAAAAACTTAACTCGGATTTTGGATTGCATGTTTTTGTGTGCATGTTTAAATCGATTTTCATCAATTTTTAAGGAATTCAAAACCGAATCCGAACCAAAACACTTGAGGGTGGTATTGCCAAAAAAACCTAAAATATAATGATGATTTAGAACCAAAACCAAAACACGGGGCCTGTGCACATCTCTAACCACAATTATCATCTGGGGACTTCTTTTACATTTTCAAGTGTCTTATAATAATAACCATGAATTAAGAGAACTATGCTTTAACATAGGGGCCAGGGGCAAAACTATGGGAGACAATGGAGGCGCCTGCTGCAGGGCTCCAGCTCTGAAGGGGCACCTCCTCATTGTCCACAACATATTCACCCCACTTAGGTCTGTAACTATGTACCCAGAGTGTACAGTCATGGCCGCCCAATACATGGCACCTCTTCCCTGAGAAGCCACCATACACTAGTGGAGAGATCCATGTCAGACCATCAGCTGCTGCCTTTTTCTATCTATAGCCTGTCTGCATGTGGATTGCTACATTATAGTGTCAGCGGCTGTGCTGGGGGCGCACCAAATTATAACTTGCATCCGGGCGCCTGGGATGAATTTGCGCCACTGATAGGGGCTTTAACATGGGGAAGATTTAAAATGTGCAAAGAGATTTAAAGTTGGGAAGGGCATGTCCTAGCATCAATCTAAATTTTAGTGTAAAAACAGAGCTGCCCAATATTTGTTTGTTACATGCAAAAGCAGCCAGTATTTCCATGGGAATTGGTATGTAATACCGACAGATGGCATCCAGGCGGTCAGAATCCCGACACCTGTATCCCGACAGGGTTAACATACCGACACTTGGTGGTCGATATTCTAACCCTCCCCCATTTCCTGATAGGTGTAGGTAGTCTGGCGCCGGTAAGGTAAGCGTCGGCATCCAGACCACCGGGATGTTGAACGCATACTTTTCCCTGCATGCAAGAAAATAATAATAGATTTGCACCCCTTTTATTCCAAAATAGTTTGTTCAAGAAGCAAATTGCACCTGTTTATGATCTTACTTCAAACTCTAAATAAGTCGGGGGCGTGGTCTGACCACCATTGAATGTGCACGCGTTCTGCTGGAGCTCCTGAAGTGTTTCCCTGCATTGCCCTCCTATCTGTGCTGGGAGCCCTCTTTGTGCTGCCCGGATGTGTCTCGACCCTTCTGCAGCTGTCAGGTGTCTCGTGACAGGTCGCGGTGGGCAGGAGCTGCGCCCCCATGCTCTGGTGCAGAAGTAGCACCGAAACCGTGGCCTCGAGTAGCGATGAAATGCCGCGATCGTGCCTGCTGCCCCCAAATAGTGGTACCACCAGAAGATTCCTGCTAGCCCCATCTCTTCCCTTCTCTGTGGAACCTCTGCCCTGGCAGCAGAAATAGTTGGTCCCGCTGCTGTCCGCCGATGAGTCTGCCTTCCCTGGGAGCCCCAGCCATTACACCACATTTACAGGCTCTAATATAAAGCCCTTCAGATCTCCCTCCTCCATGATCCTTGGCTCTCCTATCAAGGTTATTATATAGTCTGAGCTTTTATCATTATAAAGGTGGTCTCTCCCAGTACCAACAGGCTGCTAGCCTAGTGCCAGCCATTTTAGTAGTGCTCCTTTACTGCCTGCAGTCACTTGTGCAGTTATTATGGGGAACATAAAGGCTGGTCCTGCTCTCCTGGCTGTTCTGTTACCTGATGGCATTACCAGACTTTGGGCTTCTGTTTATTGAGTTACACCTGTTGGTTTTCTACAGCTGCTATTAGTGTTTTGTTACTCATATTGCAGATGTGATCCACATCAATTTATCATTTATCCGCCCATGTTCTTAATGTATATCAACTAGTTATTATCTGCTCTTCTAGCCGACACAGCTCATCTATCTCACTGAAAATCTGGGACAAGGGTGTGCAATAGATTTTGTGTTTATATTGGTGTGTTATCTGTACTCACCTTATCATGCCTCCTAAAAGTGCCAAAGTTACCCTTCCCCCTCCAGTGACCTTCTCTAGTCAAGTGCCCCATTTACACCATCAGTGGCCAGCCTAAGTTCTAGAGGTACTTCCAGTTTGCTGTCAGATTCCAGTGTGGATTCAGACTCCAGCGCTCCGTTGACGGTCATAAATTTATGTCAAGTTTGGCGACCTTTAAAACTGACCTCACCCAGAAGCTCACAGCAGCTGTCCACGAGGTCAAATCAGAACTTTCAGCCATAGGAGTCTGCCCTCACCATTTGGAACATAAACTGGGATAATTGGTGGTTTTGCACTTGATCTTATCTCAGCGCATGTCTGAGTTAGAATGTTTTCAAAGATAAAATGGTTGATAAGGAGGACCGCTCTAGAAGAAACAATATTAAAATTTGAGGTATCCCAGACTCTGGGCCTGATTCAGCACTGAACACAAGTCTGCATAAGCATGCACCTGGCTGCTGTGAAAATATGCTAATGAACCCAATTGCAATGACACCGCAGCACAAGAACCTTATACACCACTACATAATGCCACCCACTTCCCTTTACTCACATACGCAATACCTTGCTAGACAGCAAAAACATTGGTAACATCGAGAACCATCGAACCCATTAGCATAATAGTGGTTGATCTGACCTCACTCAGGATTTGGGCCGCTTCCTGTGTGAATCTAAAGCTCTGGCTGCATCTTCCGTTGCAGGGAATTAATTATGCACATCCCTGTAACAGCATTCAAATGCATTGGCATGTCTGTATTTCACTGACCACCCCCAGTCACCACCCCAAAATGGTCACTTCCTGTCAATCAATGTGTGCTGAGACTGAGTACTCCCTATCATCGCTACCCAATCACAGTGGTTGGTTTGCACGATGCACATGCCTGCACAGTGTGAAACAATCAACGGGTACGTGAGAAATCGCGGCTACGTTACTTGCTGAATCAGGACCTCTGTCTCAAATTCTGAATTGGAAGACTATGCTATGCCACTCTTTCGCAAACTTCTTTCTAACACGAATGACAAAGACCTTTTAATTGATCTAAACCACAGGCTCCCTAGATCAGTTTTCGGAATCTCTGCCCAGAGACATTCTTCGGCGTGTTAATTTCTTCCCAACTAAAGAACGTATCATCTAGGTTGCTAAATCAGCCAGTGACTCTGATGTCCTAGACAGATTACAGCTATTCCCAGATTTCTCTGCATTAACTATTTCTAAAGTAAGGCTTTTGGCTCCCATCACATCAGCTCTCTGCTCTCACGAGATCCAGTATCATTGGAGATTTCCGGTGAAGTTGATAACCTTGTATGATGGATCATTTTATGTGGTCTCCAATCTGGAAACTGGGGCCAAACTTCTTTCAGAGTGGGACATTCCTGTTAAATTACCCAATGCAGCTCAAAATCAACCCTCACCTAGACCTGAATGGTCTTCTACCTGATTACTTTTATGGTTCTATCATCTTAAATCTGGGATTGCTCTTATTTTTTTTTTTTTTTATTCTTTTAGATTATGTTGAACATTATGCCCTCTGGGCCGGGTTCCTACATTTATGGTTCCCGATCAAGATATGTGAGTTGATATGTCGGTTATGTGTCATTGTAATTTTACTGCTTATTTTTTGGCGGATACTTCTATATCTTTTTATCTCTGTACAATGATACTTAGTGTATGTGGTTTGTATTTGATACTGTAACTATGCCATAATGACTAGTATTATTCTACTGTTAATAGTCCACTAGAACATGGGTGGTGGCGCCATTGCCACCTCCTTGACTTTATTGTTACTGCATCTTGTTTCCCCTGCAGTAAATATGTTGACCCAATATACCAGTTTATTCCCTTGTTTACCCCCCCATTTTTTCTCCGTCCCTACTTTTATCCCTTTCCCTGGGGATGTTTACTATAGATATATGTATTTGCTAAGGTTTCTGAGTTCTATTTGTTTCAGTTCATTATATTTACTGCCTTCTTTGGTTTAGGCTAAATGGTACATGTTTTTTTCTTTAAATGTCAAAGGTTTAAATTCTCTTTGTATGCTCCTAATTCCAATCAGGTTAATTTTCTTAAGAAAGCATGTTTGGCCATTCAGAAGGTTAGATGGGGTTCTCTTATATTATTAGGAGACTTTAATTTAGCTCTCATACCTCCTATCAGACTGACGCTTCCCTTGCATTTTGCTTCCTTCTGGCAGAATTCGATTTATATGAAGTCTGGAGGGTGCAGAATCCAACTGGAAGAGATTATACATTTTTCTCTCCGGTTCATAACTCATACTCTCGTATAGATTTAGTATTGACTGACAAGTAGACATTTCAGCACTCCAAGTCTTTAGACATCCTGCCTATTACCTGGTCAGACCATGCCCCTTTGTTGTGGTCTTGGAACATATCTCAATATCATAAGCCCACTCGCCCCTGGAGATTGTCTCCTCATCTTTTGTCAAACCCCGTTACTAAGCAATCTATAGCGGATAGTATAAAGTTATACTTGAATACTAATTCTCCATGTGATACTTCTGTTTTAACCTTTTGGTGTTCTCTCAAAGCGATTGTTAGGGGCATGCTATTCAAGCAGGTGCCAGACTTAAATGACAGAATCTTCAGATACACATGGAATTAGAGGCTAAGCTTAAAGAATTAGAGGATTGTAATAAATGAAGTCCTTCTAGAGACCTCCGTAAAGAACTGTTTGCTATCAGAAGTCAACTTCAAAAGCTTCATATGGCCCGTACTCAAGCTGCTTTGAACAGGCTGCGCCAACAGTTCTATGTAGCAGGTAATCGAACTGGGAGACTTTTGGCCCGTAAACTTCAGGCTCAACAGGCCAAGAATAGAATTAAACATGTCTTCTCCCCATTAGGTGTTAAAATTGCTAACCCATCTGATATTGCAAACCAGTTCGCCAATTATTATTCTCCACTTTATAATTTGTCTGCAGACTCTTCTATCCCTCAACCTTTTATTTCTTGTATTGAATCTCTTGTCTGGTATTGGTTTGCCCCCTCTGACTGCAGATCAACTGATGGATCTGTATGCTCCATGGACCCCGTTAAAAGTAGAGACCGCTATTTGATCTCTCCCGCAGGGGAAGTTCCCTGGACCTGATGGTTTTATTGACAATTTTTTTGTGACTTTTCAAGAACATTTGGTCCCTACGTTGACTTCTGTGTTTAATGAGATGTCAGAATCAGGTACTTTCCCTGCAGAAATGCTGGAAGCTCAAGTTGTAACCCTTCCAAAGCCATGGAAAGATCCTGTGCATTATCGTCCCATTTGAACTACTGAATGAACATATTAAACTATATGCTAAATTGATTGCCACCCATCTCTCTCCTTTATGTCCTTCTCTAGTTTTTCCTAATCAGATGGGGTTTTTGTCCTGCAGTCAGGCATCTTATAATACTCGGAGGGTATTTGATCTTATTGACTCTTTTAATACTTCAAATTCTGGGCTACCAATGCTTTCTTTGGATGCTGAAAAAGCATTTGACCGATTGAATTGGTTGTATATGCTGTTGTACAGTTCTATCTATCATATTGTCCTCAAATTTAGCGTTGTATAGTGCACCTTCCGCAAAGGTATTTAGAAATGGCTTTCTGTCAGACGTGTTTCCCATCACTAATGATGCACGCCAGGGATGCCCTCTCTCCCCTTTAATATTGGTTGTAGCCATTGAACCCATGGCGGCCAAAATACGGGTAGATTATTTTTCATATGTCTCTTATGTTAATATCCCTCTAATGATTGAGTGTTTATCCAGTTTTAAATTCTTGGTTGTTCTATGAGATCTCATGGTTGGGACGATTGACAGCATTTAAAATGACCCTTCCCCCTAAAATTATGTATCTTTTCTACACGATTCCGCTGGTGTTCCCCAGTAAGTATTTAGATAAATGCCATTCAATTTTATCATGCTACCTTTGGAAAAATTACACCCCGAAACTTGCAAGGTCCCGTATGATTCTTCCAAGAGGTCAAGGGGGTTTAACCTTACCTGATTTAGTTCAGTATCAAGAGGCGTGCTTAATGGCTCAACTTCAGTATTGGTTTTGTACACCCCTTAACTGCTGGGTACCCTAAGAACAGTCTTACTGCACTGGTTTCCCCTTAGCAGAATTGCTCTGGACTCCTCGACACCTATGCCCTTCTGCTTCATTTCTACTTCCTTCTATGAAAGCCTCGCTAGAGCAGTGGCTAAACCAATTCCTAATCTTAATATTTCTTTGTGGTACAGTAGGGGTATACATAAGATAGGGGATCTGATGCAGGGAAGTGCTTTTCTTTCTTTCTCTCAACTGCAATCTCATTATTTCCTACCATCTACAAAAATATTTAATTATATGCAGATAAATCATTGGTACAAGAGGCCCAATACTCCTCTGGTCCAATGCTCGTCCCTCCCAATATCCTTCACTCAGAGCTAACAAAGGGTGGGGCTAAAGGTAGTATTTCTTTTTGGTATACATTTTTTGGGGGGTTATTATTATTATCATTTATTTATATGGTGCCACAAGTGTTCTGCAGCGATTTACAAATTACATAAACAATAGATTGACCAGTGACTGACAGTACAATACAATACAATACAATACAGAACAAGGCCATGGATAATATACATTGCTATATTAGCAACCATAACACCCAGGTGTTAGGTGCCCTAGTGGGGAGTAAGAAGTACAGTAGATTAAAGTAAAGTAAGGAGAAGCAGAAGAGGGTAGAGGGCCCTGCTCATAAGAGCTTACATTCTAAAGAGGAGGGGCAGACAAACAGATGTGACACAGAAGGGGTAGGCAGGGAGGAAGGAATATGTAGCTGCAAGTTAAGGGGTTATGCCCTTCTATTATATTGTCTGCTCAGTTGCGATGGGAATTGGATTTGGGCCACCCACTTTCTGACTCACAATGGGAAATGGTTTACTCTATGTCTTTTCGCATTTCTCGATGCCTGAATCATACGGAGATGCAAATCAAATTATTAAATAGACTTTACCTCACACCAGACATATTACAGACCTTTTGGCCGTGTCCAATATTATATACTTATTGGTTAGATTTATTCTCTTTAATTCATAAAGTGTTGGGTGTGTCTTGATTCCCTTCTCCATTTCTAGCCTAGCTGCACATTTTTCCTAACTCAATTCAACCCCATCAGAGGTATGTATTGGGGCACATTTCTATTGCAGCGCAAGCTGCTTTGGCACAATACTGGAAACAACCCAGCAGCCCACCCATACTCAAAGTATTTCAAAAGCTTCATTTTAATATCTTAATAGAGACAGATAATGTGCCTTACTCCTCCTCAGCCTCCTCTACGATTATGAAGTGGATGGCTTGGCATGATTATGTGATGGATGGTGAGGGTGTTACATATATCTATAAATAATTTATGCCTGATCCTTTACAATTTAGTTTCAATTAATCTGATTCTTCTAATTGAAGATATGTACCATTATGTGTGTATTTTGTTATTTGATGTTTATATCCCCTTCAATGTTCCCTTCCCCTCCCTGTTCCCTCTTTTAATTTTATGTTCCCTTATTTTGAAAATTTTCAATAAACACTATTGATGATAAAAAAAACTCTATATAAGGCCAATAGTTGCTTAGATTCGTAAATGCCGCTGGTCTACAACCTTGAGAGTGACCGATGATTCTCACAAAGCTATCGTAGGTTTCAACTATGAACGATGCCAAGAAAACTTTACAAAATTTGTAGCAATAACATAAATTTCCAAAGAAATGCAGCATCTCTTCTGCACAAATTCTTTACAATAGTTTAGTTATTTGTACAGATGCGTGAATCAATTCAGGCAAAATTCTCAGATCTGAGATTCCCAAATTGTCAATGAGATGAGTAATACAAAATCTGTGGCAACAAAATCCCATAGTAGAATGGGACCAATCAAATCAATTAAAAAGGAACCAGTCACACAGAGATTTAGCTAGTTATACTAAATCTACCACTTATAGTATAATACAGTCCATTTTAGATGGTTAGGCATTTTGGGTTAATCATTCCCTAAAATAAGACAGATTTTTTTTTTATTTTAATTGCAGACTTGTTATTTTGTTCACCACATAAAGGCACTAGTCAGTTTAATATTCAGGGCAGTAGATGGTTTGACTTGAAATTGACACAATACCAACTGCAACATGAATTTATCTTGTCTGATAAGTTTAATGCTGGGCATATACTGGCAGAGATAAAGTGGAGAGAGATAAAGTACTAACCAATCAGCTCCTAAATGTCATTGTCATCAGACCGACAGACATTTTGGGCGGAATGCAGCAAAAAATATTTTGCAGTCAAACGTCCAAAAAATTCATTTTTCGTAGGTTTGGCCACTTATCGCATATGCACCAAACTCCGGAATTCGATACATTCCAGAGCGCCAGTGCATCTATTGCATTTCCTCTTAGAGGGATCCTATCAGATTTTTCCCAGCACCCCCCACAGCGTGTGCGTTACGCAGAAGGACTTTCAGGTCCTATACCCAAAAGTCCTTCCATCACAAAGGACAGCATTTACCGGGAGAGCTGTCCTTTGTGATTTTCTTCAAGCCTATGGCATTAGTAAATGCCGTTATTCTTGCAATGAGTTGCAGAATTCATCGCATTCAATATGTGATGCGTTATGTATCTGTTTATCTGTCAGTCTGACACCCAGCAGATATCATGGCCATGCCCTCTGAGATATGTCACAGTGTATGGCACCCAATATCTGCACTCCTCCCCTTGAGAGGAGGCATTTCCCATTCCTTCTCTGTGAAGAAACAGGGGAAATGTTCGTCAGTCAACCGCGGCAGTGCTTACACTGCACGATGTAGCCGACTTTTAACAGACATGCTGGACGGTCTTGTATGCACGACCAATCAATATTTTTGGATCGGATGGTTGCATACACAGTACAATTATCTGGGCGATCTGCTGATATTAGGCGGATTGCTCAGATAATTGTTACTGTATAGTGTAACCCCAGCATTATAAATGCCATTGTCCAGTCTAATAAATAATTACAAAAGGTGGACAGAATTACTGTGCAATATATATTTAACTTTGAGCCAAGTCTTCTCAAAACCTTTTTCAGACAAATGATTAATAGATATGTGGTTCTAACTTTTTGCAATTTTATAATAAATTAATAAACTGACAATTAACCAAAAAACATGTTAAAAACCACCCTCCAAAGCTCCCTGTCCTATCATTCACACCAGAGAGATACCACGATGGCTCTGGGGTTTTAGTAACCAGGGCTGACAGGAATTTCCTATAAAAATGGCATTTTAAGTAGTGAATTGCTGGACACAATTACAGATTTTATGGCTGAAGTTTTCTTATTGCTTACAAATTGAAATTCCTGTGATTCACTCATGTCTAATTATTTATTCTGGGTTAACCATCAGTTGGTCTAATTCAACATCATTGGCTCTGTACACTTTGCCAATTCCATTGTTCGGTGATTCTGCACAATTGCAATGTGTTAAGTTACTTAAATATTTGTACATGATGTTACAAAGTTCCACTAAAGAGTTTATTGAATTGTTTTTAGCCATTAGAGCTGAAACTAAAATCTTTAAATGACTCCTATCATATTCTTGCAAGGGTAACCTACTTAAAAGAATAATAATGTCCACAGTACTTTATATTTTAAATAATTCTGCTGTAAATTACACATACATTGATCATGACAATAAAACTCCTTCTCCATGTGCTTTATTTGAAAAAAGAAGTAAGCTGGAGGGAAATTAGCTAATTTACAGAATTCAAAGGATATTAGTGGCTTAAGGCTGACAAAGATATGCAATTAATTGGGGCAATTTGGCATTACACATAAATGTCCCAAGAAATCAAAAATGTATGGGGTTCACGATTGCCGAATCAGATCAGAAAATTACCAAAATTGCTAAATCAGGTTATTCAACATGTTTAATTTCAGCGATCAATTGGAGCAATAGATTGGTAGAGCATGGAGACAATCATTCAAATTGCAGACTGTTATTAATAAAATGATGAGCCTTTCAAGATTGGCAGATCTGTGATTTGCTGAAAATGATCTGCAAAGCACTGAAAGTTATCTGTAATGTATGGGCGCAGATTGGTGGATTGGGTAATCTTTAAATCTGTGAAAAAAATCACAGAATCTGTGAATTGTTTTTTTTGTGATTGCTGAGGTATGGGCCCCTTAAGTCATAGCTAGAGATGTGCACGGATCCCGTGTTTTTGTTTTGGTTCTAATTCATTGCCATCTTTTGGTTTTGTTGTTCCCAAACCACCCTCATGTGTTTAGGTTTTAGTTTTGGATCTGTATTTCTTTTCAATTGATAAAAAAGCAGCTAAATTAATGTAATTTGGGCCTGCTTTTGTTCCTACAGTATTATTAACCTCAATAATATTAATTTCCAGTCACTTCCAGTCAATTTTGACCACTGTAAAGCTCACAATATTGTTCGCCAATATTGGCCAAAGGCTAGCTGGCTAAACTAAGCAACACAGCAGTTTAAAAGAATATAGCACATCTATGAAACATTGCCGCACAGCAGTGGCAAATCAGATGGCAGTGTAATAAACTAATCAACCCCCTAGAAAGAATGTACAGGGCAGTACAGGGAAATTGAGGCGGAGCATGTAGTGGATGGCAGATAAAGAATTGATTGATTTATTGATTGATTAATTAAGAAACTTAAATTTGAGATGTGGCCTTGCAAGAGTTGTTTTGCAGCAACTGAGCAGAGAAAAAGCCATAAAAGAATGCAATGTTAATAGGCAAGAATTCCTGACAAGGCTTGTAAGAGAAGTTGGTCATACTAACCCCCTCCCTTCCTCCCTCCTTCCTACTTGGGCAACATTCCCCTGTAGTATATTAAAGAGGTGCACCAGAAAGTATAAGTATGAGGGGAACTAAATCAGAAGCCCGAGGCCAGTATAGGGAAATGGAGGTGGAGTATGTAGTGGAAGGCCGGTAAAAAGAATGATTGTTTGATTAATTAAAAAAAAAAATTAATTAATACATTGCCTACTAAATATACTCCATAATTCTGTTAAAAAAATATTTATTTTTTGAGGCACCACATTATTTCTGGTTAAAAATGTGTTGCAAATTAGTAATGTGTTAGAGCAAATAACCAATAAACATGTTTGTCTATGCAAAAAGAACCTGTCACAAAACCATTATGTTTTATATTAAAAAAGACATACACAGTTTAACAAACCAAGCAGTTCAGTGACAGGGACAGCCACTTTTGTGGCTAATGTGGTTGGTTTGCTTGGGCCCCACAAAACAAGCTACCAATGGTCTTAAGGGGGCTAACCACCTTATTAAATATCTCTACACTAGGAAGATGTCAATAACATCCTCATTCTCCTCACCATCATCAGTGTTAACATCATCATCAAACAATATTAGCTCATCACAACTGGAATCAACAGTTGTAGAAGTCTGTACTTTGTTGCAATTGTAATTTAATTTGTAGTTAATTTTTATGAATATAACTTTTTTTCCACATTTTGAGGAAGGATCTCCTAAGCTATGCTAAACACTCTTTCTGAGTACACACTGGAGGGTGGGCAGCTTAAGTACACCAAAGTTTATACAAGGAGCTCCAAATTGCCTTTTTTCCTTCCAGTAATCAAAAGGACTGTGTGACATGCTAATTTGTATATTGCCATTAAAATAATCCTCCACCATCCTATTGATGCTTAGTGTATGAGAATAAATCAAGATAGAGGTGTCAATAATTGTGGGCAATTCTTTTAAGCCTGCCCAGATGTCAAAATGGTGTTTCACTTTGGTGCGCTGAGTTGATTCACCATCCACACCCCCAGTGGGTCTCGTAGAATAGGTCAATATTTTTCCTGGCAGCATCAAACTAAACCAGGAGACATCATCATGTCATTTGTGCTGACAACTTGCTGGCAAGGAGCACTTTACATCTCTCAAGATCTGTGTCACTTGTAAAGAAAGACATTAAGGATCAAGCATGGTTGCAAAAATTTAGTAATCCAATTGCAAGATCATTACAATCCTTTGGTCCTGGTGAAGTGAATAAAGAAGTTGATTTACAAATCCAATATACTTAGTGGAATCACTTCATTTAATCTCCTCCTTCAGTTTCTGTAGCTGCTTTTCTAGTAGGTTTATTAAGGGAATCACCCATCTCAAACTTGCAGTGTCTGAACTCATTTTATTAGTTACTACTTCAAATGGTTTCAATAGCTTGCATAAAACAGAGAGTATTCTCCAGGGTGCTGTACATAAGGTTCATTCCCCTCCTCTCCCTATGTCATGACTTGTGGTGGTGGTTTGGATGGCTTGTTGCTGTTTCTCCATTTGCTGAAGCATATAAAAGGAGGAATTCCACCTGGAGCATCAGTTATTGGCATTGCAAATTGAAGTGTTCATGCAGTCACTGCAATCTTCTACATGGGATTGCTGAATGCCAAAAAATGTCCAGAAATTTTTCTGGCCACAGACAGCATCTACTGCACGCCAATTTATATTAAAAAAAATTGAAACCACCAAGTTTATTATGTGGGCAAAACATGGGACATTTTCATATTCACTCATTTGTAATGCTCTCACAATGTTACATGCATTAACATGACAAATCCTCTGGCGAGTCCTTGTGGGTAAGACATTTTGCTATGACATCTCTGAATTTTTCTTACTGAAGCCAGTAATACAGAGAGTACTGTAGCATGCCTGTGGACACAGGACCTCAATTAACTGTCTAAAATCACATGCATTGATGGCAGATATTTGATGCAGATTTAATGCTAGCATAGTTGTCAAGGCTTCAGTGATCCACAGTGCCCCTGTATGGCAGCTGTAATACTTGCTTCCTCTTGCAAAGTATTGTTGAATATTCACCTCCAGCAGTAGAAGCAGCACAAGGATTATTCTAAGAAATCCTGGATAGGGGAGGAGTCGGATAGCTTTTGCAAATTGTTTACAGGAGGATTACCTCTGATCATTAATGAGGAGATTAATGATGAAGGTGTTGGTTGTGGTGATTGCATGTGTTGGGATCTATCCATGCTGCTGGTAGCTGATGATGGACTGCTTGTAGTTATTATTTACAGGAATTTTTAGATTTTCCCAAATAATTTGCATGAACTCGCTGCAAATGACGTAACAGGGAGGTGGTTCCTAGATGGTTAACTTCCCTACCTCTATTTACTTTAGCTTCAGAAATGGTCCAGATGCCTTGACAAATGTCAAAATTTGGGTAAAAATTATTCCACATGAAAGCGGTGGCTATTTTGTCTTATGCCAAGACATGACAATGGCCTTCTTATCACGGGCAACAACTGCTGCCATTGACTTACTTACTTAACTTACTTTTTTTTTTACATTCAAAGTTTTTATTTAAATCAACAAAAAAGAAGAAACACATCCACAGTATTCCCCAAAAATACAAAATTAAATTATTATACAACATAAAATAAATCACAAATAATATAATACAAGTGAAAAATATACAACAAAGCCAGGAACAGAACATAGCGTAAAAAAGGGAAAAGGAGGGGGGAATGAAAAGGGAACCACCTGAGATAATATCCTAAAAATTAATTAAAATATGAGGCGAGTCAACAAGTTCCACTGATATGGCCTGAATAGGAGGGAGAATCTTTAAACAGAAACCATGGTCCCCATATGTCACTGAACTCTCTTTATCTAGTAGCCCCAGACATCATAAGATCATCCATAGACATATAGAAATCCAATCTGGAGAACCACTCAGCTAAAGTTGGGGGGTTCGGTGATCTCCAGTGGACTGGGATTACCACCTTGGCAGCACTGTGGAGGTGTTTCATAATCGATTTTTTTATATAAAGACATAGGACCCTCTATCTTATTGAGGAGCCAGAAATCAGGTTCTTAGCTAATGTCCTGGCCTACAATCTCTTTAGATAAAGAGATCATTGAGTTCCAGAAGGGGCATAAAGAAGCACATTCCCACCATATATGGAGAGGGGAACCAACAGCTGAGGCACATCTCCAACATGTAGCGGAAACACTAGGGTACATTTTAGCAAGGACTGAGGGGCATCTGTACCAGTGGGCCAAAACTTTAAACTGAGTCTCCTCTACTGAATAGCTAACCAAACAGGACATAGTGGTCTGAAAAATCTTATCCCAATCTTTAGGGACCAATTGTATACCCAGATAATTTTCCTAGTCAGCCGTAAAGCGTGGCAATGTTGAAAATGTGTCTTCAATAAGTAATTTATATCCATAAGAGAGAAAATGTTGGGGATGGGACAGGGACTGACATCAATTAAAAAAAGGAATTGTAGTCTATGAGCAGCCTCTCGGATCAATTTTCTAGACAGAAAATGTTGTATAGGGAGATATCTCAAAATCTCAGAGGCCAGTAGATCCCAAGTCTCTTGAATTTGGTAAAAAGAAAGCACCTCAGACAATGACACCAGCTGACTGACACGCGTCATCCCAACCTGTATCCAATGTCGATATGTGGAGAAAATTACCCCTGGGGGGAATTCCGGATTATGAAAAAGTGGGATCATAGGAGAGATTGTAGAGGAAACACATGGTCTTTTCCTTAATGATTTCCAAAGAGTAAGAGTTGGGCCTACAGTGGGGTGGGTAATAGGGTGAAGGGCCTGTAGCCACGCTCTCAATCCAAGGCATGCTGAAAGACCATGGCTCTCAAGCCTCATGCACTGTCTGTCAGAATCTGGTCGGGTCCATTTGAGGACTCTATTGAGGGCCACCGCTTCATAGTAAGTAAGAAATGGGGCAACTGAAACCCCTCCCAAGTGTCCACGTCTGAAGAGAACGTCATGTCTAAAGCAAGGTCATCTTCCACCCCACACAAAGTCTCTCACCAAGCGGTGAATGTTCAGAAACCAGCTCTTAGGGATGTAAATCAGGAGGGTCTGGAGAAGATAAAGTGTTCTAGGAAATTATGAAATATATTCATTTTGCTTATACTTGCCCTACCCAACCACGAGAACATACCCCGATGCCAGTCCCGAAGTTCACTTCCGATCTTTGTCAAAAGGGGTAAAAAGTTATCTGAATACAACCTGGACAGGTCACGGTTCAACCAAATCCCCAAGTAGTGAAGCTTTGAGGGATGCCAGGAGAAGGGGAAAGAGGTCTGTAAACCTTCCGCCACTGTGGGGGGTAGTGAAAGGTTAACTGCTATAGATTTAGAGTAGTTTATTTTGAAATTAGAGAGAGCACCAAAGTCCTGGAACTCAGAAACTAAGTTAGGTCCAGAGACATAGAGGGGTTGGTAAGGACAGCCAGATGGTCATCGGCAAACAAGGCCATCTTATATTCACGCCCATCTACAAACAACACAGATATGTCCGGGTTTAATCTGATAGCCCTAGCCAATGCCTCCATACACAAAACAAAAATAATGGGGGATAGGGGGCATCCCTGTCTAGTGCCATTAAAAACCCGCACTGGGTCGGAAAGGGCACCATTTATCTTGATATGTACCATGGGTGTGGAATATAAAGCCAGGATCCTATGTAAGGAGGCAGGACCCAACCCCATTTTTGCCAATAAACCCCTCATGAAATTCCAATTAATTCTGTCTAAGGCCTTCTCTGCATCAATGGATAACAGAAAAGCTGGGGACTTTTCCGTTACAGCAAGATGCATCAGGTCAATTACCTTGGTAGTGTTGTCGCGTGCCTCCCGGCCCGGGACAAAACCAACCTGGTCTGAATGAACTAACGCATGAAAAAGAATCTTCAGCCTGTTTGCAATAAGTTTAGCAAATAGTTTAATATCTGTATTCAGTAGGGAGATAGGCCTATAGCTGGAGCACAGGGCCGGGTCCTTACTGTCCTTATGGATAACCGCAACATGGGCATCAAGGGACTGGGATGAAAACCTATCTTATCAGATACAGAGTTAAAAGCCAACAACATCTTAGGTAAAAGAGTGGTCTTAAACATTTTATAATACAAAACTATATAGCCATCGGGGCCCGGGCTTTTACCAGTAGGGGTGTTTTTTAGAGCTTCTACCAATTCCTCCAATGTGAATGGGCTGTCAAACCAGTCTCTATCCTCATCGGAGATAGAGGGGAAACTAACCTTCCATAGATAATTAGATACAGTCTCCTGAAAAGCAGCAACCTCTGCGGGAGAGCCCAAGGATGAAAGGTTATACACTTTGGAATAGTGAGACTGAAATGCTGATGCAATATCGGGGGTCAATCTACAATCTCTACCAGTCCCATCCTAGACCACCTCTATAAAAGATACCGCTCTCTGAGCCCGGAAGGCCCGTGCCAATAATTTACCTGGTTTATTGTCCCATTGAAAATAACGATTTTTACATAAACAAAAATCTTTTTTCACCCCTTCATTCAATAGTCTATTGAGTTCAGATCAGGAAAAGGATAAAGCTTTCTGATCTGCAACTGACAAAGAGGCTTTGTGTTTTAATTCAAACAATCTAATTTGCTGTAGCAAGTGTAGCTTACAACCCTCTCATTGTTTTTTAATATAAGAACCCAGTTGGATCAAGTTCCCCCTCAATATACATTTGTGAGCCTCCCAAACATCAGGAGTGTTATTTAGTTCAAAATAGTCCATGAGAGTCTGGTAAAACTGAGGTTTACAATAAGCATCCGAAAGAAGGCTTTCATTCAAGTGCAAGGTTTAGGAGGAAGAAGACTGGTAGAGAGTGTAAGAGTGATCGGGGCATGGTCAGACCAAGTCATTGGTTCAATAGAGGTATGTTGTAAGAGATGTAAGAACCTATGGGGCAAAAAAAAGTCCAATCTAGAATAAAAGTTGTGGGGAGAAAAGAAAAATGTATAGTCTTGGTCAGCAGGGTGTTGTAAGCACCACGCATCGATCAGCTGGTGCTCGTGTAGCATGTGCCTAACACTTCGGTATGGTTTAGTGGGGCGACTATGGGAGAAAATGGAAGTATCCACATCAGGATGAAGTTTCCAATTCAAATCGCCCCTTAGAATGAGAATCCCCTCTTTCAAGGCATCGATACTGTCTAACACTGTTTTTAGGAATGAGGGTTGGTTGGTATTAGGCACGTAGAGACATGCAAAGGTGTAAATCTGACCATGGAGAGTGCCTTAAAATAATACTGCCCAACCATCAACTATAGAAAAGTGCTCCAGGGCTGTGAAAGCGAGACCCGAGAGAATATACTTGCTACTCCTAGGGTTTTACCATCCCTATTATTACTATAAAAAGTATTAGGAAAATTGCATCCTTTCAAGGAAGGAGCCACACCAGCTTTAAAGTGTGGGGTAGAGGGTGCGGAGGGTGCGCTCGCCCTATGGGTGTAATGCTGGAGTAATAGTGTGTTGTGGTCTTTTGTGTTCGATGTTGTGTGTGGAGTGATGAGGCGTAGGGAGGGAAGGGGGTCTAATGGACTGGAGGTGGTGGGTGAGGAAATGAAGACAGAGGCAGAAATGGGGGCCAAAGGGTTTATTGGAAAAAAACAGTACTAATCCTGTTCGGTCCCAGGCACCCAGGTGGGGTGAGCGATCCACTTAGGGGTGTGTGGGTGGAGACTGGGGAGGTGAGTGGACCCTTTTAGGGGGCTCCTTTCTGTGCAGTTCAATAGACCGGCACGTTACCCCTGCTGGACCTTTGGTCAACAGTCTTAGGATGTCTCGGGGGGAGGGGAGTGGTGGGTTGGCAGCGGGTCTGGCGGTTGTGGACGTATACCCTGGCAGCATCCCGCGCAGGGGTATAAGTCTCGGAGTCACTTACCTACTGGTAGGATTTGTTGGTGAAAAAGGCTTGGGCTGCTGGTAGCTGGTGTTAGTTTCCTTTTGCAGATGCGGTGTTGGATGGCTGCTGCGGTGTCAGCGGTTGGAGAAAGCTCTGTGTGTGGTAGTGGCTTGCTGGTGCACTGTGGGGCTTGGTGCACCATGTTGCTGGCGTTCTGTTCCCGCTGCCACTACACCCACCCTCCCACCACACGTGGCCATCATCTAGACACCATTATACACATAACAGGAATGTCCACTACAGCAATGCCAGCTTGAGACATGCCACACGCACCAGTCTTATTCCATCTCCCCCTGCCCGATCACCTAGCCACCATCCCCGGAGAGATGCCCATCCACACCTCCCTGGACCCCTGCGGTCACCTAAGCCACCAGCCATCACCCTCATAATCACCCCCACACACACACGTTTGGCCGCCTGCACCACGGGACTAAACTACCACGACAATGCAGTTTCACATCCCCACCACCACAATAATTGCCTTACACACCTCGGTGCCCCTGACCCCCACCCTACTCGCCACATGCCCCTGCCCGCTCATTAAATCCTCCACACAGCACAAAACACTCCGCATACCTCCTCCGCCCAACGCACGCCAGAGCCAGCTGTCACCTTAACCCATGTAAACATACGGAAACCCTACACAGCACAAGATTGGCTGCCAGCACCACGTGACCACCTCCAACCAACCGCACCCAGTCTCGATCCCCATAGCAGCTGCATAATGCATTAAAGCACACCAGCCCCAGCATACAATATGTAGGCCGGCTAAACCCAGGTCCATGGGATTTAACAAGGCAAGCAGACCAAAAGAAATTCATGTCACCCGACTTTTGGATGGTCTTCTACGATGCTTGGGACTCTTTGCTGGGTGTTCAACAACTTGCCATTTGTCATCGTCCATCTAAAGCGTAGGTGGAAAAGGGCCCATTGTGCAATCTTGCCAATCTGGGAGCTGGGGAGGAGTAATCCCCAAAGAGGCACAGAAGGAAGATAAATCCAAAGGATCTTGAACTGAAAGGGATGCCCCATCTATAGCACAAATTGAGACTACGTAGTTCCACCATAAGAGGTCTGAGGGCTCTGCGGTTCTGGAGAGTAGACCACGACAGATCTTGGGAATCTGGATCCTCTGCCCATCTATCTCGATGGAGTCTTGATTACTGACCTTGCGTACAATATCCTCCTTCTCTGTAAAATAATGTAGGCGACATATGGTGTCTATCGGCTGGTCTCCCACTGCACTTCGAGGCCTTAGCACCCTGTATGCCCTATCAAAGGCAATTGAAGATTCTGGATCCCTACCCAGGATATTGTTAAAGATTCTGGTGAGATAATCAGTCAGACTAATTGCAGAGATATCTTCCGATACACCCCGAATCCTAAGATTGTTGTGCCTGCCTCTGTTGTCCAAGTCTTCCAACTGCTGGGACATGGCAGTGATCAAAGATGCCTGGCAGACCACCACTTCACGTAGACCATTATAAGCATCCATTGAGGTGACCCAAAATTTCTCACATTGAGAGACCCTCTCGCCGAGGTTTGAAATGTCTGATTTTATTTCTGCTAGTTCTGAACAGATAGTGGCATGAAGATTACATTCTAGAGAGGTAAAGTCTTGATGGATAGGCATAGAGCTCAAGAGTCGGAGAATTTGTGAAAGATCATTTCCATCAGGGGTCTGGATGGACTGGGAGCAAGCTGCAGGAGGGTCAGATTCAGCTGTAGGTTCGTGAAGTGGTGAAGGCAAGGAGCAGGAGTCATCTCGGAGCGGTGATGGTACTGTCGCCTTAAGGAATTGTCACAGGTCTGATCTAGAAGGAGGAGGACAGATGACCTTTTCAGAAGAATGCTTATTAATCCCATGGATCACAGTAAATTAGATGTTAGGATAAAATAAATAAATAAAAATAAGTTATACACTCTTCTTAAAATTATGAGACGTTTACTTAGACAGTGGTTAGGCGACTGCTGGTCACTGCTGGTGAAAAGTGGCCTAGGTCGTCATGTACCCGGCCAGTGTTAGAGCATAAGAGCTTGGGGTGAATCGGAGGTTCTTGAGTTCTCTTGTACCTATAATAGTAGTATGCTCTGAGGTTTTTAATCTGTCTCTCAATTACAGCAAAAATCCACAAGAGGGCGCTCAAGTGATAAAAATAAGAACAGTTAGAACTCTGTCTGAAGTGCAGTGAATAAATTATAGATGGCCACGCCCACTGTCTCTGGAGATCGGCTCCTCTAGACCCAGTACATATTATCCAAAGCAGGAATAGTGCCAGCAGCTGCAAGGTAAGTGGTGCAGGGTCTTCACTTCTGAGTGATTCCAGGCAGCTGGGGATCCAGAGATCACAGCAGAGGGTGCCTGTTTCTCTGCAAAAATCCAGGTCCCAGCTCCAATGAGGACAGTGGGCCTCAATCTTTAGGGAGGCATGAAGCTTCCCCAAGCTCTGTAATCACTACTGCCTACTATGTGCCTGATAAGAAACTCAGGTAAAGCACTGGCAAGATCTCAGGGGCCAGGCAAGGGAGGAATATAGAAGATATAATTCAGAAAGGCCATGAGCCCTGAAACCGCACGTCCTCCTCAAATGGCTGCCAGGCCATGCCCCCCCACTTGACTTAATTTTACACAAACAACATTCTCATCACCAACATCTTCATTAGTGTCAGATGGAAAAATATCCCCCTCATCCTCCACGGTAGCATCCTCAATTTCTAAGTCACCATCTTTACTTTTACTGCTGCTCATCCCCACATTTATAGGGGATGTGGAAATGATGGAAGAAGGCTTCTCAAAGAGTATAGTGTCATAAATGTCAGCCTCACACATAGCACACACTTGTGGACACACTTAGAATCTCCTCAGGTATTTGTGAAGTTGGTGAACACACAATCTGGTGAACTGATTTGCCTGTTTTAAAGGTGGCACATAGACTTAGGGGCATATTTACTAAAGTGCTGGTTTTTAGAAGTGGAGATGTTGCCCATAGCAACCAATAAGATTCTAGCTATTATCTTCTAGAAGGTTATAAATGTTAAGTAGAATCTGATTGGTTGCTATAGGCAACATCCCTGATTCTATAAACCTACACTTTAGTAATTATACCCATTAGAGGGAGATGGTGTTGCATGTGAGGTTTCAGAAGATGCCTGACTGTGTTTGGCCATGGCTTCTGAAATAGGCATTCTTCTAGTGCATAAAACATCAGTAGCAGGACCACCACTTGCAAAGAAAGGTCATGGTCTGAGCTTTTTCTTACCACTGCATGTGGAGTATTGAATGTTAGCAATTTTATACTTTTCGGCAGTAAACGTTCCCTTTATTATTAGAGGTGACATTTTCTTTAACATTGTGAAATATTGTTTAGATTGCAGGTGCCCTTTCTTAAACTTTATTTCCCTGGACTACTTTAAGTAGATGTTTAATTATTATCATGACTACTGGCAGCAGCTGCAACACTAGTACTGGGTTGCTCCACCTGCTCTTCTATCGACTGATCCATATGGCCTCATAGTGCCCCTAGTATAAGGGTGGTAACTTAATGATGTTATAATTTATAACAGAGAAGTTTTATTGTCACTTTTTTTAAGAAGGTCAGAAGGCCCTGAACACACAAGAAACTGCCTCACAGCAGCAACGTCATTAGGGTGCCATCCTAGTATAAGGATGGCACCCTAATGACGTTATATTTTTTTAACACAAGTTTTATATAAAAAATGTTTAACTGTGCCTGAATACACAACAAACTGCCTCACAGTGCCCCTAATATAAGCTTGGTGGCACCCTAATAATGTCATTATATTTTTTAACACACAAGTTTTACATTAAAAAAATTAACAGTGCCTGAACACACAAGAAACTGCCTTTCAGTGCCCCTAGTATAAGCCGAGTGGCATCTACAGTGCCCCTTTAACACAGTGCTCCTAATTTTTTTTTTCAGTAACAAACCATATAGTGCTGCAGTCCACTCCTCATAGACGTATCAATAATGGATGCAGGGTGTGCGGAGCACATGGGCCCCCAGGTCCAGGGGGGCCCACACTGCAAACCCTGCACCCACATTATCTAAAACTTACCTCTCCGAGGTCCTGCGTAGGGTCTCTCAACGCTGCTCAAAATGCTGGAAAATGGCGGCCACGCCATTTCGCTGGCGGTCTGCGCATGCACAGTAGACTCTGGGCACACTGTAGTGCCCAGAATCTACTAATTTTGTGGTGGCGGGCCAGACGCGTCAGTCGGGCGCCTGCCACCAGAGTGAGAGGAGGGGGCCTGTGACAGGGGATGCACATGGGCTCTCTCCTCTCTAAAGACACCCCTGCCACTCCTATGGCATTTTTTTGTGCCTCACAGAGTGCTGCAGCCAGCCCACAGTACACAGTGCCCTTGCCTTAACAGTGTTCCTAATCATATTTTATTTTTGTATACAAAGTGCCCCTATACCCACCCGCACCCTATCTCTCCAGCTCCAGTGCGAAATGGCACCCGACCATGATGGAGGAACTTTAATATGCAATCCAAAACACAAGAGATCAGGTGCCAGGAAGTTTACATTTTGAATCATTTTGGGATCCGGACCCGGCGGGATGACCTGAGCCCCAGCTTGGTTCAACCCAAAACCGCTAAGTTTGTGTGTGTTTGATTTCACGGGAACTGAACTGCACATCTCTAGTCATATCCTCTTGTTCTTTCTTGCTCTTAAATAGTTCACATAACTGCACTAATCTTCCCACAAACTCAAGTCATGTACTGTTAGCCCCTTGTAACTACAGCAAAAAAGAATACACGTACTGTAAATGTCCTTTGTGTTGGCTAATATTACATATACTATATATTACTAATATTTACACAGTGAAATAATGCTTTGCTAGTGTAATGTTTATGGGGCAAATGTATTATGTTGTGCTTTTCAAAGTCACTGTGTCATTTCCAGCTTCAGTCGCTGCATTTAAAGGAGCAATATTATTAAATACAAAAATAGTCTGTTTTTTGCATATGATAATATTGACTCTTTAAATCCAGCAGCCGAAACTGCAGGAGATACTGTAATTTGAGCAGTAAAGAAAAAAGTGGTATGGTTAAGAAATGAAACAAATAATACAGCATAATGCTACTAAAGTTGCTGTGGCAGTATACATTTTATTTATTTATTAACAGTTTCTTATATAGCGCAACAAATTTCATCTCGCTTTACAATTTGAATTAACATTATACTGGGTTGTAAAAGACATACATAAATAAAAGGTAAGAGAGCCCTGCTCGCAAGCTTACAATCCATACTTAAAATTAAGAATATGGCAAGTAATAGGGTAAAGAAATAGGACAAAAATGGATAAATAGAGATAACTAGCAAGGGCAGAGGGATATAAAAGCAGTAAAAATATAATTTCTCACTAGTCTGGACGCGGAATGATAGTGATGCGCTTCAGCATAGATGAGAATGATAAATGTTCTTCTACTATGCAATGGGCAGAGTGATCTACATGCTGCTTAATTTACCTACTAACTAGTTCAATAATAACATGGAGATTAAGGGAAGAAAAAAAAATAAAAGAACAGTTGTTGCTGAAATATACTAGTTAATGCTTTCAGAAATCCTCAAAATGACTGCAGGTTAATGTTTCCAAAATGGCCATTGTGGAATGCAAAGCATATCTATGCATCCACTTCTACTTCTGCTTGTCTTCTTCTTTCCTGTCATTCGAGGAAGATTGTTATTGGTCCTCAATTTCCCGGATACATGTGGCCTGGATAGGTGTCTTGATGATGGTCAATGGTTTTTCTTTGGCTAGTAGGTACAATATCTTTGCACTAACAATCCATCTCATTACCTGTCCTTCTGTCCCCTTGTATTCTTCCATCTATCTAATTCACTTACTAACTAACCAACCCATCCTTATATTTAAGAGTATTATTTTTACTAAATGCAGTTACTAGCTGCTGTTGCTGGTCCAGCTGACTGTGTCTCCCCGCACCTGCTCAATAGATTTGGCAGGCCTCGGGACCAGCGCATGTACACAAGCGGTGGTGGCGTGGCGCATGCACATAACACCAGCTTCTAGGGACTGCATCAGCTACAACCCCTAGAAGCCATGAAGGGCTGTCTGAAAGGCAGAGCAGCAGCTTCTACTGCAAGCCACTCTCTGCTAATCTCAGCCTGGACTGGCAGTCCCAGGAGGAGAACACACCTCCTCCTGGAGCTGCCTGTCCTGAGTGTGACTGGTAGATAGTGCTTCCAATGGGAAGCCACTGCCTGTCACAGGGTAGCCAGTGCAGTCTCGGAATGCAACTGGCCCACTGATGTGATGGATTTTACTGGGGGGAGGGACATGGTGTCCTTTACATGGATAATCAATGCATTAAAATTGAGTAAGAATGACATTCATGTAAGGATAACCAATACGATCATCTCATAACCTTTACCAACATCCAGCAGAAAAAGATAGGAACCGTGCAATCACCCCAACTGTTTCCCCTTGTACCAGGAGTCTCATCCCTGATTGTGCCACAGTATCAAAAAGCATTTAATTTTCCAATAATTACACAGTATAACCATGTATATATCATGGTGGCAATTTCACTTCTCTTCCTTTCAGATGAATCCAATACTGGAAAATAAAAGCCATCACTAATTTCTATAATTTAGATGATGATATGCTGGGCTGTAACTAAGGGTGTTCAAGCAGTGCCATCATCTAGAACGCAGGGTCTAGTGGCTGACACCATCGCTGCCCCACGGCGCCTGCATCAGGCTAGCAGGGTGCCTGGAATGGCACTATGTAGCCAGTATCGGTGTTGAAGTACCACCAGGACACTCCGGGCATTCACCCTGCAGCCTGTACAGCTGTCCAGAGCCGCACTTCTCATTGCTGGTGGCCCGCCCCCTCATCATGATGACATGTGCTCAGAAGGCTAGGCTGGCACAGTGTGCGCTGCCGTCCTGTTACGGCACTGCTGATATGTACTGAAAGGCACATTTTGTAATGAGGGTAAAAAAAATGAAAGCAGACATTGACTATTATTGACCATTAAGGAAATGATCAGTGGTTCTACATTATTATAAAAAAATAAAAATTAATATAATTTAAATAGTAACCATTAAGCAGGATGCTTGTAAAACAATTGGGAATATAATACATTTCAGTTGAACATTTCATTACTTTGTTACAACTCCTTGACAATGGTGTGTCATTTGTTTCCAAAAATCCCTTGAAGATAGTCCTTGGTACTATAATTGTTAAAACAGTGCTGATTGGAGGGAGTTGCTCTGCATGTATATCTATAAACTTATCCAATTATCCAATTGCATTTCAGTTCCTTGTATCAAATGTCATCTAAACATTATGGATTTAATTATCTAGATCACTATGAAACCTAAATACCACTGTTTCTTAAATACAGTGTCAGCATGATTACAGGGAGGCTTTACTGGCGTTTTGAATTTTCTATGATTGTTGAGTCTGTCTGTCTCAGAAATGCTGTTTTTTTTTCTGTGATTGCAGTATCAGCAATCATATACCAAGCTGGGACTCAAAAAATGTGAAGGAATTAAAAAATTTATTTTTATTAATACTATTTAATATTATTGTGGGAGCAGGACA
Organism: Taudactylus pleione; assembly: GCA_031769625.1. Classification (NCBI taxonomy): domain Eukaryota; kingdom Metazoa; phylum Chordata; class Amphibia; order Anura; family Myobatrachidae; genus Taudactylus; species Taudactylus pleione. The sequence goes on from JAUIMM010000116.1 coordinate 11,395,598, forward strand.
ATAAAATAAACCCTAGCCTAGCACTATGGGACCTACTGAGATTTAATAAAATACCCACCATCTGGGTCATTTCTTCTTCAATCAATCAAGCAAGCAAGCAATCAATTAATCACTTAATTAATCTTTATTTATATAGCAAATTTCATACATACAGTGCAGTAAACTGTGCTTACAAAACATTCTAAACAAATTAAAGATGTGCGTTGGCCCCGTGTTTTGGTTTTTGTTTTGGATCTGGATTCATGTTCGTGTTTTGGTTTTGCAAGTCCACCCTCAAGTTTTTTGGTTTTGGATTTGGATTAAAAAAAAAATAGATAAAAAGTTTTTAAAAACAGCTAAAATCTTGTAAATTTATGTAATCCAAAAACTTGATATTGGGATTTAAAATCCGAATGCCGAACCATAAAAAGATCAGAACTGCAATTTGGATTTACCCGAATCTCAACAGGAGATCAGAACTGGGACTCAGATTTACCCAGATTCACAAAATTTGTGTGGATTCGGGTTTGTGAAGAACCAAACTGCACACCTCTAACAAAAATAGTTCTCATTATAAAACAAAATCCACCTATAAATTATTACTGAGGCAAAAGTGATGGAAAAAAGGTATATTTACATCCTCTGTATTTTTTAATCCATTGGTAAACTATTACAATGACGCAAGGTAAAATAACCAAACAAGGCTTCCCGTGCCATCTTATTTCTAACTCTAGGAATAATAAATGGTACAGAGCCAGAACTTATAAGAGTCCTACTATGCTTGCTTATGCTCTGAAATGTATTTTCCCCATGATTTATAGTTTGGCAGGCTATTGGAAAATCTATCTATTTTATCCTCACTGTCAGCACTTACAGGGACATATATAATAAATATTGTTACATTTCACATTTGCTTTTCTGACTCTGGTAATTGCCCTAAATGGGGCCGTGTGTAGTTAACTGTGGGTAACTGAAGGTTCTTAAACCTAAGAGTAGTTAAAACTGAATAGCTATTGATTCAACAGGGGACATGGCCATGCAGTTTCCTTTTAGAAGGGGTAGTCAGGTTGGTGTTAATTTTTGATGCTGGATAGATATTCTGGGTAGATATTCTTGCGTGGTGTGTTTGTTAAAGTGTTAGGGATTGGCAGTTGTTAGAAGGGATGTGTGTCGTAAAACATCAGGGTCATGATAGTGTTGTAAGGGGGTAAAAAAATCAAAAATCAATGTTGAGGAATTATATAGATTTCACACCAACTTTGAATATGTTCTCCACCATCAGATGACAAAAATCAAATAGAACAATAGTTTACAATATTGCTCATCTCAACCCTTATCCCCCACCCTCCAGCTCCGTCCCCAACCCCCCCCCCATTTCTGGCTGGTCCATTCAGTCCACACTCCCATCTACTTTTTGTATAGAGTTCATTCCAGATATAAACTTGAAATTAGTAGTTTATCCAAGTTGATTGCATTTAGGACACTTATTTTCATTTGCATGATGTCATGAGTGACTGACCATCCTGTTACACTCATAGAACATAATAATGTGATATTATTAATCCATCCACATTTCTACCTTTTAATGACATAAACGAGCTCCTGTCTATCTACTCATTTAATAAGCAAGTATCTGACATTCAGCACTCACATGGTAGTATCATGGGAGGAATGGGCATAATACTTCTGAAGGCTCTGGATAGAGCCATTCATCTCTACCGTCCTGTGTTGTTCTACCTGTTGTAACTATCCTTCATATGCTGGACCATATTGTGTGACTTTTATTCAAGCCTGTCTTTGGCAGCATAAACACTCTTAACTAGAATTATCATATTAAAATAAGAGTGAGCAACTGTGTATTTGACTTGTTTGTGTGAAGTTCTCACCTAATACTTCTAAACAAAATCAAAACAGCAACTATATAAATGTTTGTGTATTCAGTAAAGGGTTAATGGGCAGTTAACTTTTTATACTAGTTAGTTTTTGTTTTTACTCTAAACTAAATTCACCCCATGTGCTCCCATTGGAGATATCCTAAGGCATTGAACATATTTATTTAATAATCAGTTTAATACGTAGTTCACTTATGTTTTTAAACACAGGCAAAATATCTAGCATTCGCTATAATTATGTATTCATTTATTCTGAAGATTTTAAATCGTTTTTCTATTCAGGGAGGTCTGAGAAATGTAATGAAATGCACTCTGCTTTTTGTGACTCATTGAAATGAATGGCTTATCTGATAACACAACATAAAATGTAACAGAAACTCAGAAAAATGAAAACACTCTATTCCCTTTATACTCTGTTCTGTTTGGTAAAAGGCAATGTTAAAGTGTTATGTTGTGGCTGTAAGTACAATCTTTTTTGATTTTTGTTATTTTTCCAGATTATTTTTGGGTTGCTAATTGGTGAAACATCAAGCACTTTAACATACATTTTTACAACTGTATTAACACTATAAAATGAAAATTTTTCTTTCAAAAGCGCTCTACTCAAAAGTCAAAACTAAAAAAAGTTGAATTCAATTGGGTAAAATAAGAAAACTTACCTATTATTGTGTCCACTGCATCTACCAAAGTGCCTGATAACTTCAATAGCATGACTGGAAGTGCGTAAGGGAGAGGGGCATCAACCACCACTTGGCCGGTTTCAAAAAGTGAACACATATCCTGCAACACTTTTAGAGAGAATATTTGACCATTCACACCAGTCCCTTCCCCAGTAGAGCTTACAATCTATAGTTATTACCACATACACACACACATACTTACACACTATGGTAAATTTTGGTTGGGAGCCAATTAACCTACCATTATCATTTTAAAGTGTGAGAGAAAACCGGAGTATTCGGAGGAAATCATGCAAGCACAGGGAGAATATACAAATGTCACACTGTTAGGGCCATGTTGGGAAACAAACCTAAGACCTTAGTGCTGTGAGACAGTAATGCTAACCATTATGCAATCTGTGCAGCACAAAATGAAAAGATATATTAATTTCAAACAAAATCTTGCATCACTGTTAAAACACCCAAACATTTTAGTACATTTGTGGATGAATGATTGGACAATGTGGAAAAAAAATCAGTAAAAAAACTTGCAGACTGACAGTAGCATAAACAGAACACAAAAATATAAAATAACATTGGGTAAAATTGGTAGTATCACTTCTGTTTAAAAGGGAAACTAAAAAATGAGAACTATTGTTAAAAAATAGGAACAATGAGACTCACAAAAATAAATATTGAAGAGGAGAACTACTGAGAACTACAGAAGGAAAGTCATAAGACTATATTTTCTATCGAAAAATGTAGGAAATACTGCTACAGAATGTAAGGACCCCCTGTGCAGTCTCAATTTTAAGACATCATCATTTGTCAGAATCAAACTGGACATTACTATTTGTCATCATTTATCAAAATCAAACAAGTGTTTGAAGTGAGACATGTGACATGCTATGAGTGATGAGTAATAAGTGATAAAAGATGAGTGATGACTGAAAACACGTAAGGGTTTACTGGCAAGGAATGAGTGATGATAGACAAGTCAGAAGGATACAGTAAATTATATATCATGCCATGTATTAAATTTTTATCTAGTATTGAAGATGCCTTTTCATTGAGGTAGCAATAGCTAATGGTACATGCCTTTCAATTTAAAAATCAAACCAAAGTATGATCTTGAATTATGACTCACTCTTAAACCTCACTCTGAAACATAAACAGATATATAATCATTTAGTTTGAATGAGAATGAATTACCCAAAAGAGTGGAGAAGTTGGAAAGTTAAATCCTTGGGTGGAGTTCATAGGCATCTCAACCAGGAGCAATACAAATTATGAATACTTTTATATCACACAAATAGACATTGTAACATCAAGCCACACTTGGGCATATGTGATGTGGTTAATGAAAACCAGACTCCCTGATCTGTCTAAAATCAAATTAAAATCCCCAATAATTATATCTCACACTCACTATTAACTAGCCATTTCGGCCACCACTAGGATTTAGTCCCAGAGCTAAGAGATCTTCATCTACAGGTACTTCCTGACTTATATCAAAATAAAAAACAACATCATTTAATCAAAGTTATTGTTATCCAAACAATTATCTGCTTTAAGGTAATGTTATAACAAATTAGCATGACACATGGATTTGATAAGAACACAAAGACAGAATGCTATTAAATTAACTTTAATATTTTAAAGTAAGTCACAATGCTTCTAAAACAGAAGTAGTATATAGATACAATCTATAGATTGTAAGCTTACAGGCAGGGCCCTCTTACCTTTTTGTTTGTTTGTTATTAACCAGTCTTGTTTTATTACTGGTTGTTCCCAATTGCAAATTACAACAGAATATGCGTGTGTTAATGTGTGTTAATAATAATAATAATAATAATAATAATAATAATAATAAGTAGTGCACTGAAAAATATGAATAGAATAAGTAGAAGAAATTATAATCTCCAAATAACTGTGTATTTCTTTTTTAAACCACTTTTCCCACCTCCTTGTGGCCTCACTGAAACAGCTATGCTGGTATGTTGATCTGTTTATGATTTTTTATGGGTCTACATTCAAACAGAATTCTAGTAATAAGTTGTATTCATATTCTTACTGTCTTCTAGCACATAGCTGATATATGGCATGTCATTTAAACAAAGTTTGACTTTACATACAGATACATAGGAAACATGATTATACTTGGTGGATCACTTGGGTAATAATGTTATCTGTTCACTCAGTAGGCACTTTATGAGATACACCTGTATAATTGTTTGTTAATGAAAATTTATAATCAGCCAAATATGTAGTGTAGCAGCAACTCAGTGCACACAAATGAGCAAACATGGATAAGTGTTTCAGTTGTCATTCAGGACAAATATCAGAATAGTGAAGGAATGTGATTGTAGTGTCTTTTGACAGTGGAATGATTGTTGTTGCTGGATGGGGTGGTATCAGTATCTCAGAAGCTACTGATCTCATGGGATTTTCACTTACAATTCTAATTTGGTAAGTGCTGGTATAGAAATTTGACCAAACATAGCCTAAAACATTGGAGATATCACTTTCTTCTACAATAGAGTTAATTTACTTGAAGATCGATGCTTGTCTGGTGCAGCAGCGCTGCTAATGTCCCATAATATATATTTACACAATCGCAAACTCTCTCCAAAACAATAATTTGGTTGATTTCCATGAGACATCATTGATAAATACATTTACCACCTACTCTATAACCAGTGGGTGTGCCTTGCATTCCTGAAGTGTTAGGCCGCCTTCCCCTCCTAAAAACACACAATTATATTGCTTCACACATTGCCTTCCCTGTATGCGGCAGGGAAAATACTCCCAACTTACCACAAATTGGGATGAACATGGGAATTGCAAGATGGTGGGACAGTCCCCTGAAATCACCGAAATTGGAACTGTACTGCTGAATAGGGCCATTGGGGAGATGCAGTAACACATATACATATGATCAATACATAAACTCAGTTTCCCACCTGTTAACACCTCCATTGCTCATCATTTACCTCCATTTTATTTTACTATTTAGTCACATTTTATATAAGGAATTGTATTTTGCTACTATTTAAGAATGACAATGTATTCTGCACTATTTAGAATATATATATATATATATACAAACGGTATAGATATATATGTGTATATATATGTGTATATATATATATATATATATAGAGAGAGAGAGAGAGAGAGAGAGAGAGAGAGAGATAGAATTTAGAACTGTTCTCAAAGTGCCATGGCATGTACAATAATACATACACTGCATCATTGTATCTTTATGGATCTGTTGTGAGACCGCTAATATTTTTATAATTTACAGTTCGGTTCCATATACAATATCACCTGTTCAGTTCTCCATTTTGCAAAAGATACGTTAAAGCTGAAATATAAGCACTTTTATATTTAGAACATATTACTTGTTAAAATTGCCATAGAGTTATATGATTGCCTCATATTAACCTCTTGTCAAGATCTAAATTGAATTGTGTACATTATTGAATGGGTCACAAACTAATCAAACCCTCTTTTGTTGACATTATTAAAAACCTTACAGTCATTTCTGATAGACATTTTGGTTGTCTTATGTGTGGGAGAATTGTAATCACCTGTATTTAAAACTAATGGATTTGAAATAACCTACAGGCTTTTTACTTAAATGAGAGTTAGATTAATGAAAAAGACCCCTTTTTTCTTCAGATTGCATGACAACATTTTCAAATTACATTCCTGAAACAGACAATTCACTTATTCAGAGTAATTGGATGCTGAATAGGGGTTAATACGTACAATGTACTTAAATGAAATTCTTCTATTGTGAGTGAGACCGAATGATACCTGAAGCATTTTCAATGGGGGATTGCAGAGGCTCAGAGTTAATTATTCTGCATTCTATTTTGTGAATGAATTCAAGCATGAATTCTACACGGCAAAGATTGGGACAATTATATTCAATTCTACCGAGTGCCCTGCTGAATGAATTGACCTTTTAGATAAAACTAGTCTTTTTGAGCAATAAAGCAGAATAAAGGTTGCACACATATGCATAGGAGACTAAAAGCTTTCAATAAAAAAGAACGAGCAACTGTTAGGGAGATTGATCCTTTACTTTTGTTTCTATATGTTAGCGGTTTTTATTTTCTTTTTTTTTTTGGTTTTCATGGTGTTCTGACTAGTAAAAGTGTTTTTGTTTTTCATTTATTACAGTAAACTTAGGAAAAATTTGTCTACGTTAATTTTTAGATAGTAATGTGGAGAGTATTACACATGAATCCCTGAAAAGCCATGTGATTTGGGTTTTAAATATATTTGGACACAGGTGTTTGAAGCAGAAAATCCTACATGCACTGGGCTTATGGGAAGTGTCACTTTACTATCTAGGTAAAACTATGTAGTATAGTCATCCTGCAATACAAAAGACACTCATCAAGTAGTGACAGCGTCTTTTTTATAATTGCACAGTAGAGGTACAGTAAGTGAAAGCTAGAGGTGTGCACTGACCCCTATGTTTTGGTTGTGATTTTGGATCTGGATTCATCTTTGTGTTTTGGTTTTGCAAAAGCACGCTCAAGTGTTTTGGTTTTGGATCTGGACTTTAAAAAAAAAATTTATAAAAAGTTTTTAAAAACAGTTAAATTCATGTCATTTTTGCAATCCAACACCCGAAATTCAGATTTAAAATCCGAATTCTGAACCATGAAAAGATCAGAACCGCGACTCCGATCTGTCTGGATTCACGAAATTCTGGTGAATTTGGATTTCTGGAGAACCAAAACGCACATGTCAAGTGATAGTGTTTCATTTAACAACATTAGCTTGCATATCCTCAAACTTTGTCTAAGTGTAGCCTAGGTAATGCCATTAATACTTATGTTTCTTCAGTGACACAGAACCTGATTTTGAAAGTATTTTAAAAATTAAAATTATTGCATTTTTTTATTTTAAACTTGAGATATCTCACTGAGATTTGTCTCAGCTTCCACACTAGAGCCCAAGCATTTGAAATGGGAATCATTAATTAACAGTATTTAATTTACATAGCTAATGTATATGAATGAACTAAGATATAAGAGGACTCGGTCATGTTACAATTATTTACAGATTCCGACTAATTATGGGCATTCTGAGGTGCATTATTGTAAAATGGAGCCAAGTTTTTTTTTTTAAATGCTGCTTCACTCCCTTAAAATGAACATCTATTGACAGGGATTGGTGGAAACATGACCCCTACCATATTTGATACACAAGAAGAAGCAAGGTTTCCCTTGTATGAACAGATCAATCTTTATGTTATGACTTTCAATTTAAAACTATACAACCCCTAGCAAAGTGCAGTGTACCAAAGGCAAGCACCACATTTGCATGACCTAAAACCAGCAAAAGATCAAATTAGGTGGCAGTTAAAGAGGGCGGCACTTTTCATTACCTTCTATATAATCATCTTAACACAAATGTAAGCCAGCTAAAAATTTATGAAGGAGTAGGAATTTAGATCATAGTGTTGAGGAGCATTACGCCAACAAAAAGGCTACTTAAAAAAATCTACTTAATACTATTTCAGTTAAGCTAGGGGTGAGATGTATCAAGCCTTGGAGAGAGATAAAATGGAGTACTTGCCCAAAGCAACCAATCAGATTCTAACTGTCATTTCAAAGACTGTGCAGGATAAATGACAGTTAAAAGCTGGTTTGGGAAACTTCTACACTTTATCTTTCTCCAAGGATTGATACATCTCCCCCCAGTTAGGGTAACTCTCACTGCTGTTTCCATAGTTGTTCTTTCTTTGGTGATCTTTACTGCCTCCATGGAAACAGCAGCTGCTGCCAAATATCATGGGGATGTGAAACAACTGCCTTGGCCCTGTTTCCATCAGTGAGAATGATAGGGAAGAAAAACACCAGGCATACAGCTACTCCAAGCTAGTGACAACTACATTATTACCTGTGCCGTACAAGAGCTAAAGCTTTATTCTAGAGCCAGAAGAGGAAGGAGGTTCCGTTGGGATAAGTAGTGAAGGACAGTTGTGGTTGACATCAGCTGACCTTTTTTAGATATATACATTGACTGGGTCATGTTTTGTATTTCCACTACTACGGACTCTTTTCCTTCCAACTGTGATACACCACTGGTAGTTGCACATAAATGCCTGTTGACAATGGCTGCTTTATTAGTATATGTGGGTGATAATGCTGCTACCTTATAATAACCTTACACAATTTCCTGCTACTACAATTATTAATCCACTGCCTTATCTGTCAACTTTTACCAACACCTCTTAGATTATAAACTCATTTAGCGAGGGCTGTCTTTCCCTTTTCCCTTTTATTTCATGTCTTTCTAGGTAGTTTGCATCATGATGCTGTCAGTCCATAGTTCTACCTAATATATCCTTGCTTTCTAAATATGAAAAATAATTATCATAAATTGCAGTTGCAATTTTACTAACTGGGAAACAAACAATTTGTTGAATGTATGAAACAAGGTTTTGCAAAACTTATGTCACATACACACGGCCACCAAGCTCACACATTCACATCCTTTGAGTTAAATGATTTTCAACCCTTTTTCTTTGTATTTGGCATTTAGTTACTTCCCCGTGGATGGGTTAGTCATGTGAGTTTGACAGTTAAAATGTTGACACTCACTACAGGGACACAGTGATGTCGAACCAGGGATGTCAATAATGCAATTGTAAGCATTTTAACATGCTGCCTTGGAAAGAAATATACACAGTCCCCTTCATAGTAGTGACTGTTTTGTGCTTGCGCTCCTATTAACATAGATAAAGTAGCGCACTATAAAGTCAGGGAGCAAGGGTAACTAGCCCTACTGTATATAAACTACCTTAATGAGTTAGGGAAGATTCAATTACCGTGATTAGTGCTCAAAACTCCTAAACAGGATCTTTGTGGTTCCACACTAAAGATGAGGCAAGTCACTGGCCAAAAGCTAAACTTTTCATCTACATTGTGCACTGCATAACTGTGCAGGGGCTTGGGACTTTGGACCCTCTCTATAAGGAGAAGGCCTCCATTTCTCCCCATCCCTTCAGAACCAAAAGGCCCCTTTGAAGGTAAAAATAAATCTTTGAGTCCCCCTTCACTGAGTCTAGGGGGGACCCCTTGACAACCCTGACCCCAGAGCCAAAAGTGCCCTAAAGGGGCAAGGACCTTTGGGCTTCCGTCTGCCACAGGGCTTGTGTTGCCCCTTTCTACCCAGGGTTGGCTGAAGCTTTCTCCTGGAGAACTGACTCTTCAGCTATCTCCAAAAGGAGACAGCCTCAGGCATCTTGGGGAGAGGGCTGCCCATAAGGGTCTCACCCAAACCCCCACAAATGTGAAAAACAAACACGAAAAACATAAAGATGTGTGGTGAAAAAGTGCAATAAATAAATAAATAGACCCCAGCCTTTTGGCCGAAATATTATCCTTGCACCGGCCAGAAGGCTAGGGCAAAGGAAAAATACAGTGCTGCCTGAAAAAAAAGGTTCTGACTGCTCAATATAAATTGCCATACTAGTGCAAAGGTGCTCTGTCCTTCACAATGTATTTCCAGGCAACCCTGGCTCAGGCAGCCCTTTGGGCTTCAAGCAGCCGATCACATGATGGACCGTCACCTACTGGCAGTGCCTTTAAGCCCCACCACATACATAAGCATCTACACTTGATTTTAGCCAAAATGCTGAGAAACTGGTGAATTCTAAGTAAAGTGTATGAAGCCGAGGTAAGTCACTGGCAAAAAAGCAGACCTTTTCTGCATAGGTTGGCCTTAAATTTGTACAAAAACCTACTGGAGTGTTGAGCACATTCTTCCTCTATCAATGGGGATCTGGGACCTAACAAGAGTCATCCTTATGCAGACTATGAACACTGAAGTATTCTGGGTACAGCATATGCAGATTAAGAACATTGAAGGCTTCTGGCTACATAATATGCAGATTAAGAATACTGTTTCAGTCTGGGAAAGATCAGTCTTCTCTTTCACACTGTCTATTGGCAAATGAAGTCCACAGGTATGCACCCTTTAATAGGTAGTGACTCCCAAAAATTGGAGTGTAACCCCTAAAGTCTATAGGTAGTATTTAAAGGGCAATTACGCTGGTGTTCTAGCAACATCCTGATTTCTACAGCAGAAGGATGAGCTGCATATTCAATCAACTGGCTAGGACAGTTAATCCTTAGGGGGCAGAATTTAGGACTATATGGCTGCTTAAATAAGTAACTGTAGGTAATCTGTGGCTGGGCTACGCTTACCCGATCCACCACCAGAGATAAGCCAAGGGCTGGGCCGCAGGGTGCTGAACTGGTCTCTTGCTCCCCCTGTAATGCCTCTTATACAGCACCAGGGTGATCTGTTTCTCTACCTCATGCAGACCCGATCTCAATCCCTGTGGTGAGGTTCCTTTGGACATGACCTGTCCTCCTCAGCTTCCCCGTCCCACTCTCCTTACGAGTCACAAATGCTGTTGCCAAAGCCCCAAATGGTCCCAGATGGCTCCTCCCACTTTTACTTTTGCCCAATCATTCCACTCCACCAAAACATCGGCCTAGTAGCATCAGCGCCCTTCGTGACCTGCACAGCAGCAATAGATCTATCCATATTTCTTCTGTTAAAACATTAAACAAAACACTCCCCATATTTACTCATAGAGCATCGGGATCTGTCAAATTTTCCAATTTCTCTTCCCATATATTGGGCATTACATTATTGTAATGAATTTACTGAATATAGCTCCATTAGGGGTATTATATATTTTATGACATCTATAACAGCTCAAACATAATTGTGTTTCCTATAAGAGGACTAAAAACTGGTACGCTGGAACTCTTGCCAGGTCCTAGGCAGGTGAGTGTAGTTGTTGTTTTGTACAGTATAAGGGAATTTGTATATTTAGGAACCTTTATATTGGTAAATTTTGTAATTTGTGGGGAATGTAGTGTAATTATCAACAATCAAAATGTTGACAAGCATTATGGGTTTTTCCAGAAGGCAGGCGTTGCGATGTTGCACCATTAATGTACAACATTGAATCATGCCCTATAACGGCCTATACACAGATACAACCGAGTGTACACATATACAATTGACTGAACACACGTACAGTATGGTCACTATAGTAACTTCACACTGACAAACATTATCAGAGCACAGCAGCAGCTGTATAAGACATCCTCATGCAGTTACAATATCTCCAAGATGCACACAAAAATCATCAAGGACACCAAGGCTAGAGCCCTAAAAGGACTTACTATAACCCACCACTGAAGATTCCAGGGAATTGACTGTTTCGTGGCCTTGCCACTGAGGGTAGAGAGAGTTTTATCTGCAACCTGCAACTTCGTAAAAAATATCTAGAGCTAAATAAAAAATTTTAAACCAACATCATTTGAAGTTATTGAGTCATAACAAGCAGAACAGCCTCCATTCAAAACCACAGCTCAATATTTCATCCATATGTTTCCATTTCATCCAAGTGTCAGACAGCTGTTTTGAACATGCTCAGTATGTTAATGAGTTCATTGGATTGAACTGTCTCATTTTTGTTAATAATGTCACAGACAGATTGCTGACTTTTTATTGCTATTTATATTTCATCACACATACACACACACACACACACACACACGCCTGCACGCACGCACACACGCACACGCCTGCACTAACACACACACACATGCACACGCACACTTCTACTAAATTAATGAGAGTTTGTGTTTTTTCCACAATCCCTGACACTGGTTGGTTTTGGTCATCCCACCAATAATGATATATAATAATATTTTCACCCCAAATTCTACTCCTTGAGCTCTAAGATCATAATGAAAGGTTTTCACCCAGTGCATCCCTAAGTAAATCCAAATGAATCAAGCTCCTTGGTTTAATCAATACAGCGTTTTGTAAAAGGCAGATGTTGCCCACGAATTGCAAATGAATGATTTGCTTGTCAATCTGATTAATGGCAAACCCATCAATTTAGCAGTTAGTTCCTTCCTGCTCTTAATATGGTTTTCTTTGATTGCTAATGAGCTTTTGTGAAGCCACTGTAACCCCTCGCACACCATAAAGTGCAGCATACTTCTGAAAGTGCTAAAAATTAAAGGCATACTGTACATTTTGTTGTTGTTTTTTTAATACTTTGTAATTGTATATATTTTTTGTTCATTTAAGTTCCCCGTGATAAAAGCACAACAGGTTATTTTCTTTTTAGATCTAAAGCTAGGTACACACTGGATCAATGTGGGGATGATTTGCCATTTCGTAACAACATATCACACACATCCTTGAGTGTGTATGCATGATTGCGCGCTCCTGAGGTTGCAAGCGGCGGTCGCCAGGTTTGATGTGCTGCACATCAAACCTAGCGATATCGTAGCAATTTTGTGCCTATCGTGCAGTGTGTATGGCAAAACGGACGACTAACGATATGTTGGACCGATTTGTCGTCACCATCATGCCTTCATCCTAATGACGGTTGTTCTAGTGTGTACAAGAGCAACGATAAATCCCTAGCGACCAAACGATATGATATATTATTTGGTCGTTCATAAGATTGCAGTGTGTGTATGCTCAATATTGCTTGTTCTTCTGGGCTTAAGGGAAATCATCAGTAAAGTCGGAACGATCGCTGATATCACCAGTGTGTACCTAGCACAAAAAAAAGCCTTTATACAATAATCTGAAATCTGGAGTTAATGGTTTTGTAAAGTTTAACATAAATATTTCAAAATTAATTGTTTAAATATTTAAAAATTGTTTACAGGCATATATTTAGCCGATAGTGTATGATATAGTGTGACCTATAGTGCTTTAGAACATGTATTATTATGTTGCCTTTACGTTTGCATTCTTGATCATGGACCTGATTCAAAGACAGTCACAAGTGCCCTCGCAGCAGTGACCCCATATGCAGCGGATGTGCGAATATATGATGGCATTTGTATTAAGTCACTCACTTGTGGAGTCTCAACACCACCACTTGTGTACAAAGAAACAACCATCATATGCACATTGATCTATCATCAAACTTATGAATAACCCAATGGCTGAACAAAATGGCCATCAGACTCAAGATACTGAGGCATTCACAACAGCACATGGGACTGTAGTCGCAGCACACCTCCGAAATGGTCGTGACACACCTACATTTGAGCCAGCACCACCTCATTACCACCCACAAACAGTTATGCCTGTTTCAGTTGTGTCTTTTGCACCAAGAATAGGGCTGGTGCAAATATGCACGGATATGTTTACAGCTATGAAACAAAGGACCTCATTCAGAGTTAGTCGTAAGCGTCCGCTCGGTCGTACGCCTAACGGCCACAAAACTGAAAATGGGAGCAACTGCACAGCCGGTCGGTAGCAACCAAAGTGACGCCCATACATGAACAAAGCACCTCCTCTAGCTAGCGAGTGATAGCAGTTAGCGATCGAGTCAATCGTTGTCAGTCGTTGTCAGTCGCTGTATGTTAATTTTCTTCTTATCGTTGCAGCCGCTTGTGTTGTGTGCAAATTACACCAAAAATTTACAAAAAACCGCATAGGATAAGCCATCCCCATGAAATATATTTATTCTTATTACTCGCTAATGCTAACGCAGCTGAATCAATTAGCAGTGTTATTAGCAACAACAATCGATTATTAGCTGCTTGCATTGTGTGGCACAAAATAGAAACATCAAACATAACATCAGTCACATTCGATAGTATCGATTGTACTCTGGTGCTTGAGAGAGCACATACCCAACCTCAAGCTGTACGATCAGCCAGGCCTCTAACCTGCTCGCAGAGTGACGTTTTACTACTTCCGGCCTTCTATGTCGGTCGTAGCAGGAAATTTATGTACGCCCCTAAAACGCCCTGAAAATGGTGAGGAACGCCTGCGTTTTTAGACTACCACCCCCATCAACACCCACAAACGGCCTTTCATGTCAATCAACTCTCGGAAGCCACTTCCTGCTCGTAAGCCGTACGACCGACAGCATTTTGGATTACAAGGTCTCGTACGCACATGCGCACAACTAACCGTACGCATGCGTTGTTTGGAAACATCGGATGCGTACGTCCGAGCGACCGCTTACGACCGACTCTGAATGAGGTCCAAAGTGTACAGATACGGTTTTTATGGACATGAAGTTGTATGTCTTCAAAACACAATAAATTAAGTATCCCAGGTGTTACTTGTGAGAATGAACTACCTGCCTTAGCAATGCTTCCATTCTTATTTTTTTTAAAGCGTTTGTTTAACAAGACTGCAATCTCTGTTTTGATCATTCAGCTGTGTAGGAGGGGGGGGGTTAGTGCACTGGGAAGGCAAAGTGAAAACATTACACGCACTGGAAATGATTCTTGTGTAAAATAGTGTAATTTATACTCTAATCTCTAATTTAATGATTACACTTCTTGTGATACTGACTGAAGTCTGGTTAGAAGTTGAGATGTTAGTATGTTGTACAATAATTAGCCTTGTTAGCTAATGATTAAGGGGAAAAAAAGCAAAAGCATGTTACATTTTTCGTGTAACAAAAAAAGAAAAGAAGAAAGCAAAAAAAACACCCCAAAACAAATGCATAAATATATAAAGTATATCTGCTAAATACAATGTATGTAACAAGGACATTATGCAAAACATGTCAATAGAATATTATATCTGTAGGATTACACATTATTACTGTCAAGACCCATCAGTCATGGTAATTAATGCAGACATAAGTTATGTAAATGAGAATATGTGATGGAGCCCTTATTATCACTATACATGTGTACTATCTGCCTAAAGGTGTGACTTGATACAGTAAATTGTTAAAAAGTTATTTAAAACATTTGAGAATGGATTGCTATATGGTGCAATACCTCTTAAGTCTGGCAACATAGTTCATTTGTCTCTGCTACTGAAAAAATAGAAAGTGAAATACAAATAAACAAATAACAAAACATACTTAAATTGGGTACACACTTGTACAATCTGCATTCAATCCAACCCTCGACTTACCAGTTTGTATAATATTGGAAGAGTGCGTACACTCACCTGACCTCTGCTTTTATCCAATCCTGGTTGTCAGGTCAGGTTTTAAAACCAGCTTAAAAATCAGGAGACCTGACCACCGATCAGCTGACCAATATGGAAGTGCTGCAAGTACTTTGACCAATCATTCTCTCAGTTCCTCCCTCAATCAGCTCCGCCTTTTTGGGCAGTCGAAAAGCACTGCACAGATCAGTGAGCCATATAAATGAGTGGGGAAGTGCTGATTGGCTTGGAGTGGCAGCTCCCACTATTTAATCACATTACCCCCACACCCACCACTAAAAGGGTTACGGAGAAGAGCACTGGGATATCAACCCAGTTATGTTTGTACTTGGGGAGGGGGGACCTAATTTTTTGGGGATTCACACTTTCCAAGGGATTCCAGCATTAGCCTGACTAGTTTGGGGCTGGTTAATGTTTTGGCAGACGGACCCCACGCTGTGCGTTTCCCTGCTATAGCGTAATCTTCCAGCTGGTTCATCCTGTTGCTGTTTATTAGAAAATAGGGGGAACCACACCATTTTTCCCCCTGTTTTCAATGCCAATCCAGGTTCCACAATTCAGGGGTTGTTACTGATTTGGGGGGATCCCACGATTGTTTTTTTTATAAACTTTTTTTTTAGCATGCAGAGATCATACTGTGCAGTGTAGCTCTACCCTTTATTCTGTAAATTTATGTGAGCGGCAGCTGGTCTGCCAAAGATTGAAAAAGTTTGTATGGTGATGAAATCCTTTCAGCAAATTGTTTCAGCAGATGTATATGTGAGATCTGCTGAAAAATTGGACAGGTGTGTAAGCATATATTGGGTGCGGAATCTGCGACCAGGTCTACAGTAAAATTGTCCACACTCTGGTAATTATGCAGATGCTTATTTCATTTAATTCTGAAATTATTTCACTGATTTGTTCCTTTTTATGGAGCTAATAATGCGAACAAATGATTAGACCAAAAAAAACAAAGGCCGATTACACCAAAAATTACAAAGGCACCGGTACTCCATACCGGTGAGTACCAATACTAAAAATGCAATAGTTTACATATGTACACATATGTATGTCCACTTTAATTAGGTTGCAGAAAATAACATGGGGATCCTTAGATATAGTGGGAACACAGTCCACCTTCGCAAAGTATTTCTTATAGTAAAATCAGTAAAGATATGTGATACCCCCCATCATGAGGTATCACAACGTTGTGCTCCTGTTTCCTCAGATGCAGCCCCAGAGGAACCACAGCTGCAGGAGAAGACAAGATAGGTAGAGCCTATCATCAGGGTGTGAGAGCCAAGAAAAAACAGCCCAAATTATCTGCATCATCTGTGAGGTCAGAATAGGGGTATTGCCCGTATACTGTACCCTGGTGCTGGATGTACTCAGAACAAGACAAATAGTAGTCTGTACAAATTATTACACCTCACCCACAGTGTTCATTATTAGAGAGGAGCATAAAGGGACTTAGCTGTAATTCACTTACCTATTACCTTAAAGCTGTACTCCATCGCATATACCACAGAGTAGAGATTCCCATTAACTATTAGGAATATCCAGAGGTAGAACAGACAGCAGGATGCAGCAATACTAACAGCACTATGGAAGGAATCTATTGTCTGTTAAGCTGGGTACATATTAGATGATACTTCACCTGAACTGACTGACCGGGACGACATATTGGCAAAATCGTGCAGTGTGTAGCCACTATGTCAGCCATTGCGCGCTTCTGCGGGGTCGTCAGTCACACCGTCAGGTCGGCCCTACATGCAGTGGGATGCGGCAGGGGCCGACATATTGGTCAGCCCATTGGCAAAGGGCATCCGTCTCATCGCTGGGTACACACATCGTTTAGTATGTAGTCTGGAAAGTCCTTCAGCATAGCTTCCCTGCCTTCTAACAATAACAGTTTGTAAATAGACAGTCAGAACTTCCATCCACAGGTATTTCTAATATATGAGAATTCCAAAACTATATATTTTTATTTCTATTTAAGCATCTTTCTACTATCTGAGTTAAAGGCTCTAAAAAGATAGTTGGACCACCTAAGCAGCTGAGGTGGCTGCAGCCAAACTTTAATTCACATTCACTTCTAAACTCTATAAACTTTTATGCCCTGATTAAGATATGGACCCAATGCCAATATTTACACAGTTGAGAGATTATCAGTGATCTGCGTATGCCTATGAGTTGCACTGCACATGCGGCTAGTTTCATTACCATTGTCTCTTGCAGTGAGGATTCATTCACAAAGTGATTGACAGACAAGGACCCAGAGGCATAACTTAAGTCTTCAGCTTGCCAGGGCAAGATGAAGAACTACGCCTTCCCCCACACACTCACCAAGATACATGTGCTCGCTGAAGACATGACTCAAAAGATGGGCATGGCAACATATCAGAAGGGGCATGGCCACTAAAAATGGTGCATGCCAACATGAGACACCACCCGTTTCTTGACACTCTAGGAACATTCCTTTCCATATGCACCTTACCTATACTTCTAACAATGTGAAACCTCTGAAGAGATGTATCCTCCCTGGGATGACGGCGTCTTCAGTTGGTATTCACTATTCATGTAGGTCACATCGTCCAGAACATGCCTGTCTGTGTAGGAATATTAACAAGGTCATCATCATACAACAGTGGTTCAACCAGACTTGTGCCTCCTGTGTAACTTCCTTCCCCCTGCATCTCTCAGCCATACAATCTCTCCCTGTGTTGTCTCTCAGCACACCATCATCTCCCCGCCTGCATTGTCTCTCAGCACACCATCATCTACCCCCTGCATTATCTCTCAGCCACATAATCACCTCGCCCCCTGTGACATCTCTCAGCACACCATCTCCTCCCCCCCCTGCATTATCTCTTAGCACACCATCATCTTCCCCCCTGTGACACCTCTCAGCACACCATCTCCCCCTGCATAATCTCTAAGCACACATCACCTCCTCCCCTGCATTGTCTCTCAGCACACCATCACCCTCCCCTGCTGCATCATCTCTCAGCACACCATCTCCTCCCCTGTGTCATCTCTCAGCTCACCATCATCTCCCTCCCTGTGTCGTCTCTCAGCTCACCATCATCTCCCCCCTGCATTGTCTCTCTGCCTCTCCATCACCTCCCCCCTGTGACATCTCTCAGCACACCATCACCTCCCCCCTATGACATCTCTCAGCACACCATCACCTCCCCCCTATGACATCTCTCAGCACACCATCACCTCCCCCCTGTGTCATCTCTTAGCACTCATCACCTCCTCCCCGGCGTCATCTCTGAGCACACCATCACCACCCCCCTGCATCATCTCTCAGCACATCATCACCTCCCCCCTGCCTCATCTCTCAGTACACCATTATCTCCACCCTGCACCATCTCTCAGCTCACCATCATCTCCATCCCTGCATCATCTCCCCCTTCACTTTATGTCTTTCTGTGTGTCTCCCCCCTTTATTCTATGCCTATCTGTGTGTCTCCCCCCTTCATTTTATGTCTCTGTGTGTCTCCCCCCTCTCACCTTCTGCTAAGAGCAGGGACAGTGAGGCCAGGCAGCAGGCTGAAGCTCAGGGTTCAGGGAGCATGACACCGGCATCTTGGTCACGCTCCCGGCAGCAGTCCTAATAAAGTGGATGCTGCTGCCTAAACAAAAACACAATAATTCCGGTGCAAAACCACATATAAATTAACTATTTCTTAAGACAAAGCACCTCCTAAAAATGGGGGGTCTATTCTGATTCCCCTCAAATAGAGTAAAGAGTAAAGAATCAAAAATCAGGTAAATAAATTAATGTAAATTGGTTTTGCAAGAAAAACCCAATATAATTAACTGATATGAAAAGAGCGCTTATTTAATATAAATATAAATTTATATTTTTATTAAGTAACACTGCAGCACACCATGGGCCTTGCTCAGTGGTGCAGTGGGGATGGGCAGGCGGCTGCAGTGCAATGCAGGTATGATGCCCTGGTCATTGCGTCCCCCTCTGCTGGGCCTGCCATGGTACCCAGGGCACATGCCATGTTCGATCCAACCTCCTGGTTACAATAACTGCATTTGTGAGGTGTGTCTCTGGTGTCTCAGTAACCACAGGGTCACTCAGACCTCCAATAATCAACTGATCTGCAATCGATGCTGCATCTTTGTATGCAGTCACATGGACTTGCAAAGTTGCTGGTGGGCATCTCTCTACAAAATACATCAGCTGCTGCATTAGCATATTCTTGCAAATCTGCTGCATACAGGATTGCAGTTATAACAGGATTTCCGCCCACCTCTGAATCAGGCTCTTAGGGCCTGATTCAGAGCCGGACGCAATTAGCGCTCGGTCGTCCTGAAAATAGGGGTGGCTATTCAAATGAACCGTTCGCTGTTTGCGGTCTGTTCACGCCTCTAGGTCTGAACGAGCGTACAAAACTTACGGTCGTTTTTTGGGAAACTACGCCCCCTGGCTGCTCGCATCCTACGTCATGTCCGCTATTTATTAGATTAATCGAGTACATCGAACAGGGTATGAACTGCTCGCTATTCTTGTGGTCGGTTTTTGCTACCACAACTTTGCGAGCAGTTCTGGCTATAAAATAACCCAGTGACGTGGTCAATGATGCTGCTGTTTTAATTATGCACACCCATAAAACGCCCGTTTTGACCTTTAAGCATATCTGCGTTCTGATTTCCACTCCCCGTTTTCAAGCACCTTTCCCTGTTACCACCCACATACGCCTCATCCTGTCACTCAAATTGTCAGGCATTCGCTATTTTGCGAGCACATGAATTTCGACCGCACTGACTGGTTCGCGCATGCGTATAACGATCCGTACGCATGCGCAGTTGGCCAAACATCGCTCGGAGCGAACGAGCTGCCGCTTACCAGTGGCTCTGAATCAGGCCCTTAATGCATAGCTGTGAAGGCTCCTATTATACTGCTAAGTCATCAAGATTAGTATATTAGTCAGAAAAAAGACTTGTTCAAACAGTGATTTTGCAATAGCAAATACATTTCATCCTGCAAAGTGCATCAGCATCAGCTGCAACATTAAGAATGCACTCTTTAAAGTTAGAGACTCACTGATATAAGTATATACAGAATACATATTCAATTTAATAGGTTGTAATTTGGAAACCTGAAGGCATTAATTAATATTGAAGAGGTAGACAGTTACATGTGACTGGAAAATGTATAAAAGCATTTTTGTGTATAAAAGTAATGGCGTAATTCCATTTAGATGTTAGTCCAGTGGGCTTAGATCATATTTCATAAAGAAAAGTTATTTATATGTTTATAATGTATATCTTCATTAATAGACAGTGATACATAAGTGAATGTGATATTGTTGCAATTCTACAGTGCATCCGGAAAGTATTCACAGTGCTTCACTTTTTCCACATTTTGTTATGTTACAGCCTTATTACAAAATTTAATAAATAATTTTTTGTCCTCAAAATTCTACACATAATACCCCATAATGGCAACATGTAAAAATATTATTTGAAATTTTTGCAAATTTAATTAAAAAAAAAAACCTAAGAAATCACATGAACATAAGTATTCACAGCCTTTGCCATGAAGCTCAAAATTGAGCTCAGGTGCATCTTGTTTCCACTGATCATCCTTGAGATGTTCCTACAGCTTAATTGGAGTATACCTGTGGTAAATTTAGTTGTTTGGACATGATTTTGAAAGGCATACACCTGTCTATATAAGGTCCCACACTTGACAGTGCATGTTAGAGCACAAACCAAGCATGAAGTCCAAGGAATTGTCTGTAGACCTCCAAGACAGGATTGTATTGAGGCACAAATCTGGGGAAGGTATAGAAAAATATCTGCTGCTTTGAAGGTCCCAATGAGCACAGTGGCCTCCATCATCTATAAATGGAAGAAGTTCGGAACCACCAGGACTCTTCCTAGAGTTGGTTGGCCATCTAAACTGAGCGATCGTGAGAGAAGGATCCTAGTCAGGGAGGTGAACAAGATTCCCATGGTCACTCTGACAGAGCTATAGCATTCCTCTGTGGAGAGAGGAGAACCTTCCAGAAGGACAACCATCTCTGCAGCAATCCACCAATCAGTCCTGTATGGTAGAGTGGCCAGACAGAAGCCACTCCTTAGTAAAAAGCACAAGGCAGCCCGCCTAGAGTTTGCCAAAATGCACCTGAAGGACTCAAACAATGAGAAACATGAGAAACAAAATTCTCTGGTCTGATGAGACAAAGATTGAACTCTTTGGAGTCAATGCCAGGCGTTATGTTTGGAGGAAACCAGGCCAATACCATCCCTACAGTGAAACATGGTGGTGGCAGCATCATGCTGTGGGGAAGTTTTTCAGTGGCAGGAACTGGGAGACTAGTCAGGATAGAGGGAAATATGAATGCAGCAATGTACAGAGGCATCCTGGATGAACACCTGCTCCAGAGCGCTCTTGACCTCAGACTGGGGCAAGGGTTCATCTTTCAGCAGGACAATGACCCTAAGAAAACAGTCAAGATATCAAAGGAGTAGCTTCAGGACAACTCTGTGAATGTCCTTGAACGGCCCAGCCAGAGCCCAGACTTGAATCTGATTGAACATATCTGGAGAGATCTGAAAATGGCTGTGCACCAACGCTTCCCATCCAACCTGATGGAGCTTGTGAGGTGCTGCAAAGAGGAATGGGCAAAACTGCCCAAAGATAGGTGTGCCAAGCTTGTGGCATCATATTCCAAAATACTTGAGGCTGTAATTGCTGCCAAAGGTGCATCAACAAAGTATTGAGCAAAGGCTGTGAATACTTATGTACATGTGATTTCTTAGTTTTTTTAATTAAATTTGCAAAAATCTTCAAAAAACTTTTTACACGTTGTCATTATGAGGTATTGTGTGTAGAATTTTGAGGACAAAAATAAATGTATTCCATTTTGGAATAAGGCTGTAACATAGCAAAATGTGGAAAAAGAGAAGCGCTATGAATACTTTCCGGATGCACTGTATTATTATTATTATTATTATTATTATTATTATTATCCTTTATTTATATGGCACCACAAGTGTTCTGCTGCGCCTTACATAGTACATAGAACTAATAAGTGAACAAGAAACAAGTAACTTACAGTAAATTACAGTGCAGGTCAAGGATTTATATACATTGTTGCAATAGCAATTAAAGCACTCACAATAAGCAGCTGGGGGTTAGCAGTCATGTGTTAGGTGCCCTTATGGGGAGTAAAGAGTAGAAGAAAATGTAGAGAGGCACATGAGGGAAGAGTTCCCTGCTCGTGAGAGCTTACATTCTAAAGGGGAGGGGCAGACAGACAGGCGTGAAACAGAAGGGGAAGATAGCGAGGAAAGACCATGAGGTGGGTTAGGATAAGTGCTGGAAGGCCTTGATGAAGTAGTGGGTCTTGAGAGCCCGTTTGAAGATTTTTAGTAGAGAGGTGGAGAGTGTGATAAGGAGAGGGAAAGCATTCCAAAGGTAGGGAGCAGCATGGGCAAAATCTTAGATGTAGGAGTGGGAGGAAGTAATCAGCTGGCAAGAGAGGCGGCATGCATTTGTTGAGCGAAGTGGATGGGCGGGAGTGTGAAGAGAGAGAAGGTCAGAAATGTATGCGGGAGAGGATTTGGTTAGGGCTTTGTAGACGAGTGTAAGAACCTTGAATTGGCATCTGAAGGGGAAGGGGAGCCAGTGTAGGGCTTGAAGGAGAGGGGAAGCAGATGCAGAATGTCTGGAGAGGAAGATGAGCTGAGCAGCAGCATTGAGAACCGATTGTAGTGGAGAGAGGTGAGAGACTGGGAGGCCAGCTAGGAGAAGATTACAGCAGTTCAATCTGGAGATGACCAGTGAGTGGATGAGGGTTTTAGTGGCATCCTGGGTGAGGAAGAGTCTAATCCTGGAGATATTTTTTTAGGTGGAAATGGCAGGACTGCGAGAGGTGCTGAATGTGTGGTTTAAAGGAGAGGGAGGAGTCTAGGATAACTCCAAGACAGCGCACTTTGGGGCTAGAGGAGATAGTTGTGTCATCAATAGATAATGAAATTGTGGGAAGTGATGTAGTGGAAGAGGGTGGGAAGATGATCAGCTCAGTTTTAGACATGTTAAGTTTAAGAAAGCACTGGGGCATCCATGAAGAGACAGCAGAGAGATAGTTGGAGATAAGGGTAAGGAGCGATTGGGAGAGCTCAGGGGTGGAAAGGTAAATTTGAGTATCATCAGCATAGAGATGATATTGGAGGTCAAAGGAGTTTATGAGTTCACCTAAAGAGGACATATATAGGGAGAAAAGGAGAGGTCCAAGAACAGAACCTTGGGGAACTCCTACTGTTAGTGGAAGTGGGGGGGAAGAGGAGTCAAGAGAGGACACAGAGAAGGAACAATCAGAGAGGTAGGAGGAAAGCCAGGAGAGGGTAGTGCCACATAAACCAAGAAAGTAAAGTATTTGCAGGAGGAGAGGGTGGTCTACAGTGTCAAATGCAGCAGAGAGGTCAAGGAGAATGAGCAGAAAGTAGTGGCCCTTGGATTTGGCAGCAAGGAGGTTGTTGCTGACTTTTGTGAGGGCAGTTTCAGTGGAGTGGAGAGAATGGAAGCCAGATTGAAATGAGTCAAGGAGGGAGTGGGAGGAAAGAAAGGTGGTAAGGTGGTTGTAAACAAGACACTCAAGGAGTTTGGAAGCAAAGGGGAGAAGAGAGATTGGTCGATAATTGGAAAGTATGTTAGGAACAAGGGTAGGTTTTTTTAAGAATGGGGGAGACAAGGGCATGTTTTAATACAGAAGGAACAGTGCCAGATGATAGGGAGAGATTAAGGAGGTGAAAAAGGTGGGAACAGGCAGAAGGAGACAGGTAACGGAGGAGACAGGAAGGGATAGGGTCAAGAGGGGAGGTGGAAGGAGGGGAGGACCGGATGAGGGCCATGACCTCCTCTCCAGAAACACTGGAGAAGGATGTCATAGTTGGTGAGACAGAAGGGGAGGGGTGGTCAGGGAAAGGAGGAGAGGAGTGCTGAGGGTCTGATGGGATATGATGTCCTCACGTATGGAGTAAATTTTAGATGTAAAGTAGGTGGCAAGTCAAGGGCAGAGAGTGAGGAGAGGAGGCAAGGAGGGGAAGGGCAGAGGAGGGAGTTGAAAGTGGCAATGAGATGCTGGGGGTTTGAGGACTGGGATGAGATGAGGTTCTTGAAATATGTTTGTTTGGAGAGAGACAGGGCAGCACTGTAGGAAGAGAGAATAAATTTAAAATGGAGAAAGTCAGCCTTAGAGCGTGATTTTCTCCACTGATGCTCAGCAATTCTTGAACACTTTTGCAGGTATCTGGTGCATTTGGAATACCAGGGGTGTGGTGTGGATCTGCGAGGGTGAGTAGTTATTGCCAGTGCAACAGAGTCAATAGCAGAAGTAAGGGAGGAATTGTACAGGGAAGTAGCTTGTTCAGGACAGGAGAGAGAAAGGATAGTGGAGAGAAGAGAGTCCAGCAGGGAGGAAAAAGCAACAGTGTCAATAGCCTCAATATTACGCTTAGTAATGTAGCCTTATGAGGTAAAGGAGGGGAAGAAGAGAGGGATAGGTTAAAAGAGAGAAGGTGATGGTCAGAGAGGGGGAATGGGGAATTAGAAAAATCAGAAATATCACAACGGTAAGTAAAGACCAGGTGAAGTGAGTGAGGGTGAATAGGTCCATTGGGTGAGACCAAATGAAGAGGTGAGGGTAAGGAGTTTAGCTGCAGAGGATTCTTTGGGAATGTCAATCGGAATATTAAAATCACCTAAGATAATGGAGGGAAGATCTGACGATCGAAAGTGAGGGAGCCAGGAAGCGAAGTTGTCAAGGAATTTGGAAGGAGAGCCAGGGGGACGGTAAATGACAGCTACTCTGAGCTTTACTGGTTGGCAGAGGCATATAGCATGAAACTCAAATGTGGGGAATGTAAGGGATGGTTCAGAGGGTATTAGCTGGTAGGAGTAACTAGTGGATAGAAGGACCCCAACACCACCACCATGGTGACCCCCAGGACAGGGGGTGTGGGAGAAAGCAAGGCCCCCAGAGGATAGAGCAGCAGGAGAAGTGGTGTCAGAGGGTGAGATCCAGGTTTCAGTAATGGCTCGGAGATTCAGGGAGTTGGAGATGAAAAGGTCATGGATGGGGACCAGTTTATTACAGACTGACCTGGCATTCCAGAGGGCACAGGATAGAGAGATAGCATTTGTGGGGGAGATGTGAATAAGTTTATCCGGGTTTCTGTAACGTGGAGGTAAGATTAATTTGGGGGACTGATATGAATACAGTTTAGTGATGGTGCGGGCACCTGAGCTAGAAACCTGTAGGAGGTGGGCAAGGAGGGAGATGTTGATGGCAGTGGGGTGAAGTGACAGGGAGAGGAGTGTAGGAGGAGGGTTTGGTGGTGGGGTAGTAGGACAGAGGGGGAGTAGAATAGGAAGAAAGTGGAGTAATGGGAGAGGAGGGAAGAGTAGGCAGACAGAGGAGGGGGGAGAAGGGGAGGAGGAGGTGGAAGAGATAAGGGGGAAAGGATAGAGGTGGAAGCAGGGGGCAGAACAGAGGATTAGGTAGAGACTGAGTGAAATAGGGACTTGACGAAAACCTTGTCATGGTGTTTTTAAGTAAACAAGAGGAATGAAATTTGGAAATGTAAATGAAATCTGAATGCAAGAGATTTGTAGCAATGCATTTCATATGTGCCGGTTGTCCTTGTAAGCTGTACTATAATTTATATTTTACAAAAAGAAAACTAAAAGTATAAAACTGAGTTGTTTGACCTGTATTAAGGGAATTTTCTTGGTCATCATATGAGCAATTTAAGTAAACCATAGCCTCATTGTTATTTTTGATTACTGTGTCTGGGGAAAGTGAGCCATTACCTCTCTGCCTTGGGGAAAAGTGAGATGGACCAACATAATTACTCAAGACTGAATTCCATCTGAGAGAAAGAATGATTTTAGGACATGGCCACCAACTATGAAAGAAGTTGCCAAGCAAACAACACTGTCTCCAGCAATTAGAGATACATTCTGTGTAAGTGATCTGGGACCAGGTACCACCTAGTAAGGACTTTAAATGAGTTTTCTTTTATAGCAATGCTAGGGGAAGATTTTAGAGTGTTAGAGAGGATCAGATCCCACATACCTGACCCTAGCGATGGTCCGAGATGTTTCCTAAGCTTATTCTTAGAGAATTAGGGGAGTACAGTCCAATTTCAAGATAATGTGGTTGTAGTAGAAATGACCAATGGAGCCTCTATTTGTGGGTTGATAGACACAATAATGTTTCATATAGATGTCTAAGATGAATGGTCAGGGACAAAGAGCAAGCAAGTGACATATCTATAGATATAGCTAGAATTTGGGGGGATCCTGTGCTTCTCTTGAATTTCTTGGAGAGTACATAGAGTGAATTTACCAAGAATGTGCTCATGTCAGTCTGTTACAGAGATCCCCTTTGATCCCCTGGTGGGTGATTCCACAGGGGGATCAAAGGAGAAAGATAATTAGAGAGACTGAAGATGGAGTTGATCTTGTCCCAAACAGAAAGTATGAGGGCAATTGTGGTGACCAACCGGGCAGCGAGCAGTTGGTATTTTGCTGCAGGCTATGGGATGTGTGAGAGCGGGCCTGTGGCTGCATGTCAGATTCCAGATCAATCCAGTGCCTAGAAAGTATATGGAGGAAAACCCAGGCAGGGCAGGGCCTGATCAAATGATCAAAACAAAACAGTGTAAGATAGAGAAAAGGGAGAATAGGAGGCAAAACCGGCAGATACATCCCCTTCCCCCCTCCCCAATCCAAAGGCTACACAGGGGAGGCCACAGTAAATACAAACAGCAGTCATAAACATAACAAACAGATTAATAAAATGGGGTGGGATGTTGAGGAGAAAAAAAAACAGGGGGAAATATCAAATAACATGCAGGATCATAGATGTATAATGTCATTTATAGCAAGGAACATGAGGGAGGGTGGTGTAATGAAAGGATCCCAAAAACACAAGCATATGCGGTGAGTGGGAATCACACAAAAATAAACACAAAGCTTTTTCACAATACTCGACCGGTGCAGCTCCGTGAGTCAAGGGGCACCCAGAGGAGAAATTATTTGCTGGGCAGGGTGTTGCACTGTCTCGGAGTCTGGGGGCATATCAGGCAGGGCTGGCGCTACCACTAGGCAAACATAGACAGCTGCCTACGAGTGCCGGCCACTGCAGGGTGCCGCTGGATTGCTGTGTAGTGTGGACAGCACATAAGTGCAGTCCGCACTACACTACTAGTATAACAAACACACAGCTGCCAGCGCACTACTGGGGGCACTGCTGGTGGGACTACTATGGGGGGACTGCATAGAGGGGGATAATAGTAGGGGCACTGCTAGGGGTACTACTAGGGGCACTTCTGGGGGTACTACTGGGGCACTGCACACTGGTGGGACCACTACTGGGGGACACTGCATAGAGGGGGATTACTACTAGGGGTACTGTTGGGGGGACTACTGCTGGAGGGACTGCTACTGGAGGCACTGTTGTGGGGGACTGCTACTGGGGGCACTACATAGGGGGGATTACTGCTGGGGGCACTGCTGGGGGGGACTGCTACTGGGGGCACTGCTGGGGGGACTGCTACTGGGAGCACTGCTGGGGGGACTACTACTACTGGGGGCACTGCACTGGTGGGACCACTACTGGGGACACTGCATAGGGGGGCCTCTACTGGGGGCACTGTATAATGGGCACTACTGAGGGTACTGTATAAGTGGCACTATATTGGGAACACTGCATGGGGGAACCATTACTGGGAGCACTGCATAGGGGGGACCACAATTATTATTATTATTATTATTATTATTAATATTATTATCATTTATTTATATGGCACAACAAGTGTTCCGCAGCGCCTTACAAAGTATGTGAACAAATAAGTAACCAGTGACTTACAATACAAAGCAGGACATGGACATGTATAATAAACATTGCTATATTAGCGACCTTTAGCCCACATAAGCAGCCGAGTGTTGGTTGCCCTAGTGGGGATTAATAGATGAATTAAATTACAGTAGGGAGAAGCGCAAGAGGGTAGAGGGCCCTGCTCAAAAGAGCTTACATTCTTTAAGGGAGGGGCAGACGAACAGGAGTGACACAGATGGGGTAGGCGGGGGGGAAGGAAGATGTAGCAGCAAGTTAGGATGAGAGCTGGAAGGCTTTAATGAAGTAGTTGGTCTTAAGAGCTCGTTTGAAAGTGTAGAGAGGTGCAGAGTCTGATGGGGAGAGGGAGGGAGTTCCAAAGGTGGGGAGCAGCGCGGGCAAAATCTTGGAGGCGGGAGTCGGAGGAAGTAATCAATTGGCATGAAAGGTGGCATGTATTAAGTGAACGAAGAGGGCAGACAGAAGAGTGAAGGGAGAGGAGATCAGAGATGTAAATGGGAGAGGAATGGGTGAGGGCTTTGTAAGTGAGTGTGAGAACCTAGAATTGGGTTCTGAAAGGGAAGGGGAGCCAGTGGAGGGCTTGTAAGAAACGGGGGCAGATGTAGCGCATTTGGAGAGGAAGATGAACCGAGAAGCAACGTTGCGCACAGACTGGAGAGGAGAGAGATGGGATTTGGGGAGGCCAGATAGGAGGAGGTTACAGTAGTCCAATCTGGAGATGACCAGTGAATGTATGAGGGTTTTAGAGGCATCCTGGGTGAGAAAGGGTCTGATCTTGGAAATATTCTTGAGATGGAAATGACAGGACTGCAAGAGGTTCTGAATATGTGGTTTGAAGTAAATGGAAGAGTCCAGGATGACTCCAAGACAATGCACTTTGGGACTAGATGAGATAGTTATGCCATCTATTGATAAAGAAATAGTGGGACATGATGTTATGTTGGAGGCTGGGAAGATAATCAGCTCAGTCTTAGACATATTAAGTTTGAGAAATAGCTGGGACATCCAGGAAGAGATAGCAGAGAGACAGTTAGAGATATGAGTCAGCAGAAAGGGGGAAAGATCAGGTGAGAAAAGGTAGATCTGAGTATCATCAGCATAGAGATGAGAATGGAGGTCAAAAGAGCGGATGAGTTTACCTAGAGAGGATGTATAGAGAGAGAATAGAAGAGGTCCAAGAACAGAACCTTGGGGAAGACCTACTGTAAGAGGCTGTGGTGGGGAGGAGTTGTCGTGAGAGGAAACAGAGTAGGAGCAGTCAGAGAGGTAAGAGGAAAGCCAGTGGAGAGCAGTGTCACGTAGACCAAGGGAGTGAAGTATATGCAGCAGCAGAGGGTGGTCCACAGTGTCGAAAGCAGCAGAGAGGTCAAGGAGAATGAGCAGAGAGTAGTGGCCCTCGGATTTGGCAGCAAGGAGGTCATTGCTGACTTTTGTGTGGGCAGTTTCAGTGGAGTGGAGCGAACGGAAGCTAGACTGAAAAGGGTCAAGGAGGGAGTAGGAGGAAAGAAATGTGGTGAGGCATTTGTAAACAATATGTTCAAGGAGCTTGGAGGCAACAGGGAGGAGAGAGAATGGTCAGTAGTTAGACAGAATGTTATGAGCAAGGTTAGATTTTTTAAGAATGGGAGAGACAAGGGCATGCTTGAACGCAAAAGGAACAGTGCCAGAATAGAGGGAGAGATTAAGGAGGTGGGCAAGATGGGAGCAGGCAGAAGAAGAGAGGTAGCGGAGGAGGCGGGAGAGCATAGGGTCGAGGGGAGAGGTGGAAGGGGAGGAGTACTGGATAAGGGCCTTAACTTCCTCTCCAGTCACAGGGGAGAAGGATGTCAGAGTCAGTAAAATGGATGGGGAGGGGAGATCCAGGAAAGGAGGAGGTGGAGATCTGGGGGACTGGTTGAATATGATGTCCTGACGTATGGAATCAATTTTAGATGTAAAATAGGTAGCAAAGTCAGTGGCAGAGAGCAAGGAGGGGAGACGAGGAGGGGATGGGCAGAGGAGGGAGTTGAAGGTGGAAAAGAGATGCTGGGGATTTGAGGACTAGGAGGAGATGAGATTCTTGAAATATGACTGTTTAGAGAGGGAAAGGGCAGCACTGTAGGATGACAGCATGAATTTGAAATAGAGAAAATCTGCCTAAGAGCGCGATCTTCTCCACTGTCACTCGGCGGTTCGTGAACATTTTTGCAGGTATCTGGTGCATTTAGAATGCCAGGGTTGAGATGTGGATTTGCGAGGGTGAGTAGTGATCGCCGGAGCAACAGAGTTAAGAGCAGAAGTAAGGGAGGCATTGTATAGGGAAGCATCTTGCTCAGCGCAGGAGAAAGAGAGGATAGGGGAGAGAAGTGAGTCAAGTAGGGAAGAAAAGAAAGCAATGTCGATAGCTTCAATGTTACGCTTAGTGATGGTGGCTCTGGGAGGTGAAGAAGTGTAAGGAGAGAGGGATAGGTTAAAAGAGAGAAGGTGATGGTCAGAGAGGGGGAATGGGGAATTGGAGTAGGCAGAAATATCACAACGGTGAGTGAATACTACATTGAGCAAATGCCCACTTGCATGGGAGGATGAGGAGGTCCATTGGGAGAGGCCAAATGAGGAAGTGAGGGTGAGTAGTTTGGAGGTAGTGGATTCTGTGGGGATATCAATTGGAATATTGAAGTCACCTAGGATAATAGAGGGAAGGATTGAGGAGAGAAAGTGAGTCAGCCAGGAAGCAAAGTTGTCAAGGAACTTGGAAGGAGGGCCTGGGGGATGGTAGATGACAGCTACTCTCTGAGGTGTACTAGTTGGAAGAGGCGTATAGATTGAACTTCAAATGTGGAGAATGTAAGGGATTGTTCTGAGGGTATAAGTTGGTATGAGTAACCAGGGGATATTAGGACCCTAACACCACCCCATGGCAACCCCCAGGCCTGGGTGTGTGTGAGAAAGTGAGGCCCCCATAGGAGAGAGCTGCAGGAGAAGTGGTGTCAGAGGGTAAAATCCAGGTTTCAGTAATGGCAAGGAGATTCAGGGAGTTGGTGATGAAAAGGTCATGGGTGGGGGCCAGTTTGTTACAGACTGAACTGGCATTCCAGAGGGCACAGGATAGATTGATAGAGTTGATAGGAGAAATGTGAATAAGATTGTCAGGGTTGCTATAGTGTGGAGAGGAGATTACTCTGGGAGACCAAGGTGAATGGAGTGTAGGGATCATTCGGGCTCCTGTGCTAGGGGGGGAACCTGTAGGAGTTGGGCAGGGAGGGAAATTAAGGAGATGTGGATGGAGGTGGGTAAAGTGACAGGTAGAGAAGTGAGGGAGAGATTAGCAGTGGGGTAGTAGGATTCTTGGGGGGTATAAGATAAAGAAAATGGAGTAATGGAGGAAGGCAGAGAGTGAAGGGGAGATAGGAGGAGGTGGAGGAGACCAGGGGAAAAGGATAGAGGTGGAATCAGAGGGTAGAACAAAAGATTAGTTAGAAACTGAGTGAAGGGAGGAGTTGAAGACAACATGGTCATGGTAAGGATTAGGTACAGTGTCAGCACAACAAAAATATATTATAGAGTTTAGAAAAAGTGGAGATTTGATGGGAGCTGAAAATGAATATTAGAGTAGACTGCCGACACTACTGGGGGCACTGCATAGGGGGGCCACTACTGGGGGCACTACTGGGGGCACTGTATAAGGGCTTGTGTAGCTATCGAGGGAGGGGGTATAAGGCTGAAGAAATGCCTAGGGTGCCAAGAAAGCTTGCACTGGCCCTGATATCAGGTCCCAGAAGGCTGCTGCCAGAGACACAGCTATGTAAACACCATAGGTATAAGACTCGACCGGTGATGCAGGATCCATGGTCCTGGCCAAGTTGGTAGTGGAAGTCCACAGAGATATGTCCATGGCTATGGGCAGGAGTCAAGAGACACCTGGGGGGCAATCAACAGGGTCACAGAGTTGTGCAGTGTCTGCAAAGCCACCGGTGGCTCAGGCCCAATATGGTGGCAGCTACCCCCAGATACACAGCAATAGTCAGCACTGCTTGACAGAAGCTGCCCAGAGTGGAGACAAAATAGTGAATGGGCAGTGCATGGTCTCTGGGGTGATGGGCTGCAGTGAAGCTTCACTGCTGACAGCCCTGGGGAGAGTTGGGCAAGAGTATGAAGGATTCAGCTCGCAAGCCTGGAACTCCCAGTTAGGGACATTTTTATCCATTTAATTCATGAGCGCAGTAAGATTTCATTTTAGGACTAGAAGTTTGATTGTTCTGCTAGGATCAATATGATATTATGTTAAAGGCTTCTTATAGTGCAGGGATCTCAGGATCAGCTAGTTTAGAAAGTATCCCGTTGTGGCCATTATATGCTGGAGTCTATGCTGATCTTTGATACCATGACTAGTCCACCTGCAAATTTTGCTGGCATCCACAATTTTTTTCTAAATGTAGATGGTCCATGGTTTTTGAATGTGTATGTATGTGCATAGATATGTAATACAATGTTCAAATTTATCCATTTTATAACTTGTATCATTTTATATGTTTATTTGTATTAATTTCTTCTTTATGTAAAAGCTTGAAATTCCAGACAGCAATCTGTACAAATGGGAAGAAAAACAAGTTTGGGGAAAGAAATCAATGAAGTTTAAAAAAAATGTTCTTTGGAGTTTAAAAGGCCTTTGACAACTGCAGGGAGGCTGAATCTGTTCAATAACATTGAGGCAGTAGGCAAGACTCTTTTGATAATGCAACTCCAGCTGAACTCTTGTAAATTATATCAAGCAACATTCCGAGTGTGAATAGATCTATTAAGTAACAAATGTTTTCACCCCTGCTGGTTAAACAATTAGACTTTTGATTAACCAACTTGATGCCAGAGCAGTAAAACAAACAAAAATATTGTTTTAATGAATCAATCTACAAATGTGTTTTAAAATTGCAACTGCCCAAAGAGTACTAACTACCCATGCACGAGAAATTCTCAAAAAGTTAGATCGAATTTCACACTATTCCGGACAGAATGTAGGTCGGGAAGCTGGCGGTCAGAATCCCGGTACCGGAATCCTGACAGCAATTTTAATCCCGGCTCCAGAATCCCAGAGTTAGGGTTAGGCACTAGGGAGAGGGTTAAGTTTAGGCTTTGGGAGGAGAGTGTTAGGGTTAGGCTTTTGGAAAGGAGGGTTAGGGGGAGGGTTAGGGTACTTACCTGCATGCATCAGGATTTCGACTGTCGGAATGTCCCGCTGTCGGTATTCTGACCGCCGGCATCCAATACCCAACTCACCCCGGACATGTTTGCAGCACAATCTGCTATGGTCCAAAGGGCAATTCAAAATGTGTGCTTCACCTTCATCATTTACATTTTAGGTTTGCTGATGGCTTCTGACGTGTGTATTCACTGTTTATTGTTGTCAACAAACTCAAAATATATATTTTTTATTTCTATCAAAGTATTTCATATTTGAAAAGTAGCTGTGAACTGTCCCTCACCATTCGTCACCATCCATCTTGTTTTTCCTGACATGCAGAAAGTTGGGAGGTGTTTCCCTCTCATCATAGAGAGCCGAAGGGGATGGATTTGGGGGCATCTTACTGATTTGAAAGCACTAGGAACTCCCTAGGGAGTGTGGTGCACCTATTAGAGTGGTGTTTGTGTAATGCGCCTGCAATGCGCCTGCAGCGGCATGTTCATTTTAACCCGAATACCGCTTCCTCTGGGACAATAATATATGTACAGTGCTGTACAAAAGTAAAAGAAATTATACAGTAGGCAAAAGAAAGCAGTAAATGTATGTAACAATAATACTTAAGCCATACTTAACTATGGCGTGATTCAGATATGTACGCTAACCTGATGCTTAGCAT
Organism: Taudactylus pleione; assembly: GCA_031769625.1. Taxonomy (NCBI): domain Eukaryota; kingdom Metazoa; phylum Chordata; class Amphibia; order Anura; family Myobatrachidae; genus Taudactylus; species Taudactylus pleione. Next base: position 11,429,845 of record JAUIMM010000116.1, read on the forward strand.
GATTTCCAATGTTTGCAGGCACAGCCGCACAGGACCCATTCTGTGCTTGCCCTCAGACCCACCTTTGCCGCAACATGACTGATGTGCTGCGGCATTTGGGGGCGGAGTGGGGCATCAACAGGAACCACTCTCTAAAAAGGGGGGGGTGTCGCCTCTGTTGTGGGGGCGTACCGAGCCCAGGGTCTGCGACGGTGGACGCAGAATTCCTGAACCCGGCTCTCCATGTCCATCGGCTAGGCTGAGTAGATCTTTGCTTACACAGCCTGGCCAAGCGATGGTCGCAATAGTTGCAATGATGATCTGAGGCAGCATCTGCAGACGCTGCACTCAGATCACAGACACCTCCTGCTTACATTTGGTTGGACGGTATTGCACAGCCACTGCTGCATGGTATTTGTAGCATGGGCAAATTCCACAGAAATAGCAATGATACTGGCCAAACACGAAATAAGAAAATACATTTTGCAGAACAAATATAAAAATCTCGATAGTGGACAGTGAAGGCCATTTCGTCAGTCTGTGAGTTTTACTTTATATTTTTTATTGCATCCATTATGCTTTTGAATGTGCACTTCAGTGAAGAAGAGGAAAGAAGGTCATCCTCCTGCATTTGCTCACTTCCTAATGAAATAGACGGGACAAGATTCCCAACAAATGTCATCATCTGTGTGATGCCCCTCTGTGTGATGCCACATAGGGGGGAAGAACAGGGCTATAATGATGTAATCTGCCTGCCCCATCCTCACACCCCCCCAAGTGGTCACCATCATATTCCCTCCAGGAAATCTCTTAATGGGGAGTAAAAACAGTATGTATGTAATAATGTAATAAAAAGCATTACACACACAAAATGGTATATATGATAAAAACAGCAGCAATATAAACATAAAACTATAAAAGAAAAGTATTTAATGAAAGATTTGAGTCTAAAGCAGTAGAAGGTTTGACTGTTAAGTGACGATTGGTCTTCTGTACCTAAGGAGATTTTTCTGCCTTACAGCACATCTAAGCAGGGGCGTATCTATACTTTGGCCAGGATGGCGCTTGCCACCTGGCAGTGCCACCATAACAATACATGCGCTCTGCTGTGGACGGACAGGTTATGGTGTGCTGGGCACCCGCTGGAAAGGATAGGTAGGTACGGTGCGGGTGGCCACAGCCACACTGAGAAGAGAATGCTGACCCGGCCGCTGCTGCAATTTCTGTTTGCTGGGTGCCCACTGCGGTGTATATCAGTGGCACACCCGGCTGTCCTGACTGGCTGCTGTGAGGGTTGTGTAGATAGATCCCCTTCAGTGGGTACATCTACGGAAGGGGATCTATCCACAACCCTGTTGTGAGCCTGTGAGCTCTGCCTCCCTCGGCTCCCCGCATGGTGCAGTCAGTGACTCATCTCCAAGTGCAAGGGATCGAGGAGCTGTTCGGCGAGGCACAGCACTGAGAGGTTAACAGGTCAGTCTCTTCTTGTTAGTGTTGGCAGGGTAGGGGGTGGTGGTGTGTGTGTTATTAACAGGTCAGTGACAGTCTCTTGTTAGTATTAGTGTTGGTTGGGTTGGGGGTGTGTCTTTGTGTTAACAGGTCAGTCTATTGTGTGTGTGCATGTATGTCATTTGTATGTATGCTGTGTGTGTGTTTGTATGTCATGTGTGTGTTATGTGTGTTTGTATGTCATGTGTGTGTGTGTTTGTATGTCATGTGTGTATGTTATGTATGCTCTGTGTGTTTGTATGTCATGTGTGTATGTTATGTGTTTATGTATGCTGTGTGTGTGTGTTTGTAAGTATGTCATGTGTGTATGTATGTATGTATGCTGTGTGTGTTTGTAAGTATGTCATGTGTGTATGTTGTGTGCATGTATGTGTGTGTGTTTGTAAGTATGTCATGTGTGTATGTATGCTGTGTGTGTGTTTGTAAGTATGTCATGTGTGTATGTTATGTGTGTATGTATGTATGTATGTATGTATGTATGCTGTGTGTGTTTGTAAGTATGTCACGAGTGTATGTTATGTATGTATGTATGTATGTTTGTAAGTATACCATGTGTGTATGTATGCTGTGTGTGTGTTTGTAAGTATGTCATGTGTGTATGTATGCTGTGTGTGTGTTTGTAAGTATGTCATGTGTGTATGTTATGTGTGTATGTATGTATGCTGTGTGTGTTTGTAAGTATGTTATGTGGGTGTATGCTGTGTGTGTTTGTAAGTTTGTTATGTGTGTATGTTATGTGTGTATGTATGTATGCTGTGTGTGATTGTAAGTATGTCATGTGTGTATGTTATGTGTGTATGTATGTATGTATGTATTCTGTGTGTGTTTGTTATGTGTGTATGTATGCTTGTAAGTATGTCATGTGTGTATGTATGCTGTGTGTGTGTTTGTAAGTATGTCATGTGTGTATGTTATGTATGTATGTATGCTGTGTGTGTTTGTAAGTATGTTATGTGTGTATGTATGCTGTGTGTGTGTTTGTAAGCATGTTGTGTGTGTATGTTATGTGTGTATGTATGTATGTATGTATGTATGTATGTATGTATGTATGCTGTGTGTGTTTGTAAGCATGTCGCGGGTATGTTATGTGTGTATGTATGCTGTGTGTGTGTGTATATATATATATATATATATATATATATATTATGGAACACCCCCCCCCCTCCTGATAGGGCAACATTAATTATAAATAAGAGAAGGGGTGAGGGCAACAACAAAAAATAATTAACTATACATATAAGTGAAGACAAAAAAATTCATCAAATATAAACTATACAAATAACAATACAATGGGAGGGGTCAGGATTGGAAGTAGGAGGAGTCATAAGTAGAGATAGGAGGAGTCAGGGTTCATTCTTAAGCCGCCCTACTGTGTCGTAGGGGAAAATGCAAGAGAGGGAGGGGGGGGGTTGCTGTTCCTTAGCTTGCCAGGGGCGCTCAGACCCCTAGATACGCCCCTGCATCTAAGCACAATTCTAAACCCCGAAGACGTCCCCTGAGAGTGGAGAGTAATGCACTTTACTGTACGCTGCAGTGTGAAGTAATCACATTTTGTTTCCTTCTATGGAATCACAATAATTTGGGAAATATGAATGATTCTGGACCCAAAACATATTGGGGGGGAATTCAATTATATCGCACCCATGAGTAGGTGCAGCTATATGCCGCAATTATGGTACCTCTAGACTCACAGATTTTGGTTTGCAGCCCCAATAGGGCTGCAAGCAAAAATTTATAAGTCCGGTACAAGTGCAAACCACGAGGGGGTGAGTTCCGATGCCCTTGCCAGTGTTTACATGAATGTCACAATGCAACTTGCCCCACTGGTGTGCGGAGAAGAGTTAATTGATTTCCTCTCATTGCTATAGGCTTCATTTGTCATGATTAATATACTGTATATATATTAGGGGTGAGCGGGTTTGGATTTCTGAAATCCGAACCCCCCCAAGCCCCCCCGATCCGAGGCAGATCCGAGTCAGGCTAAAAAAATAATATTTTTTTTGTGTTTGTGAATTGTGTGCGCAGTAGCCGCACGTGCATCAACAAAGTAGTGCCAAGCGTGCGCCTGTGTCATAAGTAAAGGGCCGGCTGGCTTGACCGTTAAAGGGTGCTGTAACCCCCAAAGTACACTCCAGTCCAAACCAAAAAAAAAATTATTTTCTGTGTTTGTGAATTGTGTGCGCAGTAGCCGCACGTGCATCAACAAAGTAGTGCCAAGCGTGCGCCTGTGTCATAAGTAAAGGGCCGGCTGGCTTGACCGTTAAAGGGTGCTGTAACCCCCAAAGTACACTCCAGTCCAAACCAAAAAAAAAATTATTTTCTGTGTTTGTGAATTGTGTGCGCAGTAGCCGCACGTGCATCAACAAAGTAGTGCCAAGCGTGCGCCTGTGTCATAAGTAAAGGGCCGGCTGGCTTGACCGTTAAAGGGTGCTGTAACCCCCAAAGTACACTCCAGTCCAAACCAAAAAAAAAATTATTTTCTGTGTTTGTGAATTGTGTGCGCAGTAGCCGCACGTGCATCAACAAAGTAGTGCCAAGCGTGCGCCTGTGTCATAAGTAAAGGGCCGGCTGGCTTGACCGTTAAAGGGTGCTGTAACCCCCAAAGTACACTCCAGTCCAAACCAAAAAAAAAATTATTTTCTGTGTTTGTGAATTGTGTGCGCAGTAGCCGCATGTGCATCAACAAAGTAGTGCGAAGCGTGCGCCTGTGTCATAAGTAAAGGGCCGGCTGGCTTGACCGTTAAAGGGTGCTGTAACCCCCAAAGTACACTCCAGTCCAAACCAAAAAAAAAATAATTTTCTGTGTTTGTGAATTGTGGGCGCAGTAGCCGCACGTGCATCAACAAAGTAGTGCCAAGCGTGCGCCTGTGTCATAAGTAAAGGGCCGGCTGGCTTGACCGTTAAAGGGTGCTGTAACCCCCAAAGTACACTCCAGTCCAAACCAAAAAAAAAAATTATTTTCTGTGTTTGTGAATTGTGTGCGCAGTAGCCGCACGTGCATCAACAAAGTAGTGCCAAGCGTGCGCCTGTGTCATAAGTAAAGGGCCGGCTGGCTTGACCGTTAAAGGGTGCTGTAACCCCCAAAGTACACTCCAGTCCAAACCAAAAAAAAAATAATTTTCTGTGTTTGTGAATTGTGTGCGCAGAAGCCGCACGTGCATCAACAAAGTAGTGCCAAGCGTGCGCCTGTGTCATAAGTAAAGGGCCGGCTGGCTTGACCGTTAAAGGGTGCTGTAACCCCCAAAGTACACTCCAAACAAAATAAAAATATATATTTTTTGTGTTTGTGAATTGTGTGCGCAGTAGCCGCACGTGCATCAACAAAGTAGTGCCAACCGTGCGCCTGTGTCCCATAAGTAAAAGGCCGGCTGGATTGACCGCTAAAGGGTGCTGTAACCCCCAAAGTACACTCCAAACCAAATAAAAAAATATTTTCTGTGTTTGTGAATTGTGTGCGCAGTAGCCGCACGTGCATCAACAAAGTAGTGCCAAGCGTGCGCCTGTGTCATAAGTAAAGGGCCGGCTGGCTTGACCGTTAAAGGGTGCTATAACCCCCAAAGTACACTCCAAACAAAATAACAAAAAAAAATTTCTGTGTTTGTGAATTGTGTGCTCTGTGGCTGCACGTGCATCAACAAAGGAGCAGCGCCAAGCGTGCGCCTGTGTCCCATAAGTAAAGGGCCGGCTGGCTCATTTCTTAAAGGGTGGTGTAACCCACAAAGTGCACTAGTCTCCAACAAAAATAAAAAATTATTTTCTGTGTTTGTGTTCGCCTTAGCCGCACGTATATATCAATATAACATAAATGGAGGACCAAACTTTCTCCGATAAAAATAAAATAGGGAAAGATCAAGAACCACTTCCTCCTAGTGCTGAAGCTGCTGTCACTAGTCATGACATAGACGATAACATGCCATCAACGTCGTCTGCCAAGGCCGATGCCCAATGTCATAGTAGAGGGCACATACAATCCCAAATGACAAAGTTCAGGAAAATGACCTTGAAAAAAACATTTAAATCATCTGAAGAGAAACGTAAACTTGCCAATATGCCATTTACGACACGGAGTGGCAAGGAATGGCTAAGGTCTTTCCCTATGTTCATGACTAGAGGTTCAGCTTCACATGACGATGGAAGCCCTCCTCCCACTAAAAAAATCAAAAGAGCTAAGCTGGCAAAAGCACAGCGAAGAACTGTGCGTTCTAAGAAGATATCACAAATCCCCAAGGAGAGTCCAAGTGTGGTGGTGGTTGCGATGCCTGACCTTCCCAGCACTGGACGGGAAGAGGTGGCTCTTTCCACCATTTGCACGCCCCCTGCAAGTGCTGAAAGGAGCACCCACAGTCCACTTGCTGATATGCAAATTGAAGATGTCACTGTTGAAGTACAACAGGATGAGGATACTGGTGTAGCTGGCGCTGAGGAGGAAGTTGGCGAGGAGGATTCTGATGGTGATGTGGTTTGTTTAAATCAGGCTCCGGGGGAGACAGTTGTTGTCCGTGGGATGAAAAAGCCCATCACGGTCATGCCTGGGCAGAAGACCAAACATTCCACCTCCTTGGTCTGGCAATATTTCTATCCAAATCCGGACAACAACTGTCTTGCCTTATGTACCATATGTAAAGGTGAAATAAGTAGGGGTAGGGACGTTAACCACCTAGGAACATCCTCCCTTATACATCACCTGCAGCGCATTCATAAAAAGTTACTGTCAAGTTCAGAAACTATGGGTAAGACCATAAGCAGTCCAGGGAAACCTAAACCAGTTTTTCCTGTTTTATCCAAGGAATCGGTGGATGAGGAGGATGATAATGACATCTTGCCTCCATAGAGCCAGTTTGTGCAGGGACACATTAATTGCCAGCTTGTTTTGTGGGGGCCCAAACGAACCAATCATTTCAGCCACAGTCATGTGGCAGTCCCTGGCGCTGAAATGATTGGTTTGTTAAAGTGTGCATGTCCTATTTATACAACATAAGGGTGGGTAGGAGGGCCCAAGGACAATTCCATCTTGCACCTCTTTTTTTTCTTTGCATTATGTTCTGTTTGGGGCCTAGTTTTTCAAACTGCCATCCTATCTGCCACTACCGTGTCACTCCTAGATGGGCCACGTGTTTGTGCCGCCCACCTCGTGTCGCTTAGCTTAGTCATCCAGCTACCTCGGTGCAACCTTTTGGCCATAAAAACAATTTTGTGAGGTGTTCAGAATAGTGGAAATGAAGGTTATTGAGGTTAATAATAGCATAGGAGCAGAAAAACCCACAAATTCTGTGATTTTAGCTGTTTTTATGCTTTTTTTCAAAAAAATACAGAGCCAAAACACAAAACCCAGAACCCAAAACATGGAAGGGTGGTTTTGGCAAAACCAATCCAGATCCAAAACACGAAGAAAGATCCAGATCCAAAACCAAAACACAAAACACCAAAAGTGGCCGGTGCACACCCCTATAAGGTACCCGCGTCGGCGCCATTTTCTCACTCGGCTGTGGACAGTGAAGAGGGAGGGTGGGAGTTAGGGCTGGCTGGGCTGTGCTGCACTGTGCTGCTGTTGTCCACTACTTCAAAGTCCATAGGGGCTGACTGTGTTGTGCTGTGCTGCTGTTGTTAATAGGGGCTGTGTCCACTACTTCAAAGTCCATAGGGGCTGGCTGGACTGTGTTGTGCAGTCAGTTCTCCATAGGGGCTGTGTCCACTCCAAAGTCCTGTGCAGTGTCGCAGTCCTAAAGGGGTGCTGTAGTGTTGTCCAGGTGGTGCTCTGTCCATCAGGGGTGCTCCCCCCAAGTGCTAAAAAAATAATATTTTTTGTGTGTTTGTGAATTGTGTGTGCAGTAGCCGCACGTGCATCAACAAAGTAGTGCCAAGCGTGCGCCTGTGTCATAAGTAAAGGGCCGGCTGGCTTGACCGTTAAAGGGTGCTGTAACCCCCAAAGTACACTCCAGTCCAAACGAAAAAAAAAATAATTTTCTGTGTTTGTGAATTGTGTGTGCAGTAGCCGCACGTGCATCAACAAATTAGTGCCAAGCGTGCGCCTGTGTCATAAGTAAAGGGCCGGCTGGCTTGACCGTTGAAGGGTGCTGTAGCCCCCCAAAGTACACTCCAGTCCAAACCAAAAAAAAAATTATTTTCTGTGTTTGTGAATTGTGTGCGCAGTAGCCGCACGTGCATCAACAAAGTAGTGCCAAGCGTGCGCCTGTGTCATAAGTAAAGGGCTGGCTGGCTTGACCGTTAAAGGGTGCTGTAACCCCCAAAGTACACTCCAGTCCAAACCAAAAAAAAAAATATTTTCTGTGTTTGTGAATTGTGTGCGCAGTAGCCGCACGTGCATCAACAAAGGAGTGCCAAGCGTGCGCCTGTGTCATAAGTAAAGGGCCGGCTGGCTTGACCGTTAAAGGGTGCTGTAACCCCTAAAGTACACTCCAGTCCAAACCAAAAAAATATATATTTTCTGTGTTTGTGAATTGTGTGCGCAGTAGCCGCACGTGCATCAACAAAGTAGTGCCAAGCGTGCGCCTGTGTCATAAGTAAAGGGCCGGCTGGCTTGACCGTTAAAGGGTGCTGTAAACCCCAAAGTACACTCCAGTCCAAACGAAAAAAAAAATTATTTTCTGTGTTTGTGAATTGTGTGCGCAGTAGCCGCACGTGCATCAACAAATTAGTGCCAAGCATGCGCCTGTGTCATAAGTAAAGGGCCGGCTGGCTTGACCGTTAAAGGGTGCTGTAGCCCCCAAAGTACACTCCAGTCCAACCCAAAAAAAAATTATTTTCTGTGTTTGTGAATTGTGTGCGCAGTAGCCGCACGTGCATCAACAAAGTAGTGCCAAGCGTGCGCCTGTGTCATAAGTAAAGGGCTGGCTGGCTTGACCGTTAAAGGGTGCTGTAACCCCCAAAGTACACTCCAGTCCAAACCAAAAAAAAAAAATAATTTTCTGTGTTTGTGAATTGTGTGCGCAGTAGCCGCACGTGCATCAACAAAGGAGTGCCAAGCGTGCGCCTGTGTCATAAGTAAAGGGCCGGCTGGCTTGACCGTTAAAGGGTGCTGTAACCCCTAAAGTACACTCCAGTCCAAACCAAAAAAATATATATTTTCTGTGTTTGTGAATTGTGTGCGCAGTAGCCGCACGTGCATCAACAAAGTAGTGCCAAGCGTGCGCCTGTGTCATAAGTAAAGGGCCGGCTGGCTTGACCGTTAAAGGGTGCTGTAACCCCCAAAGTACACTCCAGTCCAAACCAAAAAAAAAAATATTTTCTGTGTTTGTAAATTGTGTGCGCAGTAGCCGCACGTGCATCAACAAAGTAGTGCCAAGCGTGCGCCTGTGTCATAAGTAAAGGGTCGGCTGGCTTGACTGTTAAAGGGTGCTGTAACCCCCAAAGTACACTCCAGTCCAAACCCAAAAAATATATATTTTCTGTGTTTGTGAATTGTGTGCGCAGTAGCTGCACGTGCATCAACAAAGTAGTGCCAAGCGTGCGCCTGTGTCATAAGTAAAGGGCCGGCTGGCTTGACCGTTAAAGGCTGCTGTAACCCCCAAAGTACACTCCAGTAGAAATCAAAAAAAAATATATTTTCTGTGTTTGTGAATTGTGTGCGCATTAGCCGCACGTGCATCAACAAAGTAGTGCCAAGCGTGCGCCTGTGTTATAAGTAAAGGGCCGGCTGGCTTGACCGTTAAAGGGTGCTGTAACCCTCAAAGTATACTCCAGTCCAAACCAAAAAAATATATATTTTCTGTGTTTGTGAATTGTGTGCGCAGTAGCCGCACGTGCATCAACAAAGTAGTGCCAAGCGTGCGCCTGTGTCATAAGTAAAGGGCCGGCTGGCTTGACCTTTAAAGGGTGCTGTAACCCCCAAAGTACACTCCAGTCCAAACCAAAAAAAAAATTATTTTCTGTGTTTGTGAATTGTGTGCGCAGTAGCCGCACGTGCATCAACAAAGTAGTGCCAAGCGTGCGCCTGTGTTATAAGTAAAGGGCCGGCTGGCTTGACCATTAAAGGGTGCTGTAACCCCCTAAGTACACTCCAGTCCTAACCAAAAAAAAATTATTTTCTGTGTTTGTGAATTGTGTGCGCAGTAGCCGCACGTGCATCAACAAAGTAGTGCCAAGTGTGCGTCTGTGTCATAAGTAAAGGGCTGGCTGGCTTGACCGTTAAAGGGTGCTGTAACCCCCAAAGTACACTCCAGTCCAAACCAAAAAAAAAATTATTTTCTGTGTTTGTGAAATGTGTGCGCAGTAGCCGCACGTGCATCCACAAAGTAGTGCCAAGCGTGCGCCTGTGTCATAAGTAAAGGGCCCTCTGGCTTGACCGTTAAAGGTTGCTGTAACCCCCAAAGTACACTCCAGTCCAAACCAAAAAAAAAATTATTTTCTGTGTTTGTGAATTGTGTGCGCAGTAGCCGCACGTGCATCAACAAAGGAGCAGCGCCAAGCGTGCGCCTGTGTCCCATAAGTAAAGAGCTGGCTTGCTCATTTCTTAAAGGCTGGTGTAACCCACAATGTGCACTACTCTCCAGCAAAAATAAAAACATATTTTCTGTGTTTAGCCGCACGTATATATCAAATCGATATAACATAAATGGAGGACCAAACTTTCTCCGATAAAAATAAAATAGAGAAAGATCAAGAACCACTTCCTCCTAGTGCTGAAGCTGCTGTCACTAGTCATGACATAGACGATAACATGCCATCAACGTCGTCTGCCAAGGCCGATGCCCAATGTCATAATAGAGGGCACATACAATCCCAAATGACAAAGTTCAGGAAAATGACCTTGAAAAAAACATTTAAATCAGCTGAAGAGAAACGTAAACTTGCCAATATGCCATTTACGACACGGAGTGGCAAGGAACGGCTAAGATCGATCCCTTGTATGTTCATGACTAGTGGTTCAGCTTCACATGACGATGGAAGCCCTCCTCCCACTAAAAAAATCAAAAGAGTTAAGCTGGCAAAAGCACAGCGAAGAACTGTGCTTTCTAAGAAGATATCACAAATCCCCAAGGAGAGTCCAAGTGTGGTGGTGGTTGCGATGCCTGACCTTCCCAGCACTGGACGGGAAGAGGTGGCTCTTTCCACCATTTGCACGCCCCCTGCAAGTGTTGAAAGGAGCACCCACAGTCCACTTGCTGATATGCAAATTGAAGATGTCACTGTTGAAGTACAACAGGATGAGGATACTGGTGTAGCTGGCGCTGAGGAGGAAGTTGGCGAGGAGGATTCTGATGGTGATGTGGTTTGTTTAAATCAGGCTCCGGGGGAGACAGTTGTTGTCCGTGGGATGAAAAAGCCCATCACGGTCATGCCTGGGCAGAAGACCAAACATTCCACCTCTTTGGTCTGGCAATATTTCTATCCAAATCCGGACAACAACTGTCTTGCCATATGTACCTTATGTAAAGGTGGAATAAGTAGGGATAGGGACGTTAACCACCTAGGAACATCCTCCCTTATACGGCACCTGCAGCGCGTTCATAATAAGTTACTGTCAAGTTCAGAAACTTTGGCTAAGACCGTAAGCAGTCCAGGGACACCTAAATCCCGTTGTCCTGTTGTATCCAAGCGCCTGCAAACCACACCGTCAACTCCCTCCTCGTCAATTTCCTCCTTAGTCAGGATCGGAAGTAGTCCTGCAGGCCATGTCACTGGCATGACTGACTCTCCTATCCGGGATTCCTCCGGAGGATCCTGCATTGCTACGCCTCCTGCTGCCGCTGCTGCTGTTGCTGCTGCTGGGAGTCGTTCATCATCCCAGAGAGGAAGTAGGAACACCACTACTTTTACTAAACAATTGACCCTCCAACAGTCATTAGCGAGGAGGATGAAGTACGAAAGCAGTCATCCTTAAGCAAAACGTATAACTGAGGCCTTGACTGCTATGTTGGTGTTAGACGTGCATCCGGTATCCGCCATTAGTGCAGTGGGATTTAGACAATTGATGGAGGTAGTGTGTCCCCGGTTCCAAATCCCATCTAGATTCCACTTCACTAGGCAGGCGATACCGAGACTGTACAGAAACGTCAGAAAAAGTGTCCTCAGTGTCCTAAAAAATGCCGTTGTACCCAATGTCCACTTAACAACGGACATGTGGACAAGTGGAACAGGGCAGACTAAGGACTATATGACTGTGACAGCCCACTGGGTAGATGTATCACCTTACGCAGCAACAGCAGCAGCGTCACCAGTCGCAGCATCTCAGAAACGCCAGCTCGTTCCAAGGCAGGCTACGCTGTGTATCACCGGTTTCAGTAAGAGGCACACCGCCGACAACTTCTTAGAGAAACTGAGGGAAATCATCGCCCAGTGGCTTACCCCACTTAGACTCTCCTGGGGATTTGTGATATCTGACAACGCCACCAATATTGTGCGGGCATTACATCTGGGCAAATTCCAGCACGTCCCATGTTTTGCTCACACAATAAACTTGGTGGTGCAGAATTTTCTGAAAAGCGACAGGGGCGTGCAGGAGACGCTTTGGGTGGCCCGAAAAATTTCAGGCCACTTTCGCCATTCAGCGACTGCGTGCCGAAGACTGGAGCGCCAGCAAACACTCTTGAACCTGCCCCGCCATCACCTGAAGCAAGAGGTTGTGACGCTGTGGAACTCAACCCTCTATATGCTTCAGAGGATGGAGGAGCAGCAAAAGGCCATTCAAGCCTATACATCCACCTATGACATAGGCAAAGGAGGGGGTATGCACCTGACTCAAGCGCAGTGGAGAATGATTTCCGTGTTGTGCAAGGTTCTCCAGCCCTTCGAACTTGCCACACGTGAAGTCAGTTCAGACACTGCCAGCTTTAGTCAGGTCATTCCCCTCATCGGGCTTTTGCAGAAGCAGCTGGAGAAAGTGAAGGAGGAGCTAAGACGGAGCGATTCCGCTCGGCATGTGGGACTTGTGGATGAAGCCCTTCATTCGCTTTGCCAGGATTCCAGGGTGGTCAATCTGTTGAAATCAGACCACTACATTTTGGCCACCGTGCTCGATCCTAGGTTTAAAGCCTATGTGGTGTCTCTCTTTCCGGCCGACACAAGCCTGCAGAGGTGCAAAGACCTGCTGGTGAACACACTGTCAGCTGAAGCGGAACGTGACACGTCAACAGCTCCTTCTTCATTTTCTCCCGCAACTGGGGTTGCCAGGAAAAAAATAAAGTATCCTAAGCAACCCGCTGGCGGTGAATGGAGGAGGATTACATCGGTGACAGCATCCAAGTAGGCATGTCAGACAGTCCATACCTGTACTGGCAGGAAAAAGAGGCAATTTAGAGGCCCCTGTACAAACTGGCTCTATTTTACCTGAGTTGCCCCCCCTCCAGTGTGTACTCCGAAAGAGTGTTTAGTGCAGCCGGGAACCTTGTCAGCGAAAGGCGTAGGAGGTTGCTTCCACAGAATGTGGAGAAGATGATGTTCATCAAAATGAATTATCAGCTCTTCCAGGGAGACCAGCCTCCAGAACGTACAGAGGGACCTGTGGTGGTGGATTCAAGTGGGGACGAGTTAATACTTTGTGAGGATGAGGATGTACACACTGAAGAGGGTGAGGAATCGGTGGATGAGGAGGATGAGGATGACATCTTGCCTCCGTAGAGCCAGTTTGTGCAGGGACACATTAATTGCCAGCTTGTTTTGTGGGGGCCCAAACGAACCAATCATTTCAGCCACAGTTGTGTGGCAGACCCTGGCGCTGAAATGATTGGTTTGTTAAAGTGTGCATGTCCTGTTTATACAACATAAGGGTGGGTGGGAGGGCCCAAGGACAATTCCATCTTGCACCTCTTTTTTTTCTTTGCATTATGTACTGTTTGGGGCCTAGTTTTTCAAACTGCCATCCTGTCTGCCACTGCAGTATCACGCCTAGATGGGTCACGTGTTTGTGCCGCCCACTCGTGTCGCTTAGCATAGTCATCCAGCTACCTCGGTGCAACCTTTTGGACATAAAAACACTATTGTGAGGTGTGAGGTGTTCAGAATAGACTGGAAATGAGTGGAAATTAAGGTTATTGAGGTTAATAATAGCATAGGAGCAGAAAAACCTACAAATTCTGTGATTTTAGCTGTTTTTATGCTTTTTTTCAAAAAAATACAGATCCAAAACACAAAACCCAGAACCCAAAACACGGAAGGGTGGTTTTGGCAAAACCAATCCAGATCCAAAACACGAAGAAAGATCCAGATCCAAAACCAAAACACGAAAAGTGGCCGGTGCACACCCCTAATATATATATATATATATATTTATCTATATATATATATCTATATCTATATATATATATATATATATATATATATAAAACAGCGCATCAATTATTGCAGAATGTCTTTTTCCGTGAAGCTGTAAAACTTGAAAAAAAGTACTTTGTGTTTTAACAAGTAATTCTTTAACACTAAATTTAATTTTAGTCAGCAGTGGGAAGTGCTGAATTAATTATGGGTAAGCTTTGATGAAATGTAATTTGCAGATTCCTTTTTTTATTTTAACAGAACAAAATATAACATGACAGCAGTATACAGTAGTAGGATGCGATGCAGTACAATACTGTATTATCTACTAAGTCTTGTTGAGTATTATGTTGAATTACTTCTGGATGTACTGTACTTACAGTATAAGTATAGTGTATTATTCAGATTCAGTAATATGTTACTAAGGGGCATATTTATGGAATGGCATTTGGGCTTATTTTAGCTGTGCCATATACATAAAAAATTATTTTTAGTAGCAATTACTTTGTTATGGCCATTGTTAACTACAATGGCGGTAACCAAGCCGGGGATAAGTTTCACTGGCTTTTCTACGGTGAAGCCTATTAACAAGTTAAGTAGTGGTTATTGTCATATTTATACTAGGGATCCTAAGTGTTCTCTGCTGAATTCTAAGCATTATGCCAATGTTTTTGCTGCCAAAAATATGCTTAGAACCATCATCATAAAGTTGGTGTATAAAAAATATACTTTATTAGGCAGCAAGGGTGAGGTGGCAAAATCAAAGAACAGAGCCAAGGGAGAGATGTAAACCTGTGGTGTCTGACTGACCGAACCCTACATGCTTCTTCACCTTGTACCAGGATAACTTTGCAGTTTTCAAGTTACCAAGTGGATCTTTTCCATCAGCCTTGCATCTTCTGTGAGTACTACTTGCTAGAAGAATTGCACAGATTCAATTTTCCATCATTATGGTAACAACATTTAGCTATTCTGGACTTTGAGTTTTTCATATATTGAATTTCGTATTGGACTCATACATACAGGTGGTCCATACACAGGGCAGTAACTAGCTATGGGTGATGGGTTTGCTCTATGGGCAGCACTGCTGACCATCCACAGTCCCTGTATCTGGCTATCAAGGTGCCTGGAACCTGCAAATGCAGTGCCACCCGTAGCGTCCAAACGCTCCAAACGGCAGATTGCATGCAGCCATAGCAACTCCCCGCAGCATCCTGAGGATGCTCTGGACAGCGTTGTTGTTCCTTCCACTTGTGGCCCCGCACTCCATGACATGACATCATGCACTGAGGGGGGCGTGTGGCTGGCACTAGGCACCATACCTCTAAATTGCTGTCCATACATATTTCCAAATACGAACTGCTAATTTGCTAAGGGGACTGGTCTGCATACCTTTCCCTCCCATCTCCCCACCCCTCTCCTTTGTCCTCCCCTCACCTTTAATCTTATTTTCAAGATCAACCTTGAACACTTTACCATTGGATTTTCTATGAACACTGGTTATAATCACCCAGTATTAGAGATGTGCGCCGACCCCATGTTTTGGATTTGGTTTTGGATGCAGATTCATCTTCGTTTTTTGGTTTCGTTTTTGCAAAACCACCCTCACATGTTTTGGTTTTGGATATGTATTTATTTTCTTTTTTTAAATTAAAAAAACAAAGTGCTAAAATAATATAATTTTGACCTGTTTAAATGCAATCCAAAATCCGAGTTCAGTTTTTAAATCCGAGTTTTGAACCACTGGAAGATCTGAACCAGGAATTGGTTCGACCCACTACCCCAAAGTGATTCCGAACTCGGACTTGGTTCGACTCGGAAACCATAATTTGTTGTCGGTTCTCTGGGAACACGAACCCACAAATCTCTATCCAGTTTTGTAATATATATATATGATGTAATTTCTGGTGACAGGCCACACTCCTTTAGCACACCACATCTTCCTATTTCATGCCCCAGTCCAACACTGCTTCATAGAGAAGAAGAGTTATTATGATCAGATCCAAATACCAGTGGAAAGATTTACAATGTCTTCAGAGATTACAGTAATAACTATAGATAATATTTGGTCTGTTTCATAAATGGTAAAATCCATTTTATAGTATTTGGTGGAGTTATGATACTCTTGATCCTAATAAAAGTGACCATTTGTGCCATTTTACATGTATATACTGATGTGTTGATTCTTGAAAATGTCACTGGCATAGGTGTAGCTATAGAAGATGCAATTGCTACAGAGGCTGGCCACCTCCAGGGCCTGACCAACTCCCTGCACCCAGTTATGCCACACCTACTGCTACATGGTTCGAGGTGGACACTCACCTCCTTAGTCCCTTGGGTGGTTTCTCCTTTGTAAGTAGTGTGCTGCTGTAGGCACATCTGCTGTTCCAGCTGGCTCCACCTCTCCTCACTAATGCTCAGCTTGCTGGGACATCCCCGGACTACGACCATGCCTCCTCCAGCATCATCGAGGAGAGGCGGAGCTAGCCAGGACAGAAGATGGGCTTGCAGCAGCACACTGCTTACAATGAAGAAGTCAGTCACAGGGCTCAGGAGGTGAGTTTCCCCACTGAGAAATGCACATCGGGAGGCCAGTGAAAATGTTGTTATGGGGCCCCCATAGGTCCAGTTATGCCCCTGGTCCCTGGTCCCTTCCAAGAATAGATTAACCAATATTTATTGCAACAATTTACTATTTTATCTCCTTATTTAGCAAACGTAGATTATACATGCCTGCCCTCCTAGAACATCCAGTAGACTCCTGAGAGAGTAGTTCACTCTCTCTCATCCCGCCAACTTCCTAGTGAAATGGGTGATATTGGGGTGTGATTTTGCAGTTCTCAGCAAATTATGTCATCATGGTCCAGCCCCTTCTCAGCAATGCCACAATTAATGGTATTGTGTTACATCAACCCTGGCACTGATGGTGCAATTCACTCTCGCTCCATCCCTGTGGCTGATTACCTGCTTCTCCCCTCAGGGACCTCCCTGTGGATAACAAGTAAAGTAGGCAAGTATGGGATAGATAGATAGATAGATAGATAGATAGATAGATAGATAGATAGATGTCACAGTTTTTCCATTAATGTGAATGGAGGTTAGCTGTGAAATTCTGTAACATGTGCACTGTGGCACACCATAGTGACTTCACACTAAAGTATTTTATCAATACACTTTACAAAATCAACTTTTAGTAAGCTACATACATGCATATATTGTACCATTACCGCTACATACATAAATACAAGCTTACATATTTATTATCGTATTTTTTTCAGCTTTAAACTTAACTATTATGTTTGACAAATAATAAATATGTCTCTATTTTTTCCTTTGCTTTTACTTCCAGCAAAATACATAAAGTTCAGGGCATAGGCCATTCCTCATAGGGCGTAGAGTAGGCTTTTGACAAAGGCTTAATAATGGATTTGATAAATGAAACGCAATTATGAAGTCTCTTTTGTTCTTGCTTATAGGACAACTTGTTGTTAATCTACGTCCTGCCACACAGATGTATGTGTATTAATCATTTGCAAGAAAATGCTTTTAACTATGACCAAAAATGACACAAACCATTAAAAAAATGAATGCTTTGATGAAAGGTCGCTTCTGTGTTTTTGTACAAGCTGGTATATTAATGTTATATTATTCAAGTAAATATATTTTACCTACTACATTTAACCTTGGCCTATGTTTAATCATTAACTAATATAAGCTAGTATAAACTTGCATCTGGAATGAAAAGCTATATCATTTCCAACTAGTTGTATTTATATATAATATAAAATGCTTATGGTGTTATGTTATTATTATTAAATTATTATTATCTTTAATTAATCTTAAAATGATGTCATACATTTCTTTAAAGTAGCGATTAGAGGCTTTTCAACAACAATAAAATATATCTAAAATGATGACCCCTGTTTTATAATTATCATAAATGTTGTGATAGTCTTGTTAAAGGCTAACACCATCCATTTTAATGGACGTATAACAGCTGAAGGTGCTGATCCAGGATCAGCTCTATCTGTTGGAGTAAAGCCTGGTTTCTACTCTGCCAATTTCAAAAACCAACAAAAGAAAAAGTCGCTGTAATTTTGCACCTGGACAAAACAGGTTGCAATACAAAGGATGCAAATACATTTTTTTTTTTTTTAATGCATGGTACTTATTAAGGTAACAGAACATGCCAGTTGTAAATAGAGATGCGGACCCCCATGTTTTGGTTCTGGTTCTAATTCACCATTGTGCTTTGGTTTTGCCGAAACAACCCTCAACTGTTTCGGCTCAGATTCAGTTTTGGATTTCATAAAAATCGATAAAAAAATCGATAAAAACGACTAAAATCATGTAAGTTGGACCTGTTTACATTCAATTCAAAAGCTAGGCTCTTTTTTATATCTGACTTCTGAACTGACAGCAGAACCAAGCTGGGATTTGGTTCTACTCAGACCCCCAAAGCGATTCTGAACTGGGACTCGATTCGACTCGGAAACCCTAAGTACCGGTGTGTTCGTATTTCAGGAACACTGAACTGCACATATCTAGTTGTGAGACAGAAGCTCATGCAATACTCCCCATAGACAAATTTTAAGTTATTGGGTACTTAGTCATAGACCTTCAATCACTCAGCTACTTTTTCAAGTCCTAGAATGATAACGGTTGACACTGGGATTTTGAATGTGGGCAACTCAAAGCTTTGTGATGATGTAGCAAGAGGCAGGGCCAACATAGGACCATATGAAAGATTTTATCAGAGACAACAGTAGCTACTGTAGGATGATTTGAATTCTAGAGTTGGGACCACGACAATGCGAGGAGGAATATTTAAAGTTCAAGTGGAGTTATCCTGTAAAAGTATTGTACTATTATAAATCATATATTAAATTACGATATTACTTACACTGGATGACAATAATTGTGAGTATATTTTAGAGCAACATTTGCAAACTCCACTAACATAGAATAAAAATTCAAAGCATGGTTCATATGGAGCATCAATTGCTACATAGAATATACATACAGTCAGGTCCATAAATATTGGGACATTGACAGAATTTTCAGATTTTGGCCTCTATTCGCCACCACAATGATTTTGAAATGAAACATACAAGATGTGCTTTAACTGCAGACTTTCAGATTTAATTTGAGGGTAATTACATCCAAATCAGGTGAACGGTGTATGAATTACAATGGTTTCAATATGTGCCTCCCACTTTTTAAGGGGCCAAAAGTAATGGGACTATCAACTCAGAAGCTATTTCATGGACAGGTGTGGGCTATTCCCTCGTTATTTCATTATCAATTAAGCAGGTAAAATGTCTGGAGTTGATTCTAGGTGTGACATTTGCATTTGGAATCAGTTGATGTCAACTCTCAATATGAGATCCAAAGAGCTGTCACTATCAGTGAAGCAAGCCATCATTAGGCTGAAAAATCAAAACAAACCCATCAGAGAGATAGCAAAAACATTAGGTGTGGCCAAATCAACTGTTTGGAACATTCTTAAAAAGAAAGAAGGCACCGGAGAGCTCAGCAACACCAAAAGACCCGGAAGACTACGGAAAACAACTGTGGTGGATGACAGAATAATTATTTCCCTGGTGAAGAAAAACCCCTTCACAACAGTTGGCCAAATCAAGAACACTCTCCAGGAGGTAGATGTATATGTGTCAAAGTCAACAATCAAGAGAAGACTTCACAAGAGTGAATATAGAGGGTTCACCACAAGATGCAAACCATTGGTGAGCCACAAAAACAGGAAGACCAGATTAGAGTTTGCCAAACAACATCTAAAAAAGCCATTACAGTTCTGGAACAACATCCTATGGACAGATGAGACAAAGATCAACTTGTACCAGAGTGATGGGAAGAGAAGAGTATGGAGAAGGAAAGGAACTGCTCATGATCCAAAATATACCACCTCCTCAGTGAAGCATGGTGGTGGCAGTGTCATGGCGTGGGCATGTATGGCTGCCAATGGAACTGGTTCCCTTGTATTTATTGATGATGTGACTGCTGACAAAAGCAGCAGAATTAATTCTGAAGTGTTTCGGGCAATATTATATGCTCATATTCAGTCAATTGCTTCAGAACTCGTTGGACGGCGCTTCACAGTGCAGATGGACAATGACCCAAAGCATACTGCAAAAGCAACCAAAGAGGCTTTTTTAAGGCTAAAAATCAGAATGTTATGCAATGGCCAAGTCAATCCCCTGACCTGAATCTGATTGAGCATGCCTTTCACTTGATGAAGACAAAACTGAAGGGAAAATGCCCCAAGAACAAGCAGAAACTGAAGACATTTGCAGTAGAGGCCTGGCAGAGCATCACCAGGGATGAAACCCAGTGTCTGGTGATGTCTATGCATTCCAGACATCAGGCTGTAATTGCCTGCAAAGGATTTGCAACAAAGTATTAAAAAGTGAAAGTTAGATTTAGGATTGTTTAGTTTGTCCCATTACTTTTGGCCCTTAAAAAGTGGGAGGCACATATAGAAACCGTTGTAATTCCTACACCGTTTTCCTGATTTGGATGTAATTACCCTCAAATTAAATCTGAAAGTCTCCAGTTAAAGCACATCTTGTTTGTTTCATTTCAAAGCCATTGTGGTGGTGAATAGAGGCCAAAATATGAAAATTCTGTCAATGTCCCAATATTTATGCACCTGACTGTACATACATACATACATACATACATAGAATACAGTTCAATGTTGTGCCCTTGCATTTATTTATGATATGATTTTGAGCTGCATAGCTATTGACTGAGAAACCTGTCCAATTTAAAATATGTTAGTCATTACATAGTTAAATAACTACAGTACGTAGTTATTAAGGTTACAAAACATGCACAGGTCCATTTATTTCACCATTTTAGAAATTCTAACTGTGTTGATCTAGACCAGAAGTAGGTAAAATCGCCAATGGCCAAATTGACCAATTTAGCTTCACAATGTGAAAAAAGAC
This sequence comes from Taudactylus pleione, assembly GCA_031769625.1. Lineage (NCBI taxonomy): Eukaryota > Metazoa > Chordata > Amphibia > Anura > Myobatrachidae > Taudactylus > Taudactylus pleione. The sequence goes on from JAUIMM010000116.1 coordinate 11,450,511, forward strand.
TCCAATAATGGATGGATCTATATGCATTTATTACCAAATAACTCCTTACCAGTATGTCTTGGAGAGTGGCATGCAACTGGAGCACCCAGAGCAAACCCATGCAAACAGTAGGATGACACCCCACACAGATAGGTTCCAGGCTGGAACTGAGACACAATTCTAATCACTGTGCCACTCCACTACCCTACAGCATGCATCAGCATACATAAGTACTATTTCAATGAGCTTTCGGAGCATACATGCTGACTTTTATTTTTGGCAACTGACCACAGATGGGGATGAGTACAGGCATATCATATTGGCCACACTCCCTCCACCTGAATCACAGCATTTTGCTCCAAATTCCACCCATTTCAACTAGTCAATCCAGATCCAAAAACAAAACACGGTGGTCAGCGCACATCTCTAATATTTATACGGGTACAGGCTGTATGGTTTGGACCACATTGGATCAAGGGACCCTTATGCGTGACACACCCTGCACCCATTATCAACAGACCAATAGTTCCAATATATCCTCAGTCTCAGGATCAATTTAAGACATAAATTGTCACAACCCTGGCTAGTTTTTCACCTTTTGCCTTGAGACTTACCCCTGTCAGCTGTCCCGTGGATCTGTGTGTAAAATTCGCATGGGAGATTTGCTCTACATCATATTGGCTGTAACACTTCTGTGATTGCATTTGGACTGAGCTCCTTTTCACATTGATTATTCACCTGGGCTCTCCTCTGTCTGTGAACACTGCTTGGCTTGATTGGAATTGCAGATGTAGTTCTGACTCTCAGTGATGCAGATATGTTTGCTCTCCACTAGTCTGAATGCTACTGCCAGATCACCTGACTGTATGCACCAATTCCTGCTAGACCCAGAGTATAAAGATCCTCCTCTGATAGCACTCAGTGCCTGAACATCTCGTTACTGCTCGTGGTGTATTGTTTGTGCTTCATCCATGTACAAGTGTATTCCAGGCTACTGCTGATTGCTATACCTGGCGCATCTGGAAATCCTGCTGGTTCCTGATCAGTTCATTCAGCAATCTGGCCGATAGCTATACCTGGCGCGTCTGGCAATCCTGCTGGTTTCCACACTAGTTCTATCAGTAATCCTGCTAAACGAATATACCTGGAGCATCCAGTAATCCTACTAGTTCCCAGGCCAGTGCATAATGTCCATTGCTGTTGCATGACTTATGATCCTGAGTTCCCTGTGTGTTACCAGTGCTTCCCAGCACAGCGAACAATACTCCAGTCCGGAGTGATATTCCAAGTCCATTCCACAATACTCCAGTCCGGAGTGATATTCCAAGTCCATTCCATGATACTCCATTCCGGAGTGATATTCCAAGTCCATTCCATGATACTCCAGTTCGGAGTGATATTCCAAGTCAATTCACACTACTCCAGTTCGGAGTCAAGTTCCAGGTTCATCAGCTTAATTCACATTGCTCCAGTCCAGAGTCAAGTTCCAAGCTCACCAGTTCAATTCTCATTACTCCAGTCTAGAGTCAAGTTCCAAGTTCACCAGTTCAATTCTCATTACTCCAGTCCGGAGTCAAGTTAAAAGTTCACCAGCTCAGTCCACGTTACTCCAGTCCGGAGTCCAAGTCCAAGTTATTCAGTCCGATCCACATTATTCCAGTCCAGAGTCAAGTTCCAAATCCTTCAAGTTCAAACCTTGTTACTCGGGTCCGGAGATCCAATACCAGTTCACTTAAGTTTCTAGTCTACAGTTTCTTTTCCAGGTTCAGCGATTATTGGAAGACTCTTTCCTTCAGTCTATTCAGCTAATCTTCCTGCAGGTCCTAGTCCGGTTCCTCCAAGTCACCTACTGATATCCTGTCCAGTTCTGCAAGTCTTCCTGCTGGTCTCAGTCCGTTTCCTCCAAGTCTTCTACTGGTTCCACTCCAATGTTACAAGTTTCCTGTTCCTGTCATTTATCACCAAAGGCAGTTCTCACTGTGGAATGGGTATGATATACCGCCGGCCGCATGGCCGGCGGTTTGATTCCCGTCAGCGGCAGCCCAACAGGAGCAGAGTGCAACGCAGCAGAAGCCCGACAGCGCTGGAAATCCCGATCGTGGATAGGTAAGTATCCACTATCCTAACCCCCCTAACCCTAACCCTCCTTAGTGGTGCCTAACCCTAACTTCCCCCCCAAGTGCCTAACCCTAATCCCCCCTCTAAGTGCCTAACCCTAACCACCCCCTTCCCAGCTGCCTAAACCTAAGTCCCCCGGGGGGGTGCCTAACCCTAAGTCCCCCCCGGGGGTGCCTAACCCTAACCCTCCCTCCCCCTAGCCTAACCCTAACCCTCCCGGGGGGGTGCCTAACCCTAAGTCCCCCCAGGGAGCCCTAAACCTAACCCTCCCCCCCACGGCTGTCCGCTCACGGCGCCCGGCATCACTACGATCGGGATGCCGGGCGCCGGTCTCCCCGCGTCGGGGAAATGCGGGCGTCTACATCTAGATGCCTGGCATTTCACCCTTTCCGGGATAAGACAGTCGGGAAGCCGGCTGCTGGTATATAGGCAGTTGGCTTCCCGATTGCTTCCCCTCACTGCTATACAATTCTTTTGCAAATAGAGCTATTTACCTCAACCATGGTTCCAGTCAAGCCAGTCTCCGCTGAATCCACTTCAACACCTGAGTCAGGTAATTCTCAGACTCCAACCGTGACATAAATGAAGCTAAACAATAAACTAAAAATTAAGCGAAGTAATTTAAGAGACAAATGGAAAAGCTATAAAGATGAATTTAAGAGGTGGTCCTAAGAAGTGGTTGGGTACGGTACTCAGAATCCCGACAGTCAGAATCCTGATGCCGGCATCCTGACAGGGTTAGAATACCAACACCTGAAGGTAACTATACTAACCCTACCTCTACCTCTAAACCTATTACCTCCCCCCCCACAGCCTAACCCTTCTTCCCAGCAGCCTAACCCTAACTCTCTCCCTAGTGCCTCCCCCTAACCACAATACTTACCGCCAGTATGCTGGTGGTCGGGATGCTGGCACCAGGATTCTGACTGGTGTCGGGATTCCAGTGCCAGCATTCTGGGCGCCAGAATCCTGACAGTCGGGCTATAAACTACAAGGTTTTAGCCTGTAATGATGTCTTTATTATTTTCACTATAACACAACAAACTCTCTTTTACACCTGATTTGAATCACAATTGTACTGCAGAAAGAGTGCACTTATTGGCCTGAATTCAAACATGAAACTGCCCTGCCCATGAACCGTAGGGCAATGTGATATATGGTTATTTAATCTGCTTTTATTCAGCCTCCTCACTGTATGCACAATGAGGCATCCAGGATTGTTTCAATAAGGATACATAGTAGTACCATGAGGTTCTCCAATAAGGTCCCCTATGGTATTACGCTGCATGACCACACAAAGATATTTTTAAGGCTACTCCTTTAATGAAATCAGATTTTTGTAAGCATGCTTTATCCTTGTTTAGCACTACCAGATGGTATCGGTAAGATGCAGGGGCGTATCTTCCTATTGGCCAGGATGGCACTCGCCAGGGTTGCCGGCCGAAGGGGGGGGCGCCGTTACTGCCCAGCAGTGCCACCCATGGCCAGTTCTATCTATCTATCAAAGTCTACGCTGATGGCAGGGCGGATTGGCCACTGAGAAATTGGGAGACCTGTGACACTTTTTTTTTTGTACCATGGCACAGCGTGCGTAACGTCATGACATCACACACGCCGCACTGCCGAGAAGTAATGAGGAGAGGAGCCGGGACTGCTGCCGCGGCCAGGGGGAGAGCATTCGAAAGATGCTGAGTAATGTAAGTAACTGGCCTGGAACCGGAGGGAGGTTAGGAGCCGGAACTGGAGAGACACAGTATACTTCATTTGATGTCACTCTTAATGCCTGTCAGACCCTGTTTTCTGAAATCAGTCCCTGCCAGAGTCATTGCTTATGAGTAGCAGTGCACGAGTTCCCCCTCATGGGGAAGGGGGGGGTGCCAGTCCCTTACTTTGCCAGGGGAGCTGGGACACCTAGATACACCCCTGGCAAGATGCTCTGTACATATTATCTGACCTGTAAGTGACTAGAACAGTGTGTTCTAAGCTGACCAGGGAAAATATCCACTCTCGAGTGTCACTTAGACTTCTGAGTCAGTGACGTTATTTTTAATAACTTTATTTAATGTAAAAGCATGTGAATGAGAATGGGATAGAATCTATTGACACTGAAGGGATGGCTGGGTGGTTCTCCATTGACCTCCTTGATACAGAGTGCTAGCTCTGGAACACATGTTGGCTTTGCTATTCCCCTGGTACCTCCCAGGATTGCCTACTAGAATTCTCAGACCCTGCATTTGGTCTGTGCTCTGTGCACAGACAATCAGCATGTGCTGGGCCACTCAGATGAACGTGCATGCTATTTGCATGCACCATTGACACTGCTTCCATCACTGAATCAGGCACACTCATATTTTCCTGATACATCATTCGAACATGCAACTCATACTGTGTGCCACTTTGTGACATCACAAGCTATTTTTGATAAATGCTCCTTCTTTATATCAAGACAGTGACTTCTGTGCATGTTGCAAAACTTAGTGCAAAACTTGTGCCTCGCTAAATGCAGATTACAGGGTAGAATAAGCAGTGGGTTTGAAATCCCATCGGAGATACCACACTTTACAATAGAAGACTGAATCATTGGCACAAGAAAAGAGGTGGTTTAAACTAGAGATGTGCGCCGACCCCCGTGTTTTGGTTTTGGATCTGGATCTCCCCTGGTTTTGCATCTGGATTGGTTTTACCAAAACCTCACCTCCGTGTTTTGTTTTTCGGTTTTGGTTTTGGATCTGGATTTTTTCTTAAAAAATCATAAAAACAGCTCAAATCACATAAAATGGGCCTGTTTCTTTCCTACAGTATTATTAACCTCAATAACATTTATTTCCACTTATTTCCAGTCAATTTTGACTACCTCACATGTCACTATATTGTTCATCCAGTTTATTCCCAAAATTTGCACCAAACTAGCTGGCAGACTAAGCTATGCGGCAGCAGTGGGTGGCACAAAAACGTGGCAGTTCAACTTCCAACATGGCGCATCAGGAAACAATGTTTTTATTATTCAAGAGAGGCCTGAGGGAGTTAGAGTATGTATGTAGTTGAAGGCAGGGACAGGAAGGGTTTGGTAGTAAATTTAATTTCTTGTTTTTATTCCAAAGTAAATTTATGAGGGAGAAGGGGAGGGAAGGAGGCATCTACAAAAAAATATTTTACTCATTCACATCAGTCCTTGTCCCAGAAGAATCCTTGAGCACCATGCCTGCTACTGGGAGTGGATTTTTATATCCCAGAAGGGGACCAGGAAGACTTCTAGTAGTGCATTCCACATTAAAAAAAATCCCAACCTCTACAGGGACATTAAAAAAACATAGTTCGTTAGTGGCCTTCCAACTTGCCACTTAACCAGTAAAAAGATATTAAGGGGTACATTTAATTTACTAAAGTGAGAGTTTTTACAAGTGTTATTTATAAGTAATGTTGCCCATAGCAACCAATCAGATTCTACTTAACATCATTTACCTAGCACTTTGTAGAAGATAATAGCAAGAATCTGTTTATTTTCTATGGGCAAGCAACATCACTTCTAAAACTAACTTCTAAAAACTCTCTAAATCTATGAGTTAAGGCAGGGGTAGCCAACCCCGGTCCTCGAGCACTACCAACAGTGCATGTTTTCCAGGTCTCCTCACAGACTCACAAGTGTAATAATTAACTCCACCTGTGAATCTTTTCAAATGTGTTTCTGAGTAATGAATACACTTGTGCACCAGCTAGGTGGTCTGGAAAATGTGAACTGTTTAGTAGCTCTCGAGGACCTTGGTTGGCTAAAAAAACTGCCTTTGCTTTACTTGAGCTGCCCACCTTCCAGTGTGCACTGTATTCTACGAGAAAGACCTTTACCATCAATTACGTGCAAAAATTACAGAGTCACCTGTAATGGTGGATTCCAGCGGGGACAAATTAATATTGTGTGAAGAGGATGATGTATACATCACCCCAGATTATACCATCACCCAAGCCTATATCGTCATCCCATCCTGTGTTGTGTATAAATTTCAGCTACGCTCCCTGTTAGGTTGGGGATTCATTATCCACTTTAGTGGATGTGAGTCCCATTTTTAGTTCATATCGTCACCACAACCCCTACACATCTTCTGACCTGGGCTACAGAAGGAGCAGCTGCACTCTGGAATACGGTTGCATGGAGTTGCCCCTCTGCCTCGCTGAAATTCAGGTAGAGGGGCCATGGGTAGGGATTGCGAGTAGGGGCACTATAATCAGAGAATGCAGTTTTAGCTGCTTTATTCCATTTTTTAAACCATATCCTCTATTTTCACCTTTGAAAATGTTTATGCAAATCTCAGCAGAGGCGTTTTGTGATGCAATGGCTAACGCGCGCACACACGCAAAAAAAACAGATTGATTGATTAATTTTTGGGGGGGGGACTTGGGAAAGAGAGCACCCGAATGAGGCAGCGGCCTCTTGATAAATGACACAGATAGCACCCCTGCACAGCTTCGTTGCTGATAAATGTGGCTGACGCACACGCACACACAAAAAAAATCAGATTGATTGATTGATTTTGATTGATTGACTTAATTTTTTGGGGGCACTTGGGAGGGAGAGCACCCGAGCAAGCCAGCAGCCTCTTGATAAACGACACAAGCAGCACCCCTGCACAGCTACATTGCTGATTAATGTGTCTAACGTGCACACACATACACAAAAACTGTTTTTATTTTTTTCACTCTGGGGGGGAGGCACCCTTGATAAATGAGACACAGGCAGCATAGCACCCCTGCACACCTACGTTGCTGATAAGTGTGGCTAACGCACGCGCACACACACAGAATTTTTTTACATTTTTTTTCTCACTGGGGGTGAAGAGCACCCCTGATGGATAAAGCACCCCCTGGACAACACAGCAGCACAGCCAGCCCTTATGGACAACAGCCAGCCAGCCCCTATATGGACAACAGCCAGCCCCTTTACATAGGCAAACGCTGAGATGGGGTTCCGGCTGCCTGGAAACCACCCTCCCCAGCCCACACCATGACCTCAATAGAAATAATAATATAATAGATTGTTACTAGTGCTGCATGTTCTTCTCAGTATCACAAATGAAATAATTAGCACCACCTGTGGATCTTCTAACATGTATCAGCCAGTAATAGATAACCTGTGCACCAACTAGAAGATCTGGAAAACATGCACTGTTAGAGATGCACTGCTATAGAGCCCAATATAGTCTGGAATGGTGCTCACATCTGAAATAAAAACGTTCAGCTCAGGCAGGATGGCCTACTGGCGCTTTTAATGGCTAACTGTTATCGCTGGTCCTGTATATGCTGGAATTAATACACACAATACACTTTGTATGGCGCTTATTAAAGCTGGTTAAGTACTAATTCTGCCCTCTTCATTGACAGGCCACACTCACTCTAAAATTAAGCATTTGGAACCCCCCTCTGGAAATCCTGCGTTTGCCACTGCTATATATGGACAACAGCCAGCCCCGCCACCTAAATAAGCAGCCAGCCCCTGAGTGACAATGACAACAGTAGCCATACCCTATGCACAGCATCAGCAACAGCACATTCACAGCCCCCTCTCTCTTCACTCTCCACAGCATGAATTAAAAATGGCAGCGATCACGGGACCTTTTATACAATCCAAAACCCACGAGAATCTGACAGCGGGATTATGACGTTTTGCCTCATTTTGAGATCCGAGTCAGGCGGGAAAACCCGAGCCGGCACGGATCTGACTCGGATCCCCTAAGTTTGGGTGGGTACCGATCTCTGGAATCCGAACCCGCTCATCTCTAGTTTCAACTCAGAGAACCGGACCCACCCGAACATGACAATTCCAAGCAGTATCCGAGTCAGGCTTGGGTTTTCCCGCCTGACTCAGAATCCAAAAATAAGCAAAACATCATAGTCCCGCTGTTGGATTCTTGCGGGTTTTGGATTCAATAAAGGTTCCGGTGATCGGCTCTTGTGTTGTTCAGGCTGTTCTGTGTCTAGCCAGGGGTTGCTGTGTCCATCCAAGGCAAGGGCTGCTGTGTCCATACAGGGGTTGCGGTGTCCATCCAGGGGCAGGGGCTGCTGTGTCCATCCAGGGGCAGAGGCTGCTGTGTACATCCAGGGGCAGGGGCTGCTGCGTCCATCCAGGGGCTACTGTGTCCATCCAGGGGCAGTTACTGCTGTGTCCATCTAGGGGCAGGGGCTGCTGGGTCCATCCAGGGGCTGGTGCTACTTTGTAAATCCAGGCACTGCTGTGTCCATCCAGGGGCTCTGCTGTGTCTGTCCAGGGGCTCTGCTCCAGCGTAAATAAAAAAAAGGTAAAAATATAAGTTAAAAAAAATAGGTATTTTTTGTGCTCTACCCCAGTGTAATATGCCTACAAATATTGTGATGCTGTAGGTCATACGTCAGTGTAATATTCATATAAGTATCGTGACGCTGTAGGTAGTACCCCGGTGCACACTTTTTTTATTGGTAGTCTTTTTTTCTATTCTTGACACTATGCAAGCCTGCAAAGATCTTACAAATCATGGCAGGTTTGCAGCATGTCACCAGCAGGATAGAGGTTTAGATACCACTGGAGATCTTTTCTTAGGCAATGTGCAGAACAGCTATACACAGAAAATGGCATAAAATGGCATAATATAAAAAGCTAGCGCTCAGATTTATGAACATGAGTCTGATCTGAACCCACAACTGAGGTTGTGGGTTCAATTTCCACAACGGCCCTAACTGTGTGGAGTTTGTATATTCTCACCATGTTTGTTTGGGTTTCCTCTGGGTACTACGGTTTCCTCCCACACTCCAGAATTATACTGGTAGGATTATTTGTTCCCAACAAAAATTAAGGGATGTAGTTTGAAAGCCGACGGTCTAAATCCCGTCCGCTGGCTTCCAGACGTTCTAATCCCAGCGTGGTACTAATTACAGGCGTCTAAATCTAGATGCCTGTCATTAACCAGACGCCAGAAGACCGATGCCCGGCATCCCGATCGAAGTGATGCCGGGCACGGACAGCCGCGTGGGGGAGGGTTAGGTTTAGGGCTCCTGGGGGGATTTAGGATTAGGCACCCCCTTAGGTTAGGGTTAGGCTAGGGGAAGGGAGGGTTAGGGTTAGGTACCCCCCCCCCAGGGACTTAGGTTTAGGCAGCGGGGAAGGGGGGTTTAGGTTTAGGCACTTAGAGGGGGGATTAGGTTTAGGCACTTGGGGGGAGGTTAGGGTTAGGCACACCTAAGGGAGGGTTAGGGTTAACTGAGTTAGGTTAGCAATCCTTACCTTAGGGACAATCGGGAATTTCACCCTTGCCGGGCTGCCGCTGTTGGGATTTGAACTGCCGGATGCCCAAAATTAACGCTAATGTGTGAGCAAGTGGTAGGAAATACAGATTGTAAACTCCATTGGGACAGGGATTGATGTGAATGGCCAAATATTCTCTGTAAAGCACTGTGAAATATGTGTACGCTATATAAAACTGATAATAAATAACTACCCCTAAATAAATTTTAATATTAATAAGCAGTCTTTATTTACCACAGTAATATCAAATGCAGACGTATATATATAAATATATATATATATATATATATATATATATAGCTGCTGAAGATCTAAAATGAGATCTTTAGTTTGATATACTGTAATCTATTCAATTATTATTAAATACATTTCAGCATCCTTCATCACACTACACATCGGAAGATTTGTGAAACTGTTAATTATCATATTTGTGAAGCTGTTGTATCTCCAGTGTGGGTGTTTTTGCTCTACAGAAGCTCTACCACTGAGTCATATCACAGAAGTGTTTAAACAACAACTAACAAATTCCAGTAAAGCTAAACTTTTAAAATACTCATCATGTCTCTAAGAACATACTAAGATTTGCATTTCAGCAAACACAGACAGATATACAATATGATGGATCTAACCTGACATATCTGAACTAGTACTTGAGAAAACTACAGTATCCAGAGGCCACTTCTCTCTGCTTATCCTCTTGGACCTCTCTGCAACGTTCGACACCATGAATGATCTTCTCCTCCTCCACACCCTTCAGACCTATGGCATCTCTAACACCATCCATGCCTGGTCCTTCCCATTGGTGTCCTGCAGGGTTCTGTCCTGGGCCTTCTGCTCTTCTCCCTGTACACATCTACACTAGGAGAACTCATCAGTTCCTTCAGCCTCCGATACCACCTCTATGCCGATGACACGCAACTATACCTCTCCTCTCCTAAACTCTCCCCTTCTGTCCTCTCTCAGGTATCCAGCTGCCTCTCCAGCTGTATGTCCGAGCACTCTCTGAAGCTCAACATGGACAAAACCAAACTCATCATCTTTCCCCCTAACAGAGTCTCCACTCCAACCAATCTCGCCATCACTGTTGACAACACCATCATCTCCCCTGTCCCCCAACTTTGCTGCTTGGGTGTCACCCTTGACTCCACCCTCTCTTTTGCCTCCCACATTCAATCTCTGGCTCAATCCTGTCAGTTCCAGCTACGCAACATTGCTCACATTAGGCCTTTCCTCTCCCAGAATGCTACCAAACTGATTACTCATTCACTAATTATTTCTCTGCTCGACTACTGTAAACTTCTCCTGACTGGCCTCCCATGTTGCCATCTTGCTCCCCTCCAATCTGTTCTCAATGCTGCAGCCAGACTTATCTTCTTCTGCCGCAGTTCCACTTCCACTACTCACCTCTGCCAAAACCTGCACTGCCTCCCATTCCCCTAAAGAAGTTTCTTCAAACTCCTCACCTTCATATACAAGGCCCTTTCTAACTCCATTGCAAACTACCTCTCCAACCTCATCTCCTTACATACTCCCTCCAGCTCACTCCGGTCTGCCAGTGACTGTTGCCTCTCCTCTACCTTGGTTACTTCATCTCATGCTCGTATCCAAGATTTTGCCCGTGCAGCCCCCATTCACTGGAATGAGCTCCCTCGCTTGATCAGGCTCTCCCCAATCTTGCAGAACATCAAACATGCACTGAAACCTACCTGTTCATCAAAGCGTACCCTTCCACCGTATAACCGTGTCACCAAGTCGCTCTCCCTCCTGCCTCAGCCATCTCTACCATGCCTACTTCCTGCACTCAGGTCTCCATCTAAACACTCACTCCTCATGTCATCTGTCCATCTCCCCTCTCCCCTAGATTGTAAGCTCCTATGAGCAGGGTCCTTCTCCCTACTGTCTCACAGCCCTCTTCTCCTGAACTTCAGTGACAGCCTTCAGCTTCCCAGCTGTATTGTGTATGGAGAATTGTGTTGCTAATCGTTACTTGTGCTCTATTTATATTTTGGTTACTGTATTGTAATGTAATGTTCTGTGTACCCTGTACTGTCCTACTGTTGATGTATGTACGGTGCTGCAGTCCACTTGTGGTGCCCTATACATTTGTTTTAATAATAATAATATTATTAAGCTGGTACTTACAGTAATTGCAGCTTACTGTAGTTTACTGTACTCCATTTGCACTAGCAGCACTGCATTTATATGTTAACATCACTGCCAAGTGGGTGATTTCATTCAGCATGCTGTTAGCCTGACTGAAAGATTTCTTCTCGCACACTCTTGAAGGCGTGAGCAGAAATCCAACTAAAGTGCCTTCCACCAGGCTAGCTGCCAGCGACCGGCACTTTAGTCAGAGAATGCTGGTTCGCGCAACTAAACACCCAGGTTAAGCCGCGAGAACCTTCTTAAGTTGTAATAGTAATATTAAACACAGAGGTAGGCTATACTAGTGACCCTTCAAAGGGTATGTGCTGCACAACGGCTTCTTACACCTTACATTGCCACTGGTTTGTAGTACCTTCCCGCCCAACAGCACTTTATAAAAGTAGAGTTAGTAAGAACCAAAAACAGGAAGGAATAAAGGAGAGGGAGGGACAAACACCAAACACCATCCAGCAAGATAGAT